>CM040189.1:70778029-71405529 GCA_022606455.1 Callitettix versicolor
CGTGTACAGCAGTATTGCAATAATGAATTCATGCGTTAATTAAGTAATATTATTAACTTCGATTTGACGACAGAAATTTAAAAAAAATCCTGACCTAGTATTTAAAGAATATTGTAAATTTATTTTTATTTAAAATGGAACAGTTATTATGAAACACAGCAGTTGGTATTTATTTTGTATTTCTTAGATTTACTCCAGAACACACAAATGGTCTGTGACAATACATCGGGAGTTAACCGGAAAACTAAGCAGCTACTCCGCACAGAAGTGGAACCGCGGTCCCAGTGTGTCCATGGTTAGGTGGATTTAGTGGGTATCAGTACTGCTAGTAGCAAGTCAAGAGAAGTCCTACACTTTGCACATAATCATTCGTCCCATCCCCAATAAAAAACAATTGATATGAGCTACATCACTTAAAGTTGTTTCTTACAAAACAATCGACTTTTTCCTTCTGGATGCAGTAATAACGACGCGTCATATCTCCACCAACAATCGATTAGGCTATAACGAATACTCTATCTACGGTGCAATACTGCTTCTCAAATTACTCGCCTAATGGTTGCAAAACAAGTATTTAATAGCTGCAATTATAGTATAATATCCGGTTTGAACTGTACTGAACGGTGCTGAGAGGCTGAGCTATTCTGAGAAGAGACTTACATCTGTGTTTCTTTGTGAACACTGATTAATTGAAAAGGGAAATCCCGTAAACCTGAAAACAGTAACCAGTTTAATAACTAAACAATGCGAAAAACGTTGCACAAACTTTCTTATATTAAATTATTTTCACAATTATCTGATTCGGAAGCAACAAGCAAAAAATCAGGGATTTAAAAAAGCCCTTGCTGTTAACCAGAGAAATCATCTATATTTCTCAAAATCGGTTCATCAGAATTCGCACGATTTTTTGTCATACATGAAAAATCACATCTCAAGTCACTGCAAGAAATCTCGAAATAAATTAAAATTACGGTGCGGTAGTAGACTAAATCGCTGTCAGCTGTCTGTTTATTTTTGGGTTTTCTCGATTTACTACCGAACTAAAACTTTTTAATTTCAAATTTGTTACTATCGAGATATTCCAGAGTTGCTGATTCAATTGTTGCCACATTTGCTGATGACACCGCTATCCTTGCTGTTGATGATTGTGTTGAAAAGGCCACGAATAAACCACAAAGTACATTGGATAGGATAAGTACCTGGACAAAGTGCTGGCGAGTTAAACTGAATGAGACAAAATCAGTGCATATAAACTTTACCAATAGCAAGATTGCCATCCATCCATTGTTTATCAATGCTCAAGCTGTTCCTTACTCCAACAATGCCAAATACTTGGGGAAGACCCTTGGATACAAAGCTCAAGTGGAAAGTCCATGTAAAGAAAAAGGTTGAAGAACTTAAGATAAAATATAGAAAACTTTACTGGCTGCTTGGACGTAACTCTGAGCTTTCAGTGCAGAATAAAATTTTAATACATAAACAAATATTGAAACCAGTATGGACATATGGCTTGCAATTGTAGGGTTGTACAAAACCGTCGAATATAAAAATAATACAAAATTTCCAAAACAAAGTCTTGCGAGGATTAGTCAATGCCCCATGGAATATTCGTAACAATGTGTACATAGGGACTTGACATCAGACTTGTCACAGATGAAGTTAAAAAATGTGCTTCATTTTTAACCGAAGCCGAAGTCATAATATACGGCTTCTTACACATGAAAATTTTGAGATGTAGGCAGTACTTGAAGTGGCCAGCAACGTTCGCCGCCTCAAGAGGACTAAACCTCATGAACTGCTCCACTGATGTGAAGGAAGTTATTAATGTAATAGCTATCCTACAAATGTGATTTTATTGTATATGTAAACCATTAGTCGATCTTGTAAAGACTGGTTATGAGTATTAAATAAATAAAAAAAGAAATTGTTACTATCAGATCAAAATTTGATAAAAATCTAATAAACTAATTTTGAGAGGTCGTTTTCTCAGTTTTTCGTTAGCTCCTCCAACCTGGCGTCGGGAATTTAGTTTGATATTTGGCCACCCATCCGTTTTGTTTTGGTACTTATGAAAATTTTTTAAAATTCTTTACCATAAAAATGGTACTTATGAAAAAATTAAAAAAGTACACCAAGTTCATTTGATCAAAATTTAATAAAAAAAGTTAGAGCTCATTTTAAGAAAATCCGATTTTGAACAGGTCTTTTTACAAAAAAGAACTTTAAAATCCTTTTTTATGGAAAATTAAAAACACGTCTTTAGATATGAACAAATTAGACCTACAATTCCGAAATTCTTCAAAAACGATCAATTCATTTTTGCTTCCAGTAATATCTGTGCGAGTTGCATACGTTTTGGATTTTATCATGATGGCAGTTCCGATAGGTAATTGACCAATTAAAATACTATATTCTACAATATGCATGTCTGCTTGTTGGAAACTTTTGCATTTCTATCTCAACAGTTTAGTTCAGTTAATTAAAATAGTGTAAGCCTATCATTCCAAGCAGATCCGCTCCAGAAACCATGCTCAAAGAATAGAGAGAAAGTGATAAAAAAACAATGAAAGTTATAGTCAGATTATTGTAGATATATCCTTAACGAAAAAATAATTTAATAGAAGAAATGACTGAGAATTAAGCATATAAGCGACCATTGTCAACAATGTTCCTGCATAAAATAAATCCTGTTATAAATGTACTCTGAGGTTTATAAAATAAATTCTGCAAAAACATTACACAAACAATTCAATCAATCCACAACAAATCTGGTATAGATGTTGTTAACCAACCTGAACGGCCTAAATTATTTCACAGTTTTTTATAAAATATTCATGGTTCAATGTAAAAAATGTATACATTTTAAAAAAAATTAAAAGCAATTTACAGAGAAATAACCGCGGTACGCAGCTGTCTTGCTGACGTGATGGAATCAAATTTCCTATAAGAATGTTTTTATTTTACACTTTTTTGAAAATATTACTTCGCCATCACAATCTGAACTAAAATTTATATAAATTTGCATTTTAAACTTTCAAATTACATTGAATACAAACCATTAACCGCTTTCTTCATAATTTTCTTATTTTAAGTTTTCTTATTCAAATTTATAAATTTGAAGCGCTATTTTATGCTAATTTCAATGCTGATTACATTGATGGAATCGGATTTTTATAAAACTGTTATGCGAAAAAGTTATATGTCCGCCATTTTGATACTGTTAAGTGGATTTTGTTACATAACGCACTTTTCCAAAGTACTACCGAAATCGTTTTTTTAAACCAAGTTTGAATCAAATCCACTAACCCGCACACACACACACACACACATATATATATATATATATCAGGATCGGCGTTCATTTCAAGGTCCTGGGTCTAGGTTTTACTACGATAACCACCATAACCGGATATTTTGTCTTTAACACAATTCGTATTATTTTCCCCAATTTATACTCCAAAACTATAATTAATACTCCAAAATTTGCTTCACTGATTTGAATTTTGTAACCTACCTTCGTAAGCTATTACAATTTGAGAAAAATCTAAGGAGCCTAAATTTAAACAATGTCGATTTTCAATAGTTCTAAAGATAACCTCCCAAGAAACCCAAAAATTTTTTATGAGATTTTTCGAATATCTAAAAAGATATAATTTTTTCGTTAAATTTGACAACTTTAAAATTTATTTTAACAAAATCAGATTTTTGTTGTTTTTACGTGTTTTTTTTTACTAAATATGGGCGCTGAAGACTAAAAATTTAAAAAAGTGTTTAAATGATTTTTATATATAGGTGAACTAATATACCTGCATAGGAAATTGAAAAGTTGTAAATGGATATATCTATAAGAACAAATTTTTCGAATTGAACCTCCACTGATTCAAATTTGTAATTCTTAAAATACGTTAATGCTAATTTACACAGTTTTTAAGATGTAGTGCCTAAGAGAAAAATTACTGTGATACACCGTATTATTACTTTTAGGAAGTGCACTGCCATTGCCATTACATTAGGAAGGCAGTCCGAATATAGTGACTTTCTTTATAATTAGAATAGTGAGGAAGTTAACATGTTTTATATTAATGTAGGAGTATAATTACATTTATTGGCCTCCAGTAGTTCAGGCGTATCCAGCAAAGCTTAAGCATGTTAAGCCGAACGTTCTTTGAGCTTCTGAAATGATCCTTTTATTTTATTTTTTAAATTATTAACTTAATTAAATACCTCTAATTTTAGTTCGGTATCTATATCTTTCATTTAAAACAAAATACATACATTTTATAAATAAGTATTACAGCTTTTAAGAATTTCAGGCAAATAATAAAACTACAAATCACTGTTCAAACATAAATTTTTAATATCGTTCATTATGTCTCGATTAAATTTTAAACAAAGTACAAATTTGCAATAAAAAAATATTAAAAATACATCTCGTAGTAACTAGTGTAGTTGATTAAATATTGTTAAATAGTCTTGAATGTGAAGTAATTAGTTTGAACTATTATTTAACAATAAAAGTTATAATTAACTATTTAGGCACTAAACAATGTTATGGCAAGAAGATTTTATTGTTTAAAGTTCCACTATTTTTACTAAATTATTATTATGAAACAAATTATCGTTAGTCTTGTGGCATTTCTATGCTAAGTAGGAAAAACATTTACATAACCTCAACAATTATTTTTTTAATTTGTGTACAGCAATATAAAGTTAAATAATGCTTGATATACAGGTGTCTCGAAAGCGATAGACTCGCTAATCCTAATTTAGGCTAATATATTTGTACCTCAGCTGTTCTTTCGATAATTATAGCTTTCTATTTCATCGAAGTTATGTTTATTTGGGAATGCAAACAACTAAAGCTGTTATAGTGATTTAATAGTGTTGTAATTACTAAATTACAGTGTAAGGAGTTGTATGAGGCTGAAGATCAGTGTATGTGTTGGCGGCTGATGGCCATAGTGTGTGTGTGTGTGTGTGTGTGTGTGTGTGTGTGTGTGTGTGTGTGTGTGTGTGTGTGTGTGTGTGTGTGTGTGTGTGTGTGTGTGTGTGTGTGTGTGTGTGTGTGTGTGTGTGTGTGTGTGTGTGTCAAACAAAAGAAATCATTTTTTTTGTAAATGTTTTAAAATGTTAAGATCGGGTATATTTGAAATAAAAAAAGACCACAATTTTTCAAATGTAAAAATTAAGTTTGTTTGGTGCATAAGCTTAATACAAAAATGCGTTTTCCAATCTGAACTCAGTTAATCTTTTAGTAGTAATAGTGTTTTTTGTGAAAAACAAAATGGCGGCTAGAAACATAACAAAGCAGAAATCAACTGCATGTTATTTGATAATTTTCTTCGTTTATAATTTGAGGCCAGTCATCCTTTTTCGAGACACCCGTATAAGGCAATAATAACTGTTATTCCTGGCGTAAGAATCTTTATAAGAATAAATGCCTGAATGAAATGACTCTCACAAAATCTATTAGTGACCTAAGGTACTAAATAAAGATACACGAATGACTTATTACTGGATAAGAGACTGTTTCATATAGTTCACTAATTCTATAATCGTCTTAAAGTTAATTAACTAAACTAATTGTTACCCATCGTGTTGCACTGACATAATGACCTGAGAGGAATAGGAGCGGAACAAGTACAGCCTACAGTACCTACATGCAATAATGCCTCGTGTACGAAACGGAAATGAAATCTGGAAGGTCTTGGTTAGAGTTTCTACAACTTAATTAACTATTTCTTCATCATATTTTCTCTTTTTGGCTGGTATTCATAAATGTTTTTTAAAGATGTTTTCTTAAACAACTGATATCTATGTCTTAAAGGAATGTAATTGCATTGCAGATTTATAACGCTTCCTTAAGGCTTTTTTAAGGCTCCTGAATGTCAGTCTTGATACCAGTCCTTTATTCTCGAAAAATAATGCCATAAATAAGCTAAGATTTTCTTAAAATAGACATAATAAATTTATCTCAAAATCAAAAAGCCTATATCAAAGACTATAAACACATATGTAATAATAATTAACGCCTTTTTGGATTTTTATCGTTTACGGTAACGATAATTTGGGCTAGTGGTATTACAATGAAGAAAAACAAATTCAGAAAATTAGGTACATAATCCTCTATAAAAACAGAAAAATTTGGGGGAAACGTTTTACACAATTTTTCTACTTTAGTTATTAGTTAAAATCAGATTCAAAGTCAAAACATATTCTAAACAATACAATAAGGAAGAAAACTTTAGTGGGAGGGAAAGGGGTTGTCAAACAGAATAGATTTTTTATTAACAATAAAATTAGCATTTGCCTGGGAACAACACACAGTTGTTGTTTTAAGATCTGCAATTAAATATTCAATCCAAGTTGATGCGGGAATAAATTTAAACAGTATTATTTTCTCCGAAAAATGCAAGTTTGATTCGCAAACGAAAAAAATAATATAGGCCTAATACGATTAACTTATTCAAAATTTGTTCAGAATTAGGCTATACTTATAGTAAAATATATTTTCAATAATATTTAGACTAATTTTGAACTTGGTAGGCAGCAGTGTTTTCTCCTAAATAAAAACATATTTTCGCGATATGTCACAATTTGTTTTTGACTTTAAAATTTGTTTATGCTTAGGATTGAATATAGCGGAAATGAACATTTTGTACTGAGAAAGATAAGGCAGATTTATTATTTTCGTTAGAAATAAATAGCAAAAATATGTATGACGTCATCGTACACGGACATCGCGAAGGTCAACAACCAGTCATGTGACCCCGTGGGCACGCCGCGCCGCGTCACAGTTCAAGAAACTTTCATTTTACCGCAACGATAATGCTCAAACTCGATATTGAGAAGTGTGAGCCGAGTTAACCAACAGATACAATGCAATGTTGATTAAAATCGTAAAAACATTAAGCATCGAAACACGATTTTTGCAAATTATTTTGGTTGGATAGCAATGCAATTATTTGTTAATTCTTTTTAATTAACCTTTTCAAATAATCGATTTCATTACCAACACAGGGTTGCACATTATTAACAAATAATCTATTAAACAGCTGTTAGGGTTTGCAACAAATTTTAACTGAAGTTCGACTTCAGATCAACTGCTAAACACAGGCCTAATTACTTTTTCTAATTGGACGGTGTAGCTAATACATACACGTTATGGAAATACTGTATAAATTTAAAACACATTGCAAGTAAAGAAACAAATTAAATAAATTATACGAAGAAGCAAAGCGTATCGTAAGACCGTGTGTTGTTTTAAACACAACAGATTTTGACTGAAATACGAAGTTATTTTAAGGTTAGATATTTAATATAAAGGTTAATATACTTTTTAAAACATATTCCAAGTAATAATTAGATTATTTACTTAGAAAACTGTCATTTAATCAATTCTGATTTAATTCCATTTCTAAGCAATTTTCTACTAATCAATAAAAATATTTTGAAATTCATACTTATTTAAAAATGTTATTGAAAACAAATTTTCATAGTTGGAATTAGTGACTCAAATGGAATTGATAAAATGTTTGGAAAAATTAAATAACATAGTTTTTTTGTTGTTTGTCCCTTCTCTCCTCTTCTTGGAGGAAAAACAACAAATATTATAAAAATAATAACTAAAATGATGCTCAGTAAAACGTAAAAATTTGTCTTTAAAGACAAAAATTTATTTAAGATTATGTACCTCTTTTTTAAGAATTAGTTTCCAATGAATTTATTTTAGTTTCCGGGGGTAAATGTTTCAAGATCTTGTTGCATTTCCAGTTATCCGTTTAACACTATTTCCTGGCAGCGTCTTCAATTCTTGGGATGGACCCATCCAAGCTGGATTGATTGACCACCAACAATCCACATTTTCTGTTGTATTTATTCAGGCTCCTGTTCCTCTCTTTCACCCTTTTGATTTAAGCAGTAACGTTTAGCTGCTCCGACTGCTGTAGGCCGTGTTTGTGTAGGGGCCGCTGTATATCGAGCTTCCAGTCGTAGAAACATCCTTTGGCGAATTTCTTCTCGCAAAGAGAATGAGGAAAGCAGCAATCACCAGCAGCATTAACACTAATCCCGCTACCGAGATCCCGATGGCGAAGTTCCGTTGGGATATACATATATTGTCCGTGTCGTCCAAAGTCTCTCGGGAGACCAAGTCGAGTTGATCGGGTGTGACCAGATCACTAGCCTCGTTCACGTACAGTCCGCTGTATACTTCTATCGTCGCTGGACTTCCTTCGGTTTCGTCTCCGTCGTCTCTTCTTCGACGCCTTCTGCTGCCGTCGCACGCTGGTGGTACATCTTCGCAACCATTGTCGGCTTTCAAACACAACCTAACGTTACACTGATAGTATACGGACGCGGTGTAGGGGAATTTATGGGCCTGGAAATGCACCCACGCGGTGGTACGATTCGAACTGTACTCGAAGAACCCCATTATTTCCTGATCCACCGGGCAACCGAATTCGTCAATTAATTTTTGTTCGCCCCATCCGAGACCGTCTCGAACTAAACAATCGGATACTTTGAAGCCGTAAACGTTTTGACTGTCGATAGCGATCACTAAAGTCAACGGGTCGCCGATCTTCACATCCTGCGCTACAGTTTGTTGCTTAGGTTCACCGGAGAATATTTTCATAGTGCAAGCCGGCATCGGTGCAGTCGCTAACAGTGTCGTAGGTTCCAGCGTGTTCACATTGATATCGTTGGTGATCGTTTTGTCCCGAGTCTGGTAGCGGCAACGAATGTGAAATCCGCGGCCTTGATTGGTCACGAGCCTTCTATGCGGCTGAACTACTATCGTGTTGAAGTATTCGACACCACCTTCGACCATCTGCGAGCTCATCGTGTTGCAAGAACGCAAAGGTAGTTTGTAATACACTGGGCTCTTTTCGTGGAAGAACTCGGTCATACAGCTGGAGTTCTTAGACAACCCTTTGGGATATATCATCCCGTTAAACTCGCCGGATTTCGTGTCGATTGCCACGTTGATTTCGTTGTTGCTGCATTCAATTTTAACATTTTGATTAACTTCGGGTGCGTTGACGAGATCATACGGTTGAGCAGCTGTTAAAATAAAAACAACGCTTAGCAAGCCGAATGCAATGACGGTACTTTCCATTGCTGATGGTTGTCGATGTTCTAGCACTTTCTACCGACACTAAAACACGAACTGATCACTCACACATTTAACTAAATACGTTAGTTGTACGATATTATTTGTCATGTTCGTGCAGCGTGCATGACCTCACAAACCACTGCAGCACTTTCACTGTTAGGCGGCGACTGGCCACTACAAAACACCAAGCGCAGTTGAGTAAGCGGCTGCCAACAGCAACAGCTGAGTAGGAGGGAACAGGTTTCTTCCTACATTGCATGATGCAAGGTTTCACGCGAATTCTCTTTCAAATTTTTCCCAAACCTTTCAAGGAATTTTTTATAAAATACTAATTATTAAGTTAACGGTTTCAAGTTGTAAAATTAAACAAACAAAAACGATAACTATTGTTAATAATTTCGCGAAACTTTCACTTATTTTTAAAACAAATTTTGATTCATAGTGTAAATTCCTCTTTATTTACACCATTATCTATGGTTATATTAATTATTAGTTTATAAATAACATATTAGCTTGTTAGTTGTATAAATAACATTTAAAATTAATGACGTAAAAATGTAACTTACATTATTTTCTCAAAAAATTATGTTTCAACAGCTATCGACAAAAAGGCTTAATTTCTCAAAATCGATTCATCAGTTTTTCCTAAAAGTTTGGTCTTATAATGAAGTTTCACAGCTTGTCAGTGTAACAAATTTAAAAGAAAAGATATTCACAGTCAAACTAAACAAACCCTTAGTCAGGATTTATTATTTATTTACGAACTTCTATTTTTCGAAATGAACTTCTTTCATTTGAAATTTAGTTCACTTGCTTGCTATAAGCCTTCATATATAACCAAATATTTGAACTAAATCTGATTAATTATTTTAAGAAATTAAGCCGATTTTTGGAAGATTTGATGAAAATTTCCAAAATATGATCAAAATCCTAATAGCATTATTATATTAAAGTTTCAACATTTTTTTTAACCCAACGTGATAAAAAAATTAAAAAAAAACTTTTACTCACTAAGGCGCATTAGTCCTTACTAGTTGTTAAAATGTTTTAAGCGCGCGCGCGCGCTCGTGTGTGTACGTTACATGGTTAATCCCAGTTATCTTTTACGTGATTCGAACATAAAGTAATATTAACACACATTTATCACTTGACGATTAACGACAATACATCAATAAAAATAATTTGATTACGTGACACTGAAGAAGCGACACAAAATTCAGTGTCACGACTCTGTGACTTTTAGTTTACATAGCGACAATTAAATGTCATGACATTTGATGTTATTATATTAAATTTCACGATTAACCTTGCGAACGTACCTTAACCTCCAAATTGCAGGGTAGGAAAAACGTTTGTTACACGTATTAACAATCCTAGCCGAGTTTAATCTACTAGGCCTACTACTTACTTTTGGTCGGAACCAATATCTGCCAACGATGAACCTCTTGCGAGATGAAACTCCGGGATTGGCAGAGGCTTGTCAGAGTTACTCTAATTCGATTGCTGTGTTATACTTTGGGGGGAAAAAAACGCTGGCGCTCATTCAAATCTTGTCTTGGAGCTTCTAGACCTCTGTTTAGTCGGCTTAGCTGTTATTTCCTATCTTATTATTCCAGCTTTCTCAACTAGAAGTGGTAAATTTGCTAAAATTTGACCAAAATATGTTCAGCGGATTTTAAGAAATCGGATTTTTTTTAGTACTATTAGGCTTACCAAACGGTAGGCCATCGCTGGATTTTTTACCGATAGATTCTGAACAGCTGCGTTCTCAAAAAGTAACAGAGTAATTTAAAAAGTCTGTAATTATATGGTTTTCGGTAATCACAATAACAATTCCTCGGGGTTGTGTAAAAAATAACGGTTGTATTTCAAATACGGTAAAACATAATTTTAATAATTCAACTGCACAAACAATACACAAATCTAAAATCCACACAACTATGATAGATTTGGCTAGTTACGGTTTTTTTAATTGGAAAACATTTAAATCTTCCTATTTGTCAACTAATCCAGTATTAGTTTAAATCATTGATATCGTACATAAATAGCAATTACTAATCGATGAATCGTGTCCTAAGATGGCTGTCGCAAAGAAATATAAATCTCGAAATGAAAAAAGCTTAGGTTTGGATTTTTAAAATCCATGTTTTAATCCATGTTTAAACCAATGTTTTTAAACATTTAGTTTAAAAAAAAAACATAAAACAAAAGTGTAGCATAAAAGTGATAAAATCGATTAAGTGTATGTGCTAAAAGTGCACTTTGCTTACTAAAATTATTATTATTATTATTATTTCAAATTAATCTACCGTAGCCTATTGTTTCATTCAGGACAAAGAAGCAGTAGACTTGATGTTATGCCTACCTAATATAAGAGAAAGAGCGATTTTCGAAAACTAACTACAGCATCATATTAGAGCGCCAACATTTTTTTACCATTTTATTCAGAAAAATGTATTTTCAAGAAAAATTTTTATATTGTTATTCTCTATTGTAAAATACATTCAGGCGTTTCAGATTGTAACAGTGTTAATAATTAATTCCAGCAGGCCTAAAATTTATATTGTCGTGAATGTTAGATCTTTAAAAGTTATAAAATCTATCTTCGATAAAATTTTTATTATTACTCGTATTTAATACAACTTTTTATTCTTGTAATCAGCTGGTACACGACCTTCTTGCCTGTACAGAGACTAAGAAAACAGCTGTTTTTATTGTATTACAATGAAAAATAAAATTAAACAATAATCGGAATTTTTATAAACAAGTAACCAAAAAGGAAATAGTCGATTACATCATCAAACGTTCGAATTATCCAGCACTAATTATTTCAGCAATTTGTGTTTCTTCACTAGCTCTATTGTTGTCATTAGAAAGTATTAAAACTGTGAAAAACCGCTAAATATCTGACCAAGCGGAACAGTGTCATCAGTTGTAGCTTGTTAAATTACTGCAGCAATTATGTAATGATTCACAAGCTTTTTGTTGGTTTATTCAATATTTACTAAAAATAATTTATGAAAATTATAAAAAGAGGAATACATTATTCTTCTTCGAGGAGGCCCGTGAGAAATTTCGCACTATGAAGTTTTAAGTAAACACAGCCTTTTGAATAAGTATTTCATTTTCTTTAATGGATAAAAACATGTTAGTTGATTTAGTTACCCTTCAAAAGGATACATACAATTGTCCGTGAGTAAAGACGGCATTTGGTAAATACGATCCTGCTCTTTGAAGTGTTCCTGCGACTTGTTTATAGTGATAATAAACGCAATTTTAACAGGTCAATTAAAAAGGCATACTTGATAACCACTAATTGAATTTTGACATTTTATTACATTTCGTATTTTGTGATGTCCGTATTAAAAATAGATAAATGCACGATCGAAGGAAAATCACAAATATATTTGTGTAAAAAGTGTTTATCCAAACATGTGTTTGGTATTCGAAATGCTTGTCCCGGCTTGTACGACGGGCAGGGATAGGGGACTGTCAGTAGAGCCACATAACCCATAAGTTAAATATCGAAATTTTTTTAAGTAAATATTGAAATTGTTCTAAGCACGTTATACAAAAAAGTGGCATTTGTAATGGGATAGTCTATTGGTGATTAGTAAGTTAGCTTCGTAAAATATACAAAATATTGTATAATTTGTGATGCCGCGCATGCGCATGCCAAGATGCCGTTTTGCCTATGACAGTTAAAAGCGTATGTTATGTTAAAATTTTCCACAAACGTTTTAGCCCAAAATCGTTTTGCAATGTCAGAAGCCATTTAAAAAATCTTTCTAAATATACGAAATCTTTCATTTATGCCTGTACGATTAGTATGTGCTGGTAAAAAGGGATGTTGTCTTGAGAAATAATATATATGATAATTAGTAATATATTTAGAACCAGAACCTCTATTAGACAATTCACACACACAAAACCTCATTATAATGAAACAATACCTCTGCTCAGAATCTTAAAACTTAGAATCTTTAAATCAGAATTTTTTTAGATGAAACAAATTATCTGCTCAAAATCTGTACGGGAAATTAAGTGTCTGCTGTGAAACTATAGACGTAAAAGAAAAAACATACGAATTTTTAGAGGTAACACATTTACAGATGAAACTGTCGCTGAGAACAGTTAGAGATAAAAGATGAAATAAGCATTTGTTCAGAGTTTTTAGAGGTAACATATTTACAGATGAAACTGTCGCTTAGAACAGTTAGAGATAAAAGATGAAATAAGCATTTGTTCAGAGTTTTTAGAGGTAACATATTTACAGATGAAACTGTTGCTTAGAACAGTTAGAGATAAAAGATGAAATAAGCATTTGTTCAGAGTTTTTAGAGGTAACACATTTACAGATGAAACTGTCGCTGAGAACAATTAGAGATAAAAGATGAAATAAGCATTTGTTCAGAGTTTTTAGAGGTAACATATTTACAGATGAAACTGTCGCTTAGAACAGTTAGAGATAAAAGATGAAATAAGCATTTGTTCAGAGTTTTTAGAGGTAACACATTTACAGATGAAACTGTCGCTTAGAACAGTTAGAAATAAAATAAGTATTTGTTCAGAATCTTTAGAGGTAACATATTTACAGATGAAACTGTCGCTTAGAACAGTTAGAGATAAAAGATGAAATAAGCATTTGTTCAGAGTTTTTAGAGGTAACACATTTACAGATGAAACTGTCGCTGAGAACAGTTAGAAATAAAATAAGTATTTGTTCAGAATCTTTAGAGGTAACATATTTACAGATGAAACTGTCGCTTAGAACAGTTAGAAATAAAATAAGTATTTGTTCAGAATTTTTAGAGGTAACACATTTACAGATGAAACTGTCGCTGAGAACAGTTAGAAATAAAATAAGTATTTGTTCAGAATCTTTAGAGGTAACATATTTACAGATGAAACTGTCGCTGAGAACAGTTAGAGTTAAAAATAAAATAAGCATTTGTTCAGAATCTTTAGAGGTAACATATTTACAGATGAAACTGTCGCTGAGAACAGTTAGAAATAAAATAAGTATTTGTTCAGAATCTTTAGAGGTAACACATTTACAGATGAAACTGTCGCTGAGAACAGTTAGAAATAAAATAAGTATTTGTTCAGAATCTTTGAGGTAACACATTTACAGATGAAACTGTCGCTGAGAACAGTTAGAAATAAAATAAGTATTTGTTCAGAATCTTTAGAGGTAACATATTTACAGATGAAACTGTCGCTGAGAACAGTTAGAAATAAAATAAGTATTTGTTCAGAATCTTTAGAGGTAACATATTTACAGATGAAACTGTCGCTTAGAACAGTTAGAGATAAAAGATGAAATAAGCATTTGTTCAGAGTTTTTAGAGGTAACACATTTACAGATGAAACTGTCGCTTGAACAGAAGAGTTAGAAATGAAATAAGTAAGTATTTGTTCAGAATTTTTAGAGGTAACACATTTACAGATGAAACTGTCGCTTAGAACAGTTAGAGAAATAAAATAAGTATTTGTTCAGAATTTTTAGAGGTAACACATTTACAGATGAAACTGTCGCTTAGAACAGTTAGAAATAAAATAAGTATTTGTTCAGAATCTTTAGAGGTAACACATTTACAGATGAAACTGTCGCTGAGAACAGTTAGAAATAAAATAAGTATTTGTTCAGAATCTTTAGAGGTAACACATTTACAGATGAAACTGTCGCTGAGAACAGTTAGAAATAAAATAAGTATTTGTTCAGAATCTTTAGAGGTAACACATTTACAGATGAAACTGTCGCTGAGAACAGTTAGAAATAAAATAAGTATTTGTTCAGAATCTTTAGAGGTAACACATTTACAGATGAAACTGTCGCTGAGAACAGTTAGAAATAAAATAAGTATTTGTTCAGAATCTTTGAGGTAACACATTTACAGATGAAACTGTCGCTGAGAACAGTTAGAAATAAAATAAGTATTTGTTCAGAATCTTTAGAGGTAACATATTTACAGATGAAACTGTCGCTGAGAACAGTTAGAAATAAAATAAGTATTTGTTCAGAATCTTTAGAGGTAACATATTTACAGATGAAACTGTCGCTTAGAACAGTTAGAGATAAAAGATGAAATAAGCATTTGTTCAGAGTTTTTAGAGGTAACACATTTACAGATGAAACTGTCGCTGAGAACAGTTAGAAATAAAATAAGTATTTGTTCAGAATTTTTAGAGGTAACACATTTACAGATGAAACTGTCGCTTAGAACAGTTAGAAATAAAATAAGTATTTGTTCAGAATTTTTAGAGGTAACACATTTACAGATGAAACTGTCGCTGAGAACAGTTAGAAATAAAATAAGTATTTGTTCAGAATCTTTAGAGGTAACATATTTACAGATGAAACTGTCGCTGAGAACAGTTAGAAATAAAATAAGTATTTGTTCAGAATCTTTAGAGGTAACACATTTACAGATGAAACTGTCGCTGAGAACAGTTAGAAATAAAATAAGTATTTGTTCAGAATCTTTAGAGGTAACACATTTACAGATGAAACTGTCGCTGAGAACAGTTAGAAATAAAATAAGTATTTGTTCAGAATCTTTAGAGGTAACATATTTACAGATGAAACTGTCGCTGAGAACAGTTAGAAATAAAATAAGTATTTGTTCAGAATCTTTAGAGGTAACATATTTACAGATGAAACTGTCGCTTAGAACAGTTAGAGATAAAAGATGAAATAAGCATTTGTTCAGAGTTTTTAGAGGTAACACATTTACAGATGAAACTGTCGCTTAGAACAGTTAGAGATAAAAGATGAAATAAGTAGACTATTTGTTCAGATTTTTTAGAGGTAACACATTTACAGATGAAACTGTCGCTTAGAACAGTTAGAGATAAAAGATGAAATAAATATTTGTTCAGAATTTTTAGAGGTAACATATAAAACAAAGTGTATTGTCCGCGCAGAATCTCTAGAGGTGTCCATAGTTGTGTACCTGTAATTACGATAGGACACGAAACTATAATTTTCTCTTCTACTCCGCCAGCATCCCAACATGCAGTCACAATGGGTTCTTCACGTCGTTCACGATTTCACGTTCACTAAACAATAATTTCAACATGTAGTTTTATCACTGATTTCATATGAACGCTCAGCTATTTGTATGTTTATAACTTTGCAGCCAATAATCTAATAAAACTTACGTTGTTAACAATTAATAATTTTTCTCATTACAAATACCGTATTCCGTTTGGGCAAAAGTTAAAAAACACTAACATAAGTGGACAGATTGAAATTTACCAACATTTCTTCTACTGCTTTCTATTGATCATTACTTTTGAAATTTTTATTTAAGTAAGCTGGAAACGGCCATTATAGTAAGAACTGGTATTATGAAATAAGCAACGATTTAATGAAATAAGCAATTTCTACAAAAATGTACTTACGCGATACATAAGAGTGTTAACTCTAATGTTTGCAATTTTAGTCATATTTGAATACAAAATTCGGCACAAAAATCGATTTTGTTAATAGCTTAATCAAGTTCATAACCCAGTAAAAGCCATTCAAGATTCTCAATGGTCAAGAGTTTTTAAATTTTTAAAAACATTTTTTAACATACTCTTATTAAAATCTGATTTCACTGTTGTGATCACTCTCTCTCTCTCTCTCTCTCTCTCTCTCTCTGTCTCTCTCTGTCTCTCTCTGTCTCTCTCTGTCTCTCTCTGTCTCTCTCTCTCTCTCTCTGTCTCTCTCTGTCTCTCTCTCTCTCTCTCTGTCTCTGTCTCTGTCTCTGTCTCTGTCTCTGTCTCTGTCTCTGTCTCTGTCTCTGTCTCTGTCTCTGTCTCTGTCTCTGTCTCTGTCTCTGTCTCTGTCTCTGTCTCTGTCTCTGTCTCTGTCTCTGTCTCTGTCTCTGTCTCTGTCTCTGTCTCTGTCTCTGTCTCTGTCTCTGTCTCTGTCTCTGTCTCTGTCTCTGTCTCTGTCTCTGTCTCTGTCTCTGTCTCTGTCTCTGTCTCTGTCTCTGTCTCTCTCTCTCTCTGTCTCTCTCTCTGTCTCTCTCTCTCTCTCTCTCTGTCTCTCTCTCTGTCTCTCTCTCTGTCTCTCTCTCTGTCTCTCTCTCTCTGTCTCTCTCTCTGTCTCTCTCTCTGTCTCTCTCTCTGTCTCTCTCTCTCTCTCTCTCTCTCTCTCTCTCTCTCTCTCTCTGTCTCTCTCTCTCTCTCTCTCTCTCTCTCTCTCTCTCTCTCTCTCTCTCTCTCTCTCTCTCTCTCTCTCTCTCTCTCTCTCTCTCTCTCTCTCTCTCTCTCTCTCTCTCTCTCTCTCTCTCTCTCTCTCTCTCTCTCTCTCTCTCTCTCTCTCTCTCTCTCTCTCTCTCTCTCTCTCTCTCTCTCTCTCTCTCTCTCTCTCTCTCTCTCTCTCTCTCTCTCTCTCTCTCTCTCTCTCTCTCTCTCTCTCTCTCTCTCTCTCTCTCTCTCTCTCTCTCTCTCTCTCTCTCTCTCTCTCTCTCTCTCTCTCTCTCTCTCTCTCTCTCTCTCTCTCTCTCTCTCTCTCTCTCTCTCTCTCTCTCTCTCTCTCTCTCTCTCTCTCTCTCTCTCTCTCTCTCTCTCTCTCTCTCTCTCTCTCTCTCTCTCTCTCTCTCTCTCTCTCTCTCTCTCTCTCTCTCTCTCTCTCTCTCTCTCTCTCTCTCTCTCTCTCTCTCTCTCTCTCTCTCTCTCTCTCTCTCTCTCTCTCTCTCTCTCTCTCTCTCTCTCTCTCTCTCTCTCTCTCTCTCTCTCTCTCTCTCTCTCTCTCTCTCTCTCTCTCTCTCTCTCTCTCTCTCTCTCTCTCTCTCTCTCTCTCTCTCTCTCTCTCTCTCTCTCTCTCTCTCTCTCTCTCTCTCTCTCTCTCTCTCTCTCTCTCTCTCTCTCTCTCTCTCTCTCTCTCTCTCTCTCTCTCTCTCTCTCTCTGTCTTCCAGCACGCTCACGTTTGCAATTTTGGTTCTATTTGATACAAACATGATACAAAAATCGATTATGGTAATAGCTTAGATAAGTTCGTTAACCAGCAAAATTCGTTCAACAGTTTCAAAATGGTGGCCATTTAAAATCTTTAAAAACTGCATTAATTAGCGTTTTGAATTTTCAAAATCCGTTGAAATTTAATTTGGCGACGGTCAGGGTTCATTTTTGTATTTTCAATGTAATTTGAAAGTGCTAATACATGCTGATTTTGTTAGTGAAATAAAAATTTCAAAAAGGATTACGTACTTTTGGAATCTCGCTTCTATCACGCGTGCCGCTATTATTAGCCTATACTAGTGTAGTCAGAAATTGAAAAATAAATATCTTCAGCCAAGATTGCAGGATCCAGCGGAGATCAAGGACATGTAGGATCTTTATGTGGGCAAGCACCTACGCAGGAATAAGGGTAATGACACCAACTGGTATAAAGGTGCAGGACCTATACTATAGAAGGTACGTAAATATACGAGCTATTAAGAGACAATAGCTCGTTTTGCTTTATAAAAATATAATTACAATCTTCGGGCCTAATGTTATGTCAAACAACAAAAAGTAATAATTATCGGTAAGTAGCTGTATGGCTAATGTGACGGAAGCTAATTAAAAAAAAACAAAAATTGAACATTTAACTAAACGAGTATAAAACGACACAAAAATAATTTTTGTAATAGCTTAGAAATATTCGTTACCCAGCAAAAACAGTGAACCCGTTAATAAATCTTAAAAAAATATAACTTTTATCATATTAGCCCCTATAGGCCTAGGCCTAACCTCTTGAAAATATAATTTTATCATCGTAATTAACGTGAAAAAACTAAATTAAAATTTAAAATCGAAGTGTCATTAAAAATGTAAAATGTTAATTTCAACTCTGTTTACGATTAGTTTCAATCGTAAATTAGTTTCAACTCTGGTTAAATTAAGTTTAGTTTTGATATCATTTTGATCTCAAATCTTTTAACTTAGCCCATTTTGATTTTGGTTTTTTTTAAAGAGAGAGAGAGAGAGAGAGAGAGAGAGAGAGAGAGAGAGAGAGAGAGAGAGAGAGAGAGAGAGAAAGACCCGTATTGTTGGATTGACTTCTTTCAAACATTGATTTTGGTAATAGATTCGATAAGTTCTTTACACAAAATAATGGTCATTCCAAATCTTTACCAACGTGTTGTTTAACGTAAAAAGCTTCACAAATTATCATTTCAAAATTTCTAGAAGGCCTACTGTATTATTGAAAATACGAGAATGAATTCGACGATTTTCAGTGATAATTTTCCAAAAATAAATATAATTTGAAAATTGTAAATACTATTACAGTATAATGTTATCGTTGATTATGTTAGTGAAATTAATGTTTCAAAAAAGTGTATAAGGTGTGCTTTTGAGAAAATTGCTTCCATAACATCAGCAAAACAACAGCTTGCAGCGGTTATAATTTATCCAATAGCTACATTGAGCCGTGTATAACAGGGTTTAGATTAGTATAATTTCTCAACTTGAGCAGGTGTAATAAAACCTCAGGTTTAACGATCGAAGCTTTTTGTCACAAAAGAAAACATTGGGCACGTTTAAACAAAGGACAAGAACATTCCAGTTCTGTTGAAGGTCTACCATCTGATCATTTTACATGTATAAACCGATAGCCAGCACTAAACAACCGCTATACACTACACTACAGGCCTACAAGACAGTCGTGCCATGATATCAAATCCATTTCAATGCCAATGTCGAGATCAAGTTCCCTAACCTCTCGGATTAGACACGCTCTAAAGATCATGTCTCGGTCCCACCAGTCCTTCTGTTCAGATAATTTTTATTTCTTACTGCTAATTGTCTTTATTATGAGTTTCTAACCAATGTTACTTATTTCTTGTTCTCAAGCAATTATTGTTTACTTACCTATCTATTTATTGTCATTAGGCCTATCTAAGAACATTCGTTTTCGTAACCATTTTCAGAGATGAGTGAATTTGGCAGTTATATAGCTACTTAAGTTCGTACAATCGCGGTAAGTAGCTGTCGCACTGACGTGATAGGAGCGTATTTCCAAAAAATAACTAACACAATAATGTACTTTTTGAAAATCTGGTTTCACTGTCATATCACCGTTTCAAAAGTACATTAGCATTTGAAAATTTAAAAGAACCGTTTGTGGTATTACTTGCTGCCCGTACTCTTTGTAATAATTAATTGTAATTAGTGTTCCAACTGCTGTGACAATGGAACCTGCAGGCTTTAAAGTGCAAAGAACCTGCATCAAATTTTGCTTCAATCTTAACAAAAAAAAAAAAAAAAACTGTTGGAGAAATCCATCGCATACTTGTAGAAGCATTCGGTGACAATGCTATAAGATTGTGGTACAAATGCTTCAACAATGGACGAACATCTGCCGACGACGATGACAATTCAGAACGACCATCGACAAGCTCAACACCGGAAAACACCGCGGAAGTGCGACAGGCTATTGTTGCAGATCGTAGACGAATAATCCATGATGTTTGTGAGATCGTAGGAATGTCGTACGACTCCGTGCAACACAACTTGTCAATTTGGGCATGAAACGTATTGCTGCAAAATTTGTACCGATACTGCTGAACAGCGACCAATGAAGTGTCGTAATCGGTGATGAGACATGGGTTTACGGTTATGACTCTGAAAGTTGCAGTCATCGCAGTGGAAGTCACCATCTTCATCGTGGCCAAAAAAAGCACAAGTTGACAGCAACGTGAAGTCCACGTTAATTGTTTTCTTTTTACATCAAAGACATTATTCACAAGAAATTCGTCCCCTCCTGGTCAAACTGTCAATGGAAAGTTTTATTGTAAAGTTTTGAAGCGGCTGCGTGAGTCCATTACATTCAAACGTCCAGAACTGTGGCAGACAAGATCTGGGTTCTCAACAACGACAACGCTCTTGCAGTCGTTCGAAATTTTTGGCTTTCAAAAAAAAAAAAAAAACGCAGTAGCGATTCCCCGCCCATCCTTGCCCCGTACTACTTTTTCTGTTCCCTATCGGCGATGATAACCCTAACGGTTTTTCGCCGGAAAAAAAATTCTGTTCCCTAAAATAAAGTTGAAATTGAAAGGCTGTCGTTTTAGCACAATTGAAGAGATCCAGGCAGGATAACAGAACGTACTTCAAACAGTTACACTTGCAGACTTCCAGGAATGCATGGAATTAGGGAAAAACGCTGGTGTTATAATCATGCCCAAGGTGGTTTCAAATAGATTTTTTTTGTTAGTTATTTTAAGGCGAAAAGCACATTGAGGCTATTATCGCCTCCCTAAATGTAAGTGTGAGTGTAAAGTTTTAAAGTCGTAAGTTTAGGGTTGTGTGTTTTTTAGATTTGGGTACCGCGAGGGATGTCTGAATCCTCTCAATAGGTGCAGCTAGTCTGCAACCTCCTGCGGGATGATTGGTTCAAGTAGAGGCTACTTTAAAGGAGATAGTGGAAATTAGGAATTGTTGTAAGCTTTTTATGGAAAAATTTCCTAAGTTTTGGATATATATATAAATATATATCCATTTTAATAACCTTAAAATGAGATCTAGAGGACAAGATTGGTGCTCATTTAATAATTTGAATATAGGTTTCTCCATGATAACCACTCCAATAGCTCATTTTTCAATGAAAATTTGCTAATAAGCCTTGAGAGACTGATAACTGAAAATCAGAATTGAGTTTTAAATTTTAATAAAGTCACTAAAAATTACAACAGATTATGAGAATGTCAGACATTTTTTGCCAGTAAAGATCTGCAAAAGAAACATAAATGCTAATATTTCCTGCACTCTTAAAACCATAAATTTTATTTATTTTATACAGGAGACATGAAAATAGGCAGATCATCAAAAACCATTTCCGGCATGATTACAATACCTTGTAACATGAAATTATTTTTTTGGAAAGATGCAGAGTCCAAGACCAGTTTAAGCAAATTCTTGGTTTGTAAGCGTACTTTGATTACTCAACATTTAGAAGTTGCTATAAAATAGGAATTGCTATAAAATAGGAATATATTCATTTCCTCAAAAACAGTTTTAACAACTTTGGTTCACAATACTGCATCCAGGTCTGAAGTACCAAAAATTCCCATTTGAACCAGTTCTTCTTAGACTAAATTGTCTATAAATATAGCAATGGAATATTAACTGCAAAAACAACATAGAATAACCCCATCGATGTCATTTAAAAAAGGTTGTAGTAAAATAAAAAAGACTAACAAAAGTGAAAACTTAAAATTAAGTGTTAATTGTTGACTTGTATTGGTTCAATTATATATGTACTAATATTATTGATAATTTGAAATCATACACAACTGATATCAAATTGTAAATGCTTTTAACAACTTTGTAATAGCTCCATGATATATATAGTATAAAGTTAATTATAATTTATACATATTATATTAATATATTATATAATATAATAATAATATATAATATATATATTATTGTCTTGTACAAAGAATATTTACTACTGTTGACACAATTAGTCTATGCTCGTGACCTAGGACAGCTGGAACTAAGCCAGGATAGGAGTGTTTTATCATCTTTTCAGATAATATTAAACAAGCTTTGTCCATTAAGCTGATCACTGTCCATGTTTTGATTTCCTGTGACAACTCACTGTAAAATTTCTAGTAGCATGCGAGCTGTAACTCCCGACAAATTGCACCTACAGTGACTATAAATACTTAATCTTGTGTTAGATTAGTTGGGTATGTGGTATAATTGTGTTACTTGTAATTTTATTTAAAACTATTGCATGGGTTTTCAACTCATGTCCCTTAGCTTCAGTAAACAGAAATCTCAGCACACTGGTAGACTTAAATTCACTTTAAGAATATTTAATACAGTAATTTCCACAATACTTTTGTACATGCTATTTGTGCTGTTGTTGCAAGTTTCTATTTTGTCTTCATACAAAAATATACTAAGGCTGGCCTAAAGAAGTTTTAATTTCAAAATTAACTAAACATTTACAAATTATATACACATAATATAGTATTTACTTTGAAATCATTTTTGGTATATATGACACTATAGGTCAAACAGGAATAACAATTGTCATTTATACTATCCTATGGGAACATTAGACTATCAGTAGACAGAATCACACTTCTAAATCAATTTAGACTACAGAAATTGTATTGAAACAAGTTAGACTATGGACTGCCTCTGCGAATAAGCAAATGACAGACTCAGTTCACCCATTATCCATGATGTTTGAAAATTATAAGCATCAACGGGTTTTGAACTCGCATACCAATCAGTAGAAACATAGCAGAGCCTTGAAAGGCTTACCATAGATAGGGGTAACTTTGGGACAGCAAGCCATGTTTGGCTTTCAAATTTTCTTGCTAATGCTTTTCGTGATTGTTGTGCAAGAACCATTAGAGTACCCACCAGTATATGTGCTGCTACCTATTGGAATGTACTTGAAGCTGTAATTATACAGCAATTATGGTAGACCAACTTGTTTTTAACCTTGTGTAGTGAAGTATATTTTTTGTGTTAAATCTCAATACACCCTTTAATAACTGCAAATACTTTGGTACAGGCAGGTATGTGTTTTGAGAATTATGTAATTTCATGTAATCTTAATACTTTTAAAAATTATATTTTGTTTTATAACCCCAACAGTGTAAATTTCCAACACTTAGTGGGGTAACTTTAGGATTGTCCCAAAGTTGGTCTAAGGTGTTTAACCATACTTTTTTCTCATTTTTTGTAGACTTCCAACCACACCGAGAAATCCCAAATGTGCTCTTGGTACATGATCATATAGAAATTACATGGAGGAAAGTTTGAATGAAGTGTTGCAAGTTGTACAAAACAAAACTTTGTCAATTTGTAACTCTTCATAAAAATATCGCATTCCGAAAAACAATTTACACTTAAACGCCTCGAGGTTGAGACAATTTTTACAAATGAGGTAGAGCTGCAATTCATTGGTCATACTGTTGCCGTTCCAAACTACAGATTCCCTGTGGATGTCTCTGAACTCCGATGTATTGTCAAATCCTATCTGGACAGATGTGGGAGAAAGGAATTGCTTTCAAAAACAACTTGCCAAGATATGATTGAGCGGAGGGGTTTATACTAGGACACGAAGTTGAAGCTAGAGAACTACAAAAAACATTTCTTACTCGAGAGCAGCATCAGAAGAGATTTTAAACAAGTTTTTTGGTAATTTGGAAAAGGAGCTGAGTGGAATTATTGCAATAGAATGTTTGGAATTATAATGAAACCAATCTTTTAGACGATCCTGGAGCTGGAAAAATTATCACGAAGAGGGGAACTAAGTATCCTGAGAATATAAAATTCGCCAAAGGCATACACATCAATAATGGCATGTGGTAATATAGTAGGGGATATGGCTCCAGTTTATGTAAACTACAAGGCAGAAATTTAGATCGAAAACAATCCAGCTATATTCGGTATAATAGGACCAAATCAGGTTGGTTTGATGGGCACACTTTCAAGGATTGGTTCACATTATTAATGTTGCTTATTCTAAAACACCAAGAAAGACCAAAGGCCGTTATCGGCGATTACCTTAGTTCCCACATCAATATGGCTGTGCAAAGAAAACAACATAAATTTCTAAGCACTTCCACCAAATGCTGTGCAGCCATTGGACTTTCTTAGATTTGGGTACCGCGAGGGATGTCTGAATCCTCTCAATAGGTGCAGCTAGTCTGCAACCTCCTGCGGGATGATTGGTTCAAGTAGAGGCTACTTTAAAGGAGATAGTGGAAATTAGGAATTGTTGTAAGCTTTTTATGGAAAAATTTCCTAAGTTTTGATATATATATATATATATATATATATATATATATATATATAAATATATATCCATTTTAATAACCTTAAAATGAGATCTAGAGGACAAGATTGGTGCTCATTTAATAATTTGAATATAGGTTTCTCCATGATAACCACTCCAATAGCTCATTTTTCAATGAAAATTTGCTAATAAGCCTTGAGAGACTGATAACTGAAAATCAGAATTGAGTTTTAAATTTTAATAAAGTCACTAAAAATTACAACAGATTATGAGAATGTCAGACATTTTTTGCCAGTAAAGATCTGCAAAAGAAACATAAATGCTAATATTTACTGCACTCTTAAAACCATAAATTTTATTTATTTTATACAGGAGACATGAAAATAGGCAGATCCTTCAAAAACCATTTCCGGCATGATTACAATACCTTGTAACATGAAATTATTTTTTTGGAAAGATGCAGAGTCCAAGACCAGTTTAAGCAAATTCTTGGTTTGTAAGCGTACTTTGATTACTCAAAATTTAGAAGTTGCTATAAAATAGGAAATATTCATTTCCTCAAAAACAGTTTTAACAACTTTGGTTCACAATACTGCATCCAGGTCTGAAGTACCAAAAATTCCCATTTGAACCAGTTCTTCTTAGACTAAATTGTCTATAAATATAGCAATGGAATATTAACTGCAAAAACAACCTAGAATAACCCCATCGATGTCATTTAAAAAAGGTTGTAGTAAAATAAAAAAGACTAACAAAAGTGAAAACTTAAAATTAAGTGTTAATTGTTGACTTGTATTGGTTCAATTATATATGTACTAATATTATTGCTAATTTGAAATCATACACAACTGATATCAAATTGTAAATGCTTTTAACAACTTTGTGATAGCTCCATGATATATAGTATAAAGTTAATTATAATTTATACATATTATATTAATATATTATATAATAATATAATAATAATATATAATAATTATATATAATATATATATTATTGTCTTGTACAAAGAATATTTACTACTGTTGACACAATTAGTCTATGCTCGTGACCTAGGACAGCTGGAACTAAGCCAGGATAGGAGTGTTTTATCATTTTTTCAGATAATATTAAACAAGCTTTGTCCATTAAGCTGATCACTGTCCATGTTTTGATTTCCTGTGACAACTCACTGTAAAATTTCTAGTAGCATGCGAGCTGTAACTCCTGACAAATTGCACCTACAGTGACTATAAATACTTAATCTTGTGTTAGATTAGTTGGGTATGTGGTATAATTGTGTTACTTGTAATTTTATTTAAAACTATTGCATGGGTTTTCAACTCATGTCCCTTAGCTTCAGTAAACAGAAATCTCAGCACACTGGTAGACTTAAATTCACTTTAAGAATATTTAATACAGTAATTTCCACAATACTTTTGTACATGCTATTTGTGCTGTTGTTGCAAGTTTCTATTTTGTCTTCATACAAAAATATACTAAGGCTGGCCTAAAGAAGTTTTAATTTCAAAATTAACTAAACATTTACAAATTATATACACATAATATAGTATTTACTTTGAAATCATTTTTGGTATATATGACACTATAGGTCAAACCGGAATAACAATTGTCATTTATACTATCCTATGGGAACATTAGACTATCAGTAGACAGAATCACACTTCTAAATCAATTTAGACTACAGAAATTGTATTGAAACAAGTTAGACTATGGACTGCCTCTGCGAATAAGCAAATGACAGACTCAGTTCACCCATTATCCATGATGTTTGAAAATTATAAGCATCAACGGGTTTTGAACTCGCATACCAATCAGTAGAAACATAGCAGAGCCTTGAAAGGCTTACCATAGATAGGGGTAACTTTGGGACAGCAAGCCATGTTTGGCTTTCAAATTTTCTTGCTAATGCTTTTCGTGATTGTTGTGCAAGAACCATTAGAGTACCCACCAGTATATGTGCTGCTACCTATTGGAATGTACTTGAAGCTGTAATTATACAGCAATTATGGTAGACCAACTTGTTTTTAACCTTGTGTAGTGAAGTATATTTTTTGTGTTAAATCTCAATACACCCTTTAATAACTGCAAATACTTTGGTACAGGCAGGTATGTGTTTTGAGAATTATGTAATTTCATGTAATCTTAATACTTTTAAAAATTATATTTTGTTTTATAACCCCAACAGTGTAAATTTCCAACACTTAGTGGGGTAACTTTAGGATTGTCCCAAAGTTGGTCTAAGGTGTTTAACCATACTTTTTTCTCATTTTTTGTAGACTTCCAACCACACCGAGAAATCCCAAATGTGCTCTTGGTACATGATCATATAGAAATTACATGGAGGAAAGTTTGAATGAAGTGTTGCAAGTTGTACAAAACAAAACTTTGTCAATTTGTAACTCTTCATAAAAATATCGCATTCCGAAAAACAATTTACACTTAAACGCCTCGAGGTTGAGACAATTTTTACAAATGAGGTAGAGCTGCAATTCATTGGTCATACTGTTGCCGTTCCAAACTACAGATTCCCTGTGGATGTCTCTGAACTCCGATGTATTGTCAAATCCTATCTGGACAGATGTGGGAGAAAGGAATTGCTTTCAAAAACAACTTGCCAAGATATGATTGAGCGGAGGGGTTTATACTAGGACACGAAGTTGAAGCTAGAGAACTACAAAAAACATTTCTTACTCGAGAGCAGCATCAGAAGAGATTTTAAACAAGTTTTTTGATAATTTGGAAAAGGAGCTGAGTGGAATTATTGCAATAGAATGTTTGGAATTATAATGAAACCAATCTTTTAGACGATCCTGGAGCTGGAAAAATTATCACGAAGAGGGGAACTAAGTATCCTGAGAATATAAAATTCGCCAAAGGCATACACATCAATAATGGCATGTGGTAATGTAGTAGGGGATATGGCTCCAGTTTATGTAAACTACAAGGCAGAAATTTAGACCGAAAACAATCCAGCTATATTCGGTATAATAGGACCAAATCAGGTTGGTTTGATGGGCACACTTTCAAGGATTGGTTCACATTATTAATGTTGCTTATTCTAAAACACCAGGAAAGTTAATGTTGCTTATTCTAAAACACCAGGAAAGACCAAAGGCCGTTATCGGCGATTACCTTAGTTCCCACATCAATATGGCTGTGCAAAGAAAACAACATAAATTTCTAAGCACTTCCACCAAATGCTGTGCAGCCATTGGACTTTCTCCTGATGAAAGTTGCCTGACGAAAAGTATTGAAAGACTGGAAAGAGACAGTCACTACACAACTGTACCCAAAGACCAGTTTCCCAAACTTTTGACAAACCTCAGCCTAGTCACTGGTCCAGAAAACGATCTCCAGGTTCTGCAAGGCGGAAATTTATCCTCTACTGGCATACAAACTGTTCTCAAAAGGTTGTCTTCAGGGAGCCTAAATTCGTCCATTCCTTCCCTAGTTAAGGGTTGCTTCTTAGAACAGATTGCAAAAAAGTGGAAAGAAGCTACGAAAGGCTGTAAAAGGCAAAGAAAGAAAAGACTGAAAAAGTATTTCAGTAGAGGCATTTAATACCGTATCCTTACTGGCATCTGCACCTGATTCTCAGCCATCGACATCAAATGGTGTGGGAGTGCTAATTTTTCATTACAAGATTCTACAGACAGCGATACATGCAGTGACTTGGTACCTTGATGTCAAGCCAAGAACCTGATGGTGGGAAACTACATTTTGGTACAAGAGTGCACTGTACCTCGGATGGATCATCGAGATAAAAAAAATTACAACATACTCATAATCTGCTATAAAGAAGTCTGCCTTGAACTGGAAATGGCCAGCCTGATGCAGTTCATTAGTCCAAAAAATTAACCCACCTAATAATTTGGCAGATGGGAAATTTTCAATGTAAAGGGCTAATAGTGTGCAATCAAGATTAAATTCTCATGCAAGCAGTATTAATTTTAGTTAAAATGTTAATCACGATCTTGGCAATCCTATTGTTTTCAAACCTAATTATTTTCAAAATAATCCCTTGTAATATGGTTTTATTGTGTAATGTCACAAATAAAACACTTGTTTACCATTTGGGACAAATTGATTTTTCCTAGTGTTTCTAAGCAAAAAACAGTACTCTTCCAAATTTACCCCACTTAATGGGATAAAATTGGGACAAAGATGAATAATGTTTTTTCGGACATTATTAGTCGTAGAATAATTTCATGCCCATATTTGGTAGGAGGAAAGTTAACTTCACATAATACCACATTATCATAAATCTAGTTTAATATTTTTTGACAGGAGTAATACAAAACCAAAAAGTATCTCCAGTTACCCCAAACTATGGTACACTAAAACAATGAGCTCACTGGTAACTTAATTCATTTCAAGAATGCTAATATAGAAATGTGTGTACAAGTGTCATGCTTTTTTACAAACATATATTTTAAAGCAGTACAGCATATATGTGTTTCAACTAAACTGGTTAGGAAGATAAAAAATAAAAATGCAATAAAAATCAAAAATGATTTATTGGTCTCTAAACAGCTTCTTGCACAGGAGGTTCATATCCCTCTGGCCTATCAACTTTAGCACCTGGCTCATCAGAACCACCTCCCTTACCATCTCCATGAAGTTCTAATAATTTACTAAGATCAAAACGAGGCTTTTTCAGTACTTTAACCTGTAACAAGAATAATTTATATTAGATGAATGATACACAAAATTCCAATCATAATCTCTTAATGATTGCACTAATGAAACTAAATAATTAATTTTAACTCTTAGCAATACTTGGTCTTTGTTAACCTGGTACCAATTAAAAAATAAATATTATAGGGAAAAATAATTTTATGAGTAATTATACAATCGAGCTATATATATATATATATATATATTACACATAATTCCAATGCCTAAAATAACAAAATTAAAATTTAATTAAAACAAACAAAAATAATAACATGCATCAGAACATTTTTTTGAGTGAATATGAAAAGAACCCTGACAAACATGAGTTTACAAAAAGTATATGATATAAGCTATCAATATCATTGTGCCTTTGAATAAAACTGGACAAAAATTGTGTTATAACACATAGATATCTAATTCATATTATATTTCTGAAAGTTTGTGTGTGTGTGTTTGTTTGTTATTCAATCACGCTTTAACCACTTGACCAATTGAAATGAAATTTGGTACGAATATGGTTTAAGTATCAGAGATACATATAGGCCTATTCCCGTTTTACAAAACGTCATTATACTACTTACCCAGCCCAAAATAATTATCAGTTTTTAGTTTTGTGTCATGTGTTAATTGTAGTTATTTACTGGACATGTGATTTAGGTACCTGAGATGAACATAGATTCAATCCTATTTTAATAATCTTAATCTGTTTTATTTATTGCAAAATTATTGTTTTAATGTAACATTTTCAACATTTTAGTTGAAATTTTTTTCAAAACTGACTTTAATTTGTTACTTTGTGTTGAATTTTCAATATTACATGTAAAAAAATCCCTACACAGAGTGCCAATTGTAAGGTAGTATATATATTTGTGTAATTGCATTACATGAAAAAATAGTAAATATGCAGTGTAGCATAACCTATATTTTTCGATATTTTTGTTACTAAAATGCTTTATTATGTGCCCAAGAGCAAGAATCCAAAATATGAAAGCACGAGAAGTACGATAAAATCTAAAATAAAAGTGACCAACATAACCTCAAAATTGGTACCGGCGAAAATCAGTAACGTGTTGTAAATCGGTAAAACAATAAAAATACGACTAACACGGGTTTTGGGTGATAAGAAACCAATTTTTTAAAAGAATTCTGCATAACCAAACTGACACGGTTGTAGGCCTAACAAGGTGATTCATGAAAAAACCTTTATATATTTTTTAAATAGCCTACTATATATCCTGACACGGTTGTTAGGCCTAAAACGGTGATGCATGAAAAACCTTTACATTTTTTTAAGAATACTACATATCCTAACTGACATGGTTGTTAGGCCTAACACGGTGATGCGTGAAAAAACCTTTATATTTTTTTTTTTTACAAGACGGTTGTTGGGCCTATCATGGTGATGGTACATAGAATACCCAATTGACACGGTTGTTGGGCCTATCACTGTGATGGTGAAAAAAAACCTTTATATTTTTTTAAAGAATACTACATAACCTAATTGACATGGTTGTTAGGCCTAACACTGTGATGTATAATGTGAATACTAAAACCTGATCACGGATGTTGAGCCTATCACGGTGATGTGTGAAAACCTTATATTTTTTAAAGAATACTACATATCCTAACTGACATGGTTGTTAGGCCTATCATGGTGATGTGTAAAAAAAACCTTTACTTTTTAAAGAATATTATATAACCTAATTGACACGGCTGTTAGGCCTAACACGGTGATGCGTGAAAAACCTTTATATTTTTTTTTAAAGAATACTACATATCCTAACTGACATGGTTGTTGGGCCTATCACGGTAATGTGTGTAAAAAATCTTTATTTTTTTTAAATAGTACTGAAACCTTAACTGACACGGTTGTTAGGTCTACCATGGTAATGCGTGAAAAATACTTTATAGTTTTTTAAAAGAATACTCCATAAGCTAACTAACATGGTTGTTATGCCTAACACGGTGATCCATTAAAAAAACCTTTATTATTTTTTTTTAAATAGTACTTATAACCTAACTGACACGGTTGTTGGGCCTAATAAGGTGATGCATGAAAAAAACCGTTATATTTTTTTTAAAGAGTAACTTAACTAACACGGTTGTTAGGTCTAACACAGTGATCCATGAAAAAACCTTTATATTTTTTTAAAGAATACGACATATCCTGACACGGTTGTTGGGCCTACACGATGATGTGTGAAAACCTTTATATATTTTTTAAGAATTCTACATATCCTAACTGACACGGTTGTTAGGCCTAACACGGTGATGCGTGAAAAACCTTTATATTTTTTTAAAGAATACTAGGCTACATATCCTAACTGACACGGTGGTGCATAAAAAACCTTTATATTTTTTTAAAGAATACCACATATCCTAACTGACATGGTTGTTGGGCCTATTATGGCGATGTGTGAAAAAACCGTTATTTTTTTTAAAGAGTACTCCAAACCTTAACTGACACGTTTGTTAGGCCATGGTGATGCGTGAAAAATCTTTATATTTTTTTTAAAGAATACTGCATAAGTTAACTAACATGGTTGTTAAGCCTAACGCGGTGATGCATTAAAAAACACCTTTATTTATTTTTAAAAAAATAGTACTCCAGAACCTAACTGACACGGTTGTTGGGCCTAATACGGTGATGCAGGAAAAAAGCCTTAATTTTTTTTAAAGAGTACTTTTTAACTTAACTAACACGGTGGTGCGTTAAAAAAACCTTTATTTTAAAAAAGAAATACACCATAACCTACCTGACACGGTTGTTGGTCCTAACACGGTGATGCGTGATCTTTAATGTATATTACGATTGCGGGCAAAGCCGTGACGGTTAACAGGTAATCATATTATATTTCTGAAAGTTTGTTTTTTTGTTTGTTATTCAATCACACTTTAACTACTGGACCAATTGAGATTAAATTTGGTATGAACACGGTTTAGATACCTGAGATAAACACAATACTATTCCAGTTTAATTGAATAATAGTGATTTTTTAATAATACTGTATTTTATTAAAATATGACAGGACCCTGTTTTAGAGTATCGAGTAGCAAAAATGTATATTTCTTGGCCGAAAACCATAAATCGTATAATATTGTAAATAGAAATATATTAAAATGAAATGATCTATTCTGATTTTGAAAATCGACTATAAATTTTATAGCCTACATTATAATTGCAGGCAAAGCCGCAACGGGTAACAGCTAGTGCAGTATAAATACGTAAAACATTTAATAAACCTTCAAAACATATTCTAACATGATCATAATTTATACTGACTTCATGGTCACAGGTCGGGTTCTTTCTGATTCTTACTGTGACGATAGCCCCAATAGATTATTTTCTAAAGAAATATGCTCTACCAAACTATTATTTATTCTGTTTACTTACTATTTAAAAAAAATGATTGTGTTAATTCAATGCCGAGGACTTATAATTAATTAATCCCTAACATAAAAAATAATTTCACGATATAGCACATTCATAGGTATTCTAAATAAGATATCTAATTTATGGCTGTCCCAAACATAATAGACTGTTTTCCAATAACATACAGAATCCAGTGATATGTGTCTGCTTAATTAATTTATGCAAGATTTAATTTAGGAACAGCCTATTTAAATGACTGCATGAAACTAAACTTGCAATGTCAATTTTTTAAATCTAATATTTTTTTCAAAATAAATTTATAAAGTTCCTTAGTGAAAACAAAATGCAATAATTGGTGGTAAGTAGCACTCACACAGTTGTACTGGGTGAAACTCTATGACATCCAGGAAAATTGGAATACTTATAGTTTCATAAAAAATATTTTTTATTTAGTGACACATCTTTTAATGTGAGGCATCTTAGGACACAGTGAAGTAAAAAAAATTATAAAGTGTGCTTTTGTACTAATACAGTTGATCTTAAACCCGGAAGGGAAAAAGTAAAGAAAGGAATAATTGATAATATAGTCAGTGAGCAGCAGGTTGGGGAAAACCTCTAATCAATAGGCTTGAGTAAAGGTGAGGGGTTGAAGTTAGTCTGTTCATTTAAATCAAAACTAAAGTAATTAAATAATAGTTAAATTTTAATTTAAATGAACAAATGCATCTTTCTTCAATAAAATTTCCCAAGTGTATGTTTTGGACAAAAATAATCATGAAAATTTGGCACTTAGCCTAGTCAGCCTGTTCAGTAATCTGGCCATGGCTTTATGTTGGCTACGATGACTACTTCTGAAAACTTTGCAACTAGTGAAACCACCAGTAACAAAACAGTTTATTTATAAAATAATAACTCATGTACAGTGATGGTCATTTAGCACTCATAACCAAATCCCTGAATATAGGAGTGTTAAGTAAAACTGTGTTTTGTGGATAAAATACTTAGACAAATTGTAGTCTACTGTGCATATATTCAATAGTAGGCTAATTGTTTTGTATTTTATCACTCAAGTAAGTTTAAATTACAAACTTCAAGAAAAAAGAAAATTAAAAATTATATGTTATAACAAAAAGATTTAGTCTTTTCAGCATCAATAACATCCAAATTACTATGTCAATCGCAAACTTCTGGAACAGATAAGCACTACAAGAATCATAACAGCCTGATAAACTGGTATGTGTTTTTTAGTGTCCATTTTCAGTCCCAATGCTTTAGTTCATATTATATTTTTTCTGAACTACCACCAATCAGACTTCTTATATCACTTCCTACTGAAAGGCTCATAGTGCTGACATGCAGTCAGCAAGACTAATTAACAAGCCAAAACAGTGTTATCTTTGAATATGAAAAATGTATCTCAAAGGGAGGGTTGCAACTATAATAGAGCATATCTTCAAATCAGCGCACATTGAATCATTAAATTGTATCTGTAATACTACATTGTATCAGACTACTAATAAATACAAACTTGTATCACCCTGAGTTTTAGAACCAATTATTTAGTTGAGACCCTAGAACTTTGACATTTTCAGAATAATAACCAGAAAATATATATTTTAAAACAAGACACAAAAATTAGAAGTCTGGTTCAGAAAATAGCAGCCAATGAGTTGGTTTCATGAGGAATCAAACGGTAATTCCAAGTTTTCATCATTCACCAGAACTTCGATATTTTATTGACATTATTCAACTGAAATAAATGAAAGTACTTTAAAAAGGCAACAGGACTAGTTCAGAAAAATAGCAGCCAATAAGTTAGTTTCATGAGGAATCAAACGGTAATTCCAAGTTTTCATCATTTACCAGAACCTTGTCATTATTTGAGTAAAACTACAATAACATAAATCTTATGTTAGAAAAATGTATACTTTTGTGGATAAAATACTTTAAAAACCAGTAGATTTTCTGGTTAGTAACACTTGATAAGTAATTGGTTATATTGAAATCTAAGAATGTTTTTCCAATAAAATATCGACACAAAAATATAGTGAGACTGGTTCAGAAAATAGCAGCCAATAAGTTAGTTTCATTAGGAATCAAACGGTAATTCCATGTTTTCATCATTCACCAGTACACAGTTCTAATTATAACAAGTTTTAGATGGATGATAATAGTTCTTTTTTAAGAAAATCAAATAGTAATTATAAGATTAACATTGTTAACAGTTAGTTTAAACTAATCCTCTCCTCTCTGAAGTTAGATTGAATTGCCAACTATGAGATTGACTTAACCGTTTCCTTTTTCTTAAAAATAATACATATAAATTAATTGAAGATCCCAAACTTCATGAAATGAGGTCGTAATACAAGTACATCCCAGTAATAGTGTTTGGGTTTTTATGTACACAAGATTTAAATTGAGTCAGAGAAAACTGGTGTACAATTCTTATGAAGAAATATATACTCAATAAAAATGCCTGTTTTTTGAAGTGTTGAATAAAGTACTCTCTACTTACGAAATGTAACATTCAATACAAAGGATACATGTAGCCATTACATACGAACAAGTATGAACAATTATAACTGACATACATTTTTCATGACAAGCGCTGCATGTTGTAACTTGATCAATGAAATTTTTTATAACTTTCAGACAGGTGTTCTTGATTTCGGTATTTGTGGTATTGTTCGGGAATTATTTTGATAAACTCATGATTTTAAATGCTCTCAAAGAAGGAAATCATTGTTAGGTCACATGACCTAGGTCTGAATGCTATGCATGAAAAGACTCGGGTCGGAAATTTATTTCACCTTTTGGACTGTGAGGTGGTGCTGTCCTGTTGGAACCAAAATTGCTCAATATGGTCATTATTAAGGTAAGGCCATGAAAATATGTCAATCATATTCCTGTAATATTGTTGTCCATTCACTGACAGCATTTCCGTCATTTTCAAAAAAGTAAGGGCCTGATAACAACACCAGACCAAAATCCATACCACAGTCACACTTTCAGGATACATTACCTTGGAATGGGCCAAGCAAGGATTTTCTGCTCTCTAAATTTGACAGTTCTGTTTATTAATGTAGCCGTTTAAATAAAAATGTTTCCCATCAGAGATGAGAAAACTGGATGTTGTTCTCCAAAGCCCATTCAACATACTGTCTCTATTGCAAATGGCCTGTTGGTTTCACTTGTTAACTGAATATTGTAGACTTGCTTATGGAGATCCTTTGTGAGAATTCATAAAGGGAGCTTTTAGACATGCCCAACTGTTGTGAATGATGGTGAATTGAATTTTGTGGATTCATGGCAACACTGTTGCACACAACTGTAATGTCCTGATCAACAGGACATAATTTAATCTACAGCTGAAGTGCAGATAAAAACACTGGTGTTTTTATGCCTGCAATTGACAACCTAGAGCCGCACAAAGTTTCCACACAGTTCTCATTAACACTCACAATATTCGTAATGTGTTTCATTATTTCTGGTTAGTACCTCAAAAATTCTGATTAACAAAGATATAAATAAAAGGTTGTCATGGCAACAATAGCCTGCAATTTAAAAGCGGTGTTCTTCTTGAATCACCCTTTATTATGGCTGTGGATAAAAAGTATCAAAAAAATTATACTAAACATTTAACAATAAATTACCAGGAATAAAAAAAAATAGCTATTTAAACGTTTTGCTTTCTTTAACTGAAAACTAAACATTTTTAAAACTTCAAATAAAAGTAAATACAAAAGTGACAAAGCTATTTAAACTGTTTTAATTATAATTTTATGCTAAATTTATATGCACACACACACACACACACACACACACATATATATATATACACACATTTATATATTTAAATAAAATGTAAAAAATAAAATTCAAATTCCACTGAAACAGCATGTAACTGCATTGTAATAATAAATAAAAATCTTGCAATGTAAGTCTACAAATAAAATAGCCACATTTAGTGCAAAAAACAATCAAGATTTAGGAAAAAAAATATAAAATTATATTTATGATTAATAAACATAAGTAAAACCCACATTAATAACAAATAGCTTTAAGAAGCATAGCACATATAAACACTGAATTCGAAATTGACTACAATAGGTTATACAATTGTCAGTTTATTTCATGAAATTGTTCTAAGGCCATAGATTTAGCAATGATAAAAAATGTTTTAACTTTTAATAATTCTAGGGTTAAGCTATTTTACTGTACCAATCTTCATGAACTGAGATCATTATTAAAGTCTGATCCAGTAATAGGTGTTTGGCTTTTAATGTATGCAAGATTCAAATTGAGTCAGCCTATGTATAAAAGGCTGCCACAGAGTGCACTTGCAAAAATTTGAAAACTATTACGGGTTTCCTTTTCATAAAACTAATTTTAGATAAAAACACAACTTTTTTAACATAAGTAGATTTTAAATTTAATAAAAACCCATACAGTACTATAATAATGAATGAATAAAGAATTGCTCAAATTATGATAACTTAAAAATAGTCCATCTATAACAAATCAACCTATTTTTAACCTGCTGATAAAATTAGTTTTTTATTTTTTTACCAATGTTTGTTCTACATTCTTCAAGTTGAAAACAGGTATTTATTAAAGTTTTCAATAAAAAACTAAGAATCACTTTAAGATTTAACACCAAAATTTACAGCTTATTCCAGGTTTTTTGTAGGTACATGAAATTCATGATTTCAAGTTTTTGAGAGGTCACTTGTATTTATAAAGAAAAGGAAAAATACTTCCAAAAACTGTGTTGTAATGTTGTAAATATGGAAAATACATGGAAGAAGGAAAACAAAAAATTGTATTGGAAAACATGCAGCTGCAAACCTAGACTTATCCTGGGGAATATTTGTAAATACTTTTAACCTTCTGGAATACAACCTTCAATAACACTAAAGAAGCTTTTACACCATTTTATCATGTTTACTAATACAAAATTTTACAAAAAACCTATTGTTTTTGTTCTTACTATAAATAATAAAAGCACATTCTTAATAATAAAAAAAAACAAGATCTAGTGCTATCATTATCCTACAACTGGAAGGGTTGACACTGAATAATTACCTTTCGGATGAAAACATCATGAAGAGGATAGATGCCTTGGCAGGCCTTTTCAATATCCTTTGCAATGGAATCCGGTAACAGTTTGGCCACTACTTCTCTCAGGTCTGTAGAAACAAATTCAGTTATCTTCTCTACCATCTTCTTCCTAATTGCTCGCACCTAAAATACAAATCTTGTTATATATATATATATATATACACACACACACACACACAATCATTAAAACACTTTGGGAATTGTTTCCTTGATTAGTCATTGATTATCAAGGTTCCTTGATGCCCTCATTGAATTTGAGCTTAGATACAAGCCACATATAATTGTAAGTACAGTATAATTATTCCTTACACCACCTTTTTTAAATAGTTCAACTGTGGGAACTCTATTGCCAGAACCAATTTAACTTGTTTTTATTGATTTTAATATATTCATTAATCAGAAGTAGAAACACAGTACCAACACTTGAACATACAGTCAAGAATTTAATCTCAATATTTGTATTAAACCTTTCCACTCCAGTCAAATTTGGTCTTGTTCTCACCAGCTCCTAATGGATTTTAGCAGTAAGACTATGGTATATATTTGATTAAACAGTCTAAAAATAGATTTTACACACACATGATCTATTAAGTGTTACTATTTTTAAAACTATTAGTTAATTATACAACACTATTAAATTTACTATTTTTTTTGTTTTGCTTTATTGAGAATTGTTAGTCTGTATTTACCGGAATGTGAAATAACAATTTCCTTTCTTTCTTAGAAAATATATTACTATATTATATTATAAAGAGAATTATACTTTTACTCGAAGTGGGTTTACTTTTACTTAAATTGCTAACAGTTTATATACTAAATCTGATAATGAAAATTAATAAAACTAAATTCTTTCCAATGTGATACTTCATAAAACACTGTTCTGGGTAAAGTGTTCTGCAAGCAGGTTTGTTACATTTCCTCTTCAAAAATTTTACCCATTCAGTTCCCACCAAATAGTCGTTCGAGGACAAATCAATATAATGTTAAAACAAAATTTAACTTAACTATCACATTCTAATGAAACTGCACAGGTGTACTATTCATATAGACTTAGATGTGCCCTTCCTGTACTATACAACACTCCACAGACTAGCCTCACCTATTGAGATTTAGACGTCTCTTATGGTACCTGAGTCTAACACACACTTACACTTACAACTTTAACACTTTACACTCACACTTAGATTTAGGGAGGCAATAATAGGCTCAATGTTCTTTTTGCCTTAAAATAAAATGTTGTATACAACATACTATAGGTTAATATAAAAATGTTTTTGTCATAATCTAAATAACAAAATTTAATTATTACTTTTTGAAGTACATATTTTAAAATTAATTGTTACTGTTATAAATCATCTGGCAAAATATAAATTTGGGATGCTAATGAGTTCCTATAAAATAATTTAAAACTGAAGCTTGTTTTTTCACAAATTTCCTGTCTTCAGCTGATTAATATAAGAATGTTATTTACACTTACATGAAAATAAGTATGTACACCTGAAGAGAGAGTACAGTAATGAGTCCAAAATAAAAATTTTCACCTAAAGTAGTAAGATAACTCACCTGAGTGTGTTGGGCATAGCATGTCTTCCTTTTAGAATTAGGGTCTTTGTTGGTGAAACCAATACAGAAAACTCGTAATAGGTATCCATCACTTGTTTTTACATCTACATTGGCTTCAATAAGTGTCTAAAAAATAAAAATTACTTACAAAATTAACAGTTCCATATTTTATTACCATAAAAATGATAAAAAATAAATGAATTTGCAAACAATTTTAATTTATATACACAGCACTGAAAATTAGAAGAAAATGTATCCCACCTGCCACTTTTTCACCATACTACGCAGTTTATCGGTTGTCAAATCCATCCCATGGAAATTTGTAAGAACATTACGCCCTTGAACATCTTCGGCAATGAGACGGAACTTTCTAAACGAACGTTCTGCATCATTATCGCTTTGCAAATCGGCCAAAGATACTTCAAAGACTCTGAATTTCAATCCCTCAGAAGCAATCTCTATAAACAAAAACAATAATAATGTTTTATGACATTTCAGACTCAAATTCATTAAAAAAATATTTTTTTCCCTTTTTAATAAGATTAAATTTCTATTGAAAGTTAATTTGTACATTAACATTGTTTAATTATAATAAACTTGAATTAAACAAATTCACAAATATGTGAACTATACTTTAAGAATAACAAGATCAATTATTTTTAGTCAAAATAGTTACTTTCTACAAATATGTTGTGCTTTTTCTTTCTTTTTTTTTTGGTGTTTAACGTTTGATTATTGTGCACACTTGGGCTAATGCAGACGATGGGATGATTTATAGCATATGAAAATGCCAAGCCATGGCTGGGGATCGAACCCGGGTCCTCGGGGTGAAAGCCCAGTACGCTATAAACTAGGCCACCGAGGCGGCAGTATGTAGTGTTATACATCCTGTCCATCTCAAAGTATGCTATAAAATCATACAGGCAAACACTGCAAAAGGCATTTGCATTTGCAGAAGGCCTTTTTGAGATTCTAGAATTGATGGAAACTTTTCCAAAAAGTATTTTTAAAAACACAATCATTGTTGTTTTTATACATGGCTGGTTTAATAACCTCTTTCATTTATTCATATTAATCAGGGTTTGAAAACATATTACTAACTCAGATGTCGGTAGAATACATATTGCAACACACATGGTATGGTATGCAATAAATATGTTTCTAGCAAACCACTCTTACACTACATTATCAAAGGTGCTAACCACATATTGATACCCAGACATATATTTTGTTCTGTTGTTCACAATTTTCATTATAAATATATGAGTTCAGCACCATTCAGGAAAATTAATTCAAAACTACTTTTTTTAAATATTCTTTGCCATTCATCAAGGTGATACAGTACTGTATCACAAGTGTCTATCCCATCCAATGTACCTATTATAGTTTAAAACTATAGCAGGCTTATTTTTTTGTTAGTTTATCCACATCTGTTTGGAACATTCTAAATCTTTTATTCAGGATTTGAAGACACAAAAAAAAAGAACAAACTCAATTTTGGATATTTTTTTCCAACAAGTAAATGCTATTTTGCTTTTTTGTCCCACATTCAATTTACCCTTTTTTTCATTATGAAGACCTATCTTGTTTTTTCCTTACAGTACCAGCAAAGAAAGTTTCTGTTTATATATTTTAGTAAGTGGCACATTCATAAAACATTGTCAGTAAAAACATGATAATTTTTTGATAAATTTCACATGAGTAGGAGTTTATTTAGTAAGCACAGTACATGCAAGACCGCAAGCTTTTATTTCCTGTTTTCTTCAGATTTCCCTTTGTATCACATTAAACAGTAGTGTGAAACTGAATCGTACGTACCCACAGCTTTATACTCCATCAGAGATGGAGTTTGTTCAGTAATTACTGCGTCACTGCAGTAATTGGTTCCCATAAGGGACTTGTCAGTTGAAAGTTACTGATGTGTGTAATAAAACTGAAACTTTTGTGCTGGATGATATCCAGGTTTTTTTTTAGATGGTTATCAACTATATGAAAAGAACTTAATAATGCTTGATATTTCCCAAACCAAGGAACTGATTGTAAACCACCAGTTGCCCAATATGAAGTTACTACTGGTTTGCGAATAAGACCCATATTCAGGATAGTGATTTCATCTAACCTAGGTCAGTTGGAAGCCACTTACAAATTTGACAGAAAGCTTCTATACTTTAATGCCAGTTAGTTAGACTAATGAGAAATCTGATTTGTATATCTGTTTATAAAAAATGTTTACCAAGTCACTGGTAAAAGTAATTTGAATAATCAATTGGTTTACTTTGAATGGAAGGGCAGTGTTTCGGGGTTTGGTGTTTCTAAAAATGTAAATTCATGATAAAAATTATCCAATTCAAATTCATTGATATTTCACCATATTTCATCATTAGTTTCATCACATTCATCAGCTGAATTTGAAGAGCTATCACTAAATACTTGCCTCATTGAAATATCACTCAGTACTCAAAGAGTAATCCTGGGTCTAGCTGAAGTACATGGTTCAACTAGACTACTGTGTGATTAGGTTAGGTATGCACAGCCTACGTCACGCCTTGTAAAAAAAGGCCTATTATGATTTTCTCATTTTCTGAGAGGTAATTAGAATCATTATCGCTATAGTTGTATATATATATATATATATATATATATATATATATAATTCAGAAGCAAAAGATAGACTATCTGTCAGACTTATCTTCAAGCTGTTTTGTCAATTTTACAAGGTTTTAACCCATTTTCAAGTTTTATACCGTTATAAAACCTTAAAACTAGAAAATTGAACTACTAACATTCCAAATAATACTAAAAGAAACAATTTAACACTGTAACAAGCAAAAACACAATAACCTGTTTATTCAAAGTATTATGAATACAACATACTAACATACAATATGAAACAACTATTCAGAAGCCACCTAATTCCTTTATTACTTTTGTCATTTAATAGATAAAGTCCAATCTATGTAATATGACTATGTCTAAACCATAGAGAATCTACTACAAGCATTGCTTATATTTTATAGTATGTTTAACACTGATTAAATGTCTATTGACAGCAACAAATTTAATGGTGATAATAGAGTCACGGCATTTTTCGCATAGTATTTAGTTGCCATGGCACGCGAAGGGTTACAATTTATACTTCACATTATCTACCTTTATCTTCTTTTTAACTTTTACAGTGGTACCTCGATATACGAGTGCCCTAATACATGAGTGTTTTGAGATACGAGCCGCCGAGCAAGCAATATTTTGCTTTGAGATGAGAGCAAGATTTGAGATTTGAGGAATCGCATACTACACCGCTGCACATGACCCCAACATTCGGGGCGCATGTTTGGGGTCGTGTGCAGCGTCTAACAGTTTCTCCCACCTCAGACTAGATCTCAGTCTGTGTGCGCATGTTCTGGAAGGACCACTTTAACATCGTGATATGCCTAAGAATTATTGATCAGACCTGGCTGGGTGTTACAACGAGGACCTTAACCTTTGCATGGAAGAAGCTGTAGCCTAAGGCTGTAGCTGAAAGGGCCTTCGAAGGATTGAAACCCAAAGTGTCTGGAGGTGGATGAACGATAGCTTTGAGGAACAGTCTCAGGAGCTGACAACCGAGTAATTACACGATCTACATGCGCAGCAGCATATGGTAGTTCAACGAAAAATTAGTTTTGAAGAGGAGCCAGAGATGGAGGAGGTTATCTCTACAAGAGATATAAAGGAGATCTTGGGAACGTGGGAAAACGTTGTAGAGTTCGTGGATAAAAATCAACCCGAAAAAGTTGCAACTGGTCGTGTATATGGGTTGTTCAACGAAACTTGCCTAACTCATTTCCACAATATCCTGAAAGAGAGGAAGAAACAAACCTCCTTGGACAGTTTTTTAAACAATCTACATGTGAAAATGAGCAAAGCGTGATGGAAAAAGCGAAGACCAGTGACGAAAATTAAGCGCTTCCGTAAGCACTTCACTTTTTCTTTTATTAAGTTTTTATAAAGTATGTATTTTTATTTATAAATAAATGTTTCTTCTTATAAATACATTTTTCTTATTCAAAAACACTTAACAAAAACAACTGAGGTGCTGTTTTGGAAGCTGGAACGGATTAATGGCATTTCAATTAATTTCAATGGGGAAAATTGCTTTGAGATACGAGCAAGGTTACAAAACTAATTAAACTCGTATGTCAAGGTACCACTGTACTTTAGAAAAACTACAATTGTGAAACTTTGATTAACCATCCCTATTTTAACCACCAGTTACAGTTAACAGTCAGCCCATTGTTAAAATTTAATTACAGTAATTAAATTTTATTGCACTGTATATTTTTTATACATAGCTCTTGAAAAAATAATAGAAGTTGATGAATTAATACAAGCGTAAAAGTAACAATTATTAGTAAAATACATACTGCTCTCAATAGGTACAGTACTCAGAATACAGAGGGGAAAACTTGGAAATAAGATTTAGCTTTATTGCTAAGTAATGCAGGTGCTGAAAAGGGCAAATTTTTGTTTTATTAATGAAACAAGAAATTTTTTGATCACCTACTGTAAACTATGCAGATTTCACAGTTGTGACTAAGAAGCTGTCATTGATGTTTTCATATTTTGTTTATTTAATAGTAGCTTAGCTGTTTCAGCTAAGATAAGGACATTCAATTAAATTAGAATAATATAAGTTTAGTTTCCGATATTAGTGATTGTAGCACTTATATTGTACTTTATTGCAGAATGTAAATCCAGTTCATAAACATGAATTTTTGATTTTTTTTTCATATGCAATGAACAAAAGCAAATTGTTTTTGAAATGTTTTTTTATCAGTCTTTTCAATTAACCATCACAGTCCTTGTCCCAACATCGACAGTTAATCAATGTTTCATAATGACTCACCTCATTGGTGGATGAAAATCTGTAACATCAAATGCTCATAGATGTTTTTTTTTGCAGGCAATGCCATACTGGTACTGCTAGATTTTAATAAAAAATACTGTTGCCTATTTGTAACTAAAACAGCCTATAAATATTTTTTAAAGCAATAAGAATATGTATTTAAAATAAAAGAATTCCATATTACTAATGACTTAAAATTTTTTCCAGCTAACAAAAGATTAGGTAATAAATTTAATTATAGAGTATTATTGAATTCCTTACTTGTTCCCTGAGTGCGATTAACCAAAGTTTTGCCAATCTGTCTTGTGGTAAATACGGATGGCGCTTTAACATCGTACCAATCTTTACGAGTGAAAGGGTCAACGCTGCAAATATAATAACACATTAAAATTTATAAAAAGAAAGCCAAAATTTATATTTAATTGTTTTTGTCAATAATGACAATGAAAAAAACATTAGACAGAATATTTTTGTTTGTAAACAAAAAAAGATCATAAAAAGATGTTTTTCTGCAAGTTTTTGAAATCGATTTACAGTATTTTCTTACATTATTATACTAAAATAATATAGAATAATCTATTCTATGTAACATTTTCCTACTACCAGTTAATATAATATGCGAAGAAACTGTGAAAGTAGTTACTATGGAACTAGTGGAGAATAGTGTGACCATCGTTATCCAATTTCTTTATTTTTTATGAATATATACATTATTTTAAATATTATGATAAACATTTTGTTTTAGGGGCTCGAAAAATGTAGCTGTAAAGATTTGTTTGCCAGTTGTATAAGATAACAAAATGATTTTGAATATTGCCATCTTTGCTTGAAATATTAGATTTTATGATTTTTAAAGATTTGTTTACTAACTTTCATGCAATACTACTTTTGTACAAAACAGTGTTAGATTCTAAGGTAATTAAAAAAAAAGTTTATACGGTTTTCTCTAAAAATTTATTAATTATGAATCAAGGAAAGGTAATTACAAGGAATGAATCAATTACTTGCAAAACAAGATGGGCTCTGAAATAAATTATAAACACACCTCAAAATGAAAAAGGGTTTTACAAATTTTAGTTAAATAAAAATAATGTCTAACAAAATTACAAAGTGTTTAATACAAGTTAAAAAGTATAATTTATATTATATTTGACTAGTCAGTACTAAATCTTGTTTTATTTGATAATATTTCATGTACGGAAAATAATTTTCTCCACAATTACTGTTAGTGGGAACACCAGACTGTTTCTGTTATTTGTTACTGATGCTCGGCCAGACTTTAGTGGAGACATGTCTTTAATGAGTCATGATGAGTTATCACAACTAATGGTAATTATTTTGCTAAGTTATGTACAACAATTACTGAAATGCAAAAAAATAGACTGATTTTGTCCACTAACTTACTTATAAATTTAATTATTTTTAAACTACTGTAAGTTGTTTAAATTGTGTTTCGTTGGCCAATATCATGTTTTTAATATAAATAATGTTAACTAAAAGTAATATTTTGTTATTGTGTTTTATGAGTGATAAAATAATTCTTCAATTTCGAAAATAACGTAAATCACAGCACGTTAATAATTTAAATTTAATAACTGTGTATTTACAATATTGTAAGCTTACTTTATATACAAATATATACTTTAGAAAAGTGGAAAAGAAATATTATGCTAATATTAGTAGCTATATTATTGAATATCTACATAAACAGTAAAACCTCTCTCTTGCGTATCTCTTTAAATCTTAATCTTATTCATATTATATTTCTGAAAGTTTGTGTTTGTTTGTTATTCAATCATGCTTTAACCACTGGTCCAATTGAGATGAAATTTGGTATGAATATGGTTCAAGTATCTGAGATAAACATAGGCTTATTCCCATTTTAAAAAACGTTATACTACTTACCCAGGCCAAAATAATTATTAGTATTTAGTTTTGTAACATCTGTTAACTATAGTTAGGTTTAATTACTGGACATGAGATTTAGGCACCAGAGATGGACATAGATCTAATCCCATTTTACAAATCTTAATCTGTGTTTTATTTATTGCAAAATTATTGTTTTTAATGTTACATTTTCATCTAATAATCACAATCTGGTATTTTTCATTTAAGACTTTTCAATGTTTTTGAAGCAGAGTGCAGAATATTGTATAACATATACAATTTTATTAGGATACTTTAATTGTAAGGTAGTATATATATTTGTGTAATTACATTATATGAAAAAATGGTAAATATGCAGTGTAGCATATATTTGATTTTTTGATATTTTTGTTACTGCTTTATGTGCCCAAAAACATGAATCCAAAATATGAAAGCATGAGAAGTACGATAAAAATCGAAAATAAAAGTGACCAACATAACCTCAAAATTGCTACAGGCGAAAATCAGTACTGTGTTTTTGATCGGTAAAATAATAAAAATACATCTAACACGGGTTTTGGATGATAAGAAACCCATTTTTTAAAGAATATTGCATAACCTAACTGACACGGTTGTTAGGCCTAACATGGTGATGTGTGAAAAAAACTTTATATTTTTTTAAAGAATACTATATATCCCAACTGACACAGTTGTCAGGCCTGATATGGTTGTTGCGTAAAAAACCTTTACATTTTTTTAAAGAATACCACATATCCTGACACGGTTGTTAGGCCTAACACTGTGATGCGTAAAAAAACTTTTATATTTTTTTAAGAATACTACATATCCTAACTGACATGGTTGTTGGGCCTAACACAGTGATGCGTGAAAAAACCTTTATATTTTTTTTAAAGAATACTAGGCTACATATCCTAACTGACATGGTTGTTAGACCTAACACGGTGGTGCGTAAAAAAACCTTTATATTTTTTTTTAAAGAATACCACATATCTTTAATGACACGGTTGTTAGGCCTACACTGTGATGCGTAAAAAACCTTTATATTTTTTTAAAGAATACTACATATCCTAACTGACACGGTTGTTAGGCCTAACACGGAGATGCATTAAAAAAACCTTTATTTTTTTTTAAAAGAGTATTCCATAACCTAACTGACACGGTTGTTGGGCCATTAGGTGATGCAGGAAAAAACCTTAATTTTTTTTAAAGAGTACTCCATAGCTTAACTAACACGGTTGTTAGGCCCAACACGGTGATGAGTTAAAAAAAAATTTATATAAAAAAAAAAAAAGAAAATCACCATAACCTAACTGACACGGTTCTTGGTCCTAACACGGTGATGCGTGATCTTCAATGTATATTATGATTGTGGGCAAAGCCGTGACGGGAAACAGCTAATCATATTATATTTCTAAAAGTTTGTTTTTGTTTATTTTTCAATCACACTTTAACTACTGGACCAAATGAGATTAAATATGGTGTGAACACGTTTTAGGTATCTGAAATAAACACAATAGTATTCAGTTTAATTGTAAAATAGTGACTTTTTAATAATACTTTATTTTATTAAAATATGACAGGACCCTGTTTTAGAGTATCGAGTAGCAAAAATTTATATGTCTTGGCCGAAAACCATAAATCGTATAATATTGTATATAGAAATATACTAAAATGAAATGAACCTATTCTGATTTTGAAAATCGACTATAAATTTTATTGCCTAAATTATAATTGCAGGGAAAGCCGCAACGGGTAACGGCTAGTATTTCTATAATAATACAATGTGTTGATCTCTTTCTATTCCTTAGTTAAAAATGCAGGTTAGTAAAAATGTAGTCTAATTTTTGTAATTTTTCTACTGAAACACTTCAAAACTTGCCCAATATTAAAAGTGTGGAAATAATGGAAACTTACAAAAAGTGAAATTAAGTGTCAAACCTAACCTCACAATGACTACAGTGCGAAAGTGAGAAATGTGTTTACAATAGCGAAAACGATAAAATTCATGCGTTATTAATAAATAAATGTCTTTAATAATGAAAGGAATATAATTTTTCATAAAAAAAAAAAAACAACTCCACAACCAAACTTGACTTGGCTGTTAATGTGTTTAATGATATGCACATTATTAACAATGAAAAGAATATATTTTTCTTGCTTAAAAAAAACATAACTTCGTAACATAACTCGATTCGGCTGTTTGGCATTTAACTTAATTTTTACATATACAAGTAGTATTTCTGAAAAATACTAACTTTAGTAATCAACGCCAATTAGGCGGGTTTTGCTTGCAACAAATATTAGCACATCAGTTGCAATAAAACTGTAATGTTTCGCTATCAATTTCATAATTATAGCTGTATTTGGAACACAAATACAACTGTTTAAAGATGCTGTGATTAACAAGAAATTCAACATTACTGTAATTCCAACTTAACATGTTCACGATGATGGCTGTTTTTACATATCATAACATTTATTAGAATATGTGTCTATATAACATTTTAGGTGATATTCAACCTGAAAAAACTGTATTCTATGTATTTTAGAGGTAATGTCTGTGCGTCACTGATGACACTCTATTACTGATCCGTACTCACATAAAGTTTCAAGTAAAAGACTCTATAAGTTATATGATTTCTTCTTTGATGTTTAAGTGTTATAGAATCAGTAGGCCATAGTATATTATTTCATTGTATTTAAAATTAAATTTAAAAATTAAAATGATGCTTCTAACATTTCTATTGAATTTAAATTTAATCTGAATAAGGGTTTAAATTTAAACCCTAAACTCTAGCATACTTTAAAATGGTCGTACAACCCAATTCTAGACTTTAAACATGGGCGTCATTATAAATAAGCCCATACAAAGTAAAAAAAGGTGTGTCTCACTCATGGCACACACTATTTTGAAGATGAGCATGCATCACAAACTTTGAAAATCACAAAGTTCACAGTTAACGGCAGCCATTTTTTTCAACGATATTTTCAGAACAAGTACTTTCACAGTCATAACTGATTTATTATTGTCCTTATTAATCTAATGAAGCAAATTTATCTTAAAAAGTAAACATACAAGTAAATTGTCGTAAAGTGAATATGCAAGGACATCCACGTAAAGTAAACATCAATGAAGTCAAAATATAGGTTAACCCTTAGACGGCCCTGAGCCGATATATCGACTTACGAAAATAACTCTGAAAACACTCAAGAACCAATATATAGGCTTCTTATTTTTTTTGGTAAATATCAATCTTATTCATTTTATTTAATTAAAATTTACTTGCAATGAAAGATAAATCATCACAGATTATGTTTTTAATAATTAAAATGCAAGAAACGATTTTTATATTTAAGTAAAATTGTTATAACTTCAACGAAGTCAAGTAATGCTCGGTCTGACAGTGGGGATTGAATCATTTTAGTCAGACAAGTATTGTTTACATCTTTGAATAGGCCTGTGTATCAATGTTATTGTATTTATAGTGAGTTAATTTCCTTTTGCATGGTTTTTATTAGTTTTAGTATTTGTTTTTAATTTGGTTTGACAGCATTGAATTGTAGAATAATTTGTAAACTTGTACAACTTTGGGGAAAAATTACGCCTAAATGTAACTTTTACGTGGTCTAGACAATATATTTATCAGCCAATCTACTTGAAATTTTCAGACTTTGTGCAAAATACATTATGATATTAGAAAATAACTAAATTAACTTAAAATTAAAGTAAGTATATGTATACATATTATGAAAAAAAAAATAAATAAAAAAATGGTAAAACATTTTTTGCTATTTTTCTTTATTTATAAGTATAGTACATATTCTTAAGAAAAAAATAATGTCAACAGTATTTTTCTACTAGCATTTTTAGTTGCACGTTTTTAATCAACATCAAGTCAAAACTGGCATTTATAGACTGGCCTTCTTGGCATACAAATGCTACTAGGTCACTGGCCTTTTTAGAATATTACTTTCTTTCCTGGCCTTAAAAGGGTTAATAATACCTAAAAAAGTAATTTCTTGTGCATTTACTGTAGTAAATATCATCTTCCACGCCTTAATATCTTTCAAGGTATTCAATGGTGTAACACATAAAACAAGCAAAAAAATTGATGTAATTATAATTTTCACGAAAGTTCCTACAATTCAGGAATACCTTTTGTAATAATTTATTATTGTGAGTTTTTATTCTGCAAACATCATCAAAAAAATTGATGTCATTAATTGTGAACTTTGCGTTTCCTCTATTTGTCAGTTTAAGTTGGAATTACGGTAGTGTTATAGATTTTCTTATAAATCATGACATATTTATAAAGAATTGTATTCCTTCTCGAATTCCTTTTGCATTGATAGCAGCATCACCCATCTTACGGTTATCCACTCTGTAACCATTGTAGATTTTACGATTGGTGCATACACAAATACATTCTAAAGATGCTAGCGAGAAATTCGACACATGATCTCATAATTTGACATTAAAAAAAAAACTTTGTGGGATATTTAACCAAATTTTAATTTAAATGCAAATATGGTAACTATAAGCAAGCGATTTGCCATTTTTTCAAAACTGTGGCAGCTAATTGATACTATCTACTAGTCAGTACTTTCTTTGGAATACTACTATGTACATAACAAATGAGTTAAATGCTGAACAGCGGAGTTGAGTTAGGTTATGAAGTTCTTTAAAAATATATATATATTTCTTCATTATATATTCCTTTTCATTATTAATAACATGTATTTCATTAAACACAAAAAGCTGAGTCGAATTATGTTAAACATGCAACAGCTGAGTAAAGTTAGGTTATTCTTTTTAATAAAAAAAATTATATTCCTTTTCATTAGCAATAACACACATGAAACTTATAGTTTTCGCCATTTAAAACAAGTTTAAAAACCAGACCTTATAATCTTACTGGTTACTGAAATGATTCACTCATAAAATAACCTACTTCCTAGCAGTCACATGGCGAAATCTTATTGCAGTAATTAAACAACAATAATAACTATATTAACAAGTAACTATGCATATATGTATAGTTAAATGCATATACAGCATTAAAAAAAAAACATTTTTATACTGAACAAGTCGAATTTGAGGCAGTACAAACATAAATAACGAAAAATAGCTATTGCCTGAGACCAACGTATCACCCGTCCAGTTTTTAAAACAAGATAACCTAAACACATATAGAGTATATTAACACATAATATTGGTATATTTTATATTTTTATGAACAATACAATATTGTTTTGAACCTGCTTACATCTTCTTTTTCACTCCCTTCTTTCCACCTTTTGACAAACCCTTGTTTTTTCCCACCGCCATTGTGAACGAAAGACTGAACTAGAAACAGGAAACGTGTTCACTCTCATACCAAGAATACCAGAACGACCGACAATATTATCTTTAAACAGGAAATCAATATCAACATAATCACTACAACCATGTGGCTAAGCCTGACATTAAATGTGCATTTACATTAAATATAAGGTTCTTAATATTATATTTTATTATATTATTTAAATAGGGGACAAAAATATTTATCAACTACCGAATGTTAAATTATTGAAGAAAATAATTTACAATAATAATTAGTATACTATTTACAGATTGGCTAATTTTATTAGAAAAAATTTAATATTATGATTACGATATTATAAATATAGACACTTTTTTTAATAAAGTAAAATTTATTTATATCTTACTTATGTATGCTTACTAATCTTTACACTTTTCTGGCACTTTATACTTCCACTACTTAATATGTCCATATTCTGACTTCAAAACAAAATTATTCTAAGTAAAGCTTAGATATTGATAGCTTATATATTGAGTCATAGAATTAATCAAAGTAAATAAATTACAGACCAAAATCTTACGTATTTCATACAGTTATATTTCATTTGTATTGACCAAATAAAACAATGTTTTTTTTTCATTTCTTATTACAATAAATTACATTTTATATAAACGTACACTTCTGAAAACTTTTAATTAAAGAAAATTTAGTAAGCATAGTAAAATAAAATATATAGTACAAAATGTAGTTTTTGATTTTACATTGCCAATTTTCATTGCCTGTAAATAAAGAAAAATAAATCAAGCATTATTACTTTCAACTTATGTCAGTTTGTCAATTTTTGTTTAATTATACATGTCATTATTAACTAAATTCATGAACATTCTTAATTTAGAAAAAACTTCTAATATTTAATTTAGAGAATTTAAAGAGTATTACACACACACACACACACACACACACACACACACACATATATATATATATATATATATAAAATTTGTACGTTTAATGATGACATGAATGTTTTAATAATTATATTATGCATAATAATCTTTAATAATATTAACATGCATTATATATATATATGCCAACAGAATCCTTAAGTATATACAAGGTGTCAAATCAACAACGTCGTGGATCGCGTTAAGAATTCTTAACGTAGTCAAATTTATTTTCATAATTTCAATGGAATTTAAAAAAATTTAAATGCTAATTTATCACATTTTAACGCTGATTCTGATATAAAAATCAAAAAACGTGTGAGATATAAACAAATATTAATTATTTTTTAAGGTTAAAAATGGCCATCATTTTGATACTGTTGGACGGATTTCGCAGGGTAACGAACTTGTCCAAGCCATTACTAAAATCAACACACACACACACACACACACACATACACACACACTAGCATGTATATATATATATATATATATGAGTTTTCATATAATATATATATATATATATATATATATATATATATATATATACACACACACACACACACACACACACACACACACTGGTGTTCGTCAAGGAGATGGACTCTCGCCTCTCCTTTTCAACCTGGTGTTGGACAAAGTTATCAGGGAATGGGAGAAAGAATTAAAAATTGAAGGGCACTGGAAACCAGTTCGACTTGGAAGACCTAAGGACAACACAGAAATCGCGTGCCTAGCTTTTGCAGATGACCTAGCCATACTCACAGATAATGAAACAACAGCTATTAAACAGATAGAAGTCCTAAAGGAATGTGCAGAGAGGGTCGGTTTACAGACTCGTTTCAAAAAACCGAATTTTTCTGTTCAAAATTAAATATTCAAGAACTAAACACAAAATATGGTAAGATAAACATAGTCAAACACTTCAAACATCTGGGAGAAATTCTTGAACCTACAGGTGGCGAGAAGGCTGTACAAAGGGTTCGGCTACTAAGAATGAAGAGGACTCTTGGTATAAAGCGTGATTTCTACAATAAGAAATGTATGTGGACGCACACAAAAATCATACACTACAAAGTCATAAAACCGGAGGCATTATACGCAAGCGAGACGCTGGCACTCCACACAAAAGGTACTATGGAAAACATTTTGAAGGAAGAACGCAAAATCTTGAGGAAGATCGTTGGCCCAAGATTAACAGAAGACGGATACAACTTGCCAACAGAATCCTTAAGTATATACAAGGTGTCAAATCAACAACGTCGTGGATCGCACAAGTCAGAATATACCTACATGACGCAGGAATAGACTCAACAGATGTTGAAGATAGACACGCATACAGGAGAAAGATGCTCAGTTGGAAGGTCCCAGAGAATGAAATCCCAAAGGGAGCAGGGGTAAAATGGACAGAGGAGCGGAAGAGGATCCATGGGGACAGGATGAGGGAGGTGTGGAGGATTAGAAGGAACAAGACATGAGTCGGAGTGCTTTGCGTGATCCAACAGGATCTATGCGCAGATAGTAATAATAATAATATATATATATATATATATAATATCTAATATTATATATTAAATATTATATTAGATAATTATATAAATATATATATATATATATAAATTAGTTACGATCTAGATTCGCGGGAATAGTACATAGATAAATGTCTTCCACTGATAAACTCATTATAGACTTACAGTACACAATTATCTTATAACATGTACACAATACAGTAATTTATTTGCTACTCTAAATGTTCTGTTGTTCTTTTGTCAGCTGGAGTTGAGTAGTAAACATCTGTTCGTGTTATTCAAAATGGCTGCTGTTCTTATTTTTTGGCAGGAGGAATAAACCGCGAGTGAAAGTCTTTTAAATTTAATGTACCTGAGATATGCGTTTGTTTTTAGTGTAACATAAAATGTGTAGACGTTAATATCAATGTTCATTTGTCTTTTATAATTTTAAGTTTAATAGTAATGTGGTGAGTGGTTATCATGATTGAAAACGCTAAAATTGATCCATCTACTAAAGTAGCAGGGACGACCTTGAACACTGGCTCCGTGCCGTCTTGCCTTCGCAACGATAGTGGTTCAAGCAGAAAAAAACCTTCTAATCGAAGAGTATCCTTTCCTAAAGATGATCAACAAATTGTCACTGGTTTTATGGAACCCGCCAACCCTTGGGAGTATGGTAATTAACTTTTAAATTACAGTCCTAATTTAAATTTGCACATTGCCAATTGTCTTTAACCTAATAATTATTACAATTGGCCTCAATTCTAAGTCTTTATTATAAAGTATTTTTTTTTTAAGTAAGTTTTATCTACAAAGTACAAAAAGATAAATACATACAATTACACAGATATAATAAATTTAAGTAATAGTTATGTACTTGTAAATAACAAGGCTTTTTGGCTTTTTGTAAATGCTTAGTCCCTACTGCCAGTCCTAGGTCTAAATGTTCTTATTTGTGTAACAGAATAATGCTTTTTGTTTGTAAAACTATGCAACTTTAAGCACTCCTAATTTCTTATTAAAGAAAGTAATCCCTATTATGATTTTTATTAAGATTTTGATGGATTTATCCATTTTACCAGGTCCTGTAAGTCCATAGAAGTGGTTTTTATTTGGATATATGTGCGTATCACTAGAAGCTAACTTAGGCTTACCAGGTTTTTGGGTTAATCTGCACATTTGAGTGTATTGTGAATTTTCATAATTTTTTTACTAGAATGCTTTACTACATATATATTTTATTAGTAATGAAACGAACATAGACTTAAGAAAAAATGTGAGAGCCTAATGACTTGGCTATTGGGCATAGAATAGAAACTTGTTTTTCTTTTTTTTTTAAAAAAACTTGGGAATATAATGACTCGGTTGTATAACTAGTGTACTTGTGCATGAACACAAAGTCTTAATGAATTAGCAAGGTAATAACTGACTTACTATAATGTTCATGAGGAGTACATCGGTAGGTTACGTTGGAATAGTAATCTTGCATAAGAAATCGATCATGTTGCATGCAAAGTAATTAATGACAGCATAGTTTTATTAAAAATGGCTTAAAATAGTACCTTATCATGAGAAATTTAATCTTCTGCAAGTGAATATCTTTTAATTTGATAATTCAGTACATAATTTTTAAAAAATGCAAAAATCTTAACAACAGTAAATCATTTGTACGTGTAGAAATACCAGTTTTTATAAAATGCACCCAGGTCTTTTCTGACCATAACTCAGGACTATTTTTTTAATTTTGAAAAAAAGTTTTTTCAAACATTTTTTATGGTAAAAAAAAACTTAAAATTGGACTTTTTTAAAAATTGGCTTAAACAGTTTTAATAAATGTAGCCTTGTATGTTCATACCAAAAAGTACTTACTTTTTTAGAGACGTTCATAATCTGAAATTATTGGATTGGATGGTTGGATGTTTAGAAAAAAAACCATAATCATGTGATTGTGAACTTTTAGCTTACATTAGTTAATTTTCTGAGTAATAACAATATTTAACTTAAACTGTTATGTTCTAAATAGGGCTTATATTTACTTAATTTTAATCTAAGTTAAAGATGTTGCATGAAAAAAATTGAACATCAGAATAAATTTTAAAAGTATTTAAAGAGGACTAATGTTGTAAATATACATTGTCCTGAGAAATAATTAAGGGGTTCAATACTTAACAGAGGTGGTTTCATAAATATACAATACATTTATTTAACTGATGAGATAATATTAGAAATCTATATGTGATCTTACATCTTAAAAGACGCTTGCTATAGGACTGCATATGGTTATCCCATCTTGCCTAGTGTTGCTTGTTAATCCACCTATTGATAGTACACCTGGTCAATGAGAGAGATTCCTAAAGCTGGCTCAGGTCCAATAAACTCAATTGCAGATTCCAGTACAGCCAGTCGGTCTGCCTCCTCATTACCGCCAATTCCCTTATGTCCTGGATGCCAGTGAAATGTAACTCAGTTTCCCAGGGGCAGAGCATTGAGGTCCTCCCGACACATCCAGACCAGCTTCGTTACTGAGCAGCTTCATTATTACCTTTTAAATGATGAAAAAGTAATAAACGCATCAGAGCGCTGTCATAAAGCAGTGGCCAGGCAATTGATTAAAAATATACTTTGATGCCTGCTGTTCTTTGAACTATTAGTATAATGATTCATATTCTGGACATGGTTTATAAGCCCTAGTGATACAGTTTAATTTTCATGTTAAATCTAACCAGTAAAATCATTAAGAATTTTCTATCATTTGTTAAATATAGACTAGTTTTGCACCAACTTGATTGCTAACAAAATTTATTATCATTATTGCAATATAACCACCTGATCACATATTTAAATAATTAGGATTGTGACCTGTTTTCTTCCATCTAGTGATTATTAACTCACCTTGTAAAGGCTGTTTCATCTTCAGGCCATAGTACAAATGGTCAGATCCTTCTGTCAAATCTATTATCTCAATCCTGAATCCAATATTGTTGCGAAATAAGAGACTAGAACTCCTGGCTGTCTATGAAAGCCTGATTTCACATAGTCAGTAGGCGTGCATCAAACTTTCATCTTTAATATGTTTAAATTTTTAAATAGAAGATTTCCCTATTACCAACAACCTAATGCCACAATATTTGTGTAGCAGTATATTTTGGTTTTTCAGTATTAGCTCTACTCTCCAGCTTTGTTGTAAAACCCTTAACTTATCAGTGTTGTTGATTAAGCAATGTGTAGGTTGTCAGGGAGTGACAGTCATTGGGAATACATGTTAATATATATATATATATATATATATATATATATATATATATATATATATGTTATATATATATAAATGTTATATATATATATATATATATATATATATATATATATATATATATATATATATATATATACATATATATAATGTTGAAATTAAGAATCCAGTATTCCTCAAAGTGCAGCAGGAAAACCAGCTGGGGAACTTGAAGGCTTCATTCCTACTGGGAACAATGTGATTTGATTGTCAGCATCTTCTGCCTTGTTCCTATTCGCCTTTCATTAAAATCTGTTTCTCCTTAAAGCTTGTACAGAATGAGTCATTCATATTTCTTTCATTCATGCATTTGGCGTATTAATTAAATACTAAAGCTGTTGACTGTTAATGTAGTAATAACTCAAAGTTGCATTGTAATTAATTCTGCAGTGTGTAGTGTAAGTCAAGGAGTGACATTCATTGGGAATACATGTTTCTATATTTTATACATTAATATATATAATGTTAAAATCAAGAATCCAATATTCCTCATGAAATTCTAGCTCAGTAGCTACTGGCAAAATAAAAGGAAATTGGCAATAGGGGAAAAATAAAGAGATTACTCATCCAGTCAACAGAATATGCGAACTATGTTCATTCTATATAATGATCTGCCTTCCCTAGCTTCGTCAATTCTACTTTCATTATGCAACGAAAGTGGAATTGACGAAGCTAGGGAAGGCAGATCATTATACTGAACATAGTGACAATAATCCTAGCAGAAAAGAAGAAGAATATGCGAAAATTGTATTGTAATCAGGAATCTTTAGTATAACTGTGTCTATTATTTTGGAACAAATCTGTGTCAAATATTAATTTTTCAGTTCATTAATATGATATTGATACATTGAAAATAAATTGATACAAGAAAATTGTAGTAACTTTCTTGCTAGGAATAACAAACAAATTGGAATTGCTGTCATAAGGTACAAACATTTATATTTTTTTTAGTCTTACATTCATATTTTTTTAAAAATAACTACTGATTTTAATTAAAGTATAGTTTTTGATTTTGTGTAATCTGTAAATACCACAACAAAAAATATGGTTCAGTACTTGCTACCCTGGTTAGGGGTACTACTCCCACAAAAAACTAGAGTATTTGAAACAAGTAAAATCTAAGAGAATCTTTCTAACAAATGATCAACAATTGATCATACTTATCAATACGATATTCTAATATATATCAGTATAAACTATATGATCAAATGATCCATATTTTGAAGTGTAAAAATTGTTTTTTATTGGTCTAATTCCAATCAATTTTTTCTTAAATTTTGTCAAGATATCTTCATTGTAACTCAAATTAGTGTTCCAAATTTGAATTAAAAATAATCTGTGAATCACCAAAATAAACCAGATAGTATCATGATATTTTTTTTCGTTTTTCAGTTAACTAACGAACAATCAACTTCATTTACAAATTTCTTCTTATTGATCTACCTATCTATCTATATACATACTGGTTTTATATATATATATATATATATATATATATATATATATATATATATATATATATATATATATATAATGTAATATATTTAATCTGTTTTTTTTTTTTTTTAATTAGGGGCTTGTTAGTTTTCCCCATGGCCAAATTTCCATTTTCAATAGCTTCCAAACCTACAAACGTATTAACAAAGCACACATTTTACTGATGTGTTGGTTTTTTTTATTATTATTTATTCCCTAACCAGTTTTTTGGGAGAGATAGTGAGGGACGTATAGGCTTTGTTTTTATGGGTAGGCTTACTTAAGTTATGTGAGCAAATAACCAAAATTGTTTACCATTTATAAAACACAAGAAGGTTTGTGCGATGTTCTTGTAACATTTACTTTTTTAGAGATTAGTTTGTTTTCATATTTTTTATGAAACCATTAATTTTTTTAGCATATTAATAGTGAATTTCCATTGAAAAATGAGCTGTTTAAATGCTCAATCAGTTCACTGTAAGACTCCGAAATGAAGATGTTAAGATTTTGGTAATTCATTTTTATTGTCAGTGAGAAATGTTGATTACGTAAAGTTTGAATTGAATTATAATATTATCATTATTGTAGGCTAGTTAGTTATATATCATAGCCTAAACTGAACTTTCAGTATGATAGGAGTATATGGAGGATATTTTGTTTTATATTAACAAATTTGTAAATAATGGTATAACAAGGCAACTTATATAAACTATTTATCTACTATTATAAGTCGGACCAATTTGTTTCATTTCTTCAAACATGAGATATGTAGGCAATTATTTTAATCAAACTAATAATAATTATTGTTTCACAAAATAATCACCTCTTTGACATGCTCTTACACAATTATAACATTCTAATTATATTCTCCAGTAATCTTATAATTTTGTAGTGTATTAGTGCATCTGACATTTACATGCTAGGAAAACTTGATATTTATATATTTTACTTGAGGTGGTCAAGGTGACAGAAAAATCAGTCATTCTGCTGTACTTGTGAACTTGCACACCTCAGATTGTAGGTTCAAGTCTGTAGTTACTGCCATAAGCTTTATGCTTTCTGGTAACACTGATTCCTTGTCCTCATTAGTCTGACTTCTTTAAAGTATGGACAATAAAAAAAAGAAACATTACAATCTTCTATTTAATATTAATTCAATAAATTCCTAATTCCTTTAAATTTTTAAAAATATTTGTAACTTTCTTTAATTTAAATTTTTATCTTCCTTTCAGTTCATCTTGCATTCCCATTCATTAGGGGCCTACTGATTTATTGATCTATCTAAATGTAGACCTTGGTCTGGCCAGTAACCTCATATTAGCAAAGTTCCATTGTAAAGAAGCTATTGAAGTGGCCATTGTAGTAAGACTCAAACCCAGGACCTTCAACTGAACACTGATCCTATCCTCTAGATGATTTTGTGAGAGATTGTTAAAACTTTACATACACATATTCATACACAGACACAAATTTTGTGTGTGTGTGTGTGTGTGTGTGTGTGTGTGTGTATATATGTGTATATATATATATATATATATATATATATATATATATATATATATATATATGTGTGTGTGTGTGTGTGTGTGTGTGTGTGTGTGTGTGTGTGTGTGTGTGTGTGTGTGTGTGTGTGTGTGTGTGTGTGTGTGTGTGTGTGTGTGTGTTTGTATGTATACGTGCATGTGTATAAATTTAGCTAGTTAAAAAACAGGTAGGACATTGTCCATAACGAACCACAATAAGGCTGAATTTCATAATTGTGTACAATTAAATGTAATAATTAATTCATAAAAAGCAACAATTCACGATTCCATTTTGTCACTGAAATTTTCACAAATTTAAAGGTCAGTGCTGTAAAATATTGTATCTGTACATTTGCAGTGTAGGAAGCAGTGTTCAGTGGGTTCCCAGGCTGCTTTTTAAAGAACACTGAAAAAGGAGAACCACTAGTGCATAATATGTTGAAGAAGGAGACGAACTTTAGGATCACATTGTTAAGACATAGGTTTCTTACAGAATCAAAGAAGCAGTCGGTGAAATGGCAACACATGACATCTCGAACATGGAAGCCAAACATACATTCAAGATTTTAGCAACTGTGTTTTTTTTATCTATATTATGCAGAAGTAAACTAGGTTACATGTCTTTGAAACTTTGGCACACTATACATAATAAAAAAGATCGTCTGCATTAGCCCAAGTGTGCACAATAGTCGGATGTTAAAAAAAAAAAAAAACATGACATACTGTTATCTGGGATTTTGTTGTTTCATGAGAAAGCATGATCCCATTCTGCTCTTAATCATTTTTGGATGGGAGTAATTGGACCACTTACTTTACAGACAACCCAAGAGGTTTCTGGGCAGTCAGCAGTTTCACTTAAATGAAAAAGTGAATATAACAGTTGGAAATTAGTTCTTTTCATAGGTAGTTAATTTATGTAGCATAGATATAAAGGTACATTTGAAAATTATTTCAACAAGAAAGCAAAACTGTAGAAAAATAGTTTAAACAGTGGTTCTCAAATAGTGCTCCACAGCCACAACGTGTGAAGTGTGTTGTGTTTATGCCAAAAATTCTATAATTATAAATTGTATGTAGTAAATGCTTTATATTATAAAATTTTTTTTATATTTTTCAAGTTAGGGTAGCCTAGCAATATAGCCAAGTAAAATTATATGACAAACAGGATTAAAAGTCACAACATTAAATGTTATAAACATTAGTTTTCTCTACTCAAGGTAGACCTAGTGGTTTGTGAAATTTTCCATGATTTAAAATTTTTTTGCTAAAGTTAACAGGAGATATGTTTTCCCCTGAATCACACAAAAAAATATAAATGAGTTAATATTTTGCAGCCACAATTGTATTTCAGAACTTAATCATTTTCTACCCGATTTTCAAAAAGTTCTAATCTGTCCTACCCCATATCGCCTTTGAAGGACACTCCTAGCAAGTTGTTAATATATAAAGGTACTGCATGTGATAATTTGAGAACCGTTGGTTTAAGATGTAAGAAGTATTGTACATATCTTGTAGACCAGTATTGCTTGACATTTTTTATTTACTTGTTGGGTGGTAATGATATTAAGTTGTAAATCCTTGAAATAACCACCAGCAGTTGCTCAACACTCTCCTCTGGGAGACATACTCCTTTTATCTATTACCTTGCTGCAAAACTTACGCATTTGAAAACCATCTTGCAAAGGCTTTATTTTGCAAGGACTTGTCCAGTTGTCTGTGCACTGCTTGACTATATTTATTTGTTTGTTTTTGAATTATTAATATATTTTCTAGACCATTTAATTTCCAGGAAACATTCAGCAATGTCCGGAGAATGATAAGGTCTAAGGCATGAAAAAAAATGTTTTTATTATCTTTTAATTAGTTTGTTTATACGAAAAAAAAACAGATATTATTTAAAATATAAACCTTCTATAAGCTACATAATATTTTTCTCGGGTAGTTGAAATTTGTTTTAGATACTTTTGAATCTAATAAAAAAAATCATTAGAACTAATATAACTTGGTGTTAAGAATATAGGTGCTTATCAATATTTATTAATTGTGCTATATTTAGGCTTATATGATTAATAATATGTTACACACTAATCAGTTCTATTGATTGCAATGATTAGATTATGGTTTAACTTTTTAACATTAACAAATGTCCCAATAGAAATTTTTTATTCATATTATTAAATTCATAAACTATGGTTTTACTAAATTGTAAAAGTTTATCTATGTAGGCTAAATAAACATACATTAATATAAATAAGCATAACCTTTCTGTATATGAATACGGAAAATAACAGGACGAGCCATGGTAACTCATGGTAAATTTTGACTCTAATTTGGTTAATTTAATATAACTATACAAAAGTACAAAAGCCCATAATAATTTTTCTCCAATATCCTCAAGCCTGTTCAATTTAGGAAGCATTTGAGTTGTTCACAACTTAATGATAAATTTTTAAATTTAGTAACTCATGTTGCAGAAATTGATGTATGAAAGATTAGTAGTAATTTATCATTAAATTTATGTTTCTGTAATTAAAAATATTAAACACAGTATATTTTTGTATAACAGATTAGTATAACATCTGGCAGGAATATACAACTTATTATTTTGAAATTTAATGAAAAAAGTATTCTGATAAAAAAATATTGCTTCCATATTACTCACTTTATATTATGTCTCTTCATAAAATTGACTTGAATCATTTAAAGTACAAGTCCAGTTGTTTCCCTCATTTATAAAACAATGTTGACATTCATCTTTAAAAAGGGAATAGAGTTTTTTTAGCTCTGTTTTGTTAATATAGTAATTTTCGTAGTATAGCAAAATTAAATGATTGCATTAAACATAAAAATTAAGTTACAAATTATTAAATTATTGTATTAAAATAGTGTTGTCAACATTCTCCAACTAACTGTGAACACTAGTACAGATCAGCTGTTGCTTTATTACAGAAAAAACTTTTCTGATTTTGTCTCCTTTTTAAGGACATGGCCAAAAGTAATTTGTTGATGAAAAAAATACCAGTTTATACCAATCAGTGTCAACAAATTTAAAAAGTAATATGCTCTTCTGTTTACCTCTTGACATTAATTTTCGTATAATTTAACACAATTTCATATAATTTTAATTTAATCTTCATATAATTTTTCATATAAGATTCAGGTAATGGATTTTTAAATACCTTATTTCCTAATGGAAATTTGCAAATAAAGTGTTCTTTAATAATTATCTTATTAAATTGGCACATTGTAAAAATGTGTTCTGTGTTGGTTATTTTAAATGATGGATTAACTTTATATAGCCATGTCTAGTACGAACTAGATTTATCAAGTATGTCTCATTGAAACTTCATCTACATAAGCCTATAGCAGATAATTATTATTATGTATTATAATAATTTAATAAAACTGGACTGTTGTCTGTCGTTTTTAATTTTTAAAAAAATTTACAATTTTATATATTGATGTTGAACATGTTTCAGAATACTTGCCTATTTGTTAAAAACCAAAACTTTATATATCAACCTAATTTTGATTAGATTTTAGTGCATCCAATTATCGACAATTTCATTTAGCCTGTAACTGTAAACTGGCACACACAAGTATATCCAGAGCCATTTTTAAACTCAGGACTCATGACATAAACCTATCTATTGAAATAAAACTTTTGTACTATTAATGATCATATATTCTATTTATTATTACAAACTATTTTTAATAAAATCTTTGCTAATTCAGAATTATAGCAAAGTCTATTCTTTGTAGCCTTGTAGTCTCTAGAATTAATTGTTACATTACTTTTTAAAAATTGTCATTAATCCAAACTTTGTTTTAATAATCCAAAAAGGAATTTGTTTTACTATTCAAGAATTTAATAGAGAGTGTGACAGCTGTCACTTCTATTAAACTTATACTAGATGCTGAAGAGAGTGTGTAAATGTCAGTGTGCCAATGTTTTTGTCTTCTGGACCCTGTAAGTGTATATCTTACATAATTCATCATGCCATCTCCAGTATCCTTAATCCCTCTTTTTTGTTTATTTGCTCAGTGTGTGTGTGTGTGTGTGTGTGTGTGTGTGTGTGTGTGTGTGTGTGTGTGTGTGTGTGTGTGTGTGTGTGTGTGTGTGTGTGTGTGTGTGTGTGTGTGTGTGTGTGTGTGTGTGTGTGTGTGTGTGTGTGTGTGTGTGTGTGTGTGTGTGTGTGTGTGTGTGTGTGTGTGTGTGTGTGTGTGTGTGTGTGTGTGTGTGTGTGTGTGTGTGTGTGTGTGTGTGTGTGTGTGTGTGTGTGTGTGTGTGTGTGTGTGTGTGTGTGTGTGTGTGTGTGTGTGTGTGTGTGTTCGTGTGTGTTGATCAAAACTATAAGGCAATCTCTCAAGAGCTGATTCTATACCTAAAAATATTATTTAAAAATTATATAATCATATGTCTGAAAATGCTTTATTTTCCCACTAGCCACAATTTTGTTTTTTAACAAAATATGTTATATCTCTAAAACAGTTTGTCAATAAAATTCAAACACTGCATGCTTCTTTACCTGATATTGCATACCAATATCATAGCCGTATGGACTAATTTGTGTAGCTTTACTGTTTTACTTCTTGCTATAGTTTTGAAAGTTGTACCATTTCATAAAAAATTAAAAGGACAACAAAAATAGTATATTAATTATTGATTTATTTTGTTTTAAAATAGCCGCCTTGGTGGTCTAGTGGATAGCTTACTAGGCTTTCACCCCTAGGACCCGGGTTCGATTCCCGGCGAGGGCTTGGCATTTTCATACGCTATAAATCATTCCACCGTCTGCATTAGCCCAAGTAATGTGCACAATAATTGGACTATGTGCACAATAGTCGGACGCTAAACACCAAAAAACAAAAAAAATTTGTTTTAAAATTTTAAATATGTGAAATTTTTAACAGGTCAAGTTATGAAGCTAGTTATTTTAATCCAATTAGGCCTCTATTAGGTAAAGATGCATGCTGAGTTAGAATTTTATTGATCAAACCATTATAGAGATATAAAATATTTTGTTAAAACACAAAATAGCAGCTAGTAGGAAGTAAAGTTTTTTTCAGACATATGTTTATATGATTTTTTTTCATATTTGTAGTTATAGAATTAGTTCCCGAGAGATTGCCTTTTAGTTTTGCATCACCCAGTATACACTTGCAGTATCTGCACAGCGTTGCTTGTGAAAGTCAAACGTTTTCACCGTGAATGTTCTATGTAAACAGGTATAATTTTCAACTAAATATTTAATTTAAGAAAATTTAATTAGAAATTTTTAAATCCAGCTTTTGAAGTATTGTCCAACCATATATAAGTAAATAATTTGTTTATTTATTTATTGGATATTGTGGTTTGAAACTTTTATTATGGTAATACAAATGTGCAGATTTTTTGATTAGCTCAAATATTTTTTTCTATCATAGTCAGATAGCTGCCCTACTTACACATGTTTTCAACACTTCTTCAATACTGCATTATTCAGTTCACTTTTGTTTTGTCCAAATATGTTAAAAATGTAGTGTGGGAAATCCAATAACATTTTAAAAGCGTATGTTAGGTAATCTAGTACAATATGTATCAAGAAGTTTTAATCTCTTGTTAGACAATAAACTGGTGTGTTTATTGAGAAGGTACATTCTTACAAGAAATACAAAGTGTTCACTTTCAAAAAATGTCTTATGAGAAATTTCACTTCACTGTTTAGCATTCTTTTTTTCATTACCAAAATAAAGAAAAAATGTTTCAGTAGTAAATGGGCAACAAAGTCCCACAGTATTTCAAAGATACTGTATTTGTTTTGATTTTTTTTTTAATTTTAGTGTTTGTGTAATTCAAACTTTTTCATTTTTGCTTCAAATTATCCAAAGTAAATTGTATTTAACATAGTGAGAAAATTAACCATAATATGCTAATGAAAAACCTGTATCACTTCATAATCCAAACTATTGTTAGCTTTTCAAGTAATGTAGTGAGTCATTTAATATTGTTTGAAAGGAATAAGCAACAATATTTGTTTACATAATTAAAGTAAGAATTGTTTATGTAAGGAAGCTTTGTTGATCAATTTTATTGTTAACTACTACATCCATCTGCTTCAACAATACTTATAAAGAGCCTGTGTTTATAGAAGGAAAGGAAGATTAAGTAAACAGTAGTCTTTACATTTGATGTTTCTCTTGTACAAAGAAATAGCATTATTAAAGCACAGTTGATTTTTTATCTTTCTGTATCAGCATTTGTGAAATCAGTAAGCTGAACTGTGTGTGTGTAAAGCCACATACATTTAGCAAAGTTCTGTTAGAAAATGAGCTATTGAAGTGGTTATCATGATAAGACCCAGGTCAGAGACAATGTAGTGAGCACAGATCCTAATCTTTAGAACTTTTTTTTCTAGCATTCAGCATTTTAGTCTGAAGACTGAATTTGGTAATAAAGCGTAAACCTGGATTGTTACCCAGAAAAATCCATTCGTGTATTAAAATGGTGGTATTTAAAAAAAAAATCGTAACTTTTTTATCTTAAACTTTTTAGAAATTCTAGTTTCAGAATTACAATCAGCAATAAAATTTGTATAAATTAACATTTTAAATTATATTTGAAAATTTTAACGCTGATTGTGAAAATGGTATAGAATAAAAAAAGTGAAATTGTACAGTGATCAGGGTTTACTTTTTTTATTTTTGGTGTCAATAAAAAATATTTGAGCAGTATTGGATACAGCGGAAGGCAGCTAATGCACATCAAAGTAATTGATTTGGCGTACCCCAAAGTGGGTGATCTGGATGAAAGAAAGAAGAAAAAATATTTGCATATTTGCATATAATTAGTGTAAATGTTAATAAATTTTGGTACTTTTGGGAATTCACTGCCATCATGCTAGCATGACAGCTGGCATGTTGTGATTACTGTACTGCATTTATGTATTAATAATTTACACCAAATTAAAAAAAATCGAATTAAATTTTCAAAGGAAAGACAAATGCAGTAAGCTACAGAAAATAGGTTTGGGAAAAGTAATCTTGACTTTGTCTGGAGTCAGGTACACATCAACCTCATGTGTCTATCGTAGACAATAAATTTCCACATCTGAAAGTGCATATAGGAAAAATATTATTATATGTTAAGTGTCCACCTTTGTGAAGTATCTATTGTGTGAACTTTTATTGAAGTACAAAAGGGATCATTCCTTGAGATTACTTAGTGTTTTACATTTACAAATATGAACGAAAATCTCAGTTACTTAACCCTCCTCCATGCCTGCATCCCATTCACCTTTGTTTTGTTTTATTTATTTGCTAAGTGAAAGTGGTAAATCATGGTTTTTCAAAGTTCTTCAACTCTGTGCTACATTCTCTTTACTATTATTTATCATTCTATCAACAGATAAGATCAACATTTTTGGTAAGTCATTGTTTTTGAGGAAATATAAAACAGCAATCATTTGAAACAAGTCAGCTACCAAGTCACTATGACGCTATATGGTGTCATTAGTTCAAATTAACATGTTCCTTTTACCTGAAGTATTTTAAAGATTTTCCAGGTTGGCAGTGTTTTTTTTTTCTGGAAAAATGTGTTGTGGTTTATGCGGCTGTAATTTAATCAAAAATATTAAACAAATATTGCAAGAAAAGATGTATTTTTTAAAAGAGTTTGTAAAACTAATCTAGCTTTGCCAGTTATTTAAAAATTTTAACCTTTTGCCAAACCATAAATTGTGAGTCTGCATCTTTTTTTTCCATTCTTAATTATCTGTTATGAAAATGCTTGTTTTATTAAAAGTTGAGGAAATACAAGTATGTACTATTAAAAATTAATTATCATTTGAAAGAAGTTCACTGTACTGTTCATCAGTGCTTTTATTGAGTTTTATATGTTTATTGTGGATACATTTTTCAATTGCTGATCATTTTTCAGTGATACTATTTTACATTTGCATAGTAAAGTAGTAAGCAAATTCAGTAATTTAAGTACAGTTATTGTTATGTTCTAGATTTGTTTAAAATTATTTTGGTTGGTCCTTTTTTGTTTCGAACTATGATTAAATTCCTGAAGAATAAAACCCAGAGTTGATGAGTTAATTGTTAAAATTGCTTCTGTTTATAAAATACACCCATTTCTATTGAAGCAATTACTGTGCAATATATATAGTTGTTATGTCATTGATTAGTCACTTCATTAAAACTTGAGTTTGTGTTGAAACGACCCAATACTGTAGTTAAAATTGCTCAGACTGCCAACATAATCGTCTGTTGTTTCGTTCATCCTTCTAGAGCTGTAATATTATAAACTCTAATCAGGATTTGGTTTAAAAGTGGTCTGTCACAAAATTTAAGTGTTTTGACCTAAAAATTGTGTACATACTCACACATCTAATAAAAAAAAATTCTATTTTTAAAGTGTAATTCATTATCTTTGTTCAGGACATACATGTTACAATTCAGCTGTAACTGATGCAAACCAAGTTGTGTCAATAATTCAGTATTTTCATAAATCTTTGTAACAAAATTTATCAGCAGTAATTTCTGACTGAGATTGTAACCATATTTGGTTTTTTGAAGATAAGTATTCATAACTTCATATATGCAAATGACCAAAATTGGTGATTTTTTTGAAATATTTAACATTTTTTTTCATTATCTCCAAACTTTCTTCTTAGTTCATGTAGTGAGAAAATATGATTGAATTTTTATTTTTGAGCTTAAATTTCATCAGTTTTTTAATAGAACATTTTATGTCTTTTTTTTTAAATGGTATTACCACTTATTAGGTTTTTGCAGATTATAAAAAAATCCTAAAATGGACAGACAATAAGAGTGTTTTATTAACCATAAGAGTAATTTTCCTATAAGGCTAAAATTACATCATGGTGAACATATTTCTGGTGAGGATCTAAAGTCTAGTCTACAGCAGTCTTGCCACAATTAAAACAGATCTTTGTGATATGTAATTTATGATCACTAACCTAGACTGTGAGCCTAAAAGATTCTTCTTTATATATACTTCTAAAGATACTTCTTTACATATTCTCATGCAATTACAGTCAGGTCATTTTAAGTATTTTCATGCTTCTGTATTTTCAAGAAAAACTGTATAGGTAGAAAAATAGAATTTTTTTTCTAAGTTTATAAGTGATAAAAATTAACACAGTTTATCTAAAATCTTAAAACACAACTAAAATAATACTTTTTAAGGAAACTGTTTTTTTTTTTAAACACGCATGTTGAAGAAAGTGTTTGTCAAACTTGAAAGCAACATTTATTTTAACTCACAAATGTTTGATAATTGTTTCAAATAGAAACAAACTAATAAAATGATCATTGTGTTAAAACTTTCTTTCAGTTATTTACGTATAGTTCAGTATGTTGAATTACTTTTTAAAATGTGCAATAAGATGTTTTAATTACAGAGGGAGGAGGGATTTGAGTTCTTCTGAACCTCCTCTCATCTTGCTTATCCAGGTGGCTTAACTCATTAATGTATGTGAAAGTAATGGAAGTGTTAAATTTAGAATAATCTTGTTTTTATAAGAATGTGAAAACAGTTAATTATAAAATATTGAATACCTATGCTTATATGATCTATCAGTAGCTGTGACTATCTTATCTGTAACAACAAAAACATCCTTTAGAAGTATCCAACTCCAAAAAATCACAGAAACTCTTAAATCTTAGAGCCTACCTTTGTCAATAGTCCTCTTCACTGAACAGTTTCATATCATGAGATTTTCACAAATGTAACACTGATGTAATCAAGAGAAATTTGAATTTTTATACATATAGATACATATGTTTTTCATGTCCTTTCAGTCCAAAAACTAGTTTTTACACCGGAATTCTTTCTGTCTTTGCATGTGTCTGGGACTAAATAAATTGGCTGATTTTGATATATCTATATCTTGAAGCGTTTTCTTTTAATTTTATAACAGTTTAGGATTTAGTAACGAAACTTAAAAATTAACAAAAAACAGATTGTTTAAAAATTCATGTTTAACAGTAAATTTTAATAAAATTTAGTCCTGTTATAAAAAAAATATAGTTCAACTGGTAAAAACAGAAAATTGGCCTAATTTTTAAATTCAGATGCTATATATAACTTAGGCCCCTATGTCAAATAGAAAATTTGAAAGTGTGTGTAGTTATTTGGACTAACTGCTATCTGAGTTTCTTTTGTAAAAATTTGTACACTGAACTTGAGTACAAATTTCATTATATAATTTGCTTATCTTCATTATATAAACAAAAAATAAAGTATAATTTTAAAGAATGATACCAACTGTCCAAGGATTTATTCTTCAGAACTGTATTGTTTTTTAGAGAGGGAGGATTGGCAACATATATGAGAAAGTCTGTGCAGTTTTTTCACATATTTTTTTTATTAAAGAAAAATATCTGAAGGAGTAGGCCTACTGAATGTTCATTTATTGAAGAGGTGCTAAAAATGAATTATTGTAGTTCACTAAATTATTGATTTCCTTGTGTACTCTCTTGATGGACATCTGTTTGCTTTGCTTGTAATTTATTGTAGTTTATGGTTTGTTTTCTGTGTAGAAGGTCATTAAGTCAACATGATATAAGACATAATTACATTTCCTTCCTTGACATTTGTTCACAACAGAAAACAAATTTATAAGGGCTAAACAAATTCTACTCCCTATGGTTTTAACATATTTTAAAATGTTTTCTTTTTGTAAAAAGACATGTTCCAACTTCCTCCAAGTTAAAAAAAAAAAATACCAGCTAATGCAGTGTCCTTAGAGATTTTATAATTTCTTGTCTAGCAAAAAAAAGTAGTATGAAAAACTGAACTAACATTTACGCAAATCTGTACATGTGTGTCATATCCTTAAAAATTTCGGTTCAAGATTTATGCTGGTAAAGTAAGTGTATAAAAAATGAGCGAAGAGACAATGCTTAGAGCTAATTTTTCGAAATCAAAATGAACCCTTACCTTTTGTTAACTAACTTCTTTTAATTCTAATTTTATATAATAACTTGAATCATGTACTTGTTTTATTAAAATTTTAGCGAAACCAGTCAAGCCAATTTTCAGTTTTGAGAAATCAAGTGTTGTCAAGAATGTCACTGCAGTTTTTTGTGGGTAGCTCCTGAACAAGATTTTTTTAATGTTAACAACCAGTACAGATGGGTCAAGTTAATCCAGATTGTTAGAACAATTTTTGACACACACACACACACACACACACACACACACAATTTTATTAACTTTTTTTTATATTTTTTTTGAAGGTGAAAAGCACATTGAGGCTCCCTAAATGTGTCAGTATAAAGTGTTAAAGTCGTAAGTGTAAGTGTGTGTTTTACTCGGGTACTGCGAGGGACGTCTAAATTCTCTCAATAGATGCAGCTAGTCTGCACCCCCTGCGGATTATTTTATCAACATCCATGTAAAGACTTCTTAGGTAAGTGGAAGTCATGAAATAAGAGGATTTGTTAATACTGACATTATTATTTTTTTAAATTAATAATTATTTTTTATAATAAAAAATATGTTATATTTTATACAATCTGACATTTTTATACAATTTGTCCTGGAAGGTAAAAAAAGTTGATGGTAAACATATTTAATAGAAAGGACAGCATTGAAATGTTAATTGTTTCAAATAATAAATAAATGATGCAAAAACATGCACAACCTTTCTCATATTTATTTTCTTGAAAAATTGGTTCTGAATTAACTAACAAAAAACTGGAATATTAAACGTAATTTCACCAATCTATTCAGATTTCCTCAAATTGTGACCATTTATGAAGAACGATATCTCAAATCATTGTACCAAATGTCAGTGAAAAGAAATTGACAGTTTACAAACAAATAAATAACCAAAAACATGGTTGGTTAGATTTTATTTTTGGGTTTTTCGATTTATTCTCAAACCATAAATTTTTGTATTTAAAATTTGTTTTACTTACTTGGATATAGTATCTTCAAATGCTGTACAATCAATCTGATGAACCAATTTTGAGAAATTAGGCTGATTTTTAGTTTTTCTTGTTTCAGAATCAGATTTTTTGGATGTAGCGACTTATACATTTTATTTTTTTATTTACGGATTTAATTTTAGCAAAATTTGATAAAAAATCATTGCAGCCAATTTTGAGAAAATTCAATATTAATAGTTTTTTTAACCAAAAAAGGACTTCAGATATTTTTTTCAATTAGAAAGTAATTACATGCCAAGATAAACAAGAACTACATCCAAAATTTAATAAAATTTGGTCAATTAGTGTGTGTATATGTGTGTGTGTGTGTGGGGGGACAGACATCTAAGTAAAAACCATGGTTTTAGACTCAGGAGACCTGAAAATGTAAAAATCCATCAAAATCCCAAGTTCATTTTTTCTTTCATGATAAAAAGTATTATAAAAATGCCAAATTAAATAAAAAAAAACAAAAACAAAACAAATTTGGATTTCCAGTTACAGTATTGAGATAAATCTTGTTTTCAGGATTGAACTTTAATTCGGTAATTCTGTTTTAATTATGAATTGATACATGTATCACTGTTTACTGAACACTAAAAGTTATATGTTTATTATGTTTGCACTAAGCCATGCATAAGCATTTTGTACACAAGGAGTGGTGTTTTAAGTACAGTATGTATGTATATGTATGTGTCACCTCTATTTTTGTAATCATTAAACTGTATTTACATTTTCCATATAATCTTTAATATGCTTAGATTATATAAATTATTTTATTATTCTTACAATAGTTAACTATATAGATTTTTTTAATATTGCTTTTTATGTATGTTTTAGTAACATTCAAATTACTGGACCATAGCTATTATTATTTTAAGTAGCAATGTATTATTTCAGTGTTTTTATGATTCATGTATTCTGTGCTGCTAAAAATATCTCTCCCCTCCAGTTTGTTTATTGAATATGTTTAAGTTTGTTAACCTGGAAGTATTTCCACAAGTTTGTGTTGATGATGTGTTTTTAAATTATTTAAAATGAAAAAAAAACTATTTTAATGAATGTCTTTTGTATTAGATATAGAAGGAAAAAAACTGTAGAGCTGTACCAAAAAGAGACCCAGTGAAGCAGGGTGTTCTCAGCTGGTATAATATAAATTTTATTTATTGATTTATAATTTGATAAAATTCTGCATACAAAATTAATAAATAAAATAAAATTAAAATATTTGCTCTGTCCTCATATATTCCTTTCTTATACTTACGCTTTAGCTCTATAGTTTTTGAAAAACCTTGGCCTAACTTTACAACAGCCCATCTCCTTCTGCACTCTACCTGTTATAATCTTCTAGCTCTTGCAAACAGAAAACGTACTGGTTTTTAGTATTAAACATAAATATTGTTTATGAATTGTTGTTATTTTTACAAAGCAGTGATGAATGAAATATGTAATTCTTTATTGTATAATTTTAATTTATTTTTCTACCTACAAAAGTTGCTAAGTTTGTCCACCTTCAGTGCAAAATAATACAATCATGTATGTCAGTATTAAGTAACTTTTTTCACTGCCTTTCATCAGTTATTCCTGTAATGACAGTGGTGATATCTTTTTTTTTTAGATCCTGCAAGGTTTGGGATAATTTTTGTGTACTATACTTTTTAAGTACCAATGCATACACAGATTTGTCCAAATAAGCTTGAAGATTTTGAAAAATTAAGTTAAATCCAAAAATTCTTTTAGGATGGTTTTGTTCAACATGTGTACTATGTTTATAATTATCTGGTTTCGGTTCTTGTACGCTTTGTATGTGATATGAACAGCACAAAGTTTTAATTTCTTGGTCGCTCCTTAGGCTCATGTATTTACTTTCTTTACTGTAAATTTTGTAATAGTTCAGAACAACAGCATTAAAGAACTTACAACAAAATATATAATTTACGGTATATTAGCATGGCGTGAAATACTCATTGACTAAAAAAATCCTCTGCAATTTGAAAAAGTCACACTGCTTTATCTGTCTTTAATAATACTCGTATATATGTTGCTGATTATGTGTCTTTAGTTTCAGAAGATATAAAGTACCATTGGTACTTTCATCTTATAGTATTTCAATGAAATAAAACAACTTAAAACATTTTATCTAATAGTCTTGATAGCCTAATGTAGTAATTGAACCATACTGTGTAAGTAGTGGAGATTATAAAACATGATTTCTTGTTTCAGCAGACAACATTGAGAAAGAAGAGCTGGAATCAATATACATCCTGTCGTGCACAAAACATACTGCAAGGCCCTTAAGCCCAGTACTTAACCAAATACAAGTATGTAGTATATATTATTGTTTTGTTGTAGGAATACTATTGCCTATTATCTATTATTTAATGGCTAATTATTTACTTTAAACATTATTTTTATATACCAGTACAACTACCTTTTCCCCACAGATTAAAAAAAGAGTTTGTAGAAATCTTACAATTACAGTTTTTCACTTATCCAACGTTCATAGGCTATGATGACATCACATAATAAGGAAATAAAATTAATAAACCATTTTTATTGCAAATATCTATTTTCTACACATATTACACGTGCAGTAATTATTATGACTACTGACGTATCTTAAACATTTTAAAACCGTAAGTTATTAATACTGTTTATTCGGACATTTGTTATCATTTGTGTACTTAAAAAAGATATACATTTCAAAAGAACGTATCAACTCATGTTCTCCAGTACCTAAATTATATATATATATATATATATATATATATATATATATATATATATATATATATTACTACAAGTTACTTACAAAATACTCTCAACATGTCTTCTTCAAAGAACACAAAAACAGATAGAATACAGAATTGGTGAGTACCAGGCAGGCTTCTGTCCGGGTTGCTCGTGCACAGAACAAATTTTCAACCTGAAAACAATATTGCAAGTAAAAGCTAAAAGGAATGTCCCAGTGATCTGTACGTTCATAGATTTTAAAAAAGCGTACGATTCCATTGATTGAAAATCTTTGTTTAATATCCTAGAAGAACATGGACTTGATCCTAAAACACTGCGACTGATCAAACAAACACTGACAGGCACAATCACTAAGGTGAAATTTATGGGGGAAATTTCCAAACCCTTCCTGATCACAACTGGAGTTCGCCAAGGAGATGGACTCTCGCCTCTCCTTTTCACTCTGGTGTTGGACAAAGTTATCAGGGAATGGGAGAAAGAATTAAAAATTGAAGGGCACTGGAAACCAGTTCGACTTGGAAGACCTAAGGACAACACAGAAATCGCATGCCTAGCTTTTGCAGATGACCTGGCCATACTCACAGATAATGAAACAACAGCGATTAAACAGATAGAAGTCCTAAAGGAATGTGCAGAGAGTGTCGGTCTACAGATCTCGTTTAAAAAACCAAATTCTTCTGTACAAAATTAAATATTCAAGAACTAAACACAAAGTATTGTAAGATAAACAGAGTCAAGCACTTCAAATATCTGGGAGAAATTCTTGAACCCACAGGTGGCGAGAAGGCTGCGCAAAAGGTTCGGCTACTGAGAATGAAGAGTGCTCTTGGTATAACGCGTGATATCTACAATAAGAGATGTATGTCGACGCACACAAAAATTAGACACTACAACACAGTCATAAAACCGGAGGTATTATATGCAAGCGAGACGCTAGCACTCCAACAAAAGCTACCATGGAGGGTATTTTGAAGGAAGAACGCAAAATCTTGAGGAAGATCCTTGGCCCGAGATTAACAGAAGATGGATACAGGTTGCACTCCCGGAAGACCACAGAGAAGATATCGAACCTGGCAGCAGATATCAGAAGAAGGAGGCTTTGGTTCTATGGACACATCAGTAGACTCCCAACAACGAGACTTGGCAACAGAATCCTTAAGTATATACAAGGTGTCAAATCAACAACGTCGTGGATCGCACAGGTCAGAATATACCTACATGACGCAGGAATAGACTCAACAGATGTTGAAGATAAGACACGCATACAGGAGAAAGATGCTCGGTTGGAAGGTCCCAGAGAATGAAATCCCAAAGAGAGCAGGGGTAAAATGGACGGAGGAGCGGAAGAGGATCCATGGGGACAGGATGAGGGAGGTGTGGAGGATAAGAAGGAACAAGACATGAGTCGGAGTGCTTTGCGTGATCCAACAGGGTCTATGCGCAGATAATAATATATACACGTGTGCACACACACACACACACCCTCATTGTAACTTCTATACAGTGAGGGAAAAACAAAAAACATGGCTAATGTCAAATTAATTGTGGCCTTGAGGTATTACAGGTAACATACAGTATGTAAATAAATATGGTTCTGATTGTTTTGATTGTATAAAGTATATATTTTACTTTTATTTTGTAACTTATTAATTAAAAAAAAAAATGTATTAAGATATTTATTTTTTCTAGATGTTAAAATAATTTTTGTGTTTCAATAGAATTTGGACTTTGACCAAGAAAGAAATGAATGCTTTAGTCTGAAAGGAGAACGTTTGGGCTCAGCAGAATGTGAAAGTTTGGAAGAAATATTAAAACGTGTACAGTTTAATACAGTTAACTTAGAAGCAACATGTTTGGACGATGAAGTAAGTTGAATGAAACTATTTTCCATCAACCACAATTTAATGGTTGATTATTATTAACAAATTGCTATTATAATTTTAGTATCTTTAGTATCTTAGTAACAGTTAGATCCAATCCATATGTGCTCTGATCATATCTGTAGAACACATTTTAAGAAATCATTAAAGTGTTGTATTTGCAATATATATATATATATATATATATAACACTGAAGAACCTATAGCGACAATTCAGCTATTTTTTAAAATCATTTTGTATAATATGAGGTGTGACAATTAAATAATCGAACTGGTGCTACTACCATCAAACAACCAGCGCGGCATGGCAGGTTTGAACATGTGTGTGCCTGTTGATGTTTCCCTCACCCTGAGCTCAGTGGGCACGGTTGTATGTCGCTAAATCTCACTGTAGCAATTGCCCATTCAAGTCCTTGTGCTAGTGTCTTGTCAAGAAAATGCAGTGTTCAGATGGAGCAACGAGTCAACCTTAAATTTCTTGTGAAATTGGGGAAAACTGCTACAGAAGCTCATGCCGTAATAAAGTAATTGTTCGGAAGTGAATGTTTATCATACACACAAGTTTTTCAAGTTAAGGAGCGATGTGAAACAACCAAAAACGATCTGCACCCTAGATGACTCTCAGCATCAAAAATTGGACGGCATCTAGAATATTGGTAAAGTGATCTGCGAAAATCATTGTCTCATTATCTGAGCTTTTGCTGAAATTAACAAAGAATGTTATTAACAAAGAAAGTGTCCCATCAGATTTTGCGTGAATTATTGAACATATAGAAAGTTTGCACAAAAATGGTACAAACACTTTTCTCTATAGAGCAAAAGAAATCGAGAATGAATATTTGTGTTCACCTTTTAAGCAACATTGATAATAATCCAAAATTGTTAGAGTGATTGCTTGTGATGAATCGTGGTTTTTTTACCTATGATCCTGAATCCTGAAACAAAGTACCAATCAATGCATTGAGTGAGCCCCACCTCACCACGACCAAAAAAAGCAAAAATAAGCAAATCAAAATTCAAGGCCATGATTTTTTTTTTGCTTGAAATTGTCTGTGTTCACTGGATCCCTAAAGATCAGACGGTCAACCAACAGTATTACATGGAGGTTCTGACAGCCCTTTATGGTGAGAAGACAAAGACCATATTTGTGGAAGAGCAATTCCTGGATGCTTCACCAAGACAGTGTACCTGACCATTCTGCCTTGTCTGTGAAGGCGTTCTTTGTGAAATACAGCATCACCGTGTTGGACCACCCACTGTACTCATCCGAGCTGGACCCTTGTAACTATTTTTATATCCTATGTCAAATCAAAGCTTAAGCTGACAAGATTTTACAATGTGGAAGCAGTGAAAGCAAAAGCAATGGAGGTTCTCAACTAGCTGACAGAAGTGGACCTCCAACACTGCATTTAACAATGGAAAATTTGTGTAGAACATTGTAGGGATTGGCAAAGAAAGTACATTGAAGGGTTAAATTTTGTAATGTAATTGGTGATTAATTAATTGCTTTGTAGAACCAGACCAGTTATTTAATTGCCACACCTCAAAGTATGACACGTATCATACCTATGAAGAGTTTTTTTTAACATCAGTGACATAATTCTTTTGTGATACATTTACACTACACTCAACTCTTCTTCAATTTCTTGACTGGAAATTTTATGGTAGCTGTATAGGGGAACTATCATTTGTGTTGATTCAGTACACCTTAGTTATGGATATGTATTATAGTAATGAACATATCATGAAATGTTAGGGTAACAGAACTCTACGTCACAGCATCGTTCCATAAAGTCTACAAAAAGCAATATTTCTCTCTCTTAAGTAACAATAGCTATGAGTTATTTTGTAGAAATGTTTGGCAATGTTTTTAGGGTTTCTTCTGTGGCCTCACCTTATAGATACATTGTCTAAACCCAAGTCACATTTGCCTGTAACATTATGTGTATCTTGGTCTAACAAACAACAACAGTTTTCTCCATATACTTCAATAAAGATGATGAAAATCTGCTAAATTTAAGTTTTTCCAACAAAAAATATCAGGTCACAATATTGAAACAATGAAATTTGAAATAATAGCAACATTTCTTAAAAACAATATTACCACTAGAAACAGCTGAATGTACCCAATAGTTTAATAGGATCTTGTTGGAAACATAACTTAATTTTTGAACATCTTTTGTAATATGCATTTCAATAGTGGTAAGGATTGTCTTTTTCAATGAAATTTAAAAATTTGCAAATTTTAATCCTGATTATGATACAAAAATCTGTATTTCAAAAGCAAACTTGTTCAAGCTATTAAAAATCAATTTTTGTGTTATGATTCATGTGTTGAGATATTCCTGTACATTATGTAATTTAGTGTTCTTAGTTTTTGGACAGTTGTTTAAAATACAAAATTTTTTTGAAATATATAAACTTCAAAAAACTTTAATTAGATTTTGTTAAAATATATACTTTTTTAATTTCTTTAATATGGTTTAAACACCTTTATATAATCAGGTTTTACTGTTTGTAAAACCTACTGTTTAATCATTAAATTAATTGTACCTTTAGTTTTTCTCTTCTGTTTTCTTAAACAATGAAATTGTTTTAGGCATCTGTTGCCATGTTTGACATGATGGAGTATTACGAGTCAGCCACTCGCCTTAACATTGCTGGCAATCATAGTATTGGAGTAAGAGGTTGGCAAGCCTGCTCTCACATGATTAAAAGGGTAATTTAAAGTGTTTATGCTATTTTGCTGTTAAAATAATCTCTAACACATAACAAACCACTAATAATAGTTATGCTCTCCAATACACATCTGTATATTAACGTATTCTTTAATAATATCTAAATTAGTATTTTATGGTTGAATTTTAAAATAATTTTGAATTTGTTATATTTGACATAAATCTGTTTCAGTGCTATAGAATTTAATTATTTATTTTTTTATAATTAGTCTCTATAGTATGAAAAACATGTTTTAAATATTAAAAATTAATTGCATGAGTCAACATATGAATAATGTAGTCACTTTATTGAAAGCCTAGTTAGAAAAAAATAATAAAAAAATGTAGATTAAAAGTGTTAAAGCTTATTTTTACTTTCTCACCAGATGAAAGAATAATAAGGAAAAAAATCTTGAATGTCTGTGTATTTGCACATGCATGGAGAATAAAACAAATTGACCAATTTTAAATGTTAACATAATACAATTTAGCAATATTTTTGGATCTTTAATTTTTTAAAAAATAATTTACAATTGAATGTTAATTATTCGAATATCAATTACCCAAGCTGTCAACTGTCTGAAACTTATAAAAATGTTAATCTTTGAATAAACCTGCAATTATTAAACAACATAGATCATTTTAAAAATAACAAAAGTTTATTAACTATTTATTAATATGTATTACTGTATACAAGGTGTATTAAAAAATAATGGACATTTTGTTAGTTTTAAAATATTTTAAACTTACATTATTATCTTATTATTATCATCATTATCTTCCTCAAAGTAGTCCCCATTAGAAATAATAAATTTATGCCAGCAGTTCTTCCACCCTCCAAAAAACTTCTGAAACTAATTTCTTCTTTAAGATAATTTTTAGCTTTTTCAGCAATACACTTTTGATTCATCTATATTCACAAAGTTATGAAATTTTTAAGATTCTTTTCAGTTCTGGTAATAGAAAAAAAATCGTCAGGTCCAGTGAACATAGAGGCTGAGGAATCACTATGGTAATGTTCTTCATCAACAAATTATGAAGTGGGTGTATTATGGTTCAATCACCATAAATTGTTTTACCACAATTCTGGGCATTTGTATGGGATTGCTTCACCAAACAATGTAGAATGTTGTTTGTATTCCTCATTTACTATTTAACCTTTTGGCAAGAACTCAAATGATTCACTTTACATCATTGAAATCGAAGAACGTAATAAGCATAACCTTTATATTTGATCGAACTGAGCAGGCTTTTTTCAATCTTGGCTTTTCAGGAAGTTTTCATTTGGATGATTGTATAATACATCATATTTGTAAACCCATGTTCCATCGTCTCTTATGATACTTTCAATCAGTTCTAAATTGTTGTCAACTTTATTTTGCATTTTCCAGAGCAATTTCAGTTTAATGTATTTTTTCAGTTGAATTTTAATAGTTTTGAAACAAGATTTCCTAACACACATTTCATGTCAAAAAAAAAAAAAAAAAAAAAAAATCATGGCATGAGCTGATTATGTGCCAACATCATGAGCACTGTTTATGATAGTTATTCAGCGGTTATTCTTAATCATGTTCTTCACTTTTTCACATTGTTATCATTTGTTGATGTGCTGAGAAGTTCTGGGTGTTTGTCATCTTCAACAGCTTCACTGTCTTCTTGGGAATGTTTATACCACCCTAGTAAACCATAGTTTTACTCATGACTAAAGCAACAAACTTTCTCAGTAGTTGACAGTAGTTTGGCTATCAATCTTCTAATACTTTATAAACAGAGTTATCAATAACAGCAAAAAAGTGTCAATTGAAGTAATATAGCCTGCTCAATTAAAAAATCATATATATTATTTCTCGAGTCAATATCTCTTTTTCTGAGCATATACTATTCCTAAAGGCATAAATGAGGTATCTTTAGTAAGATTTTTTAACCAGCTTCTGATATTGCAAAGTGATTTTGCGTTACAACTTACTATTTTAGTAAATGACACTTTTAGCTTTCATAGGCAAAATAGCTTTCATAGGCATGCGCGGCATCACAAATCAGAGAATATTTTGAATATTTTACAAAGCTAACATCAATTAGGAATAGACAACCACATTACTAATACTGCTTTTTTGCATAACATGCTTACAACAATTTCTATATTTACTTTAAAGTCATTAAACTAATAGTTTATGTGACCCTACTGATAGTCCCCTATTCCTGCCCATCTTGCAAGCCAGGACAAGCATTTAGAATACCAAACGATGGTTTGCATACTGTTATTACACAAATATATTTGTGATTTCTCCTTCCGTCGTGCGTTTATCTATTGTTAATACGGACATCATAAAATACGAAGTATAATTAAAATTTCAAAATACAGTTAGAGGTTATTGTGAACTTTATGATATACCAGGTAAGAAGCAAACATAATGTTCTAACATTTTGCATTTATTTACTTATTTGTATTTGAATATTGCGTTTATTATCACTATAAACTTCACAGGGACAACACTATACTATATACTATCGCAGGGACAAACACTTCAAAGAGCAGGATTGTATTTACCAAATGCCGTCTTTACTCATGGACAATTGTATGTAGCCTTTTCAAAGGTAACTAAATCAACTAGGCCCCCTAACATGTTTGTAGCCATTAAAGAAAATGAAATACAAAAAGTACAAGAAAATTACATTCTTACATGAAATATCGTTTACGAGGTATTGTAATGCCCAGTAAAAATTGCTATTAAAAACAATTACCTGTATTGAAATGTATATACTATAATGAGTCATAAATTTGTGATTATTTTAAACCGATCGCTTTTCGATTTATTTTTTAAACATGTCTTCCCTTCCTTCCAACTACTGCCCTCACCTTAACGACTACTCTTATTCAAAACTTTCATAGTACAAAATTTCACACGTGCCCCTGGTTTCTATATTTTTCTACACACTTCATAATTTTATATGCATAAAACAGTACTGATTTTTTTTTATTTTACTATATATGTACTGAGAAAAACCTGTTGTTTATCATCCCAACTAAGAAGGATATTTTTTGTTTCTAAAAAGTCTAACCTACTGTATATACACAATAAAGTAATGTTTTAATGTTTAAATTTATTTCAATTATCTATTTATGTAAATTTGGCTTCGATTGATTATCCAAATCTCTTTGGGACCTGTTTAATTTGGATAATCCATACTCTACAGTATCAAGATTTTTGTTGGTCCTTTTTTGGCCAACAGTTTTTAAAAATTAAAAAAAAATCAGATTTTGAAATCAAATTTTGTATAAATGTAACAAGCAGGACTTGAGTGCTTAAGAAAATTTTGGTTTTTGTGTGATGGGCAAAAAGCAGTCTAACTTTTAAAATTTGTTTATTGGAATTTGTTTAAATTTTGCTTACATTTGAATATTCAAGTATACATTGAATATACATTTGAAATAAAGTAAGTTTATGATTTGCAAGTAAATCGAAAAACAATAAATCTAGACCACCATGTCTTGAATAAAATTTCTTTTATTTAAAATTTGGTACAATATCTTGATATGTGAATCTCTTAGCATGACTAAGATTTGAAGAAAATGTGTTCACCAGAAAAATTATATAAATTATCCATTTTTTTAATGATAGTTTCTATAGCACATATGTTTTGTTTGGGATGTTTACTGAAACTGCTTTTGCATAATTAAAATCATTGGGGGGAGGCTTATGGAGTAGATAAGCCCTATTTATTATATTTTTCCACTATTTTTCATTCTTAAGGGTATTGTAAGAACCTTAAATTGTTGTTACCTTTGGATTTTTATAAAACATTGTTATATATTAAAATCGATTGTTTAAATTTCAAAATTTCTTCTGGTTGAGTATATTCAAAGAATTGATTTAAACATTTAAAGACAAAAAAGATTTAAGACAACAAAGATACAATTAAATTTGAACATTTTGCTTAATCTGATTTTCTCACCAGGAACTTCTTGTTAGAAAGGCATAGTCTCGACAGGTGTTGAACATCTGTTAAATTGTATAATGTTTACTAATAATGTTAGGATTTTGGATCCAAGCAGTCATCAATGGATACTAGGAGATGGAAGATGTATTGTTGTTGCAGACTAAGTGTTTGGAGGAGCTGGATGCTAGAAATACAACCCTTAATGAGCAGTACATGCCAATATTAAGCCGAGCTTTACGTCTTTCTACGCAGTTGCATGTACTGAAGTTGGAAAATTGCAATCTCAGTGGAAGACCTATTATTATCTTAGGTGAGAACAGCATATTCATGTCTTACAAGATTAGAATAATGAGAACTGTGAGTAAAATAGGTTTTAAACTTAACTTTAGTTAAATCAATTGTGTGATAGCTTCTGTCTAATTTTCTATTATTTATTTAAATTGCCAAGAACATTTTTTTCTTTCAACAATAACTTCTGAACCAAATTTCTTTGGAAATAGAAATGCGTTTATCTATTGTTAATACGGACATCATAAAATACTTAAGTATAATTAAAATTTCAAAATATAGTTAGAGGTTATTGTGAACTTTATGATATACCAGGTAAGAAGCAAACATAATGTTCTAACATTTTGCATTTATTTACTTATTTGTATTTGAATATTGCGTTTATTATCACTATAAACTTCACAGGGACAACACTATACTATATACTATCGCAGGGACAAACACTTCAAAGAGCAGGATTGTATTTACCAAATGCCGTCTTTACTCATGGACAATTGTATGTAGCCTTTTCAAAGGTAACTAAATCAACTAGGCCCCTAACATGTTTGTAGCCATTAAAGAAAATGAAATACAAAAGTACAAGAAAATTACATTCTTACATGAAATATCGTTCACGAGGTATTGTAATGCCCAGTAAAATTGCTATTAAAAACAATTACCTGTATTGAAATGTATATACTATAATGAGTCATAAATCTGTGATTATTTTAAACCGATCGCTTTTGATTTATTTTTAAACATGTCTTCCTTCCTTCCAACTACTGCCCTCACCTTAACGACTACTCTTATTCAAAACTTTCATAGTACAAAATTTCACACGTGCCCCTGGTTTCTATATTTTTCTACACACTTCATAATTTTATATGCATAAAACAGTACTGATTTTTTTTTTATTTTACTATATATGTACTGAGAAAAACCTGTTGTTTATCATCCCAACTAAGAAGGATATTTTTTGTTTCTAAAAAGTCTAACCTACTGTATATACACAATAAAGTAATGTTTTAATGTTTAAATTTATTTCAATTATCTATTTATGTAAATTTGGCTTCGATTGATTATCCAAATCTCTTTGGGACCTGTTTAATTTGGATAATCCATACTCTACAGTATCAAGATTTTTGTTGGTCCTTTTTTGGCCAACAGTTTTTAAAAATTAAAAAAAAATCAGATTTTGAAATCAAATTTTGTATAAATGTAACAAGCAGGACTTGAGTGCTTAAGAAAATTTTTGGTTTTTGTGTGATGGGCAAAAAGCAGTCTAACTTTTTAAAATTTGTTTATTGGAATTTGTTTAAATTTTGCTTACATTTGAATATTCAAGTATACATTGAATATACATTTGAAATAAAGTAAGTTTATGATTTGCAAGTAAATCGAAAAACAATAAATCTAGACCACCATGTCTTGAATAAAATTTCTTTTATTTAAAATTTGGTACAATATCTTGATATGTGAATCTCTTAGCATGACTAAGATTTGAAGAAAATGTGTTCACCAGAAAAATTATATAAATTATCCATTTTTTTAATGATAGTTTCTATAGCACATATGTTTTGTTTGGGATGTTTACTGAAACTGCTTTTGCATAATTAAAATCATTGGGGGGAGGCTTATGGAGTAGATAAGCCCTATTTATTATATTTTTCCACTATTTTTCATTCTTAAGGGTATTGTAAGAACCTTAAATTGTTGTTACCTTTGGATTTTTATAAAACATTGTTATATATTAAAATCGATTGTTTAAATTTCAAAATTTCTTCTGGTTGAGTATATTCAAAGAATTGATTTAAACATTTAAAGACAAAAAAAGATTTAAGACAACAAAGATACAATTAAATTTGAACATTTTGCTTAATCTGATTTTCTCACCAGGAACTTCTTGTTAGAAAGGCATAGTCTCGACAGGTGTTGAACATCTGTTAAATTGTATAATGTTTACTAATAATGTTAGGATTTTGGATCCAAGCAGTCATCAATGGATACTAGGAGATGGAAGATGTATTGTTGTTGCAGACTAAGTGTTTGGAGGAGCTGGATGCTAGAAATACAACCCTTAATGAGCAGTACATGCCAATATTAAGCCGAGCTTTACGTCTTTCTACGCAGTTGCATGTACTGAAGTTGGAAAATTGCAATCTCAGTGGAAGACCTATTATTATCTTAGGTGAGAACAGCATATTCATGTCTTACAAGATTAGAATAATGAGAACTGTGAGTAAAATAGGTTTTAAACTTAACTTTAGTTAAATCAATTGTGTGATAGCTTCTGTCTAATTTTCTATTATTTATTTAAATTGCCAAGAACATTTTTTTCTTTCAACAATAACTTCTGAACCAAATTTCTTTGGAAATAGGAACACATACGTTTAATGTCAGTAGCCGCCTCAGTAGCCTAGTTGATAGCATACTGGACTTTCACCCCGAGGACCCGGATTCGATTCCCGGCCAGGGCTTGGCATTTTCATACGCTATAAATCATCCCATCATCTGCATTAGCCCAAGTGTGCACAATAGTCGGACGTTAAAAAAAAAAAAAAAAATTAATGTCAGTGTACCAGTATTTCAAAAAATGTAACCTGTAAATAAAATACTTAGCACTTCAGTAAAAGACTATTGTATGGAAAATCTGTTCTGAAAGATGAAAAAACCTGGAAATCTGCCAAATTTTTCAAAATTTATTTATCACATTTTACTACAATTTTGGTCTTGTAAATGTTGACAGACGGCTAGACAGGAAATTTCATGTTAAATTTTTCAGTGTATGATTACATAAAATGTTATTGACTTCATGTAAGATCAAAATCTGATTAACTGGTTTTTATAAAGCAGGCTAATTTTCTAGTTTTTGATAGAACAAGATTTTTTTATAAAATAGTAATCTAGCATATATATTTGAGCAAAACTTTGTAAGATTTATAATGGTTTTTTTATTAACGAAAAACGATTGCTAATTACAAAAAAAAGTAACAAAATTTTCAGGGTAGGCCCAAGAAATACATAAGTTTTACAAAGCATGGATACAAAAATTATTATTTTTAATTTTACCATTTTTATGATAGTAATGGTCTATAAAATGGTTTTCTGGCATTTTATTAAAAAAATTTAATTGAATATACCCCCATATAAAAAAGTTAATGTTTTGCACTGTATATACGTTATATATATTATACACTGATAATAGAAATTAAACTACCTGTAATATGCTTTGTTTAAGAAAATGTTCAGGGAAATTAAAAAAAAATAAATAGAATACACTAGATATAAAAAAAAACATGTTCTTGTGATACTATAGCAGTATTGAATTGATGAATTAATAATTTTTACAATATGTAAATTATTTTTTTGAAACAAGACATGGAAATGATAAATTAAGTATAACTTTTCCAATTATATTCGATAATTTCAGCATTTGTCCTGTAAAACTATTCTTTTTAAAGTACTAAAGAAAACGTAACAGCAGACGCAAAAAGTGAGTATAGTTTTGAGAAATAATTGCATTTCCCAGCCAAACACATATTGAGAGCAATAAGTTGACAGAATGACAGGAATGTGTAAATATATGTGAAAAGTTATTTAAATTACTGTCACATTAAAATAGTGCTTGAAAACGTTTTATCAGATATATCAGCTATACACCTGTAAATCCTAAAATTTTGTGTGGTATGTCCATAACTGCCCATTCCCGAAAACGAAATTGTGGATATATATGTCAAAAACCCAGAAAGGGTTTTTAAAGAAACCATTTATGTAATTTTTTGCATAAATATTATATGAGGTGCTACCTAAATGTTTGGGGAATTTGAATTCTGCCAAACCATTTGTGGTATGTCCTGCTGCTGGTAGAGTGGGCGAACAGTACTCTTTGTGATTAGTGAGCCAACAGCTGTGACAGAGAGAGTCCATGTTCTTGTGTTTGTGCAATGTTATGTTTTAGTGTTGCGGAGATTTTATAAACTTATGTAAATGTCAGATTGTAAGGAGCAAAGAACCTGCGTCAAATTTTATTTCAAACTTAACAAAAACTGCTTCAGAAGCCATGCTTGTGGAAGCATTTGGTAACAAAGCTGTGAATGAAAGAAAAATTTTTTTGTGGTTCAAATGCTTTAAGGATGGACGAACATCTGCTGACAACAGTGAAGGTTCAGAATGACCATCGACAAACACAACACCGGAAAATACTACAAAAGTGCGAGAGGCTATTACTGCAGATCATAGACAAATATTCCTTGATGTCCGTGTGATGTAGGAACTTCGTATCTTATCAGACAATTTGGGCATAAGATGCATTGCTGCAAAATTTGTGCTGCTGAGCTGTCTGCACTGAATTGAAAATTGCAGCAAGAAATGACCCCAACTTCATCTCCAATGTCGTAACAAGTGATGAGACATGGGCTTATGATTATGATCCTGAAACTAAGCATCATTTGTCGTAATGGAAGTAGCCATCTTCACCATGGCCAAAAAAGAACACGTCAAGTTCGCAATAATGTGAAATCCATGTTGATTTTTTTTTCAAAGGCACTATCTTCAAGGAATTTGCCTACCCCAGGTCAAATTGTCAATGGAAAGTTTTATTGTGAAGTTTGAAGCAGCATTAGGAAGTGGAGCTGTGAAGGAAGCTGTGAAAAGCTGTGAAGGAAGTGAAGTGGAAGCTGTGTAGGAGCATTAGGTGCAAATGTTAGCGAGGAAACAAAAGCTGGGTTCTCCACCATGACAACATGCCTGCACACACATTGTTAGTTGTTCAGAATTTTTTGGCTTCCAAAAAAATGGTAGTGATTCCCCACCCACCCTATTCGCCTGACTTTTCCCCAACAACTTTTTTCTGTTCCCCAAAATAAAGTTGAAATTGAAAGGCCATTGTTTTGACACATTTGAGGAAATCTAGGCAGAATTGCAGGATGTGCTTTGAACACTTAAATTTTCAGACTTTCTGGGATGCATGGAATCATGGAAAAAACTCTGGGATCACTGTATCCATGCCTAAGGGGACTATTTTGAAATAGACGTTGGAAACTAGGAGTTCTGGTAAGCAATTTTATTTTTTATGGAAAATTCTCCATAATTTTGGGTAGCACCTTGAATGCTTGAACTGTCATTACAGAGTATCTGTATGTTTTAAAACTAATGACAGTTGAAGATATTTGCATTGTTTATAAATCGAAGTTAGCACTAGGTTCTACCCATCAGCATATTTCATTGATGTGATCTCCTGTCCAATTCTTCCTGTTAACAGATTTTGGAGTGCAACACTGCCCATTTAATGCTACTGTATTACATGTTGATTTTTTGGTTTTATTTTAAGCATTTCTTTTAATACCCATTTAATCATTATTCACACACAAAAATTGAAAACAGGATTTAAACAACAAGAAACTTGTACTCAAAGACACTTAATGTTTTGTAAAATTTCTAAAATCAAAAGTATATAGCATGATAATATTATAACTGTTTAAATTTTTTAATGGGCTAACAACATAGTAAAAGAGTTGATGACACACTAAGTAAAATTGGTTATGAAGACAGAAATGGGAATAAGAGGGGAGATTCTGAGAACAAATAACTGAGAAATATCGTGGAAGTTATTTTCCTACAAAAACCAAACACTCATCAATCAAAGGCTTATTTATGTTAACTCGTCAGCTTGTACATACTTTCTGTAGCACAGCACAGTGTTCAGCCCTTATCCGAAACCTAAACTGTTAATCATTTTTCATTCCGTGAAATAGACCGTTATCCAGGTCAACCGTTAGTCAAGGTATTACCTGAATAATGGGTTTGTTTATTTTCTTAGCTTCATCAGAACTTAGATGGCTTGGGAAAAATTCATCTTTAAAAATTTTTATATTGTAATATATTGTTAAAATACACAAATTGTAGTGTGATGCATTTAAAGGGTTAAGATGATTGCTTGAAATTGCAACATGAGAATCGAGAATTGTTGACAATTACAATTGATAAATTCCACAAAAAGCTGTAGGCTTACTATGTTTTTGTCATAATTAAAAACGTAGAATAATAATTAGTTCACATCTTAAAAAAAAATTGGTTTTGGTTAATATAAAAAAGTAAGTATAATTTGAAAAAATATGTAAAGTATAAATTTAGATTAGATTTTTCAAAACACAGGTTTTGGTAGATTTTTATCAAAGCTCAATCACATTGTAACATACATACCCAGTGGCAGTACAGATTCATTTCCATTTTTTAAATTGAAATTTGAAATGCTAGTTATGTAGATTTTAACGCTGATTATGTTGGAGAAATCAGGTATTATTAAAAAAGTGTTAGATAAAAAAAGTGCATGTTTTAAGAAGTTATCTTTTTGTTGGATGAACAAATCCATGTGCAGCCAATAATGATTGCTGAATGACTTATAAAGCGTATGTTCCAAATGTTTTGTTTGGATTGTAATGTTGAGTGATTTCATAGTCAGTTGGATTTCTAAATCTTTCTTTAAAGTAGTAAAGCGAGGAATAAGTTTTTACCCAATATCATTGCCAAGGTTTTTGGCCAATGTTTGTACTTATGTTTTTCTAGCAAAAGAATTTTAGGTTTATATTCCTTGAAGGAGTTTCGTACTTAATGATTAGATTTTTGCCAATGATGTTTAAGGCTCCATTTTTGAGTTTAGTTTGGTAGATAGTAATGAGGTTCAGGGGGGTGCAGACTAGCTGCACCTATTGAGATAATTTAGATGTCCCTCGCGGTACCCGAGTCTAACACACACTTACACTTGCAACACTACACTTACGACTTTAACACTTTACACTCACACTTACATTTAGGGAGGCGGTAATAGCCTCAATGTGCTTTTCTCCTTAAAATAAACAAACAAAATTTGTGTTTTAAATTGAAGTTAGTATAACCAAACTTTAAATGAGTTAAGATGTCTGATTGTGTGTACCTGTACTTTTCCTTTGAACTTATATAGCATTGTTAAGCACTGTCGAACTGTGTTGCAGCTGCTGCTCTGAAGCTGAACACAGCCCTCAAAGAACTCTATCTGGGTGAGAATTACCTTTCTGTAAACGATGCAGTCCAGTTGAGTGCTGTGCTTAAAGTTAATTCTACGCTTCAGTTACTAGATATCAGGTTAGCTGAAAATATATGTAATGAATGGAGCTACTGTAAAGGCTGAATGAAAAAATTACACAAAAAATACAATAAAAGAAATAAGTTTTTTTCTTATTTGAAATATTGTAGTCAGTTATTTTCATGAAATTAGGGATTGCACGTTTTGAAAGTAATAACTGGCACTTGGGAAACGACACACTCTGGGTCCTTGACACGAGCAAGCATCTTGTTCTACGACTGTGATCCGCAAAATATAAATGTGCCTGTAGGCTTTATTTATAAAATAAGTTAGATGTAAAAAACTTCCGCTTTAGTTTTTTTTATATACTGCATATTGAGTTACAATTAGAAAGAGTGCAACAGTGTGTAAACATTATAAATAAAGGGAGAGAAAGATTTCAGAGAGATTGGCTTTAATGGAGAGGGTTAAGTTTACAGCAGTAACTGCTACTTTAGAATCACAACCTTGAGGTGTACAGTTGAAAGGAGCAACAGACTGACTGGTGCCTTCATCACATCAACCATCGAGTTGTGAAGACGTAAGAATGATGCTACACTGTATGAGTCTATTGAAGTGGCCAATGAACAAACTGATTGATATCTTATTAACTGGTTGTGTGAAAGGAAGAAAATAATGTTGCAAAACAAAACAAGTATTTATGTCTGTTACCGTACTTTACTTAACGCATAACAGACAGTTGCAAAGTTTCTCACATAATATGTTCAAAAGTATATCAGCAATAAGCAGTTCTATTGTTATTGTTATTGTTATTGTGCTTTATTCACAATCATCGTCATCTTTACTAAATCAATGTCTACAGTTTTTTCTTGTTTGTCTACTTCATGGAAATATAGTTGCTCACTACAATTCTATTGAAACGTAATTATAGTGTATACAAAAAAACCCTGTTTTTTATATATATATAAGTTTATACATAGTACTTTTACTATATATATATATATATATATTTACTATATATATATAGTATATTTTATATATATATATATATATATATATATATATATATATATATTAGAACCTCGCTAATCCGTCTCTATGGGACCGGGAGTATGGTTAGAACGCAAAGGTTGGATTATCAGAGGAACCTTTTCCTTTTCTTCTCTCCTGCTCAAACCATACCCACAAAGCTGCTTCTTTAAAGTTTTACGTACGATGAGACCTTTCTCATCGCCAACGGTAATTGTGTGACTTTCGAGATTTTCCCTGTTATTCCTCCAGTGTAATTGTTGTTATACCAACTCCTATTTCATTTGAAATTTTTGAACAGACTCTCCTTTGTCTAATCTTTCAAGTACTTTAAGCTTCTCTGCTAAAGGTAGCGTGATATGTATACGTTTTTTTGTTTGATTGTACATACTCTTAAGATTAAAAAAATTATTTCTCAAAATATAAATATTATTTACACTGTACAGTAACACTCACAGGTTTCAAAAATGACTTTAGCAAACGTAACGTGCAACCGCACAGTACAAATGTTAATAGCTCACTAAATCATTTTGCTGATTCTGAGTCATCGGCATGTAGAGAATGACCTTTCAAAGTAAACATTCGCCGACAAAGGTACAGTCGGACCATCATAGGTCGGATTAGCAGGGTCCTACTGTATATACACATATATACATTTGTATTTAGAGGAAATATCTAACAATGTTTTGAATGTATTAACCCTGCCATGTGGATAATAATAACCACCATAAAAATAATGTTAATTTACAAATGGAATCTATCCTTTGCGATTTGATAAGTATAACAGGCTGATCAGATTAACCAATGAATTCAATAACCAGCAACTACAATATCTCCATTCTTTGAATAATTAATTGTTTCAGCTATCTCAATAAATACAAGTTTGAGTTTTTTAACGCTACGTTAATGAACGATGTGAAATAAATTATTTAAAATTGCTTTTTAAAGGTTATAGTCTGACTTCTGCTTAAATTTGTTTAGCAATAATAATATCCAAGATGTTGGTATGGGACACCTTAGTGAAGGTTTGTCGGAACAGAACGGCTCTGGAACAGGTTTGGCTGTGTTGGTTGTATGGAACAATCACTTGACTCGTAACTCGTCGTCACATCTCGCCCAAGTACTTACACACAGTAAAACATTGGAAATGTTGAATGTGGGTCAAAATGTACTTAGCAATGAAGTACTTCATACAAACAAAGATGCTTTACAGAAAAACAAAACTCTATTAAGGTTAGGAATGCAGTCAACACATCTGACTTGCGAAGGTGCTGTTGCCTTAGCAGAAATTATTGCAGACAATTCTGTTATACAGGTAACTTGAATTGAAATTTATTAGCATATAATGTTAAAATTTTAGTTATGATATTATAACATGAAAATAGTCAAATAAAATTTGGGTGCTTTTTAAATGCAATATGCAGACCCCTAAAGAAAATTTAAAATACTTTAAAATAGCATTTAAGATACTTTAATGTGCTTATAAAAAATAAGAACTATACCTGGAAAGAAATAAACTCATTATTCATTTTTTTCAATTGTTTACTGAACTCTTGCCACTAATTGGTCATCCCAAATCTCAGTGCCGTCCTATCAGTATGGTGCATCTAGTTATCTTTTCTGTCTGATCCCCATCGGTTCTTCCTGATCTGATATTCTGTTATTAGTCATTTTGTACATATGATCATGGCATTGAAATCATATAAATATTACTGTATATGAAAATCACTTTTAAAGATAAGGAATAAGAAGTGAAAAGGTAGTCCTTGTATTGGTACATTATTTTTATTACTGTATTGTGTTTAAATATTTAGTGATCTAGAATAATATGTGTGTATAAAAATACAAAGAAGAATAGAGTATATATTTAAAAATATTATATAAAAAAAATTGTAATTTACTTCTTTATGCTTACTCTTATACGAGGGTTGATCAAATATAAACGAGACTGCTTTTTAAAAAAATTATTGCTTACAAATTATTCTTGATACAACTTATTTTTCTACATAGTCTCCCGCACGAGTAACACATTTTTCCCACCGGATTGGAAGTTTTTTAATTCCATCTTCGTAAAAAGTTCTCGGGCGTTCATTGAGCCATTGGAGCACGAAGGTCTCCTCCGCAGAATCGTCTTCGAAACGCTGGCCTCCAAGCGCCTCTTTGAGTGGCCCAAACAGGTGATAGTCGCAGGGTGATAAGTCTGGACTGTATGGGGGATGTTCCATTGGTTCCCAGCCAATTTGATCGAGTTTAAGCCTCGTAGCGTTCGCCGAATGTGGTCGGGCATTATCGTGAAGAAGAATGACGTTTCTCGCCGGTTTAGATTTCCTTTTCCTACGAAAAGACTGTTTTGCGGCCTCTAAAACATCGCAATAATATTGTGCATTTATTGTGCGTCGTTGATGGAGGAAATACAGTGGCCATTACCTTCCCGGCCGACGATCGTGATTTGGCCTTCAGAGGCGCCCTCTCTCCCCTCTTCCGCCACGCCATACTTGCCTGTTTCGACTCGGGAGTGTAATGGTGAACCCATGTTTCGTCACAGGTGACAATCCGGTTTAATAATGCCTCATCATCTCGTTCAAATTGGGTCAATAGTCGCTGGCAAATCTCCAAACGATTCCGTTTGTGAAGGTTGGTCAAAATTCGTGGAACCCACCTTGCAGATACTTTTCTGAGTTCCAGGTTTGATGTAACTATTTTTTGAACGCTACCATAGCTCAACTGGAGTTCATCTGCAATAAATCGCAGCGATATACGTCTGTCTTCGTCCAAGAGCTTCCGAACAGCATCAATGTTTTCGTCCGTGACTGAAGTGGTCGGGCGACGATCATGGCTGAGGTTTTCTACTGCTTCCCGTCCTTCGGCAAATTCCTTGTGCCAAGCAAAAACGCGAGCTCTTGACAAGGTCCTGTCCCCGTATTGAGCCGTCAATCTACGAAAGATTTCAGTCGGATTGACCCCCTCCTTGGCCAAAAACTTAATAATAATTCTCTGCTCCACGGAAACATGCACTTCACTCTCACTCATTGTATAGTTTTATACTGAAGGGTCCGAACGGAAATGTTGCCCGTCCCAAACCTCCCATGCTACCTGAAACCCCACCCTTTAGAGTTCAATGTCCAACGGAAAAGCTTTTAGAAAGTCAGTCTCGTTTATATTTGATCAACCCTCGTATAATTATTGTATAATCAAATCATGGCTAGGCCTAAGTTGAGTGGGACAGGCTAAGAATACAGCAACGTTAATTTTTTTAATTTACGGAGTAGTTTTTTTAGAAAATAACTACCATGTTTGAGCAGAATGACAAATGTTAAAAGCTGAGTCATGTCTTTGTCAGCAGTAGTCTTAATCTGCTGGCTGCGAATTTCTTTATCGAACTTATCTGTCAGCCACTTCTTCCATCCCAACTTGTTAAGATTTGGGGCTCTCCTAACTGGAGTTCTTCAATGAATTGACAATCAATAGTTCATATCTAGTTTAATGATAACAATATCACACTGAGTTTGTTGTTTCTCAGCACTGCCTGTCTGAAACTTCTGCCTGGAGCACCAGTTACCACCTGTTGTTAAGTTGGTCTCTTTCCAGTCCCATAACATGAATGGTTCTCAATCTCTTGACTGTCCTTGATGTACTTCTTCCCGAAGCTTTTATTCAACCGGTTGTCTTGCATGCTTCATTGTTTATAAAAATATTCAGTATGTCTGCAATTTCTTAATTTTTGTGTCCGACAGTAGTACTCAAGTCTCTTTGGCTGTACTCTTACAGTTTTCAAAATGTAAAATTATAATTTTGACCTCTAACACACGCAGACGTTTCTCATATAATCTTGTTCTTTAGAAATTGTTTCACACCAAACGGTGCAATATTTAATACTAGTGTTGCTAAGACTAGGATTTTTTTACATTAAAGTGGCATTTGGGTGGATTTATGAAATAAAAAATGACTACATTTGAATTGACATAACATTGAAATCCATTATAATCAAGTTCAACTGTAAACTGAACCACAATAGTATTTTTCGTACAACTCTTGAATGCATAACCAGTTCATAACTCAATTATCCTTTACATTGACATAAATTGTCCTTAATATTTTTCTCATATGTGGCTAATTTTTTCTCGTTTACTTTTTTCATCACCTAACATTCTTATAGGGAGGAATTAGGCCTGAATCAGAGCTTTCAAAGGCATGACATTTGTTTCTTTGTTTATCACTAAAATTTAAATTGTTTGAAAATTAACTTCAATTGGCCACTATGTTTCTTTCAGTGTCTTTTGAACAGACATTTTAAAACTTCTGAAATGGTAAAATATATATGAATCCTCTATTTTTACCAAATTTGATACCTTAAAACTGGAGGATGTTGTTGTTTGGAGGAATAATGGCACATGAAGCTTTGGATTTATAACTAACCCAACAGTTTTAGCCAAACTAAATTCAGATGTACATGATACTCTTTATTACACATTAGTTTTACAGGATACATCTTTTTACAGACTACATACTTATTACTTTACTTCTATTGATAACTTGAAATATAATATATTTGTTAATAAAACAGTCTTAAATAGTTGTACATATCATTAAAATTTGAATTAATAACAGTAAAACAAAGTGTGTGTTGCAATATAGAGGATAGACCTACGAGACAACAATCTACAAGTAGCAGGACTTATGGCCCTTGCACTATCAATGAAAGTAAACATGAGCGTAACACAGCTTGACTTGGACGACACACCACGTCGCAAACACTCAATGGTTAGTTTCACAAATTCTATGCTTAATCAATAATGAAATTGCAATTAATGTGCACTAACTAAAGAATTAAGTAGAATAAATATAACTATAGTAAGATTTGTAATTAATATTGATGAGTTGCAAGTGCCAACATGACTGGCCTTCCCCTGAATTAAATGAGGAGTATAGGTAGGGCATTATCATGATGAGTTGCAAGTTTTTGTTGCCAGCGGGACTTGACTTCCCCTAAATTAAATAAGGAGTATATGCAGGGCTTTATCATGATGAGTTGCAAGTTTTTGTTGTCAACAGGGCTTTCCTTCCCTTGAATTGAATGAGAATTATAGGTGGGAATTATCATGATGAGTTGCAAGTTTTTGTTGCAAACATGTCTGGTCTTCCTCTAAATTAAATGAGGAGTATACACAGTTTATTATCATGATGTGTTGCAAGTTTTTGTTGCTAACAGGACAACAAATTAATTGAATTAAAAACCACTTTATACAAATTAAAAAACAAACAAAACATTTATTTATGTTTATGGCAACCAGCATTCTCAAGTGCAAGTCTTGACTTGATGAACGTTTAACATTTAGTAAATTGCACGGAATTCATTTTGTCACTGAAGATCTAATCTATAGATATTTCTGTGTAGTTTGATACAAATGCCATTGATATTGAATAGAAAATAAGTTTATAATCAAACAAAAACTGAGCTAATATATCAGCCTGTGGCCTTTTTCATTTCACAATTGATGAACTGATATATTTTAGCCAGTATTTCAGCCCATGGCCATAAGAGGTTTAAAAACCATCTTCCAAACAGAAAACGTAACTATCTTGGGTGTTTTGAATTTCTCTTTCAGGTGATAGGACCGCAACAAACCAGTAGATAAATTTATGCTCAAGTAATTGTGTATATTTACATCTACTACTACATTCACTTACAGTGTCTTTTATCCCAGTAACTTAACACTTTTCTTAAAAACAATTGCCTCATTTATCGAAACTTTTATATAACTTATTGCAGAACTGTTCTAATTTCTTTATCATTGTTTGTTATTCATTAGGTGAAATTGCATTAGAAGTTTTATGCAATTTACTGCCACCACCCAGGAAATCTTCTAGGTCATTTATTAAATATATATATATATATATATATTTTTTTTTTTTTTTTAAATCAACATAAGTCTTGATAATACTGTTGTAAAATTACAGATGTCTTTTAAAGAATTGTTTCAGTTAAGTTGCTAGTAATAAAATTAGCACTTTTTAAAAAAAGTTCACCTTGATTTCATTTTTATCAATAGTTTGTCAAATTCAGCAGAAATATTAACAAATTTCTATAACACAGTTTACTTAAACAGTATTGTTGTGGAGTAAAAATTAAGTAGAAAAAATGTGTAAAAATCATTTTTTTGTAAATTTATTGAAATATAAAATCGACGTTTGAAAATATATTAACAGAATTAACATTGATATAGAATATGTTGTTGTATTATGAAAGATATTGTGTGTAGATGGCTGAGAGCTGTGAGGAAGAAAGTCCAGATTCTCCAAAAGAAGAACGTTTGGAAACAAAGGCAATAATCTCAGAGTAGATTTGAGGCTAACATAGTGCCTGTGCATAGAACTAAGATTATCTATTATTGTATACTGTAAACGGATGTTAAGTTATAAATATTTTATTAGGCTGAAAATGTATTAAAATAATGTATTAAACCATTGCCAGTTTGTGTAGAGCTAACAATTTATTGTCGCTGGAGCATGTTTTATATTAAAAGTTAATAATTATGCAGGGTGTTTATAAAAAAATTCTACATTTATCGAAAAACCAAATAATTTCTCTGCTGCACTTTGTAGAAATACAGATGTTTTCAGCATTTCGCAAAAACATCTTCATTAATTATCGTTCGAGCAAAAGAGAAATATCCAGTAACATAATTGTTCACCGACACCAGATGTTTACCTTAGAGGAATCGGAATTCATGAGCTGTGAGTTCCAAATCCTACAACTATGGTTAATGACTGTGTTAGGGACGTAAAATATACTGTATTAGTTGCTTATATTTGCTTTGATTGGACTAAATAAACTAAATAAAATGGACTATATATATACAGCAGTAATGAAATTATTGTAATGTAATGAAGTAATGAAATATATCAAAATTATTCTACATTCTCTTCAGATTTATGTGTATTGTGACTTCTGTTTTAAGGCATTTAAGTGTTGCTTTTACACTGAGTAACTGCAGACTAGCCTAGACCAGATGAAACCAACATTAAGTTGCGGAAGAGTGATACGCTCTATATGATAATATAGACCTGCTCTATTTAACAAAAAATAGCAAATTTTCAATTTTAAAACAATGAATGACAGCTTAAAGCGAACTGTTATATACCATAAAAAGTGTTTAAAGACTATGTGATTTTTAAAGTGCCAAAGTTCTTTTGTAGACATCCTGTGTAACTTCTATTTGATTGTAATACTAAATATTATATTGAAATAGTTTAACAAAGTAGCAATGAAGTTAATGTTTAGCATGACCAATTTTTAATTATATTTTTTGTGGGCTTTAGCCACAATTAAATTTGTGATTTTTTTGCCCATTTTGAGGTTTTTCCAGGAAATACTTTTGCCCATAAAAGCCACATTTTCACTAATGCTTTGTAATTATTTTCTAACTAGAGATATTTGTGGTTTTGTACAATACTGAACATTTTGTATTGTAATTAGAAAAGTAATTAGAAACAAGACCTGTGCAGCATGTAAGACAGAATTTAAATACTTGTGCTAAAGAAGTCAAAAATTGTAGATAGAACTTAGACTGTTATCATGATAGCACAAAAATATGATGTAAGAATATAAGGTAAATTATCCTAGTATTTATTTAAACATTTTTTATTAATGAAACTGAATTTGAATTGTTTTGATGTTTCAATCAGAATCACATTTGAATTATTACTTTTTATTATTAATATGTTTTTTTTTTTTTTAGGGAGCAACATTAGATGAGTACATGCGTCTAGTTGCAGAAATTAGAGGCTTCTGCCAACGAAATGAAAATATTGTTGCAAAAACTGAAGAAAAATTAAATTCAGCTGTAATTACGGAAACAGAACCAATAACTACACCAGAAAAACGATCTCGTCTAGGAAGTTTTGCGTCTCGTAAAATCTCTCTAACCTGTGAAACTTTGATGAGGACTGCTATTGCACCGACGCCTGAACCAGTTGTTCAACATTTAACAGAGCCTAAACGATCTGGAGGTCGATTACGTAGCCCAGCACCTTCACCAATTCCTAGTCCCGTTGCAAGTCCATCTCCTACGAGGAGTCGGTTTCAAGTTTCTCGAGTGTCAGAAAGCGAATCCCCTGTCACTCCTCCATCAATTCCAAATACTTTCTTTAATTCTGGAGGCGGGTCCCGGTTTAAAGTAACAGTAGTGGATTACCCTCCACTAAATACCACTCCAATACCAGTAGTAGCTGGAAATAATGTTACTGTAGGTTTTGAAACGCCTTGTACATTAACTCTTTCCCCAACACCTGCGCAGATTGCATCATCTTTTTCTACTCAAGAATCATTTCCAACTCAGAACTCACCAGCATTAACAACTATTTGTACCAGATCTTCCTCCACACAGTCTACTGCCTCAACTAACAATGAGGTTGTAACTTCTTATCATACTATTCCGCTCTTATTTCCAACTCCTATGCCTTCGCCTATAACTTCTCCAGTTCCTTCACCATGCAGTGCACCAACTGAACATTCCCCTTACCAAGAAAAAGTGTTTAATGATAGTCTCACAACTTCTGAAGTTCTTCCTAATAGAACTCTTTTACAAACTTCTTTAGACAATAAATCGGTTCTGGACAGTTCAAGCCCTAATAACATTTCTGTTTCAAGTGCTGTGGTTGACAATAGTGATACAACAAACATGCTGACTAATATTACTGGCAGTAAAGCATATAATTCTGCTTTAAATTTAGATAACAAAGTACAGACAGAAGTTCCCTCATCTCCTTCTGTAAGCGTTACATCTCATGATAGTGTTTCATTTTCAAGAGAAAAGAAGTTCAGATCAGATTCAGAAGAAAGTGATAAGGACATAATTCTTACAAAATCAAGACTTCCGAAAGCGGCAGATAGTTTAGATTTGTCAGCATTACATGCTTTGAAACAGCCGTCCATTTCTGTAGCTGAGAAACCTACTCAGAGATCCAGAAAAATTTCATGGGTTCAGCCAGGCTCTATGTTTTCTGCTGTAACATCTCATGATGATACATCAAAACCGCCGTCTAGTTTAGAAAGACTTCTCAGTTTATTTAATCCATTTTCAAGACAAAAGACTGAAGATGAACCGCAACTTCAGAGTGTACCTGAATTGTCTGAGAAAACTTCTCAGCAAAGTGATAGCAATGTTGTATCTGTAAGTGAGCCAAAACATTTTAGTGTTACGCATACTGTCGATAAAATTGTTCAAAGTATTAGTGAAATGTCTGTTTCTTCCTGTTTGTCTAACGTTAATAATCCATTAGAAAGTTGTTCAGAAAAACAAACAAATTGTGAACGAGATACCTGTAATTTTAATGCATTGGAAACTCTTGTCGATGAATCTAATCTAAAATCTGATTTCGAAGTTAATAATAGTAGTACAAGTGCTATAATTTCTTTAGGGAACAGCGATGGAAATAATTGTGATGGAATTATAAGTGAACTGAAAACTGAAAATATTTCTGATAATTTAAATAATAATGAAAGCTGCCTAGAGGCATATACTACAGAAATAAAATGTGAAACATGGCCACAAGGAAGAACAGGTCTGACAAAACTAAACATAGTACATCAGTCACAAAGCCAAAGCACCCCATGTTTAGCAGCTCTTGTCCTACTTCAAAGTAGTGTAACACCAGATATTTCAGGTTAGTTCCAAAGCCTACTTGTACTTAACTAGTTTAGTTATCATTAAAATTAAGGGAAAATGTTAAAGTTATACATAGGGCTGAGCCAATACTGATACCAATGGACTGGTAGGTATTTTTGAAAATTTACCAATACCTTGTATTGAGAAACTCTCAATTAATTGTCCAATGTATTTTAGGACTCTTCATAAATTCTACTTTTGACAATATTTCAGAAACAAGTTTTCTTTTTACAATTTTGAAACAGATTAATAATACAGAATATGTTACATTTTTTTCAAAATATAAATATAATATTACTGTAATTGCTCACCAACCACCAGAGGTTCAGGCCACAGTAAGGTCGTAGTTGGTAAAGGATAAATAATTTTACACATTATGTACTATAATATAGTAAACACTCCTGTTTAGCGGAGTAACAAGTGGTCAATAAATTCTGGTACAATAATTTTTCTTCGGTAAATCCACTAATCGGTTCAGTGCATATATATATATATATATATATATATATATATATATATATATATATATATATATATAATGAATAACTTTGAGGTTGCTGGTGTACCAAAACTTTATATTTTTGTAAATAACAGTTCACAAATATATGTTAGAATAGTGTGTAAAAGGAATTGTACCAAACGAACATAGTCATGGTGTGGGGGTTTGCAGAATATTAATGATTTAGACTTGTATTTTACCCCTACTGCATATCTGTAGGATTTGTTTATAAAAGAAACCAGTTACCAGTTATTTTGTAATCATTTACAACACATATACAGTCAAGGGTATTTATTACATGCTGATGTGGACCTACAGTGATTAATTTATAACACACTCTTAAGTTCAATAAGGACAAAATGACAGAAGTAATTTATTAATGGAGAAATTTTACTTTATTATTTCAGTAAGATTCAGCGTGTGTAAGAAGTTTTAGAACAGAGAATATTACATAACACTGAAATCTGCCATTGTTTAGGCTATATCCAACTGTCATTTCTAATATTACAAGTCTTTGGTAATAAGTTTTATGAAAAATAAGGAAGTGAGTTTTATTGTTAGCTAAGTTGATCACTGTATTACTACTAAGAATGAAACCTTGAAACCATTGACTTGTAAAATACTGAAGGAGTGTTTGGTTTACTATAATACACAAATACCTCTAAACGATTAAATAAAACATTAATTAAAACAAGTTTAATTAATTACCATCCCTGCAATCGTTTTGAGCAAGTTTGATCTTTTAAAGTATTTTCAAACACTTGTAGAACCATGTTTATCGAATTGTATGACCTACATTCAGTTCTACCAGTTGTTAGGAAATTTGTAGATTAAGTTAGCCATTTTTTTTACTTTTTATCAAGGCTAGCTTAATAATTTTAATTGTCTTGTTACCAACTGAACTTTGTAATTTTACCTTTAGGCCTACGTGACATATTGTTGTAACTTATTCGAAATACTTGGGGGCTAAGCAAACACCTGTGGTTTCAAAAAGCGCTAAAATGCTAAAACATGATGGTATTCATTTTAAATCACACTAATTCACTACTATAAAATTAAATTAAATTGAATTAAATTTAAATTTGAAATTGAATTAAATTAATTCATTACTATAACATTTATTTTTATAATTTATTTATAAAAATATATTTTGGCAACCAAGTATCCAATAAAATAAACTTGATTATTTGAAAGAAAAAATATAGGCCTAAATTTTTGTGCTTTTTATGAACAAAAAAGGAGTACCTTGAGGTCAAAAAATAGGAATTTTTATTCAAAAATAGACTATTTGGATTTGGAGGATCCAAAATATTAAAAAAATATTGTATAATTATTTAGGCTTACTCTAAATATAAACGTGGTTCTAGCGGAAATGACCGATTACTATTGCGTGTGTACATTAGTTTTAATTTTGTCCATGTTATTACAAGTACACCACATAATACACCTAAAATATTTTAAAACTGTCAATAATGTGAGTGAAAAACCCAGATAACCATTAAAAGCGTGAATTACATTTAGGATAAATAATTAGTAACTCATTGCATGACAATAATATTATAGTTAATAGTAAATATTTAAGCGAATCAAAATTATTTTGTATTTGATTAAAACATAAGAATAGTTAAATTTCAAACTTACCTGGTATCAACTGGAAAATTGAATTCACTCAGTTCAAAAACACAGTTATATATATATATATATATATATATATGTATATATATAATGAATAACTTTGAGGTTGTAAATAACAGTTCACAAATATATGTTAGAATAGTGTGTGTAAAAGGAATTGTACCAAACGAACATAGTCAACATGGTGGGGGGGGGGGTTTGCAGAATATTAATGATTTAGACTTGTATTTTACCCCCTACTGCATATCTGTAGGATTTGTTTATAAAAGAAACCAGTTACCAGTTATTTTGTAATCAGTTACAACACATATACAGTCAAGGGTATTTATTACATGCTGATGTGGACCTACAGTGATTAATTTATAACACACTCTTAAGTTCAATAAGGACAAAATGACAGAAGTAATTTATTAATGGAGAAATCTTACTTTATTATTTCAGTAAGATTCAGCGTGTAAGAATACGTACATAACACTGAAATCTGCCAGTGTGCATTTCCTGGAACTAGTTGCTAACACATAAGGAATGATATGTTTACAATGAATATTATACCTACTTCACAAGCCTTCCAATCAAAGAGAATTGTTTATATCTAATGTATTGTATTCTTGTATCCAATCAAGAATTGTTTGTATAACTGTTGAATAGGGTCTATGTGACAAATAATTGATTTTATCAGATTTTATGTCCTTATATGTCATATAGTTTCTAAGCTGCAAAAAAAAATTTTAATAGTTTTCAAAATGGCAGCCATTTTTAATCTTTAAAAAAATCAGAACTTTTTTCATAAATGTTTTTGAAAATCTGATTTCACCATCGTAATAATCTTTAAAAACCATATAAATTAGTGTTGAATTTTCAAAATCCGATAAAATTAAGACATTTTTTGACATTTTCATATTTTTAATGTAATTTAAAAGCTTAAAATGCATAAGAGCTTAAAACACTAGGTATGCTTTGTGAAATTTTTAGGAATCATATTCTGGAGAATGGAACTTCTATCCCCTTCTCATTCACCTTTATTTTGAAAATGCTGAAAGAAAGCATTTTCCATGATCATTGACCAAGTACCATTACATAATCGAAGAGATAATTACATGTGTTAGACAAATATAGTACATGCTCTGTAAATGTTTGGCAATCTCTGTGGTTACTATGAAATTTGTTTAGAGAGCATAAAACATGTTTTTGTATGAAGTTATATATCTTTGTTAATATCGTAATTTATTAATAATAAAGCATAGCAAAGTTATTATACTTCTAAGTACTGTTTATTTTGGTGCATACTACATTAGGTTAATTTTTTTAAATATATATTACAAATCCACATTACAATTTAATGGTTAAGTAAAAGTAGGGATCTGCAGGGCTCCGAAGTTTATGGGTCGGGTCGGGTCAATTGAAAAGCTTGAATTCGGTTCGGGCCAAGCATACAATTCGGATCAAAGACGGGTCGGGCCAAGTAAATATTAACTTTTATTTTTAGACAATAGTGTACGCAATACGCATAAATATTTTCACTACCAAAATTCCTAATATGCAAATAATATAAACAAAGAACAATTTAATTAATCATCGAATGTCAAGTGTCTAACCACTTACAATCATTCTATTTGTTTTACTCGACAAAACCAATTGTTGACCTGTCAGTGGGTGCAGTATTATCGGTTAGTAGTTTTATTTATTGGGATGCTATAATGCGAAGGAACCATTTTACTGTTTACTGTGCATGTTTACAAATATAGTTTCCTTGTTGGGCCGGGTCAACACACTGCCTTGTCAAATAAATATGTCTGTGATTGACAACAGTACACAATCAGTTCAGAGAATCTGCAGATATCCTATTTCTGAATGTATATCGTTTCATGATTATGTGACTAAATTAGATGTAATTAGTGTAAATTTAGTGTAAATTAGATGTCATTTTTTCAAAAACAAAAATCAAATGAAAATATTGAACACAATGAGTCTGTAATACATCAGTTCATTGCAGTATTTGTATAACTTTTGCACGCCAATATAATCGCCCGTGTCAGTGTTCACACATTTTTTGCATGCCGATGTAATCGGTCCGTGGCAGTATTCACACAACTATTGCAGACTGATGTAATCAGTCTGTGGCGGTATTCAGTCAGACCAACGGAGCCCGTATTATATCGGCCTGTTGTGGTATTCACACAACTTTTGTGCGCTGATATAATCAGCCCATGGCGGTCAGAGAATTAAATATAAAATGAAGAAAATTTAAAATCTTTTTTTTGACAGCCCTAGTTAAAAATGTGATGGGTTCCCCATCTAACCGTTTGGTCCGACCCGACCCAAAAAGCCCAAGCGCCGAAAAAAAAACCCGACCCCGTCTGACCCGAACTCTAAAAAACTCGGCCCACAGACCCCTAAGTAAAAGCTCACAGATCTTAGAAACTACTTTAAGTTCACTTCAAAGTAGTTTGATATTGGATATTTCAGGTTAGGTCCAAGTCCCTTCGCAACTCTAGTCCATTGAGGCACTGTAGTTTTGAGCCAACCAATCTGAGAAGAATAGTGTTGCAAGATTGCTTCTCCATTATAAACTAAATTTGTGTGGATGGGAATATTTGAATAGAATAAAAAGTGCCTGTTCGACGCTACTGACTTGCTAGGATAATGTGACAACACCATGGCTCTAATGCTATTAATTAACCATCAGCTTACTAAACTTGTGTTTTTTTGGACTATATGTAAAGTATAATGAAAGTTTGGTGATCATAGGAAAACTCAAATTTTGGTAAATTTGTCTGTTATTAGGTCCCTTAATTCAGAAAAGTTATTTTCATTAATATGTAAACAAAACTTATGGGTCGCTTGAGACATCTCAAAAAATGATTTCTCTGATTTTGGTTATATATGAATGATCTTTTATGTTTTTAAAATTATTACTTAACTACTAGATGTCTTGTAATTAATTAGTACTAGATGCCTAGACTTGTGTTAAAGTACTAAAAATAAGAACAAATGTTTAAGGCATATAACCTAAGTGATGAAAATAAAACGAATACTAAAATATGAAGAGAGAACCACAAGTTACCAAGAAAATGAAAAAATTACTATTTTTGACAAATATCTTTTCAAAAAAGAGATGTTTAAATATCAACAGAACATTCAACTTAAGAATAAAAGGACTTTAGACTCAAGAAAAAACTTGAGAATGAGATTTTATGTATACTCTCAAAATTCTGTATTTCAAATTTGGTACACACACCTGAGTTTTTAATTTTCAAATGTAAACAAAATATGACTAGCCAATTTTAAGAAATTAGGCTAAGTTATGGTATTAGACTAAATTATGGTTTCTTGGCTGATAACTTCTGAATATGATTTAACACACCTTTTGAACAATAGTGTCAACAGTGTTTTTGCTTGGATGCTTATTGATGCATTTTAATAATTTAATTGAATGTGGAATGTTTCTGCAATGTTTTTACAAATTATATTACTACATGTATTTTATTTGTTGTTTTAGTTGACATCAAAAAAATATCACCCTCTCAGAACGATGATTCAGTGGATGCTGCAAAAAATATTACTTGGGCACTTTAAGCAGACTGGTTATATCGAGTGAACACGTTGATTACCCAGATGTGTATAATATGATTACTATATTCTCTATGCTGTTATTCAGTGTTGTTTGTATACGAAACAAATCTTCTGTAAATAATCTTTTATTATGAAACCATATTTTCATCATTATTGTAAAAGTTTATTGTTTTTAATAAAATATTGTTATGTATAAAGGTAGGTTAAATGAAAGCAAGGAAAATATGATTTTTTAAAACATTTTTTCTCATAAGAGGCCAAAAATTATTATGTTTGATAATCTAAACATTATTAATATTATTATTTCTTAGTACATATTTCCAGCACTAAGTTATGACAGTGGCGATATCACGATATGTCCTGTACAGACACATTTAAAAGTATTTAAATTTTGCAACAAAAATCTTTTACAATTTTACAGTAATAAAGTACTGTGCAATAAACCAGAACTGCCATGATATAGATTGTAATGTTATTTTTATTCATAGTCTTCATATTTTAATTATGAACATTTATTTTATTATATATATATATATATATATATATATATATATATATATATATATATATAAGAAATCACTTTGTTTTTGTTTGAAATAAATACATAGTATAAAATTTTTAAACAAGTAGATTCATTTATTGAAAATTAAATGATTCAATAATATGTTTTAATAAAACACATTTCTGAAATGTGTGTGTGTGCACGCGTGCGTGTGTGTGTGCGCGTGTGTGTGTGCGTGCGTGTGTGTGTGCGCGCGTGCGTGTGTATGAGTGAGACACTGTACATACAGTGTGTCACACGAAGGGGTTTGTACATTTGATCCTCCATTATTTTTTCATTCCTTCATTTATCATTTTGAAACTATACATATTTTTTAAAGAAGGTACCAGAAATAGTATGTGAGATTTGCATTTGACTGATGTTTGAAGAAACAAAATGGCGGCCAAGTTTAGTTATTTAAAGAGTTACTGACATTATTTTAGTATTTACAGTTTTATTTAAGATGTTTAAGATAACAAAATATAATTTAATTTCACAGCCAGACAGTAACATTGCTTAGTAATAATTCATTTAAATATTTAACACAAAATACTGGACAATTAAATATTCTACATTTTCATAGATAGTTTTAATGTATATTCATTTGGAGTATGTTGAATTTGAATGTACTGGCTATGGCTCATCGAAAGCAGTAGTATATTATGTCATCCATGACTGCAAATAAGTTTACAGTTTTATTTATTTTGTGAAAAAATGTCAGGGTGTGTGTATGTATTAAGTACACAATAAACAAAATCCATTATATTTAAAAAAATGAAATAATCTACTGTTAATATTAATTATTCAAAATGTTTTAAAAAACATTTATTTGTTGGTGTAAAGACTAAATTGTGTGCACTCCAGGGATGATAACCTTAAAGGTTTTTTGCCAGAAAAAAATTAATTGCGTATTGTTTTGATATTATTGTAATTGTTCATGTGTCAAAAGTTTAGATATAATGACAATATTTCTTCTTGAAAATTATACCAGCAGCTAACATTATTCATATTACTTAATTTAAACCTTGTCAAAAATATATAAAAACTACAAAAACTAATAGAGGTTTCTAGTAATATATTATATATATTATTTGTATTATTAAATCCAAAATTCTATGGTAAAGTAATGTGTAAAATATAGAAAATATTTAAAATATACTTAAAAAAAAAATTTTTTTTGTTATGTGCATACTTTAAGTTATAATAATTCACAAAATTAAACTGCCTTAATATTTCTTACCTTTTTTAAACTGTTTTGCTCAGTTTAAAATTAGAATACTACTTTGTTTAAATATGTCAAAATGTGGAATGGTTTTGCGCTGAGCAGAGCAGACAGTGCATTCAAAACCTAACCTATTGTTTTTAATGTCAGTGTGCCCAGTGACATATTGCAACTTGATATTGGATTATTTCATTATAGGCCCACATTACGTTTATCAGCTTATTAGCCATAAACGTGTTTTACAGTTGTAACCATCAGATTTGTTTGGCCTTTTTTAAAAAAATCAAATATCCTCCTACAGTTGCTAATAAAAATATCATTATTTCCCTTGCTCTCAGTAAGTGATGTACTTAAGCACAAGTTACCATTATAGTACTTATTGTATTAATGTAATAAGCGCGGTGTTGTTTCTATCTGTATATTCTTTTAATAATTTTACATTGTTAATTTACTACAGTATATATATATATATATATATATATATATATATATATATATATATATATATAATTATTGTTAAATATATATTATAATAGAAGTTAGTCTAGTTTTGTATCTAATATTTTAAGTGTAATCATAATATTTGTAATTTCAAATTTATTATGTTTACTTATATTGTAACTAGCCTTTCTTGCAAACTAACTGTAAAATGTTTACTTCTGTAAATACTGTTTTATTCTGATGGAGAGTTTATATACTTTTTTACTAATATAGATAAATATTCTTTTTTTCACTTTTAACTATAATAATATATTAAATGTTTCTGTACAAATATTTCTTTCTGTTCCTACTTTATAATTGTATAAGATGTTTTTAAAACTCATGCATGTTCTTTTTCCTACAACTGCTGCTAACTAAAGTTGTAATCCATGTTTTAAAAAAATTGTGTTAATCGACTGAGTTTCAGTAAGTTTTATCAAAAAGGTACCAAATATGTTGTGTCTTATTGTTAAATTGGCATGTGATATTTCAGTTAATATATATGAAAGCAAGTGAGGTTAGTCCAACAGAAGCATTTGCTATTTGAACAACTCATTTGCTTTCAAGTATATTCACAATGACAAGCTGTTTTAAATGTAAAATTTGTGTGATTTAAACAAAAGATAAAGATTACTGATTGGAATGTTCAAACACAGATATTAATGAAGATTTTCTGTTACAAGTAGGCTATTTTTTAAAAATTTTTTCCAGTTTTTAAAAGTATTAATTTTTATTATAATCTGCAGTTGTTGGAAAAATATTGAGTGCAATTCAATTTTGCTTTTTTTCCTTCGAGAAATTGTCAGCTTTTTCTCTTTGGAATCTTTTCTCCTAAGTGGAAAAACTATAACTTTTCGCTCTTTATATAAGAAATGGCTACTTAATTTTTTTCTTTTGTTAGAAATAATAAATAATTTTACTTAACTGTGTATGATGTTAATTATACAACTATATTCTGATTAAGATTAGCAACTTTGCTGAATGCAGATGTTTTGTGGTTGTTTGGTGAATAAATGCATAATTTTTTAGCAATTTTTGATGTGAATATATTAAAAGCAATTTTTGAAAATTTTTACTTAAACTTGGTTTTTATAAATATAGGAGATAAATGTTCAGGATTTTTTTACGCACACTGACTTTTGCCATCATTAAGTTAAAGTTTTTAAGCGCAATAATAACAATTTGATATTTTCTTTTGCTAACCAGCAGTATGCATATCCCTTACAACTTTTAAATAAATAAAAGAAATGGTAAAAATAAGAAATGACTTAGTACTTTTAAAATAAATGGTAAAACAATTTGTGCTAATGTTTTGCGCATTTATAACCAACAAAAAAAAAATCATTAAATCTAAGGTTCTTAATTTATCAAAATTGGTTTGTCAGATTATTTATGAATATTAATTATATAATCCATGATCATGACTTGAGTTAGTCTACAAAATTTGTAGTAAAAGCCAGTTTCATTTATGAAAAAAATAAACCTAACAACAGAGGAATAGCTTTCAAAACCATAACTTTTAAGGAGATAATAATTATTATTTGGGTCCTTAAGCATATTCCTGAACAAATTCATTATGGCCATTTAAAAAAAGAAAGCTATTTTGTTATTACAAAGATAATTTCACACACATTTTGGGAGGAAAAGTAAAAAACACCCACTTTTAAAAGTTTGAACCTACTTGCAGTAATGACTTTCACTTTAGGTTTTTTTTGTTATTTTAAGGCAAAAAGCAAATTGAGGCTATTATCGCCTACCTAAATGTAAGTCTGAGTGTAGAGTGTTAAAGTTGTAAGTGTAGACTTATAAGGGTAAGTGTGTATTAGACTCGGGTATAGGTGCACCTAGTCTGCACTCCCCTGTGGGGCTTTCATTCTAGGATGAATAACATAGGTAAAAATCAATTTTGTTTGATTTTAATGATTATAAAACAAAGAACTGTTAATAGACATATACTAATTTTTAGGTGATTGCAGTACTTTCTGCCTGTAGTAAGGAAGTAAAAATGTAATTGTTGCTTACCTTGAAAAATAAAGATTGGGTTACCCATTTGGCAATTTCATAATAAAGAAACTAGCAAAGAGTTATGTGTTATAAAGAAAATACATTTTTTTTGTGGAAAATACAATTTTTTAAAAAATTGTCGTGTCTATAAAATTACTTTATCGGTGTTTCTACATACAGTTAAAGGAAATTGCCGTTAAGATAAATGCAGTAATTACCTAACTTATCAAATAATACATATTATACAATTGCTATAAAAAACTAGCTCAGTCAAAAAAAAAAATTCCAATTTCTTAATGTAATTCAGCTGATCATTTATATTTCAATTTTATATATATTTCAATATAGCTCAATTATATTTCAAATTTGGTTGCAGAAATAATTTTAAGTTTTAATAATACAGTAGTACCGTGATATCTACAAGGCATTGGATGATGGAATGGATTGAAAATAAAAAAAGACAGCATAGGAAATTTTTCCCAAAATTATATGTACAGTGGAGTGTAAAATATCCAGAACATTAGTGGTCCAAATATGGTAAAAAAATCAGGTATTACTTTTTCAGTAAACCAAATTGCCTGAAATGTTTGTTGTTTTCACAAAAGGTACGATTCAATATTCAATCACAAGCAACTGTCACTCTGATTGAAAGGAGTCATATTATATGTTTATATTCAATTATTCTTGTGTATGTAGTATATGTATAGAATCATTGTTTTTTGACATACTGAAATTTAGTTATCAATGAAATAAATTAGGACGAAATACTTATAATCTTACTTGTCAAGAGAAAGTTTACTTTATTAACCCACAGAAAACAAAGTGGTGGAGATAAGCGTAATGTTGAAAGAAAGAATACAGCATTTGCAAATTTTGTGGAAAGAACAATAAGATACATGTGGTCTTGGACAGCTGGTGCTGACAGCTAATAAAATGATGTCTAATAGAGGTTCTACTGTACTTTTCATTTTTAGCAGTTTTTTGTTAGGTAGAATACAGAATAAAATTTAATAGTGTTTTATAAATTAAGATTAAAATTATGAGCCAAACTAATATTTACAGTAGTTAGAAAATATTCATTTTTAAAATTAGTAATAAATTTAATTATTAATTAAGCACACCTGTTACTCAACATTTGTTGTAATTAGAAAACTCTGTCAATGTATAAAGTTGTATTTATTTTAAAACTTACACAAAAAGTCTAGATAACATTCTATGCTATATGATGTGAACACAAGTTCTAGAGGTATAAACTGACTTTAAAGCACAAATATAAATATTGTATATTAGTTTGATTTTTCCTTGTTTATTTACAGTATTTTTTAGTTTTTGAAAATTCAAAAAAGTATATCATTCATTAAGTTATAGTTTTTGTGCTAATAATTATAAGTTGTTTATTATTATTGTTGTTATTATTATCATTTTAGCCATAATGTCACTGGGACTTATATGATAACTCACTATTTATTAAATGCATTTCTTTTGTGAAAAGAATAGTGTTTGTTAAAATAGTATACATTACAATTACCTTTACCAAGTAACAAAATGTATGAGTTTAACTGAATTTATGTAGTATATATTATGTATTGGTTAAAGGGACTTTGCAATTTAATGATTTATTCTTTAATACAGTACATTTTAGTATAATTAATTGTTTTACAATTAAAAATATATTAAAGACAATTAAAGTTATGTTATATGTTATGTGTCTGTATAGATTTCACTGTTGTGTAATAATTTATAGTTTATATACTTGTGATTTTTTAAATCAGTACAAAATGAGATAAATTAATGAAGTGGGTTTTATTAGTATTAGCTAGTATCCATGCTGTTGGTTCTATTGAATACTTTGATACAGTCATTTGTTAAACAGTTTTAATAAACTATTATTTGGTGCATTGTCTATTTAAGCTGAATTAACAATATTTATTAAACTCTTTAAATATTGTTTCAAACTCTCTAGAACTGTTTTGCAGAATTTTTCCTTGTTTTAAGATAAAAAATCCAAAGAAACATATATTTTTATTTAAATAAATAAACAAAGTTTTCCATCTGTGAACAATTTTATATTTTTTAAAAAGCAAAAAATAATAATTATATAACTTTAGGATGTATTGAGTTACTAATAACAAATTTTACAGAATATTTTGAATTAGTTTAAAGTTTTTCCATCAAATTTTTTTGTGAATTTCCACTGGAAACTGAATTATTAATGCAGCCATCATGGTGAGACCTAGGTGCAGGATCTTTAAATGAGTAATCTTGATCTTTAGATTACTTTTTGAGGGGTTGTTAAGAATGTTTATTTACATAGTGTAGGCCCTCACTTAACGGACACCTGATTATCAGAAATTTGGATTTTTGGAAATAAAATTCGTATTACAGCAGCTGATCAGAAGTTGAAAAGTTTGTAACTCAATATTCAGCGCACAAAATTCAGATAATGCATTTGTAAGTAAAACATTGAATTAAGGTTATTTAAATAAAATTATGTAAATAAATAAATAAATTTGTGGAATATAATTATTTAAAGAAGGCTATGTTTTAAAAAACTACATACAGTTTATGAATCTCTCGCCAACATGTCAAAATTAAATTTTTTGTTTCTAATATGCTTTACTGTAAACTAAATTTGATAAACTGCTAGAGAAATTGCATTACTGCCATGCAATTCAGTGAAGGAAAAAGGAAGACAGAGAAATAAGCGTTTAGGGTATTTTGCTTATGTCTGCTAAATTTTCAGTAGTTGAGAAAAATTTCACATTGCCAGCTTAAATGTGGGACTTAGTGACTTGAAGTTTGATTTATGTGAACAAGTCACATTATTTGTTATACAGGCCCTAATAAACAATTATGTAACATGCTTGTTGATTGGATGACTTGAGAAGTAGGCGCAATATTGATTGTAAACATAACATTCCATATGCGTTAACAAGTTCAGGAAATGCATGCTGACAGATTTCCGTATTACATATGTATTCTCACATGCTGTATGTTTTGCTTAGTTCGAAGTTTTACAGCTATAGACAAAGTTGTAATAAGGTTGTTAATAATTTTATTACCTAAATAATAAAGTAGAAGATTTCTCAATAAAAAATTGCTTTTGTCTCTTCATTCTTATTGAACTTTGCAGTTTGTTATAAATTAATTTAATTGGTGTAGGTATAGCTGCATGTAATAAATACCCTTGATTAATTGTAGATGTATCAAAAAGTTCATCAAATAACTGATAACTGTTCTTTCATAAACAATCTTACAGATAAGGACCGATTTAAATCATTAACACACTGCACCCTCACTATGTTCATTATACTGTCAAATAGGCTTAGAGCCTACATTTAAGTATGGAAAAGACACTTGAGTATGCTAATGTGAATTTATTTTTTATTATTATACTTGCTAAGAAACACAAAATGTTTATAGAAGACATAAGTGTCATATTAAAAATAATATGTACAGTACAGTATTTCTTTTATGTCCAATATTCTAGCATATTAATGAACTGTTATTTAGAACCTCAAATTTATTCCATATGTTTATGTACTGCACTTGTTAGAAGATTTACCAATGAAATTATTTAAAATACCTGAATTTGTTAACCTCTTGTTACACCACCAAATTTGTGGGGGGGTCAATATTATAATGCAGTACGTAATGTGTAAAGTCATGTATCGTTTGCTCGGATTTCACAAACGGTGACTTTCCTGTGGAACCTAATGGCACAGGTGTTCATATAAATTAGAAGTGACAACGGATTCAAAAAAAAAAAAAAAAAAAAAAAAAAAAGGTAGTCTTACCTGACAACATCAAAACAGTTAAGTTTTTCAAGTTTGGTAGAAGAAACTTTAATGGAATGACAGCTTTTTGTCGTATCAAATTTAGAAACTTGCCAAATTTAACAAACCAGAATTCAAAATAATAACTAGTTTTCTTATACAAAACAAATATCGATTCACTGCTGTTAGCACTAGTATTTGTAATTTTGGTCCAGTTTGATTCCAGCTTGGCACAAAAATTCAGTTTTTATAACAGGCAAATCAGTTTAATGATCAGTTTACTGAATGGGTGTATTTGTAATTTTGTTCCAGTTTGATTCCAACTTTGTACAAACATTCAGTTTTGATAATACTTAAAATAGTATTGATAATAGGAAAAATCAGTTTAATGTTCAGTTCACTGAATGATCATACAGTATTGAACGTTAACCCTGCAAAATCAGTTTAATACTTTCAGTGTGGTGGCATTTCCAAATCTTAAAAAATCATACTCTTTTATCCTTACACTTTCCTGTGAAGCTGATTTCACTTTGTAATCAGTACTAAAATCTGCATAAATTGCCATTAAATTTTTTTTTTTTTTTTTTTGGAAATACAAAAGTGAATTTTACTGCAATCAGGCATCATTTTCAGTGTAGTTTAAAATGCTAATTTTTGAAGATTTTAATGCTTATTATGATAATGAAATCGTATTTTCAAAGTGTATCATAAAATTATTGTAATATTGTTACTTTTTGGAAATTCACTTCCATCATGCCAGCGAGAAAGCTGTGAGCTGCGATTATTTAAATTTTGACTTTTCAAAATGAAATCAGTTTTAATTTGTTGGTGCTAATATATCAAAAATGGATAACTTTATTTTAAATTATGGTGTTGTCCTTACAACTGTTGTGTAGTAAAGGATAACCTTAGTATTTTTTTTTTAACTAAAAAAATTAAATTATTGTTTTTTAATCTATATGAACATTATTGAATATTATATTACCAAGAATTTGACCATTGAATAAAGATATTTGCCATGTTTTGATTTACTTCATTTTAAGGACAGTAACACAAATTCACCTTTACAGTAGCAAGAAAATAATGTTTTACCTTCTTTTTAATTATTTAGTATTGAAAAATGTAAATAGACACCATTTTGATTGCAGAATAAAATCATTTATCATTGTAATCATAAAATTTAGATAACTCAGAATTTGTTATGGAATATTCTTATTTTTTTAACACAAATAGTGGACAAATGGAAAGTAATCATGTTTCTAGAATAATTTATGTTTGTCTCGAAGGAATAAATTTTGACAGTCAACTATAAATATATTTTACAGAAATTTTTAGAGATTATAGTCATGTATAATAATTATTGAAATATACTTACAACAGAATTAATAGTTACCATTTAAAAATGTATTTCACTTCTTTATGGACTACAGTGTAACACCGCATAATTAGTTTCTTATTTAAAGAGCTTCATTTTAATTACTAAATATGTTTAAGAAAATGTTTATAAGGAAATTCTTTCATTACATAAGGTGCAACTGTTCATTTTAAGAAAACTTTTTATATTCTTATAGCATTTGTGAATTACTCATTCAAATGTTCAAACCAAAACCTACAAAAACTACAGAAATTAAAAGTAAATTTTATTTTCAAAATAACAAAATTTTGTATAAAAAGAAAATCTTCACTGACTAAGAAAATACATAGTAGTGTGAATAAAACTATATTTTAAGTAGTTCTTAGAAATAAATTTAAATAATTAATATCAGTTGCACTATAATTTTAAAAGTTTTCCTGCTGTTATAAAATGGGCTCCGTACATAAAGCTGAGCAAAACATTATATTTATAAATTACAAAGTAAATAATAATTGTTATGTTATAATAAATTATACATTAAACATAAAAGTAAACAATTATAAGAGAAGTAAATGTGTATAAGTTCAAGATAATCTAATGAATAGATTATAGACGATTTCTTTCAGTTTCTTCCTTTTTTATGATAATATCCAAGATGCATTATGCATGAGCCTATTTTGTGTTGTTCAACAAAAATTACACCAAGGACTTTATTGTATACTAATAGAATAAGAGGAGTAAACCCTTTGTTTTCAGGAGTGTTTTATTGTAATTTGAAATTACTTTTGTTGTCAACTTAAGTTTAACAGATCTAAAATGCTACCTATCATCTATTGTATCGTGTAAATGTGTGTTTAGTTGTTACAAATTGTTTGTAGGAATGTACTTTACTATGATTAGATTTATGCTGTGTTATTGGCTGTTTTAAATTAAGTACGATTGATTTTCGCAGACGTGTTAAGAAAAGTTTAAAAGTACCTAAGATAGGTGTACAACTTAAGTTTTGTACTCATTTCTGTATAATTTATTGGTATATTAATTTAAAGATTTTTAAATGTATTTATCATTTTATGTAGTACTTATAATTATTGAATCAAATTCTTGATAATATGCATTGTGATACATTGAAATAACATGTGGCAAAATGACTTTAATCAATATTTATTAAATAAACTATATTGTTTGACTGCTATATTTTAAAATATAACATATCAGTAGACCCTTATTATTTTACAGCCTACCCTATATAGTATATACATAGTTCGCATTATATATTTCAAGTTAATTTTAAACTAATTTATATAAAAGTACAGCAGTAATAATTTACACAGTAAGATTATTATTATTGTATATATATATAGATAATAATTATTATTATTGTATATATATATATAAATATATATAGAAATATATTTATTACCTCCCCCACACAAATATTCAATAACATGAACACATGATACATGGAGTACAACCCTGTTCATCCGTCACCCTTGGGACCAGGTTAAGGTCGGATAATAAAAGTCAGCGGAGTCAGAAAAAACTTATTAAAACAAAGTTTATATAACTATATTATACATATTTAAGTCTATCATATTTACTTTAATACATACAGTTTCATTAAATGGGCCAACAAATTATATACATTATAGTAATCTCTTGCCATCTGCTATTTCAAACTGTAAGAAGCAACATTTTGTTAAATCATAAATAATGAACTGCTTATCTGTATGTGCAAGCTGTCACACTGATATCCATTTCCAGGAATCTGATTGATTTTGTGATCGTATTTTTGTAATGACGTTCCGGAATGGCCTGGTTATAAAATTGAAAGACTACACCAAAACTGATTGTTGTGTGTGCTTTATCAACATCAGTTCTGTAAATAGAATGATTAGACAATGACCTGTTTTGGGTATTCATGTTAAAGGGACAAAGAAATAATATAAGTGTGCAACTCTTTATCTTCCCTACATACGCAGGATTGTCTGCACAGGTTGCCATTAGAGAAATCTTACTATACAATTTACTGTAAAATATCAACACATTAGATAAAGCCGTCACAAAAGATGTAACAAATATACATTCCGTATGCTAGATACGAATTTTCTAGAAATGACTGCTCACTTGGCAGATGATCGATCGATTCCGAGGTGATGGATATTCAGAGGTTGAATGTAAAGAGTTCTACTGTAATTGAATGCATTTTTAAGAAAATAATTAACAAATACAAAAGTGATTTATAAAATTAGAAAAAACAATTTGAAACCAAAGTGGATTAAACAAAATATTTGAATTATACAAAATTAATCAGGATTGCTTGTAGGCCCATGAACAGTAGATAAAATGATATTTAACACAGTTTTTAACAATACTTAATTCTATTTGTATTACCTTCCACAGAATTTAATTTACTCCTGACTGCAAAGAATAGAATTTAAAGGACTAAAATATATGTACATGTTCATTAGTGTGCATACATATCCAAAAAAGTCACATGTTATTTTAAAGAATTATATAAATATTAACATATAAATATTAACATTGATTCTTTAATATTGCCTATTTTTTGGAGTTTTAAAAAAATTTTTAGCCTGAAAAAACAACTATGAATTGTTTTCACTAACCATTGATCTTTTCACATTTCAGTAATTATATCAATAATAAATACAAAAATTATATTAAAGATATTAATTTTGTTATGAATATTAATAAAATACTCATTTTATAAATTTTCTGTGAAGAAGCTTTCATTTAAGTAGTGTAAGCAATGATTGCAGTTTTAAATTTGCAGAATAAGTGCCAACATTTATGTTAGGTAATTTGTTTTAATTTGAAAATACTAGTGCCATGAAAGATGACATTAAAAGTTAATAAATTATTAAATGGGCAGTGTCAGCATTAGCAAATGTAACTAAAAAGTTTTTTTTCCTTGGGAGATGTTAACCTCTTTGCCTAACTACACAGTTTGGGCTATTTATAGAAGAAGGATCTTATCCAACACACTTGCTGGCACAGTAATAAGCTCTGTAAGCAGTCACTTAGTTGCTTGCATTCATTGCATGCTGTACTCACTTGAAAATTATTTGTTTAATTGTGTATTTTATACCAAATCTTTTTATAAATTGTGATCATACATTTTTATAAACCTTTGTTCGGAATAAATTATCCCTGATTGTCACTGTTCATTAGGTATCTGTAATCTTCATTAGGTAATAAATAAAGTAGATATGTTTATGTAAATTGTTTACTCATCTAAAATTACTGTGCCTGGCCACTGCTGTATACTATATATACTTTTAAATTTCAAATTTATATTAATTATTTGAATTAGCCAGTAAATAACATTATTATACTAAGGTAATAAGTGATTACTAGTCCATCATTCAGATCCTTTGTCCATTAATACAACATAAGGTCAAAAGATTTTATGCATTAAAAGGAATTTGACAACAAAAACATGTCAGATCTGTATAATTACTTTAACTTTACAATTACAAAAGATGTATTTTTGATTTCAAATTTCACAGTGAAATTAAAACTACAGTAGAACTGGATTAATGTGCAAGAAAAAGTCAGGAAATATTTAACATTTTTAAAAACCATAACATTTTAGGTCTGAAAAATATTTTGAAGTTCATTATTTATTGTATAAAGTCATCTAATACTCTTACAAATTCAATATAATCATCAACAATCACAGGGTAAAAGTTTGTAACTTAGAAAGTACAATATTCAGTCTATAAAATAAAATGTTTTATCACAGTTGATCTGTTATCTAATTAAATTTTCTTGGCTAAATGAAATGAATACGTAGCTGTAATAGAACTTCTGCATTACTAATCCTTAGTAATGGTAATATTTTCTTACTCATTTATAATAGTTAACATATTTTAAGAATAAACAATTTCAAGTCACCAAAAATTGGGGTTTGGAATTGTGTCATGCCTAGTACTGTCTCTCTTTGTATAAGTTGATATAAATCAAAATCAGATATAAATGATTACAGTCAAAGTTATTTTTAAACAGGTTATATGCAGTCTTCCAATCAAAATAGGGACTAATCAGTACTTTCCTTTAAAATAAAAGTGGTCATTTGTTTAAATAATTAGCTTTTTGTGGAAGGAACAGTGATTCTGGACTTATTACATTGTCCAAATCACTCAATAAATAAATAGTTTGTATGTTGCAATAAATATCGAGCGGCATGAAAACTAATTATCTCATCTTCAGTGTTGTACCTTAAATGAGGTTATTAAAGGTTTAGTAAATTAAAATAACACATTTATAACATTACATACAAAAACTAAGATATTAAATAATTGGTAGCCAACAAACTTATTAAGAATATTTGCAACATACACTAAATTAAATATCACTCTTCAGCCACAAAAAAGGATGTATATAATGCTACCCTTACTAAAGTATTTATTATTGGATAATTTTTATAAATTGAGCTGTATTTCAGATCCAGATACTTGGCGTGTAAAAATTCAATTTAGTATCAGTGAAGGACTCAGCCCACAGTAAAACTGCAAAATTATTGCAACCGCAAGTATTCCAGAGAGTAGGCAATAATTTGATTAAATGTGATGTGTTTGTGGTTAACATTAATGTTGAATTGATGCTTTAAAAAAAATATATATTGTTAGAATTAAGTTATAATTGAGGTTATTTTTAATCAAATTTAATTTGATTATTTAAATTATAGGTTTCTGTAGTACTTCTTTTATATTGCTTTAATTAAAGTATTCATATTTATATAACCTAATTTTAATTTGTTTAATTTATGCAATAAAATTGTTGTTAATATAAATATACATTGTAATTTTTATTAATTAAATATTTGTTGGTGAAATTATTTGATGATGGATAAGTGCATTATCTTTCTTGAAAAGTTTGTATAACAAAATACCATAATTAAAGACATTTTTCAATTATGCATATTTTTTAAATAGAAAATTTACTTTGTTTGAATATGTTAAACCTACTAAAAACTAATTCACATTATATTACTAGCTTTGGTACAGAGAATTACAAGAAATCGGGGTATTGACTGATTTGTTTATAAGTAGTTATTTTTGGGTTTTTGGTCTAAAAACTTTAAATTTACAATTCCTTTTCTGCATAGAGAGAAATTATTACAGTCAACTCACAATGTTATGTCATTACATATTTAATGAGATTTTTAATGAATTCATGTCTTGTAACACATCAACATGTGTTCTAGGTGCCAAAAGTAAATTTCATGTGAATGACCATCTGTACATGTTTGTGTTATTTCTCTAAAAGCAAAAACATTTTCTCAGTATGGTTCAGCTGCAAAACACTTTTTCACCCTTCTCCCAAAGACTTTTTGGAATTAGTTGTCCCAAATTTAAGGTTAATTTAGGTCCTAAAGGACCCATATAATATGTATGTCTTAGAAATTCCATTTCGGAAGTTTTTAGTGAAAATTATTTAAATCAGCAATTGAAAAACCAAGATAATTGATTTTTCAGAAACTGGGTTGTCTAAATTTAGTTAAATTTTAATCTTACTGTACATGAAGAATTATAACTCAGGTCAGTGTGTAAATGCAAATTTACACAAAAATCAAGGAAAAACAAAATGAATCCTGGCACATTATTTTTTTCTATTTTTTTAAACTAACATTTTGTATAAAATTTTCAATTATTTTAGTTATGATTCTTCATTTATGACAAAAATTTGACTAATTGGACAAGCCAGTTTTGAGAAATCAAGTCATATTTTCATTTTCATTGTCAATTGTTATGTTTTTTTAATGGTATGTAGTTTCCAAATCGAAATGTTTAAAATTATTTTGACTAACATGGTTATGTTTTGTATCTCAACTCACAAGATGTACAGTAAGTATTAGATTATTATTAAATACTAATGAAATACTTATAGATTATATGTCCTAAATTAGATGAAATAATAAAATTACGTATTAGAATAACAATTAACTAATCATATTTTAACTCTTAACTTTAAATACATTTAAAAACAACTACTATAATAAGGCTTTGTTTATTAAGAAGCATATACAAAATAATTGGCCTATGACAAATAAGATATATATGATAGATCAATGAAATATAGGCAAGGTCCACCAAACAGAAATGTAGTGAGAACATTTGCCCTTGATTAGATGGTGTAAAACTTGATTTTTTTTTTAATAGTACAGTTGGGCAAAAAACCATTAAAAAGTCTATAAGAAACGTAACATGTTTTTTAAAAGGCCCAGCATCTTTTGAACATTGAGTTTTTAGCACAACCTAAAATTTTAGAGTAAAGCCTTTGATTTTATAATTTCTTTTCTCTGCAGAGAAAAATTACTGTCATACAATGTCGTGTTAACACGACAGAAAAAAACATTGGGGCAGTTAGTAACATTATTGACCTTATCTCTTTTGCAGCCTATTTTAATACAGTATGTATCATTGTAATGGTAGTAAAAATTATAATAAAAATACCATACAACCAAATAAGTTGTATAATGTGAAACTGAGCCATAGGTTTTGCTTGTTTACTATTGATACATTAGTCACAAACAATTTGTGTGTTCACAGTAGGCTTATTTTTAAGTATTGTATTTACATATTAATCTAAATTAGGTGTTTATTGACAAGAAAGTAAACTATGCAAAATTTAAAGGCTAAATTTGTGTACTTAATACCTTAGTATTAATCTACTTGGAATTTTTCAAAAAGAAAAAAATGCTTCAGAGTAAAATATATTTTCATAGTTCTTTCATGATGTTCGATTTGTATAAAATTTATTTAATGTAATTTTAAATAAAAATAATATTTTTATGTGGTATAACATGACAAAAACTTTAGTTATGCCACTAATATTTTGATACTTTATAAACTATAAATACTTTATACATAAATATGGTGTTTCAAAAAATTATTTTTTTAAATCATTGCTGAAAAGATATATGTCTGTAAACTATTGATGTACTTAATTAGAAATTATACTTTTTAGTCTATAATAGAATATGCATTGTTTATTAAATATTGGCTAAATAGTAGAGAACAGTAATGCATAGATAAATGTGTAATTTTATTTAAAAATAGGCCTAATATGTTTCTTAACTGTATCTATGTAAATAATAACTGTTAACACTATAATATTTCTCTGAACAATGTAACTATGAATGTCTTTATTTTTTGTTGAAATTATCTATAATTGTATTAAATACAAGTTGATTTGTATATGTATACTTTTATTTGATCATGATTAAGTACAAATAAAGTTATTGACAAACTATTTACTTGTCTAATGAACTTTCTTAGAAAATATTAATTGACTGGTTATTTAAATTAATTAAAAAATACAAGTAAGTACTGGTTTCAGTATGATTTCAGACTGATTTTCCTAACTGATATTACTAATATAGCTTATCCTTTATCAATTTTTTATATAAAATATTAAGAATAATGGTAAATACATCCTTATAAACATCTAATTTTGTATGGTCAAATTTGAAAACAGTATTTTGAGAGACAAACAAGTAGCAGATAGATAATTTAAGGCTTATTTTAAAGTCTTGGCCTTGAATTTGAGGGAAAACTATACATATTTTTCTTAATTAAGCCCTTAAAAAGGTTGTGAAGGGCAAAAGTTTCCATAAGAAATGAATGGTAATAATTAGCTCTAATCAATAAAATATTTTGTTACATGGCTGTTTTAATATCAGCTGTTTTAATTTTGTTTCTAGCATTTGTTATGTGTTTTTTTATATATTTTCTGATGTTGGAATTAGTAAATGTTTTGTTTTTGATTTTTTTTCTTCTTAAATATTTAATGAATTTTATAGCAGCTTGCAACTGTTAGAAGATCTAGGATTATGACAATGAATAAAATCGTTAATTATAAACATAGTTTCTATTATTATTAACAAATGTATAGGAGCCCTTGCCCTTACAAGTCGATAGTATTTTATATTTCACTTATGTCAGTTAAAGTCATTCTAACATGTGGCTACCAGCTGACTGTCTCAACATATAGGCAGCACAAAAAATATCCCAACTATGCAATAACTGATTTAGTTCCATGTTTAGTCTGATGGAGCTAGCTTCTGTTAGAGATTTAAAAAATATTTGTGTTTTGTTAAAAAATTGTATATTTTTTATTGTGAGTTTATATTTGTTTTTATAGTAATTTGTATGTACATATTTTTATTGATTATTTATAAAAGTTGTTCTCATGCCAAATTTTATATAATTCATTATTCTTACGTTCCTAGTAAAAATAATATTCTTCATTGTATTTTAAAGATTTACTAAACTAAATTAATTTTATAGTTCTATATTCTATAAAACATAGAATATTTTTAACACCTGTTAACATTTCAGGTGGATTGTTATTCTATATTAATAATATTAAAAGGTGTGTGTGTGCGCACATGTAGAGACCTATGTAGGCAAGGTGGACAGGTCAAGCAACACCTTGTAGCCAGATTTAAAATTTTTTAATTCTATTTTGTTTATTGTTAACATACATATCTTTTGCTAGTTAGATCAATGAGGACAAGGGTTCAGTGTAAATAGTGAAAGTAAAGCAATAGAAGAACTGCAGCTTGAACTAAGGTTCTATCAACTATCAACTCAGTTAATAACCATGAGGTGTACAATTAAGAGATGCAGCAAACTGACCAGTGCTTTAGCCACCAAATCCTTTTTAAATTAAATATTTAGTGGAAAATTGCACCAGTTTACATAGCACATTCATAGTAAAACATTTGAATTTCTTGAACGACACTGTGTAGGAGTATTGTTAGTATTTTTGTAAAACCAGTAGGTACTCTTAAAGCAATCCTTCTCGTATTTTTTTCCAGTAAAAATAATATTTATGCCAAAGTAGTCTTTTATATAATTGAAATATTAATTTATTAAGGTAGTTAATAAATTTACTGAACATTAAAGAAATTAAACATAAAAACTATTATTATTTATCACCTTGGAACTAAGATGAAAGTATCAACAAAATTTTAATGTTCATTGTTTTAGGAAGTTTGCTTCAATTGTTGGTTTTGAACGTATGTTTATGATTTTAGATATCTCAGAAATGATTTATAATTAGGGTTTCAAAGTAGGGTAGGTAATAGCTGTATTACCTGTAACTATTGACAATTAATTGTGTATAGTTAATACATTTTTTTTATTAATATTTATCTATGTAAATTGATGTGATTTATATAGCATACAATCATGCTATATAAAATTCTTAGCATGAATCATTAAACATTCAAGAATATTCTCGAATGTTCTATGATTCTTACAATATCAGAAATGTAAGATACCTAGTTTATTTTTTTGCAAGCATATGAAATTTCAAAATATTTATTTAGTTAATTTATTATTATAACATTTTGTTAATGTTATAATTAACAGTAACATAATATTATAATTGTGGAGGCTATTCACAGTCATGTTTTGGAATACACCTAAGTAGAAAATTTTTACATGCATTTTAAAGTTATACTTTTATACAACTTTTCTACATCGGTGTCATTCAATTGTGAATTCAATCATTCATTCACACCTGATCGAAGTGCTATATTGCCAGCCAAATCTGCATGTGAGGAAAGAAGTAGTTCTCACTTGGAACAAAATCTAAGTTGTATAGCTTTGTAAGACGTCCTGAGTCTCACCAAGTGTGAGTGGACATTGTTGTGAAACAGTATAAGTTTTGAACTGAGATTTCCTTAGAATTGCTCTGCAAAACTTTAGTAAATATTCAAAATACTTTTCAGAGTAATAATTTGATTGAAGAACCATATTCCAAAAAGTAAACTAGAAGTAGACTATCTCAAAAAATATAAGCCATCAATTTTCTTGCAGACAATGTTTGCAAGCCATTTCTGTGCAGACTTTTTTATGGCCTCACTACACGGACTGTTTTTTTTTCACAACTTACTTGCTTAATCCAAGTCTTTGCCTAAGTAACAGTCGATGAAGAAAGGAATAACCATTTTTGTTGAATGCGTTAAGAATTGTCAAGGAGTTTGCCATCCATTAAGTTTTTTTCTGTCAACATTTTCAAAATCTACCTTGCACAAATCTTGGTAGTCTTAACTTCTAAGTCACAACTTCATGCAGTATTGTAAAACCTTCATGAAATTTCAAAAAAAAACTCGAGCTTGTACAACAAACAATAACTTTTCATGAATCTTGGTATTAATTTTCTTAACCAGTTCAGCTTTCACAATACTTGGTCACCATTTTAGTCTTCATAATGAATGTTGATGCAGCCAAACATTACACCTCACTCCACTTTCAGTCATTACATCTTTGCCATATACTTCATGCAGTTGGTTTTTGTTAAGAGAAATTGTATGACTGCACTTCACTACTGGTGGGAATTTGAATTGCAACACACATAAAAAACCTTATTGTGAACTGGTCAAAAAAACAATAAACTCAAATCATCACAGCTAGAAGTGTAATAGCGGAAGGAAGCTCACACCACCTTATCGAGGCTAGGTCAAAACATGAATTATTTTGTGGGCAGCCCTCAATATAAGTTCTAAAAACAGTCACATCTTATACAAAATCACTAATGTTAATGATCAGAATAATTTTAAACTGGAAGGATAACATAAACTACATGTTAGAAAAATACTTGAAAAAAATGTTATATGAATAATTTAAAAACACAAACTTTTCATACCACTTTAGCTTGCTTGTATTTTAATTAGAAAATTAATATGGACTGAAGAGATTTTCAATTATGTTTAATAGATCAAGACTGAACCAATTCAGTTCAACTTTTGTAGTTTCAAGTTCTTGTTTCTTGAAATTGTTCCAAACTGACTTGTCTCACTGAATTTATGTGCAACCAAACAGGAGGTATAAAAAATGTTAGCAAGAGCTCTTACTAGCTTTTATAGAAAGTTTTGAGATTATATGAGCAAACATGAAAATATTCAGAATTAGACTATTTGAATAATATTACTTTATCCAGAGTAATATCTCTATTAAATATATAGTAAGGTATAGTTTCAGTTTTACTCAACAAAAGTAGTATCTCACTTTTAGGGATTTTTTTTTAAATTGGGGTATCGATAGTCACATTGTTTTGGGGTAACACCCAAATTTGTGTTCAGGATCTTAAAATACTTTTGGAGGTGAGTTCCTTTTAAAGGTAGTATTCTCAATGACAAACTTTTTGAAATAATACTTCAAATCTACATTGTGATATTTTTAGACTATTTTTTTAAAATACTTTCAATTTTCAAAACAAAAGGTAAGTACCATCTGAGGGGCCATAAAGAAGAACCATTTGAGGGGGCTGGAGGGCTGTTACCCTAAGATATAGAAAAATTCAAAATCCTTACTTGAAAAAATTCCTGTTTTCTTCTAACCAATTACAGAATTCTTTAAGTGCTTGCCCCCCTCAATGATAAAAAAGGAATGGTGCTCCTGAGTACCAAACTCCTTGAAGTAATAACTTCACTGTCCAACGTTTTGAATAGTAGGCTACCTATATCAGTTTTATCACTTTTAAATTAAGCTAGGTTAACCTTTTAACTTTTTGATTCTGTTGTTGAAAATTTACATTAAAGTTTTTGCGAGAGAATATTTTTTTAAACAAAAACATTTTAAATCATAAAGCAAATTTTTGTTAACCATCAAAAAAATTTTGTTGTCCAAAAAATTAAATTTGTTAAATTATTTAAGATTGTGGAAATAACAAATATCATGCAATGGAAAAGTAGTATTAATTTCTTTATATCATGTTTTGGGCCCAAAATTTTTGTGTGTAAAAATTACTCAACATTATTTTAATTTAGAGATAAATTTTTTTGTTGGTGTTTAACGTCGGACTATTGTGCACACTTGGGCTAATGCAGACGATGGGATGATTTTTAGCGTATGAAAATGCCAAGCCCTGGCTGGGAATTGAACCCGGGTCCTCGGGGTGAGCGCCCAGTACGCTATCAACTAGGCCACTGAGGCGGCTATTTAGAGATAAAAAACACATTTTAGTTTAAAATTCAAAAATAAATTATACATTATTGTACAAGAATGTATACATCTATGAGATTCTGGTGTGTATACAGCTCTTGGTTGTACCTCTGTTCTCAAATGTCGTTCTTCATTAGGAAAGAGTTTAAAGTTCAGGCTTTGGACAAATGAAATGAATTTGCATGCATAAGTTACCAAAAATTAAAAATAAATATATTTAAATGTATAGCAAAGAATAGGTACATAGACCTATATTTTTACATGCAACCTTTGTTTTAAAATTTAATGGTTTAACAGATTTATGAAATTATTTCAAAATGTTTATAAGGTATAACTTAGTTTTCCATAAAGTTGTACTTTCAATGTTTTGAAAAAAAGAAAAAAAAATTTTTGTGCATTGTTTTGTTATGTACTAATTTACTTTAATTAAAAAAAAATGAATAGGTTTTTTTCCAAAACACATTAAAGAATACTAGTGTTTATAGGTTTCAAAGATAAGTCTACTTTATAAAAGATATTTTTAAAGAAATAAAGAAACATGAAGGAATACACTTTTATTAATTTTATAAAGTATGAAAACATACTGCAGTATCAAAAATATACTGAATCTAAAGATACTTACGTAATCTTATATTTAATTACTTTTATTATCGTATTTATTTAGGATTCATTCGCAGTTAATATATAAAAATTAATCAGCTTTGGACAATATTTTATATTAGGCCCATTAAAAGCAGAATATGTGGGGTAGGAACGAACGAACCGGAAGTTCAAAAGAGACAGATGCAGAAGATAACAGGGAGAGGGCTGAATCGGAAAAATGGAGGTGTGTTGTAGCAGGACAAAATTAGAGTGCCTATGGCTGCAAAATATTGGTACAATCACTGGCTAAAAGCCTTGTCATTAGACCCCTTTTTGACGTATACATGTCCTGAGGTAAGTAGTTGCAATATATAATTAAAATATGGTTAAAGGTGTTTCGACCTAGGCCAATCGGTAGAGAAAAGACCTAAGACTACCACAACTTTTCAGGGCAATATTTATGTTTAAAAGGGCTTAAATGATAACAACAAATCTTACATTGAATTAAAATTATTTGATTAATATGTGTGGGATATCAGATTTTCAGTTACGCTTGTGGTAGATGGAACATAAATTAATGAAAAAATTTAAATGAATAGCACTATCCAAATTAAGAAGGAACTTGCCAAAAATTCTAAGTACAGTTAAGAAGTAGGCTAATGCTGACTTCTTTTTGACATAGACGTGGTATGTTTATATCTGTGGGCATTTGATGTGATTAATACCATGCCAAAGTTTAAATAAAGTAATATTTACTAAATATAATTTTTCAATATTAATAATTAATGTATGTGTTTAGAAATATATTTAGTAAAATCACTTGCTCTAGGTTAGCTAAATATACCTTTATTTCAGGCTTATTTCACATACATTAAAGGAATACATTTAAGGAATATAATATGTAATGATAAATTTAAGGCAAAGTTGTTTATTGAAACTAAAGTAATCTTTAAAAAAAATATTTTCCACAGATGAATATTTGTCAGTTAGATAACATATGAAGTAAAACAAGAAAATATTCAAAAATCATTATTTGAAAAAAATAACCTACACTGCATAAATACCAAACTAAATAGAGCAGAATACTGTAATTTGGTTATATTTTATGTATTCTTATTTCATAAGCAGTAATTGTCTGTAGTAGGGTGACCAAATATATGTTAAGTTTATGCAAAATTACATATTATGCAACCAGTCTGATTAGTTAGTTTTGAAAAATAGGCTTTTCTAAACAAACCCCTCAATTGACACATAAATAAAATACAGTATAATGTATAAATAATATTAATTGTAAGCTATATATTATAAACCAGTTCACTCCCTACATGTTGCACAGTACTTAATTATTATGGAACAAAAATAATAACATCATTAATCATGTAACAATAACATCGTTAATCATTTTACTATCTATGTTTAGGATGGTGTTTTTCAAGTTTTCAAAAAATTACTGTCCCATGCAAAACATTTTAGATAAAACTCTAGAATAGCATTACTACAAATTTCTGACATTTTAATTTTCTCAGAAAGTACCAATTTTTTGGAGAAAAAAAACTTGTTGGTGTTCTTAAAAACTAATGGTATAAGTTAGGTTAGGTTAGGTGTAAGTTAGAGCAGTTGTTTTAAAAATTGTTGTCTGTATAGGCTTAAAGAGGTTATCTCTAGAAACTTGGGTTAGGTTAGTAGACTGGTTAAAAAAATATATTTTATATTTTTAATATACTACTCTTTAATCTTTTATTTCAGTTATTATGTATTTATAGTGGTACCCGAGTTAACGGTCTTAATTCGTTCCAGAACTAAGACTGTTATCTGAGCAGACTGCTGTGCGAGTTCAACTTTTACAATAGAGACTTATGGTAAACATTTTAATTTGTTATGTAGAAAAATATAATTGGGTCTCACCAATAATATATCAAAAATAAAGAATGAAGAAAATTCACAGAACTGAAGTCACACTTTATTTTAATTAAATTCATAGAAATATAATTAACGTCACATAGGGCAAATCAGTACTGTATATTTTTTTTAGTTCATACTGTAGCTTTTTTTTTGTTCAATAGTCAAAGTTTGCCTTTTACTTGCACTACCACAAGCACTTCTTTTAGGACCCATGTAATTAACATTCATAAGAAAAAAAAATTTAAAACAGGATTTAAACATTTGAAACTTGCACACAAAGACACTTAATGTTTTGTTAAATTTTAAAATCAAAAGTATGTAACACGATAATATTATAACTATAAATTTTTTACTGGGCTAACAAATTAAATCCACAGTAAGAGTTCATGACACACTATGTAAAATTAGGTACAATGACAGAAAAGGGAATAGGAGTGGGCATTCTGAGAACAGGTAACTAAGAAATATCGTGTAAGTTATTGCCCAAACAAAAACCGAACACCCATCAATCAAAGGCTTGTTTATGTTAACTCATCAGCTTTTGTTGCTATATTTTATATTTTGCTTGTTATTTTATGAAACTAAGTAATATTAGGCCTAATACATAGAAAAATTATTAAATTATGATTTACACCATTTTTAATGGAATTATTATCTCGTTGCTATTTTCATTGCATAGAACACAAATGGCTTACTACATTACAAAGTAATGTGTAGTCAGTTAAAAACAGCAGCTGCATTATATGCGATGTTGGAGTGCTAACTTGCAGTAATCAAAGTTTTGTTTAGGGGTTTTTCTCAATTTTTTTGGTGTTGCGGTGATTTTCACAAAATGATACTTTGGATTCTTACTTATATAGTTACACTAAAAACATTTCTGCAAAAATAAGTGATGTCCATTAATTGCACATTTACCATTTTGTACTTTAGAAAAACACTTATTTTTGTTTGTTTATTATGAGTTTACAAAGCTATTAGTCAAGATATGCTAAATGGATATTTAATTGTGCCCACAAACAATATTTCAGTAGCAGAGAAAACACCTTGTGTGGGTCAGTATACAATTACTTTGCAAACCTTGATATTTGCCCTAGGGAATTACTAGCCTATATACTTCAGTATATATTTTATGTGTATAATGATTACAAAATTATGTTTTTGCGTATTTTTAAATAAATGTTTTAAACCAATTACTTTTAGTTAAATTTGTTATTTACTAGTATAAAGTAATTTTGATAGTTTAAAATTTAATATATCAAAAACAAAACTAAAAAAAAAATTAACTTAGCTGACAAATTTATATTAGACTATCTAAAAGCATATTTATAATTAAAAAAATAAATAAATAAAAATAACACACAGGTTCGTAATATATTTTAGTTTACATTTAGTTTATGTTTAAGTAGCTCCATTTTTTTCAAACCAGTGTTCATTTTAGAAGGTGTCTTCATCCACATCTATTTCTTTTTTGTCTTCACTGAAACACTACATCTATCTATTGCTGAGGCTGTGTGTTTTCAGCATATAAAAAATTTATACTGAGAACACTTGTTTTTCATGAATCATTTTTCTTCCAGTCACATTGATAGCATATAACATTATCAGCTGGTGCAGGTCTTGTGTCGACTCTCAGTGTATCAGTGTTCATGATTTCATGAATCTTTTCTTTAAATCCCTGGGGATACTTTTGAATATAGCAGGATTTAACTAAATCTCTAAAATAACCTTCTCTTCATTTTTGATTGTTCATCAAGGTCCTTATTGTCCTTTTTTATCAACATGAAAAATGAAGACATTTTTTGTCTTTAGGACAATGGTCCTCAGAGCACCAATGTCAGGAAGTGAGTAGAAAAACCTCATTTGCCAACAGTTGTAATTCTACAGTAGGTCTTCTTATGTTTGTGGACTATATCTACACAACCTGTACTGGGATTGTAAAATAAGATTATATCAGATTTTCAAAAGTTTTAGATTCCTCATTCATGTTAATTAACTTTATTGTTGTGAATGGATGACAATAAAACACATTTTTTTTCTGCCTTGTATGTTTCAATTGTGGCCTCTTTCTTGAATGGAGAGAAACTTTCCACTGGATGTTTCTTCATGAACAAAATATCACAAGGTCCCTTCTGTCCCTTCTCAAATGCCCCTACCACTATTAAACGATGAACAGTCAATACCATATTCCATAGTGGAACAGAAATAAAGAAGTTATTTTATGGATGCTGTGATATTTCTTCCTGTATCAGAAATTAGTTCTACCATTGTTATCACTACTTCTTTTGCTCTGTTATCTGTAATGAAGGGACCTTCAGGCTTTTTTTCTGTGTAACTTAAACTTTTAGTGTAGAAAGTTCTAGCATAAATCTTAATGCCATATTTGTCTAGCTTTGACATAATGAACTGCTTAAAACACTACCCCTACCTTGGAATGCTTCTATTATTTCATCAACAATGACAAATTCTTTTACAATATAATTTTTTTTATACAATAATCTACAAATTCTTTAATCTTAAAAAATTCTTTTATGTGTATTTATTATTTTATCTAAGCTATTTGCTTGAAACAATGTTATCAAATCGCCTTGGAGTAGGAATTTGAAATGTTTTAAGAGTAATATGGCACATCTGTAGCCCATAGACCTTCAGGGATTGCTTGACTACTTTTCATTGTACTAGTCAAGTATAATTCCAATTGAATTTGTATCCTTTATCTAAGTTTATGTCTGTTTTCATTTATATAAGTACAGTATTAATGTAAACTAGTTTACCATTTATTCATTTTACAATTTTGTTTGTCTTTTTGTAGGGGTAAATTCTCTGTAGCTCATGGTACGACTTAACATTTACAATCACACTTACACTTAAAAAAAAAATTCTTCCAAATCTTTTTCAGGTCCATCTTTCTCCTTGTCGGAGTCATCACCTCCATCATCATCTGTGTTTACATCCTTCTCCTCACTATCTTCGAAAAATTCCAGTACAAATTCACTGTACAGAATGTAGAGTTTTCTTTCTTTCAACACTAGATAATAGTATTGAAATTCTCACTTCAGCCATTTTATAATATATTGTAAGGTTTGAAGCGGAAATAATATGGTATAAAATGTGAGGGATATAAATATAAATACACAAATGTAATACAGTGTGTGTGTGTGTGTGTGTGTGTGTGTGTGTGTGTGTGTGTGTGTGTGTGTGTGTGTGTGTGTGTGTGTGTGTGTGTGTGTGTGTGTGTGTGTGTGTGTGTGTGTGTGAATACAAATTCAAATATATTACAGTTTAATATTATATTCACTGCTCACAAGAAACTATATACTGGAATCACGGTAACATGTTAAAGTGCTCACGGAATTAAACTCTGGAATTACTATAACACGATAAGGTTCTCATGGAGTCTACTTCCAGTCTTTATGCATACAACTGCAACTAATTTTTGTTTTGTTTTGTTATTTTAAGGTGAAAAGCACATTGAGGCTTTATTGCCTCCATAAATGTAAGTGTGAGTGTAAAGTATTAAAGTCGTAAGTGTGTGTGTGTTAGACTCGAGTACCGCGAGGGACGTCTAAATCCTCTCAACAGGTGCAGCTAGTCCACCCCCTGCGGGTATATGCAACTAATAATACTATGAGTGGGGGAGGTAGGGTTTGTTATCTTTTCCTAGAAATAGGCCCGTGAAGTAGAACAAATACCAAGCCTGCTGACCATATGAAGTAATATTTTTCTCAAAAAATCTTGCTATCCATAGGTAATCTCATTCAGGTGCCAGTTGGAAAGTTCTATGGTTGATGTAATCATAGAAATTTTGCTTTAGTACTGCATAATTTTGTTTTGTTTTGTAAAATATTTGGTCAAAAGTATTCTACATATTGTAATAATAAATTAACTTTTCTTTAGAAATTAATTAATTAATGTGTAACCTTTTCAACCTCATCTTTTATACTAGAACTAGTCATTTTTTACCAGTAGCTTTATTGCAGTGCAGTTTTGAAATACTCATTTCAACCACAAATTTAAATTTAATGATTTTTAGTATGTACTTACTATCCTTATATAAAAAAATTAGCTAGGCCTGTATAAAGTTTATTGCATATGTTTTATTTGTTTTTTTTATACAGAACAAAATATTTATCAGCATATTAAAAAAAGAAAACTGAGATTTTTTGAAAAACTAATATTTCTTGTAAAAAAAAAAAAAAATAACTAAGATTAGCTTTTTCATATTGAAACAAGTGGGATAGCTGTTTTATTTACAATTTTATGCTACTGATTAAAATAAAACTTTGTGAATACCGTGGAAACAGTAGGCGTACATAATTATTGTAGCTTATTGTTGTTAACATTTGCACTAACAATAGGCCTACCATTGATTTAATCATTTCATCTAATTAAATTCAGTTTCAAATTACTTGGTATACAAAATTATTAATATTCTTATTTAATGTTACTAAATTTTTATGCTGAACAAAAAAGATTAAAAAGAAAACTGGAACTAAAGTGCAGAAGAAATAAGTAGTTGCATATTATTTGAATCACTGATGAAAAGTGAAATGCAAATATTTTTGACACATAAAGAAGTCATAGGTCTGTTTAGAGAGCCAAATCTGGTGATGAAATTTGTGATGGGTATTGCATGTAAAGGATGAAATAAGGAAGAGGTTCGAAGAAAGATCCTGGAAGGTCAACCAGGTGGCAGGAGGTTGATAGGCAGACCAAGAATGAGATGGATAAGATGATAATCAAGGGATGAGTATACAAGGTGGAGAAGATTGGCAGAGCATAGAAGGACACCACTGGATTGGCTCACTGTTGTGAAGGATGCCAGAGTCCTTCATGGGCTTAGATAATATTCTAGAGTGTATTAAAAAATGTAGGACAAAATATAAAATAATAAAAAAGAACAAAATAAAGAAATAGTTTATGTTGATTACAAAGGTGTAAATAATACAGTCAACAAGGAATTGTGATAATAAGTTTGAATCATATTTCGCTTTGTAAGAGTAGAAAACAAATTAAAATAGATGATCAGAAAACTTAAAATAGAATACTGATAAATTTAAAAAAAAAAATTGTCAATTGTATCGTTAACTTCATTTCAGTATTGGCAGCTGTCTATTAAGGATATAAAAGTAATTTTTTATGTATTCTACAGTATATAGCATGCATTACATTTTTCAGAGTATATTTTTTAATGTGTGTTCGAAACTGATACATGTTTCTTTTTGCATATTATCCAGTAAAATTATTGTGAAACTTGACAACGAAATATAAGTATTTGACTGGATTGTGTATATATTTGTATTTGCTTGTACCTCTTCATTCATTTATTCCAGGGATATAAAAATGTTAAATAAATGAAGAGGTCATGCAGCAGCGTTGAGTATGGTCACCATGAGCTCCGATAAAGCCGTTAGGCGAAAACAGGAATCAAGCAGTGATGGACAGCAAGCAAGTACTGCACACACGCCTAACTCGGACGACACTCCAAACCATCTTGTCTATAAGAAAGTAAGCTTCGTTCATATATAAAACTGTTAATTGCAGATTAGGATATTTATATTTTTAGTTGTGATTAAACTAGAAAGAAGAATTAATAGGCATATAAAATTAGTGAACAAATATTTGGTTTTAATAATTTTTAGATGGAGCAAATCGTTGAAAAAATGCAGGATGAAAACTCAGGTGTGCCTGTTAGGACAGTGAAAAGTTTCATGTCAAAAATTCCGTCTGTTTTTACTGGTATGTAGCTTATATACTTAAAAACAAAGTATTAATAAGGTTTAATAATATTGCCTACTGGTTTGTATTTTGTTTTGAATACATATCATGTTCTCCTGAACTTTGAATTCAATAATTATATCTACTTATGAATTAAATTAGTTTTTCTGTAGACTCTCTCAAATTTGGCCACTATAGGATGAAAGCCAAGGCAGAACTAAAAAATGGCCAAATGAAGCTAATAAGACTAATTATGAAAACTAGTTTATAATGTTAAAACTATAAAAGATGTTATAGGCTGTATAAAAGATGTTTTAAGAGCTTTTTACTATTCACAAAACAAATTAGAGTAGGCCTACTTAGTACAAGTTAATGAAAATACATTATTTTTTGGGTCATATCATTTACTGACTTTACCAAGTTAAGGATCATTCTTTGAAACAGTTCATTATAATTCATTCACAAATGTATATTTCTGTTTATCTAATAGTTTATCTAATCTAACACAAATGCAACAATTTATCTAATAGTGCTAATCCTGTGTTAGAGAATACAGAGGGTGGAAAAAGGAACCAGTGGTGTATAATTCTGCGGAGTATGTTAGTAACCAGGTCATCCAGAAGTCGAACTAGAGAGAGTCTTCTATGTTATTTTAAAATGTATTCAAGTTAAGGAAGAAAAAAAATTAAAGAAATTGATGAATTACTGTTACTGAAGTTTAAAGAAATAATAATTTACTTTTAGTAAATCATACAAAGGTAATAAAAAGTAAATTTTGTCAAAATCTGCATTCAATAATTAGATTAATAATTAGCTCTAATGTAACATCAAGTACTGGAATAAAGTGGTTGAACTGTTACTTCCCTTTCAAAATCTGTTTTGGAAAATATTGTTAAGAAACTGAAAAAGTCGTGTAGTTTTTCAAAATCTGTTAATGAACTTGTGTTGCGATAAATGTTTGAACAAGTATGGAACATATGTAGAAAACAAAATGAAAAAAAAATTCTGAATTTGAAAATATAATTCTAACTATTTTAATATTTATATCAGTTTATAAAACAGTTTGTATGTGTAGAAGGGCTATATTTAAATACTTAAATATATACACAATAATTGTACAATTAAATAATATTTATGTAATGATTGCCAAGAAGCATAGTAATTGTAACTATTGTATCCTATAAATGGCTTTTTATAATAATTTTAATACGTTTATTTACATTGTATTTTTAGGTAGTGATCTTATATTATGGATGCTGAAAAACCTGGATGTTGAAGAACAAGGTAAATAAATCAGTTTCGGTTTTTATTAATTATTGTGTTGTAAGCAAATCATTTGTACATTGCAGTATTGTTATTCATAATTAAACAATAACCTTTTCAGTGGAAGCATTGCACCTAGCTCATCTAATGGCAGCCCATGGCTATTTTTTCCCTATTGATGACCACATGCTTACAGTTAAAAATGACAACACATTTTACAGGTTTCAGGTAAATACATTTTCTTCTACAATTTTTCAATAGTGTAAAAGAAAAATTGTGTAAAGAATATTGTTTCTTCCTTAAGGCTGGATGGCTACTAAATAGGGAGCAGATTTGTGCTGACGGAGTGCACTACGCATGTAAATATGAACATATTGTTTTTAATATGAGTGCGGCTACTGAAAGCATAACAGTATTAAGGAGAGTCAAGTGACATCATTGGTTTCTATTCCACATATGTAGCTTTGACTTTGTCTAGGTTCGGTTTAGAAGCTGACTCCACTTCCCCCCATCATCTCTCTGAACTTATTTCTCGTTAAGGTTTTTAAACATAATAGTTCTTAAAATTCATTACAGTAGGCCTAAATATGTATTTAGATTTAAAAGATACAAACTCTTTAAACTGATTGTACTGTGCTTCTGGTTTTCATTCATCTTCATTCCGCTCTGCTTGACTCAGATCAGACTGCTCAACTCTTCTCCGTATTTGGTTACCATCTGGCCTAAGACAACATATTTGACAAATCAAGTAAAAAAAAGCTATCTTCTTAAACTAGTTTTATTGATTAAATCCTACTTATTTAAAAAGAAATTATGATTATAATGTTAAAAAAACCGTTAAAAATTTCATAATATTCTATGAAGAAACTCATTAGTTTGTATTCATATTTTGCATAACTCATATTTTGCATTCATATCAATTCCTAGTGTAGAATTAAAAAAATTCTTAAGAAAAACAATTTTTCTTATAAATATGTGGATCCAAACATCTTTAAACGAGCATTAGCAAGTTATTACACATATTTGGTAAGAGACCCAGCAAGTTATTTGGTAAGAGACCCAAATGTTTTAAATTACTGTTGTCAGTACTTGTGATGATTATTATGATCACATTGGGGAATGCATGTTATGATTGTATTAAGCGGCAGGTCAGGAAACATGGCATAGCGGAGGTCCTTGATGTGGCATAGCACAGGTTAATGTTCTGTGACTCCAATCTGTAAAACAAATATGCTTATAGGCTTAATTAATAAGATAGTTAGATGTGCTAAATGTTTTTTTTTTATAAAATAGGTAAATTTTTTATATAATGTAATATTTAAAAATACAGTACATAAAAACTAGCCTACCAAGAATGTTATATTTACATGTAACATTTACAGACAACTCAGTTATCTATTAATTTGGTTGAGATGAATATTGCAGATAAAAGTTAAATAATGCAAATTGCAAAATTTTAAAAAAATAATTTTTTTCTAAAATTTAAATTATTTTTCTTACAAACACTTGACATTTTCAAGAAGAGAAAAACCACGTAAATGAAATTACAGTAGAGTCTCGCTAATCCAACCTAAACCAGGCGCGGCTGGGTTGAATTAGCGGGAAAGTCGGATTACACGGAAATCCAAATTCAAAACTTTTAAAAGTATTGAATTAAATTTATTACATTAAACAACTTTGATTTACATGTATTATTACTAAATGTATTGGACTAAAACATGAAACAGCACACAGAATCTCACTACAGTAATAAATAGCAGATTTTTCCGTCAAGTTTGATGATCTGACCTACACATTATTGTGTAGTCATTTACGAAGCAGGTAGGTCAAAGTTTTTTCCGTAAGGAGAAAGTTTGTTATTTTTTTTTTGTTTACCAACTGGTAAACATTTTTGCTGCTATATCTTGCAATCTCATGAGAAGTGAAATATCTTTGCCTTTTAGAAAACAGAAAAAAATTCATTAAACATTATGAAACACACAAGCAGAATGCATTCTAATGGTCAACTCTTCTACGAATCTGAATTGATACTACGGAAATGAATGAACAGAGCAGGTATAAGGTTGGTTGACCCCCTGTTTTGTTTGAAGAGAATGTAGGTCATTGGCTGGGTGTGTAAGTGAAGTAGCATAAAGGCCTGACACGAAAGTGGCATACGGGCATTGTACGTTCAGTTTCACTATAAATATTTTAAATTGCTTGAAATATTGTTCTTTGAGGCTAGGTCGGATAAGCGGGACTCTACCGTACACTAACCAAAAAGGCCACACTTTTTTGCTTTAATTATAAATATAGATAAATTAGCTGTATTATGTCTAATATAATTTTATTGTAATGCACAAGTTATTCTTATATTTGTTGAATTTAATTAAATAATGTTCATTAAGCAAAATTAATTGTTTTAGACACCATATTTCTGGCCATCAAATTGCTGGGAACCTGAAAATACAGATTATGGTAAGTTATTTGAAGAAATTAATAATTTTTTCTTACTCTACCTGTTTTCATACGATTTTAATTGTATCTAATTGTATTTTCAGCGGTGTATTTGTGTAAACGTACAATGCAGAATAAAACACGCTTAGAGTTAGCGGATTACGAAGCAGAAAGCTTAGCAAGGTTGCAGAAAATGTTTTCAAGAAAATGGGAGTTTATTTTTATGCAGGCTGAAGCACAAAGTAAAGTAGACAAGAAAAGAGATAAACTTGAACGCAAAGTACTTGATAGTCAAGAAAGAGCTTTCTGGGATGTTCATCGACCCATGGTAATTATTTTTATTTGTAGAAAACTTACAAAATACCAATTACAATACTCTAATAGTATGTATGTTAATAATGTAAAGGTGTAATCATATTTAAATAAAAGTAGCTTCGAAAGAAATTCATAACAAATTTCCTTTTTTATAATATGGTTATACATATATGTAGTGCATACCTTATACAATTTAATTATGGTGCATTTTATAGTTGGTTGTCACTCTAACAGACTCGACATGTCCGTAAAAGACATTCAGAATTAAAATGTTCGTAATTGCCAATTCTCTACAACATTCGTCTAATCATTTCCAAAGTTACCTCTCATTTTCCCCTCTCAGCCTTATATTACTGTCTCTTTCATTTGCTCAAAAAACTTTTTCAAACATTTGAATTTTTATATTATATGATTATACTATATTATGTTTCATAGATTGAAATAGACAGAACAAATTAGTTCATAATGTAAAATATAATGTATTAACCACAATAATGACTGCTTTAACTAAAAATTTTATTCTTATTTCAGCCAGGATGTGTAAATACAACAGAACTTGATATCAAGAAGGCATGTCGCATGAATAAATGTTTACCAACACGTGGCATTGGAGCAGATGGACAAGCTCCAAATTCAAATGCAAACACTGCTTCATGTGATGCTTTAAATAAAGAAATTGTTATACTTAAACAACGTTTGGATCGAAGTAATTTCAAAATCTCAAAAGTTGCTGAGGTGTAAGTAGAAAATTATACTTTATACTTAAAATTTTCAGCAATAATAGTTTCAATAAGTTTTCAAGTTTTCAGGTATTACCTTTTTTAATTGATTTAAAACAATAGGTCGTCTTTTATAAAATGTATGAATTATTCAGTCTGTCTAAATTAAATTATGCAATATACAATTAATTATGTTATGATGTAGAAGTGCTTGGTTAACAAACTTTGCAATTTTGTTTATTATTTGATAACAGAATCATAAAACTTGAAACTGATCCTTCCCAGAGTGTCAATGGAATTTTAACCATGTTGCAATATTATAAAACATCTATTTTAACCTCAAATTTAAATTAAATTGTATCGTCATATTTATAGGCTAATTTTTCTCAGTTGTGTTTTTTATCTGTCCTATTACAAAAATTACTTTTAGTTTTTGTAAAAAAACTAAATGTTTTAGAAATATATTCATATTTGCCAATCCTCTACAACATATCTCAAAATCCTCTGTTTATCACTCCAAGGTTACCTCTCATTTTTTCCCTCTCGGCCTTCCATTACTATGTCTCTGCTGGAAAAAGACCTCTATAACAAAGTGAGATAACCATTTTATTTATAAATTTATGCTAAATTAAAAAATGTGTAGTTTTTTTAAAGTTTATCTATAAAACTATAAATATTAGATGTAAAAAGTAAGATGGTGCAAATTCTGTGGAAAAAATTATATAATATAATTGGAAAAGATAATTGGAAAATTATATAATATAATTGCATTGTTATAATATATGACATCAAAGCGGAGGCAGCTGTTGCGCTTAACAATCCAAGCTCATACTGCTGCCACTTAACTATTAAGAAACACACATATTCACTAATTTACATAGGTTACAAATGCATGCAGAACAAAACATATAATTTAGACATTAATTGGCCTGATGGATCAAAAAAAGGAAGAAATGTCTAACATTGTCGTTTTAAAGTTCATTGGCAAAAAATTCTGAATCAGGCTATCAAGTTTTGCCTGTTCAGGGTTTACTAGAATTGGATAGCTAGAGTCAATGCACACATGCTGACTCAGTTAAATTTCCACACAAACACCTAGAACAACTGAATCCTAGGAAGCCAAAGTGTATGAGAGTTGAGTATGCTCTTAAAAGCCTTAAAAGAAAATTTGGGCATGATTACAATCTTTACTTGAGAAGAAAAGAGGGTAATAGGAGTTACCAGGAGAGTTTCACGTCTATTCAGACAAAAAAGGGCACTCTGGTGGTAGTACTACTACTTTTCCTTTAAAGACAGAAGAAAAAGTGGACTGAGCAGTTAGTTCAAGTGGTGCTTGGGTTGTGGCAGCATTAATCTTGTTTATTTTTATAATTAAATCTTATCCATAATTTTTTCAGATATATGAATTACTTTGAACAATATGCAGAATATGATCCGTTCTTCACTCCTCCTGAAGTTACAAATCCATGGCTGTGTGACAGTCCAGAATTTTGGGAAGTAGAAAAGCAAGCGTAAGTTGATTTTATATACTTATGTATTTAAATGGTCCATTCATCAGTTGTCAAAAGTGCATTGACGTCATGGTAATCCTGCCACGTGTTAATATGTGGCGGTATTAACACAACACTAAAAATTCAGCCCGCAGAACCCTAATATAAAGCAAATAAAAATATTAATTTATAATTGAACACGGAAATTAAAAGCAACATTTCAGATATTAAATATTATATATGTTAGTGTCTAATGAACCTGCAAAAGATTCTCATAGTGATTTCCTAGTGTTCTGTGCAAATATTATATCTTTACAACATTGAAGCATAAATTGTATAGGAAATTTCTAGGAGTGTAGGTTTTCAGGATTACATTGTATTTGTTCCTTCAAATGCTAACATTACAAATTTTAACCAAAAATGCTCCATAATTAATATACCCCAGACTGGGGTAACATAATTAATTAAAAAAACATATGTTCAGTCTGGGGATTGTGTAGGCCTTTTCAACATTATCCTGCCTGACAATCCATTCATCAAAGTTTGTATTTAGAAAGTCTTAAAATCAGTCAGTCTTAGAGATTTAATTGTTGATTGCATTACAACATAATGGATTCTATTCTGTAGTAACCGATCTAGGCATATCTGAACGGTGAAGCTTACAGACCCAGTCTGTTCGAATATTGTGATCAGTTAATGAATACCTTGTCGCTATGGAGATTAAATGTTTGGAAATTTTAAACTAATAATGTCACTGTAATTATGGTTATGTTTCTGCCACATTTACATCCTGACTGTTGTTGGGTTTGTTTTGTTTTCCAAATTCATCCAAATTGTACAAAAGTCTTCTATTTGTCATTTGTTTTACTGACTTTTTTCAACAAAATCTGACCCCTATTAATTTTTAAAGATTGCTTTTCACGATAATATCCAAACCAGATTTCTGTGGAGTTAATTAAATGTGAGAATGTTTGTATAATGTTATTTTGAATAGTAAAGGCTGATCTAGAGTATTATAAATTTCAATTCTTTTAATACTTTTGCTGAAGAATCTTTGTTACAAAATATTTTGTAATTATCTTATGATTTTTTATTTTTAGAAAAGAGATAGCTGCAAGACGAGTTAAAAGGTGGGCATTTAGTTTACAAGAATTGCTGGCAGATTCTGTTGGAAGGGAACATTTTGTTCGTTTCCTTGATAAGGAATTCAGTGGAGAAAATTTAAAGTAAATATAATTTTGATTAAAAAAATGATACATGATTTTCTTATTATCTTTATGTATTGTACATTTTATATATTATATATTGTTATAGTCAAACATAAATTATAGTTAACAGTAGAATAGAACACAACAAATTATGTTGTTTCTTTAAAATTACCCTTATGTAAAGAAATATATTTAAAATAGTATTATTTCTAAATAAGAATTTTATTTTAAAGAAACTTGAATGTAAAATAGAATTTTGTTAAGTTGAACGCCTTTAATTTAGATCTCTAATTAGCCTGGATCAACTGTAATTAATACATGTTAAGATCTTCTTAAAGTATTTTGAATTTTAAAATTTGATTCAAAATATTAAAAGGAAACTAAGGGTGGTCAGGGTTCATTTTCATAATTTTAATGAAATTTTAAATAATACAGGGTGTGGCAATTAAATAACCGATCTGGTGCTGCTATCAGCAAACAGTGAGCTTGCCATGGCAGGTTTGAACATGTCTGTGCCTATTGATGCTTTCCTTACCCTGAGTTCAATGGGCATGGTTGTACGTCACTCAGTCTCACTGTAGCAATCGCCTGTTCAGTTCTTTGCGCTAGTCTCTTGTCAAAAAAAATGCAACGAGTTAACCTCAGGTTTCTTGTGAAACCTGGAAAACCTACTCATGCCATGTTAAAGGAAATATATAGAAGTGAATGTTTATCATGCACACAAGCTTTTGAGTCATTTAAAAGGTGTAAGGAGGGACGTTAAATGACTGAAGACAATCTGTCCCGTGAACAACACTTAAGATCAAAAACAGAAAACATTCAGAAAATTGTTAAATAGATCCATGCAAATCGTCTTTTGCGTGTCCGAGCTCTTGCTGAAATCTAGGGAATTAACAAAGAAAGTGTCCTTCAAATTTTGCATGAATCATTGAACATGCAGAAAGTTTGTGCAAAAATGGTGCTAAATCTCCTAACTCGAGAGCAAAAGGAATCAAGAATGAACATTTGTTGTGACCTTTTAAACAACACTGATAATGATCCAGCATTGTTAGACAGAGTGATTACTTGTGTGAATTGACAAATTGTGGTTTTGTACCTGTGATCTTAAAGCAGAGCACTGATTGATGTATTGGAAGAGCACCACCTCACCACAACATACAAAAGTGAAAATGAGCAAATCAAAATTTACGGTCATAATGATTGTTTTTTTTTTTAAAAAGTGTAGAATTGTCTACACTCACTGAGTTCCCAAAGGTCAGACAGCCAATCAGTATTGTTACATCAAGGTTGTGATATCCCATCATATTGAGTGAGAAGAGGAAGATCCGATTTGTAGAAGAGTAATTCCTCGATTCTTCACCAAGGCAATGCACCTGCCCATTTCGCCTTGTCTGTGAAGATGTTCTTTGCGAAATACGGCATCACTGTGTTGTACTACCCCCTGTACCTGCTCGATCTGGTCCCCTGTCACATTTTTATTTCTGAAGGCCAAAACGGAGCTTAATGAGACAAAATTTCACAGTTTGGAAGCAGTGAAAACAAAAGAAATAGAGGTTCTCAACAGGTGGACTTCTGGCACTGCTTAAAACAATGGAAAATTTGTATGGAGTGTTGTACGGATTGGCAAGGAGAGTACATTGAAGTGGATAAAATTTGTAATGTAATTGGTGATCTATAAAATGTTTTGTAGCCCCAGTCCGTTTATTTGATATTTGTTGTGATGGTGAAATCTAGTTTTTCAATGTAGTTTTGTACTTTAATATAAAATAAAATTAAATAGTTTTGGGGAATTTGTTCCTGTTATGTTAGCGAGACAAGTAGTGTGTGCTTATAATTTTTATTATTATTAGTATGCTGTGGACCCAGAAGATGCTGTTCAATATATAATAATAATTATTATTATTTAACATATTTACTTTGTCAAACATAAGCTGGTTTGACTAATGAAGATTGATCGAAATAACACACGAAAAAAACTGACTGCAGTAACTAGATTCAAACCTGAAAGTACATACCTGTTTTCTAGCAAGCTGCCTACTATCCAAACAACAGCCGAATGCTTCCCATTGTACAATGTATAACTGTATTGTGTACCAGTTCGCTATAATCTCTTATTTTGTACTCACGGTCTTAAAAGAAAAATTATGGTAATGTTAATTGTATTGCGTGCTGTTATGTTTAACGTTTTAAAATTTTTTACTTATAAAATTGCAGATTTTGGGATTCAGTTCAGGAATTAAAAGCATTACCTCAGAAAGACGTACAACAGAGAGTAACTGATATTTGGGCTGAGTATTTAGCACCAGATGCAAGCTGCCCTGTAAATATAGATTCACATTCTCATGAAGTTACAAAAAAAAATTTAGCCCATCCTGACAGGTGGAGTTTTGATACAGCAGCGGTAAGATCATAAAATGTTTTGTAACAATTATAGCAGGATTTTCTATGAAATTAATAAAGTATGGTCTGTAAAGTTGGTCCTTGGATCTAAAGAACATCACTAAAAGTCATTGAATATAAATGCCTTGATCTGGTTACAGAAATATATATTTAAAATTTAGTGTGATAATTCTGCTTAAATATAAAATGCATGTGAAAAAACAACAACTAAAATGTCAATAACTTCATTCGATGGTAAACATCAAAGTTTTGTAAATGTAGTACATCCATATTAATTAAAGGAAATGTTTATCTGTGTGTACAGTGTACAGTCACTGCTGAGATCTAAAATTTTTAGATGGGCAGAAGAAGGCCTCAAAGCCAAATTAAAAAATTTTTAATTACATTTTTTAAAATTACATAAATATATAGCTGCAATTTACACTGGACATTATATAATGTCTTTTAAAACTACTTTAATTTATTTAAAAAGTGTATTATTAATTACTTAGAACTTCATTGTAAAAACATTTGAATTTTAAGTGTTGTACAAGTACTGCTAGTAAATTATAAATACTACACTATGGACGCGATTATCCTAAATATATTTGTCTGTAATTCCTGCGTACCTGAAATCAGTTTTTCAAATTTAAATAAGAAAAAGAAGTAATTTTTTTCTGTGATGACAAAAGTAGGTCCATTTAAAACTTTAAAGAAACCATTTTAATAAGCTTTGCTAGATAATACCGTAACTGTTATATAGCATCAACTCGCTATGTAATTATGCCAAACAGAACAAAATAGTAGCATAGTAACAGTAAAAGTTCCATGTGTTGTGACTTTGATGACCTAAATTTTTTTTTTTTGAATAAAAAAACTTATGAATAAAAACTATTTTGAATTTATTGTAATAGGCTAGTGGCTAAAACAAACACTGGTTTAAGTATTATTTTGAAGCATAAGTATTGAATTTTTATTTATTTATTTTATTGTAATACATTTTTTTATAATAAGTTTTGTTATCTTGTTTTTGTTTTTAAGGCTTGTTAATTATATTATCTTTGTACTTACATGTTATAGGTTATATTAATCATCCAAAACATGCGACTGGTATTACAAAACACTGGTGATAGGTAGGGTGTTTTTAGTTGATAAGTCGTGCTTATATTAATTTTATTGCTGTGACAGGTCATATATTATTTGATGTTCCAGGCCCTCATGCACTAAGATTTTTTATGGCATACCTCTTATTTGAAAGCGTGCCATCAAGTTTAGATAATTAAGTCCCTAGTGTACTAGTATTGTTTCTACATTACCGGAATGAGCTCTACATTAGCTTTAGTTTGGCCATAAACAAACAAAAGAAGTTTTTTATGGATACTTTTTATTTGTAGAAAATGATTACATATGCACATATAGATCTTTGTAATTATTACATACAGTTGGATTGAGTGTTTATTAGAAAACATTTTGTTCTAACAAATAAAACAATTCTGTGCAGATAATTCAATTTAGAGTAAATAATTTGAATCTCATTTTACATTAATTTTTTGTGACATTATAATTCGTTTAATGGTCGAGTTTGTAATGTACAAACACAAAAAAGTGGTGTATATTTTTAACACTAGAAATATCTACTGGAAATTCTGTGGTGCCAAGGGACCACCATGTGGTTATAAACTATAAAATATATAGTTCAATTGAATATATTCAACAACAGCAACTATTTATTAGTTATGCTGGCAGCAATTTGAGATAATGTCCTCGTTTTAATAATAATAATAAATGGTAATCTTACTTTACCATGGTATATGCCAAAGGTAATTTTCTCAACTTGTCATTCTTTTCCTTTAGGTTTTGTATTGAAGCATTGTATTTGAATAAAGATCTTGATTATGAAATTACTTGAAAATCAATAGTTTTGTACAATGTTATCAAACACACACTGGCTTATTTGTGATTCTTTAAAAAAAACTTCAAGAATTGTGACTAAATTAGATTTCATTTTTTAGGCTCATGTCTACAATTTAATGAAAAGTGATAGCTATTCAAGATATTTGAGGTCAGACATGTATAAGGACTTTTTAAATGGTTCTAAGAAGAAGGTAAGTTTTGAGATTATTTAATGAAAATAGTGATTTCGGTTGTGAATTCTAGGTAATATAATAACAGAGCTTTTTGTTTTAATTTTACAAGGTGAATGTCAGTCAGGTTGTCATTTGAGTATGTATTGTTTTACATATTGTGTTTTAATAATATTTGTTTATTTGTTTATATTAGTGCTTTACCAAGTCTTAATTAAACAGTCAAAGAAATATTGATATTCAAGACTTTTTCACACTTGTCGACATGACAAGAACTTTTTCAGTGGAAACAAAAATCTTATAAAACGCTTTTACACTCACTATGTTATAGACACTGAAGTGTTGGTGGGCTGCAGTTTATCCATTGCGGTAGTCATGGGGACATTTTACACTGAGGGAAGAGGAGTTAATTTATTTAATGTTTTCGTTTGAAAATTTTAAATAAACCAAAGTGACATTATTGTAAACTGTAGGATCTTGTTGATGAGATCCTCCTGTGGGATGGTCAGTCCTTTGGTCATTATTCCAAAAATTCTGTTTCTTTGTAACTCCAAACATTACAGATATTTTACAGTTTTTTCTTGTAGTCCATATTTTCTCTACAGAACTGATCTATTACATATATACCCAGTCTGTTTCCTAATATATATATATGTCCTGAGATCATGGCATCTACATTCCATATGATTACATCTACTATGCGTAAGTAAACTAGGTGCAATGTGTTTTTAGGGTCCTTGCAGAGTCAGCAGCCCTGCAGTGCCCTTCTATTTCCTCTAATGCTCACTTCGAGCTCAAGTACCAACAGCATAGTCTATAGCAAACTTCCTTGATTTAATGCTGATGTCCAGTTAGCCTCACTTACTTCAATGAATCCCAGCATGCCCTGGTATTCAGCACAACCTAACATTCAGGTTTCCTAGTTGTACCATTTGATTCAAGCAGCTCTAGACGAGCTATATCTTGTTCTTATATGCATGCCTTCAAAGCTGTTTGGCTGTCAGTGTAAATTTTAATATCCTTGTCCGAGTCAAAATATCTCATACTTATTTCATCAGGGTTATGGTTTCAGACTGTAACACTATGGGATACCTCCCCATGCAAAGGATATATTCCTGTCTGGGTTCATCTCCACATATCAGCCTCTGTTCTACCATCAGACTTGAATCCATCATCTTATACCATTCTAATCCTCCCAGTGGTAGATTTCTTCATCTCATGATCCACTCTTCTTGTTCAGGGATAAGCATCTTGAATGACATGGAGAATGAATACCTAGTAATCATCTCAGAGATAAAGTCAAGTTCATTATCTCCTATTGCCACTAATATGATCTTTGAATGTCCTGTATGCTCATAACGACATTTCCTTAGATTTTTGCACTGAAGGTGGCATTCTTTCTTGCCATACTGCTAATTTCTCTCACAATCACAAGACATGTCGATCTTTGTACATCTGCCAGTATGATATGCAAGTCTTTGTACACCTGCCAGTCTAGGCGATCATTCCCTAGATTTCTGATTTTGGCCACTAAACAAGGGTACCATGCACCATGGCTGGTCTTATAGATAAAGCCAGAAGAGCAACAATTTTTTGCTTTCTGATTTCATCATACCTGGTCATCCATGTCTTACCCACAGTTGTTACTGATATCATTAACTTGTTGGCTTTTTCTGTGATTTACCCAAGGCATGCATTCTAGGTTAGAAATATCTACCAACACCAGTTGTGAAATATTTCACCTCATTCACAACTGGGATTACCTCTTCAAAGAGCTTCAGCCCGCCTACATTTGGGGTGATCCTCTTCCTTGTAAAAGGATTGATGTTGTTTTCCTAGATTTAACCCCTAGGTTCTCCTGGTGACACCAGGTTTCTACCATTGGTAGGGCTGTCTTTGTGAGATCCACCACTGTGTTACAATGCCACCCCTGAGCACCACAATGAGCAGCATTATCTGTATATTTTTGATTATAGTATCCCTCTAAAGATAGAAGGTCCACGAGTCCACCACCAGGTTCTACAGAAGAGGGAACAAACCTCCCTGTGGCTTTAGCTACAATGTTCTTTCCCTTCAGTCATGTCCCCCACCCAGTCATACACGGTTTGGTTTTCCTATGTCGTGATTAAGCATGAACCATTGAATCATGGGAGGCATTTCTTGGCCTGTCTATAAGTTTCTAATATACTACACTTTAACCCATTTGACACTGAATAGTTGACGTATGAAACCATCTCATAATGTATTTAAAAACTGCATTACTAAGTTAGTGTTACTAAATTTTTTGTTTGCTAACCACCTGTTTAAAAAAGCGAAAACCTTTTGACATTTAACAGCCAACAAATGTTATTTGTTTTTATTCAATAATATGCCTATTTTTGTCTACTATACAGAACAAAAATGTCTAGGGAAAAGTTTATGGGAATGGGAACTTAGAACTGAATTCAAAGATTGACATGGTAGGAACAAGTTATTTGAAATAATATTTCGTTACGTTAAAGATTTTTGAAGTAATTATTTATAATCACTGAACGTAGTATATTATTGATCAGTTGCATACTCCCCATTATCACAAATCTGATTAATCTATTCCTTATTTAGAAAAGGAGAACTAAGTAAGAAGGAAGGACCTACATTAGTTTCAGGTCAGCTGCATAACGATATTGATGTTCCATTCCTTTTTTTATAGCATGTACAATGTTTATTTAATTGTTGCACTACTTCTTAACAAACAACAGTAACGCAATATCTTTGCATTCACCTTAGGCTTATTGTTATTTACGAAATTTGAGGGTAGTCTATTCAGAAAAATCTTACTTTCATAATTTAATTCATTAAGATTTGCTTGTCACACAATATTGTTTTATAGTTTACTTCAATACAGTTCATGCATGAATTTAATTTATCACAGAATGCACTTGATATTTAAAAAGAGTAACACTTTAATAATATCTTTACTTTGAAATCATATTGCACATTTAAGTAAACATTCTTTTAGCATAACACGTAATCAGTTCATTAGATATTGCACAAGTAAAACTTTTTTAACAATTAATTTTCAGATATGTTCTAGAAAACAAGTCTAGTATTTAATATTTTATGTGAATAAATGTAGGAATATTTGTAAGTGGAACTGGAAATTTGTAAAAGGTTTTAATTAAGAATTTTTGTGGGTACTTATTTTATATTAAGAAATTGAATAATAGAATTTTATTGTTTCAAATGTTTGAGATAAGTTCAATGGGAATCAGAAAATGAAGGTCAGGTTAAATCACGGCTGATGAAATAATGAATTCTTCTTTTGAGAAATATCTCATAAGGAGCTAGAGTATTACGGCAGTTGTTAGAAATAAAAAAAGTGAATTAATCTTGTTATCTCAAAATACGAGTCAGTCTAAAGCCTTCCTCACCTGTTCTCTGGAGAGCAATAGTTACTTGCATTTTGAGAATAAATGAAGCGCCTATTTCCCCTACACACAGTAAATGAGATGCTTATTAATTCACACAGGAAAAGGGGGGCACTGATTCACTCACAATAATAAAACAATCCGGTTCATTTGCACAATAAATGAGGTACCTATTCATTTGCACAACAAATGATACACTCTTTTACTATAAACAAGGCACCTATTCACTCGCTAAATGAGAAGCTTATTTTTTCACATAGTAAAGAATATGCATAGGCCCACTTGCACCTATTCACCTATACTTTAAAAGAGGTGTACATTCGCTGACACAATAAAGGTGCACCTATTCATTTGCACAATAGAGGAAGCGCCTATGTATACAAAATATAAAGCTGGTGACTATTTATCCAGCGGAGGCACATAAGGAGGAGCACTGCCACTGCCAGGATTAAGGAGGAGCATCTTCATTTGCACAATGAAATTTATTGTGTAATATTTCCTTACACAATAAATGAAGCTATTTATTTGAATGATGTAAGGTACTATTCACTTCACATAATAATTGGCATGCATATTCCCTCAAAAAATTAAAGAGTTCTTTCATTCATTCACCTTTAAAATAGTGGTACTACTGAAGGAAATTGTCTTTGCATATAACTACAATAGTAAATATTTAAAAAAGTTTTGTTTTCCCTTACAAAAAACCTTTGCAGTTGTCATCGCCATGTCATAATTTCACTGTTAAATAAAAATATTAAATTAATAATAATGTAGGCCATAAATAAAAAAAAATTAAACAATTCATTGTAAGGCTAAGAAATGGTCTAACAACACTAACAAAAAATAAATAAAACATACTTTATTTACCTAAAACTAGTCAACAATAATAGATATCTAAGAAACAATATATATCTAAAAAAATGTACACAATTCATTGTAAAGCTGTAAAATGGTCTAACAACACTAAAAAAATTAATAAAACATGCATTTACCTAAAATTAGTCAACAATAATACATATCTAAGAAATATGATTAAAATGAACACAATTTGTTATAAGGCTATACAGTAGGCTTATGTATATTATCAACATAATATAAAATAAAAGGAAAAAACATGCATTTACTTAAAATTAGTTAACAAGAATAAAAGTCTTTTAAATAAAATATGTAACAATGTAAACAGTAATGGTTTTGTAAATTAAATTTTATTACAAATAGATATTTGTTATGCAAGAGTAACAGTAACTGGTCAAAGCACATCGCCTGTAAACAGTTGTCCTCACCGCCTCAAAACATACATTCCATATTTTAGAAATCAAAGGACAAAAAGTAAATTTTTAATTACCCTCAGTTTGTTGTCTTTCATAACTTACCACCAATTTCCCAATTTAAGAGAATTACTTAAGTTTGCTTGGCTTAAAAAATCTAACAAAATAACATGTTGCATGCTTGGCAGCAGCAGAGTTGCTTCTTTCGCGTAATATCCACTTTAGTGTTGCTAACTGTTTAACAGTGACCAGATATCCAGCAGATATCTGATGTTTTACCGAATACATCGTGGTTAGCCTGGAGTGCACTTTTTGAATCAGGACACACTAGTTAATGCACAGAATCGGATACAACATTATTCAGAGCTTTAAAGATGGCAAACAGTTTGGCAGTGTAAAGACAGTAAAAATTTAAGGTTGTGCGATCAAAAAAACAATTATGGATATTTTGGCTTAAAATAACTCGCACATGTTTGGAGATGTTTTAAATGGTCTTTTTTGTGTTTTAGTCAATCCACACCCACGTGTAAACGGAAGAAGCAATTTAAACCAAATTTTGGAGTTATATGCTACTAAACATGACCAATACCTTAATTAACCTCATTTTGCCGTATCGGACATTTTTTAAAAAAGTGTTTTTTTAAAAAAATATAAAAAACATATTTTTTATTGAATCAAAATTTAAACTCCATAGCGAGGTGAAGATAGGTTTGAAGGTTATTTTCCAAAAAAATATCTGTTCTAGATGGAATCGTTTAGCCGTGGGGATGTTTTAAAAAAATTGGCCTACTCCTGCAAATGAAAAGATGCAACCCGCAATCTTCGTTCTCTTTCTAACACTCGTGCTCTCTCTTGCTCCCTCTCCTCCACCGGCTTATCAATTCCCCCACTTGGTCACTCGCTACATTCGTCAACCAGTTGTTTTCCTAGAACCTTCTACTGTAACTGTCCGATTGCCTCTTTTGCACTATAATTGGATTTTTCTCATTATAAACTATTCATTTTTGATTCATTGTTAAAGTAAACCAACAATAATGTGATAAATTTAGTTACACCATTGCCTTTATTGATTTTTCCCGAACAATTACACATTTAATTCTTAAAAAAAAAATTATATACAATTTGTTTGAGAATAATGTCACAAAACAAAATTTTCATAGTCTTTTGTTTTGACTAAAACCAGATTAAGAGTTCTTGAGATAAAATCTCTTTTGCAGTGATTGTTATCCATGATGTCCTGAATATAACTGAAATTTTTCAAATCTTTATTTTGATTCTACACATAGTTATTACATTTTTCCCGATATACTGTTTATTCCGCTTGTAATAATACTGTATTAATAAAATGATATGTATATAATAGGCATGAGATACAATTAGTTGGAAAGATATACAATACATTTCACAAAAGAAAATGTTAAATATATATTTCAATTATTATTGAATAATTATTTATAATTGATAATTATATAAGATTCGCGGTAAAGGTACAATCTATAAAGGTACTTATAGAGAATCGATTTTTGTTTTGAAATTCAAATAAAATAAATGCTATGTTTGAAATAATAAAAATTAAGATCGAGTAGAAAGAGAGGGAAGGAATATTGAATGGATTCGACTGCATTAATCGGAATCGTAATGCATCTGGGGAAAATAACTCATTTCGGAGAATCGTGTAGTGTACAATGATCGAGTACTCCATTCAAATCAAAGAATCAAGTACTCGATTCTTACTAGACTATCCTATCACTACTAGAGTGGAAATGAAAAGGGGAGGGTGAAAATTATTTTCACATCGCTTCTATTACCGTAAATGGCATCCATATAATATAATAGGTTTTTATCATTTTTAAGAATCTGCAATAATTAAAATAATTATTTATTTGACTTTGGGCGAATAATGTGAAAACATGAGAGGAAGCAGGAAGTATAAGAGAGGTGTGTTCAGAAAGTAACGAGAATTTTTAAATTTCGCGGGCTTGGAGAGTCCGATTGTCACACATTTTTTTTATTATATTGGTATACATGCCCTTGAAGTATGATAAAACTTTCAGCTGTTTTCATTGTTGACTTTGTCTGCGACAGCCACTAAGGTTAGACGTGTTTTTATGAGCTCGGCGATTTTCGTTTGTTAAAAGAAATAGATCAAAGAATTTGTATCACATTTTGCGTAAAAAATGGAATAAAGTGTAACAAAGTGTGTGAAATGTTATGGTGAGTCTCCTATGAGTGAAACAAAAGTTTACGAGTGGTATAAGCGTTTCCAAGAAGGCCGGGAAGAAGTTGAAGATGACGAACGCCCTGGACGCCCCAGCACATCAACAACCAATGAAAACGTAGAAAAAGTGAAAGAAATGGTTATGAACAATCGCTGAATCACAATTAGAGAGGTCGCTGATGATGTTGGCATATCGATTGGATCATATCATGACATTGTTTCCAATGTTTTGTGTATGAAACGCGTGGCAGCAAAATTTGTTCCAAAATTGTTGAATTTTGAAGAAAAACAGCGGCGAATGGAAGTTGCTCAGGAGTCACTAAATGAAGTCGACGACGATGCAGAATTACTGAAACGTATTGATGAAACAGGTGACGAAACATGGGTTTACGGATATGACGTCGAAACTAAGGCTCAATCATACCTATTTCATTCGATACCTACATTCATTACAATATTTACATCCGATACATAGCTTACGATATCTATGTACGCTTTACTTTACGGTATTTAAATACAATACCTTCATTCTTTACAATATTTACATCCGATACATAGCTTACAATATCTATGTGCACTTTACTTTACGGTATTTATATACAATACCTACATTCTCTACAATATTGACATCCGATACATAGCTTACGATATCTATGTACACTTTACTTTACGGTATTTACGTACAATACCTACATTCTCTAAAATATTGACATCCGATACATAGCTTACGATATCTATGTACACTTTACTTTACGGTATTTACATACAATACCTACATTCTCTACAATATTGACATCCGATACATAGCTTACGATATCTATGTACACTTTACTTTACGGTATTTACATACAATATTCTTTATATTGTACATTCTTTACAATATTTACATAACATATGTAGCTTATCTTAATATATAAAAGATGAAGTCCTGACTGACTGACTGACTGATTGATTCATAATCAATGCAGAGCCAAAACTATTTTAGCTGGTGACTTGAAATTTTGAGTGTACATTTATGTTACCATAGAGGCGTGCACTAAGAAAGGATTTTGCAAAAATTTGATTTTAATGCCATTAAACTTCTTACCCATTCTAACTTTAATAATCAACGTACAGCCATGACTATTATAGCTAGAGACTTGAAATTTTCAGGGTACCTTCTTACAAAATCTCGAAATGTACTAAGAAAGGATTTTTAATTTTTTTGTTTTAACGCGATTAAAATACTTGTCCAGTCTAACTTTATTAATCAACGTACAACCGAGACTATTATAGCTAGACTTGAAATTTTCAGGGTACCTTCTTACAAAATGTCTAAGAAAGAATTTGAAAAAAATTGATTGTAATGCCATTAAACTACTTACCCAGTCCAACTTTAATAATAAATGTAGCCTACAGCCGAAGCTATTTTATAGTTAGAGAATTGAAATTTTCAGGGTTACCACCACATGTAGGGGTACACTGAAAAACGATTTTCCATTCAAAAAAAAAAAAATCCAGTATTCAACCCCTAAAGAGGTAAGAAAGAAGTACAACAATTTTTATTGGAAAAAATTATGTTTTTCATATGACCTTCTTAAAAAGTAACATAGTCTCTCTTGAATATAAGTAATGAAATATATTTTTCACCATTTCCCAAAACTCATTCCCTAAAGAGATTGAAAGGGGTAGAAAATGTAAAATAGGGTATACAATTTTGCATTAAAAAATTTTTTTTCTTGATCGTATATTCCAGAAATATGCTTTGAAACACAAATAATGAAACACATATTTCAACATTTTTCCGAATTCATTCCCTAAAAGAATAATAATGTAAAAAATAGGTGTCATTGAAGAAAAAAGAGTGTTTGCATTGGAGAAAAACATTTTTTTTTATTGGATTTTCTTAAAAGTAAACAAAATATTCTAAAACACAAATTATGATGCACGTAATTCAGCATTTTCCCCGAATTCATCCCCTAAAAGGATAAACATATAAAAGAGGTATAGGCTAAATATTTGCATTGGAGAAAAATAATTTTTATCAGATTTTCTTAAATTCGAATGGAACACTTTTGAAGACAACAAAACAACATATTCAGGTTATAATATTTTTTCATATTCACTGTAAAATAATCATGAGTTTAGATTATCACGCTTTTATTAATACATTTTTTTAATGTTTCTAAATTATTACATTACTGAAACAGTTTAAGCTTCGTGGGCGAAGCCGCAATGGGTAATGCTAGTAATATCTATATAAGCTTTCCTTTAAGATATTTACATAAGACTAGGTGGCCATCAAATACGGAGCGGAGTTTCACTGAACGAAGCGGACTACGCATACAAAAACGAATTTACTTATTTTTTATGTAGGTATGGCCACTGAAAACATAACGGAGCTAAGCAGAGTCGAGTGGCATCGCTGGGCTCCGCTCCACATAGCTTCGACTCTGTCTACATTCGATTTTGATGCTGACTCCGCTTCCCCCCACTACGCTAACCCACGCTTTTAAACTTATTCTCGCTGCCTAGATTATGGTTTTTAATATATTAGTTTCCGAGATTCCGTTACAGCAGACCTAAATATTTAGATTTAAAAGATACAAATGCGTTCTTAAAACTGACTGAATTCCACATTTTTGGTGACCGCCTGACCTAATACTTACATACGACAATTTGTTTACTATATGACAATTTGTTATATATACAATTTGCTATACGACAATTTCTTGTTAAATGCTTTCGGGATGCGTTAAAAGGCAATTTCAACAAACTTTTTAACTGTAGACTTGGGGAAGAGCTTTTCATCACTTGGTGGTTTTTATTTAGATTTTTACTAGCAATTTGTACTGCAATTGTTAAATGGGAAACAAGTAATTTTAGATTGGAGATTAAAGAAAAGCGTGTATTGTTAAACTTTTTAAATGTTTTTCCTTCAGACTAATATAATTATAATTCAGCCTAATAACACAATATAATTATTTCGTCGTGCTGATTAATTTGGTTTACATCATCAAATTGCCTTTTTACCTATACGAACAGTGATCGTTCTGATCAGCATACTCGGCAGGTTCTTAAATTTTAGAAGCTTTTATTACATCATCAATGTTCAAGGTTTATTACTCCAATCATATTTATCTGTACTAACAAATGCACACAAATCCTGACGTCGCGGTTCATTTTTGCATTTTTATTTTACATTTTTCATTTAATACAATTTTAATGTTTTAAATGCTAATTTATACAGTTTTTAACACTGATTACGATAGCGAAATCAAATTTTTATAGAAAGTATTGCGTAAAAAACTTACAAAATTCACGGCTTTTCATTTTTGTATTTTTTTGTAGAACAAAAATTTAATAAATTTAAAATGTTTTTATTTTAAACAAAAACAGCATATTTAGGAAATTTGCTTCCATCAGGTCAGCGAGTAGCATGCTATAATTACAAATACAAGTTGGAATAGGCAAACTACAATATAAGTCAAAAAGTGACATTCTGTAAAAACAGACAAATATAACGCATGAATGTGAAGTTCTGTTTCGTAAATCGCATGGAAAGATGTCATAGCATTTAGCCAGCCTTGAAAAAAATGCTAAGTAAGCATAAGGTCTGATAAAGCCCACAGTTACCGAAGGAACCAAGAAAAGTGTGGAGCGTGGAGGGGGAACCACGAAACACAAAGCGGCTGGAGGGGAAATGTTCGACTGGCAAAAATAGCCCCTAGAGCGAGTGGCCTGCGATCTAGCAGACAAAGTTTGTCAGCGGACGTGATGGCACAACCTTACGGTATTCTATAGTTGAGTAACATGTAAGGCTTGGTCTGTTGAGTAACATGTACAACTGACATTATTATCAATTTTTGAACCATCTGTGAACATAATCTTGGGGCTGAAATGTATGTTTTCAATGGTCTTCAATACTTAGGAATGAGTTCCGGTTCAAATTTACTATGGTTCCCCAAACCCAAGTACTGCTGATATTGACCCAGTTATGGGCTCCGATACACATAATAATTAAAATGTTTACCAGTCGTCCCATAACCAATCAGGGGTCTTCAACAATGCTAGGTACATATCGGGATCTACTTACTTGGCTCCACCAAAGGAAACTCAGCAGTATTGCCATTCCCTGACTTAACAGGACAAGAACATCAAATCCCTAAATGTAAAGTGTTTAAATCATAAGTGTAATGTTGTAAGTTTGTGTTTTGTTAGACTCGGGTACTTTCGGATGCTGGAAATGTTTTTTAAAGCTCTTCTTAGCCTTCTTAGGTCTTTTAAACATTTCAATTAAATATTTTCTACAGCAATTTTGGTTAAAACATGAAAAAAACTTAATTTCAGGATGCTATAGTTGCCACGGTTTTTTTCTGCACGTTTGTAACAAAATTTAAATCTTTTAAATTAAAAAGTAAAATACAACTGTTTTTTTATCTTAATTTCCTCTTTATTGTTAAAAAGGAAACTTAGAAACAAATAGCTACAAACTTGACTACATTCTGATACTGAACATTTCATTCCCATTCATACCGAACATCCCAAATATTTCATTCCCTGTATTTCTCTTTATCCTGTAGATTTATTGTTTTTTCTGTTTACACTTCAACTGTAAATTTCTTGTATTTTCGGTTTAAATTAAGTTGATTTTCTGTTTTTTTTCAAACCAGATTTTTTTGCAAAATAATTGAAAGTGAAATGTTTGTACAATTTTTTTCACTGTTATTTTTATTTGAACACATCATTTATCATTAAACATTTTTGTTTGTTAATTAGACTTCAATGAAGGGAATTCGATCGATCGTCTCATTCTCAACGCGCAAAGAAACAGCCGCTTCATAGACCTTCTTGATCTCAAAGTGTATGCACAATGTTGATTATATAAATTTGTACTACAAGGTGCTCAAAGACACTCCCACAAATCTTAAACATGAGGTGTATATAATGTGAAAGATGGTAATCTTTAAGCATTATAACTTGCTTTATACTTAATTATTTAATTTTGGACAATATATTACAGTACTCAAATTACACATTATGTAACAAATAGTGTTGGATTTTTGTTCTTTGAATATTTCCATAATTAATTTGAATTACGGATTTGTAACCAGTAAAGTACTTAATGGGAGGAATAATATGAGTTTCATGGAATATTTTATTGAATTCCGCATAATTTTATTACTCATAAAGAAATAAATTCAACAGTAAAATTTAATTATGAAAACTTAAACATCCAGGATGCATTAAGAAGATGAGTTCTGTTTGATATAACAATGATTTTTAAATAGTTGACTTTATGTTTTGAATGACTTTATTTCGTAATTTCAGTAAGAGAAATAAGTTGTGTCAATTTATTAAAAATTCTTTTTAATAATTTAACTCGACATAAATGGAACAGCTTTTTGATATTTTTTGTTTTCCCTAAACCATCAGATTTGGCTAGCTAATATCTTAAGAAAAATTTCCTAATTTTTCCATTACAAAATAATATTTATTGTTTATATATCATATTATGTTTACACTATTTTTAAAGATTTCCAAATTAGTCTTTAAAATTATGGTAAGACCAATTTTAATAAAACTGCAAAGAAAGCCAAGCTATAAATTGTGCTAGTGTAGGAAAGCAAAAAGTTATGGTTAATTTATCTTGCTGAGGTGAAATTTGTATGTTTTATTTTATTTGTTATTTTAACACTAAACTTTTAAACAAGCAAATAATGGAATCACAAATCATATAACGTACCTTATAAACATTATAATATTATTAATTATAAAACCACAAATTGCTCTGGTCTTTAGGTTTAAAAAATTATTTGTATTTTGTTATTTTAGTATTTTTTGAACATCAGCTGTTTCTTCAGTTTTTTATAACATTAAAGAGACACATTTTGATAAGGATATTAAAGCTATTTATAAAAATAATATATTTTCTTACTTTATAGTGTCAACATGAAAAATGTGTTTAATTTTATGTTTTTTTAAATTCTAAACGTATATGTTTAATATTAAATATGGATATTAAAATATGGACTATTTATTATTGATAATTATTAAATTGTAGATTTAATTGTCAGTCATTTCCAGAGTTGCCAAAGTTGAATCCAAAGATTTTCGCTAAACTCAAGCACATTTCCTAGTGCCAAACAAAACATATTTTTTTATGTTTGTATATTATAGTATTTCTTAATTATAATATTTATATTGTTGTAGTTTTATTTATGTTGATAAGCCAAACTAAGTAACTGTACAAATTTTAGTATTAGTTTTTAATTATGACAACTGTGTATTGGATTTGCAATATGATACATTTTTGTAACTTATTTTATATATTTACCTGCATCGCTTTTATTGACATCAAATTTACAGCAAAGTGTACTTTAACCAAATACCATTTTAAATCTTAATTTATGATTTTATTGATCAGTAAACACCCTTTATGTTGGTTACCTTTGGACAGGTTCCTAGGCTAAATAGCAAAATTATTGTATGAACTGAAACTGTGCTATAATTATCAATAATTATACTTTAATGAAAGAACCAATACATATGTATAAATTATGAGATATGTAAGTGGTGTACTGATCCCAAGTAAATACATGACAAAAAAAAAAAGATAATTTTGAAACAAGATTTATGATTGGTGAAAGTGAAGGATGAGCTTAGAAATATTATTTAATGTTAATGAGTGCTTAACTTTTACATTTTCATGCTTTGATGATCTTAGTTGATTGAATTATGACTGGTTTATGGCTCAATTCAGTACAGCTTTTTTTCAGTTAATTCATGCTCTTTGTCATCTTTTATAATTGCCTAAAGTAAACATTAAAAAACAGAACAAAATAAATTTAAAAAAAAAATGATAAATATTGTCATATTTACTGAAAGAAAATTTTAACTTTTTTCTGGTAGATTATTGTAAATTTCCTACTTAGTTAATTTAAGTCGAATATTTATAGTACTGCATCATCAAAACAGATTGGATGAATTAAAAAAAATCTCTTCAATAACTATGTATTTCACATAAAAACATAATTGTTTTACCTAAGTATGTTTCCATGTGCACCTTTGTTGATCTGTATTCAGCCCAGGTGCATTGGCTCATAATTAGGCATGATTTTGGTAACAGCAGTGATAATTTGTTCTCTTAAATGATACACAAGTTTTTAATTGTTTTACGGGGCTCTAATTGGTCGGTGTGGCTAAAGCACCGGTCAGACTGCTTCGTCTGAATTGTGCACCTAAAGCAGTTGTTGCTTTCTCCTTATTGTCAACACTGATTCCTCATCCTTATTAGTGTAACTGGCATGAAGTATGAAAGTTAAGAAAAAAATTGCTTTACTGTAAATAAAATTTATCAGATAACCACAAAAGAGAAATCATATGATATTCAACCTTAGCTTGTTGTGGGTGGAAGCATAAGTGGTTGTACCAATCTATTGCTTAGAGAGGTTCTGGGTGTGTCAAAACTAAAAATGAGAAGATGAAATAATGTCAAACAAGGATATAAGTATCTTGTTGAAAAATTATAATTATTTTCTTGTTCATTTTGAGAAAACCCTACTCTTATAATTTAGCTAAACATTTCGTATGATTGTTAAAAAAAGGTCCCTATCATTTTGTTGGAACAGTCTTCTATCATATAGTATTTTTGCAGTGGTGACTTGTGAAGTCACAAGTGAAGGTAGTCTGGGATTATCAAAAAAATTTATCAGTTTGAAAACTGAACCGCAATTTTCAAACTTTGTGGTTAACATTCTGCAAATGATTTAATTGACTATCAATTAGTGATTGTCAAGCCTTTGAGGTCCACCTACTTGTTTTGTTAAAGTATCAACTAAACTTTTAGGTTGGCTTTAATACATTATTGGTGAGATTATCGTGAATGATTACTTTAGTTATCAAAATTGGGAATATATAAAAACTATGGTTTTGTGAGTTCAGCATGACATTTTTTAATAAGATTCTAGTCCTGACAGTGAAATCATAAAAGATTTCATTACCATATATGTTTCTCTTGCATGCATTTCACACAAACATTTTAATTTTCTTGATGTTACTCTGTAAAAGGGTAAATAGAGAGGAAAATTCCTTGTTGGGAAGGGGTATAGCTTGCTTTATTGTGGAACGCTAAGAATGTCACCCAGAAAAGGCTATGAGACCCAGTCATTATTAACTCCTGCTTTTGTTTACAGTTTTCAAATCAATTACTTAATGATATATTTGTATGTTTAAGAAGTGTGATAAGTATGGAGAATTGTGCTTTAGGCCATGTGGCCACAAAATATGAAGTGTAGTTGTGCTGAGTGGAGCGGTCTACTCATTCAAAACTGAACCTATTGTTTTAATGTAAATGTGGCCACTGAAAGCGAAGCGGAGTCTAGCAAGGGCACTCAGCTTATTCGCTTTCAGTAGCGACTCTTACATTTAAAACAATAGGTTAAGTTTTAAATGCGTAGTCTGCTCTGCTGTGCGTTTGGTGGCCACCCGACCTTAACAGTATATATGTTATAAACAGTAACATCCGCAGTTTTGAATGTCTGTTGCCTTATTTCTTGAATTTTTTTTTTATTGACAGTTTGGATTGCTCTACTATTTGTTAAACAACTAGCACTTATACATTTTGAAGACATTACACATAAACATTACATTTTGAACTGCCCAATGGCTTTTCGATATTGGCTAAAAGATAGTCATGCTTAAAAAAAACCTTGATAGTTCCCAAATTGTTTACAGAAAATAATGTAATTGATCAACATTTTTTTATGGTTCTTTTTTATATCATAGTATACAAGCCATAATAATGGTGTTAATAAATACCACATTTATAATAATTTGAAACATAAGTTTTTTCTGTGAAAAAAATTGAAAGAAGAAAACATAGTGAGTGTACTGCAGTTAGTAGTTACTTGGTTTGAAGAAAGTTATGTGAGGACAAAATATTGCAAGTACCAAAACAGAAAGACCCTGGAAGCATCAAGGATTGTTTTCGTCGTGAAACAATGCAATTTATTGTGTAAAATAATTCATATTGAATGATTTTTTTAAAGAAATTTGTATTATGTTATTACTTATAAAAAATAAAATAAAACTGTATAGAATTGCCCATTAGATCCCTAAATTCAGATCCGTTCATGTCATAGATTTAGATTGTGCAATATAGTAATTTTATTATAGTGGAGGGCTACATTGATTAGTTTTACAGGTCTCTTGACATATATGATATTAAAAAAGTATTACAAAAAATAACTCAAGTTCACCTTATTTGTTTAATAATTTAGTAACTTGTGTGTCAAAGTTAATGATTATAATTAAAAGAAAACCTATTTACTGAAATGTCAGCCCTCCTTGACATACGAGGAGTATTTATTTATTTTTATTAACCTCTGATAAGCTAATAATATTTGGTTTCTGTCTACTATACAGAACTGACATTTCACAGTTAGGCTGGTGTACTGATTGCTGACTTATGAACATGCCCAAAATGCATTTATCTGTGAGCCTTAATAGCATTTATAAAAACTTATTAAGTAATTAGGATTATAACCTATTCTTCCCATCAGTGGTCTATCCACTCACCTCGTAAAGGTTACTGCGGTTTCGAAACTCTATCGTTTCATCTTCAGGCCGTGATACAAAGTGTTAAATCCCTCTGTCGAGGTTGTCACACTGAGCTCAGTGTTTGTCATGTATGTTTTTAATGTTTTGTTTGACTTTGTGACGACCTCGACAGAGAGATTTAACACTTTGTATCAGAGCCTGAAGATGAAACAATAGAGTTTCAAAACCACGGTAGCCTTTACTAGGTGAGTGGATTTTTTTTTATTTTAAGGCGAAAAGCACATTGAGGCTATTATTGTCTCTCTAAATGTAAATGTGAGTATAAAGTGTTAAAGTCGTAATTATAAGTGTGTGTTAGACTCGGATACTGTGAGGGACATCTAAATCCTCTCTATAGGTGCAGCTAGTCCGCACCCCCTTGCGGTGCTACGAGGTGAGTGGATAGACGACTAACGGGAAGAATAGGTCATAAACTTAATTACTTAAATATGTGGTCCAGTGGCTATGTTACAATAATGAAAAGTTATTAACTACAGTTGATTCTCCTGTTAAGCGTGAATTGTATGCTGTTATTTCTATAAGCTAAAGGGCATTAGGTGAAGAAGGAGACAAATCTTGGTTTTTTTATGTACATACTGTACTATAATTTCCAAAATTTATGTTTTATTGTTGATGGTTTTGTGATTATTTCTAAAATTCTTAAATAGAAAAGGCTACCTTGAAACATTGATTGATCATCATGCATGGTACACAATGTTAGCAAGTTATACTAAACACATTTTCAGTACCTGAATATTATTTATTCATTAAAATAGATTATATATTCCTGCAAAGACAATGATCCAAACACCCTTGAACAATTCACATGTTTTCAAGCTGTTGTTGAATCAAGATACAACCAATTCATAATTTCAGTCTTGAAATCGTCACAATGGACTTGTTTCATTCTTTTCAGCTTCATTATGCCCTTTGGTCTAGAGAAATTGAATGATCACACACAATTCATAGGAGAATTAATTTTGTAGAAACACCAAATTTACAAACATGTAAAATGTATTTGCATATGTGGTGCTTGACTCTAAAAAGACAAAGCAGAAGTAAGAAGCCATATAACAGTGTTACCACTGTAACTGCAGTGTCAGTTCTGTAGTGTAAATAAGAATTGTGTGAACTTCACCATGGGTTAATAACAGAAATACTCCTTGTACAATTGATTATAGTAGTGAACTTATAGTTCTCATAGTTTTCTTGTACTAATAATGAATGTTTTGAATCATAAATGTGCATTTATGTCCATACTTAGTCTGTCCTATGGATAAGTTATTGTATTATCTGATGCGGATTACTCGGCCTTTAGCACTTCTCAGTTGGGAATGGAAGTGTATTACACTGCCATTCAGTCTTCTATACTTTTATTTTTTTTTAATACTATTTAAGGTTCTAGAAGAAACAAAAGCATATCCTGATCTACTGTTAAAAGTGAAGATATATATGAAAATTTTTATTTTCCCATCTCGAGCAGGTCTACTAAAAGCAAGGACTATATTTCATATATTTACCAAATGGTGATTTAAATTTTTCATATACTGTATTTACAAACATATTTTATTTTTTAAACAAGAAACAAAACACTTTTTTCTGTAGATCATAAGTTACCAATTAAAACAATTTTTCCTCAACGCATAAGAAAAAACTGTCAAGAAATTATGCTTTTAGTTTTCTAATAACTTTGCTATTCTTTGACCAACAGTAAAAATATGCATGGTGGTCGATGTAGGTAAGGTATTGGTCAGTTTGCTGTATCTCTGAACTGCAGTTGTCAGTTCTAGTCGTAGTTACTGCAGATTTTTTACCTTACCATTAATGCTAATCGCTTGCCTTCATTAGTTTAATTGGTATAAAGTATGGATGTTAAGGAAAGTATATTATGGAATACATTTTCTTTTTCTTTGTGAGAGAAAATACTACTGTGTTGTAATACTAAAGATTTTCAAGATATTCATTGGTAGAAATTTTTAATTTTGATAATATACAAATAAATTTTATGGATATCAGCAAGCAGAAGTAAAAGTCTTTCCAAGAGCCTTTTTTAGTGTACTAAAAAGAGTACATGAACTTTTTCTTTGTTTTTACCAGTAGAAATGTGTCGTCTTAATAAATCATATTTTATATCTGTTTAACTGTTATTTTCATTAATTGATTATAATTGAAATATTTTTATCATGCACATTGTTTTTTCTGATATTTAGTGAGTATTGTCGTGAAATATGCAAAACAAAATTTTTGAAAAATGATAATCCAATTATTATAACATACCTTAGTATGTTATAAAAATTTATTATTAAAATACAAATCATTTCCCAATTTGGTATTATATGAATCTTAGTTGACGACATTCCATAAGTAATAATTTTAGTAATAATTAACTATGTAAATCATTACTACTATTATACTTTCCATAGACTTTGAAGTTACTTATTTTAAAAATTACATTACACAGCTGTGTCTTGCTGATGTGACAGATTATTAAATAGTTATATTCCTTTTGATAAATAATTACACAGTTTAGCATGAACATACATAATTATTACTTATCTAATTTTGTATTCTAACATCAACTTCACACACATATAAAAGTTAATTTTTCTATCAAGAAATTAAGTGATGAAAAAAACAGTAACTGACAGCAACCATCATTGATTTTTGTTTTTAAAATACCAACTTATGCAGACGTTATTACAATAGTAAAATCAGACTTTAAAAAAATATTGATTTTTAAGATTTTGATTTTTGAATGGTTATAATTTTATTGGGTAACAAACTTGTATAAGCCATTACCAAAATTTGCTGTAAGCTGTTTTTTCTTGGCATTATTGAATACATTTACGTGATCAGGGTTGTCCATTTTTGGAAATTTGTTTACAGTGACATCAGCAAGACAGTTTCATACCAAGATTATAATTAACTTTATTTATTAGATACGATGGATTAGTTTTTTTTCAGGGAAGCCTATTATTGCAGCAATTGTATCTGTTTTGTAAAATATGAAGTGTGGATGATTAAAAAAATAAATTCCCTTTCCTACCGAGAAGTGATTAATAATGAAGCATTGGAGGCATAATGCAATGTCACTACTAATGATACCATGAATAAATAATATTTGAGCTATGTGTTACCCCATAATTTCAGTCGTGTAATATAGAGAAAGGTAATATACTTAAGATATTATGAAATTTTAAACGATTTTAATATTAGTAATAATTGTATATATAAGCAGGACATACTCTTTTAAAAGATAAATTACATTGTAAATTTTTGCACATCTGTGCGTTTTATGTACATTGTCTATTATAATGATTCAATGTTAAAAAAACAAAAAATAAAGAAAAAAATAGTATGACAAACAGCTAATTCATATTTTACCTTTGTGTTATTTTTAAGCGTTTTAGGTATCTACATTGATACCTACATACAATTCTCCAGAGTTATAGCGCTGTCAATAAAAAGTTCACTTCTTCCTTTGATAATTTTCAATCTTCCAAAATTAGTTTCCCGAGTTTTTTTACTCCTATTCCATTATGAAGTCAAAATACAATACTAAACTCTGTTAATGTGTTAGTGTACTTAAGGGAAGGGTACAATTAGCAGTGGTGTGCGCAGCGTGGGTGACATGGCACCCCCAAATGCTTCTAAAGGGGCACTGAAATGCCAGAAAAAAAGGAGGGAAAAGAGAAAAAACTAGCTCGCCGCGAGGAGAGAAAAAATAAAAAAACCTATTTTTGTGTGATAGAAGTCAATTTTCAAATAAATATTGTGGGATCTAGATGAGAAGGGTTATCTATGGAAACAAAAAAGGCGCCATTTTGGTGTTGGCACCCACAAATTCAAAATTCTGTGCATGCCACAGACAAGTAGGGTTATTTCTTACATGCACAAAACATTTGATTCGTTGATATATTAAATTTAATAAATAATATTATCTTGTTTCAATAGTAATGCATCATTCAAAAAAAATTTTTTTAATGAAATAAATACTTAAAAAGAAATTTTTTAATGGTTACTTGAAATAAATTTGTAAATTTTGTATAGTTATTTACTAGTAATACTTTCCTACTAGGCATAAATAAAAAATAAGTGGGAATATTGTTTCTTCCATTTCTTCGAAATTGGGTTGTGTTTTGTTTCTCATAAATTTCAACTACACAAAAAATAAAATCTTATAGTCTACAATTACAGACCAATGAGAAACTTTATTTTATTCTGATCAGTTTTGAGTGAATAAAAATTGCACACCTGTCAGTCAACTCCACAAGTTTGTCCATTTCTATAAACTCCACATACTGTTTTTATTTTTGGAACTATTTTTGGTACTTTTTATATTTGTAGGCCTAGTTTCATAGCGTACTGAGCTTTCACCCCAAGGACTCGGGTTCGATTCCCGGCCAGGGCTTGGCATTTTCATACACTATAAATCATCCCGTCTGCATTAGCCCAAGTGTGCACAATAGTCAGACGTTAAACACCAAAAAACAAAGTTTATATTTATACAAATCAACCTGTGCATACTGAATGCTTGAGAGTTTAACTGCCCTAGTACATATGCTATAATTCTAAAAGACTTATAATGTTGTAAATGAACATGTGCATTTCTAGTTGAAATGGAATAATAAATAAATGGGGAGTACTCATATCTCTGCATATTATGGTGATACCCTGTCTTCATTAGTATTTACTAGAAATGCGTCCACATAAAACCCTAAAATGGATAAGTTTTACTGTCTATTTACATTAAAAGGGACGTAGATTTATCTAATGTGTTTGGACATATTATCCGTTCCTAAAATACTCTGCTTTTTATGAGAAGTATTCAATAAGGGTGATTCACTCTATTTGAAATGATCTGAGGTGTTGTATGTAATCACTATTTCCCCTCTATTATATTTTCATAATTCTTTATGTTTGTTAAATAAAGTAAAACAGTTTATTATAATTATTTATTTTATTAATAATAAAACTTAATTAACCTAAAAATCTTTAAACTACAGTTATTTTAGTTTATTCCACTTGTAATTGTTTAGGTTGTATCTGAGGAGGCACAATGTGTTCTGGTAGTTTTTCCAATGCCACCTAATGAAAATACAAACACAAATTTATTATATACATAAGTACACTGCTAGATATTATAATATATTAATCTTCATATCTGTTAATTTTCGTATGCTGGTAGCCTATTACATTACACAAAATATAAACTGGTAGCTTTTTTTAAAGAAATGGCAGAATTAAACATGCTTAAAGTGGTCATACATATAGCCTCACGAATAAAACTGCATGAAATATTTCACAGAAAAATCTAGAAATTTAGGCATCTCCTTAAATCTGAATAATAATAAATCTGAATAAAGCAAGCAGATGCTTTACAGTAGAAGTTCATGGATTGTATGTCACTAGAGTCTTTAGTAAAACAAGAAAGAACGAAAAGTGGTGTTTCACAATATCTCTAATTTCGGAGCAATTTCTACAATTTTTATAACTGATTTGCACAAGGTAGACTTAGACAAAATAGGCCATAATAAAATTCTGTGCTCAATGGGTACTAGTGCTTCTCAAAATCCCAAAACAAAAAGAATCTCTTTTTTAGAATTGTGACACAGTAGGAGAAACACCAACAATTTGTCTTTCAAGTGTTTGCGTATAGTGAGAGTCCGCACTGTTCCAATGTGTTAGTTCATTTTTTCTCAACTTTTTAAAGTTCTAAAGCTAAAACACTTTTATATTTTTTCTGTCTACATCAGAGTAATACGATCATGTCTGTAGGTTTAGTAGACATTGAACCTTCTTAAATCCTTACCGCCTTTAAATGCGTAGAGTTTGACTATACAGTGTGTGTGGATAACCAGGATATCTTGCCAGGTAGGTCTACTAACGTTAAAAATAATAACTGTACCATACAGATTGGTCCTCCAGAAAAAGGGAATAGATTTAAGTAGTAAAATCAGATGTTTTGTCTTAACTCTGTTATTTGAAAATAGATTTAGCTAAAGTAGTACAGTTGACGAAGTTTAGCTACATATATGACTTTGCTCTGGTCAAAGTTGTAATAGTCAAAGACAAAATATTGATGTGTCTCATAACCGTAAGAGTAGCTTTCAAAGGGGCAGGTCAATAAATATTGAAGTAGTTCTCTTATTATTAGGAGTAATTTGTTACACTAAATGAAATTCCATGCAGTAGCGGTAGAGAAGGGTCAATGTTTTCAAAAGTGTATGGATATCATCAGCAATCCTTGCTCTGTCACCACCCTCCCCAAGCAAGGTCACACACTTAGCTACCTGCCTTCTACTGTAAGTACGTTATTTTGTATTACAGAACCAAGAAAATAAGTTACTTTGTAATATACTAAACTTACCTTTGTTACCTTCATAGCAACACCTTCTGGTAAATTTCTTTGGATGTACTCTAAGAAAGTATCTGACGTTGATCCAGTTAGCCTATGAAACTGCATGAAGTGGTAGTAAGTTCTAAACTCATATTGCACTCTACAATTTTTATTGACATGAATTGACCTTAGCAAAGTGTAACGTTCATGATGAGGTTTACGAGGGCTCCAACTATAAGCAGAAGTTTTTAACTAATTAAAATATTAGTTTTATTTTCATTCCTCGTTACTCTAAAAGATCTGAATAACCAATTGTATTAAAACATTCTTAATGTTACACAATCCCTAGAAGCCAAAAATATGATTTTTACATGGATGTTTGTCTATGTAAGTATGCATATACTGTATTGTTTTCTTACAGAAAATAGTCTTAATTTGCAGTCAGTATTCCAGATGGATTAATAATGATGAACAAAAACATCTTGGCTCAAAGTACTACAGTTTATTCCATATTACTTGATACAAAGATTGTTGGTGTTGGCATAAACAAAGATAAGGTGCATGCGGCTAGCACTAAGCCTTGCTACCAGCTGCGACTAGAATGCCTTTGGTCATTGCTTTTTCATTCGTTGAGAATACAGACTAAATGGGGATGCGCTAAGTTTAAATGTTCTACAGCAAGGATTGATGAAGTGTTTTCTTTTGCCTAAGTAAGTGAAAGTTTTAATATATTATTTTGTATTAACTACAAGAAAGAAGTTTTTTGTTACAATGTTTTTTATTTTTGTTTACAAGGCTGAATAAGGCTCTGTGCCATGTAAAGATCCCAAGAGAGTGTACATGGTTTGCACATTAACCATGTACACATTAACATGACCACTGTCCAAAAATAATGCTCGCTCGATGTGTTTATGAAATTACATTGTACTCTTAACCAGTAGGCAGCACTATTCATGTGATTTAATACTGCTCAAGAAGTATAAACAAGGTGCCAAATGCTATTAAGTTATGTAACACATATCAAACAAGAATTTATGATTGCCATTCCTATGTCCATACAAGTATAAAACACACATTTTTTTTGTGTTTAACGTCCGACTATTGTGCAAACTTGGGCTAATGCAGACGATGGGATGTTTACAGCGTATGAAAATGCCAAGCCCTGACTGGGAATCGAACCCGGGTCCTCGGGGTGAAAGCCCAGTACGCTATCAACTAGGCCACAGAGGCGGCGATTATAAAACACACATAAAATGTGAATAAGCTATAATGTAATAACAAATGGATAGAAAAGTTCTTTTTATTTTCATACGTATAGAAAAAATTTAGGTTAGTGCAAAAAAAAATTATATTCTGAAAGCTGAATATATCATCCCGTGGTGCTATTCAAATGAACCTAATGAGTCAATTACATCAGCCCGTGGTGGTATTCAGACAACTTTTTGTGAGTCGATTCAATTGGCCGATGGCAGAACTTGAACGGCTTTTTACAGCTAATTAAATTGGCTTGTGATAGTCAAAGGGTTAACTATTGTACCAAATGGAACCCCTTAACATATGTATTAGCTTTAATGTGGGCATATGGGTTTTACTAAATTGTGGAAAATGTTAAAAACTGGATGAAAAAATGATACAATGGTAGGAAGGAAGGATTAAAAGAATATTTTAAGAGGAATTGGAAAAAATGGGATCACAAACTGTAAGAAACGTAACATGAAGGATCTAAGAAACAGATGAAATGATGTAAAAGGGAGTTTGACAGTAGTTTTTTTTCTACCTTGAGATAGGCTACAAGCACCAGTTCTAAATGAACACACTTGAAATGTTAACATACTTTGTAATCAATTACCTTTTACCAGCTTCAATTCCAATATGTTGAGCTGCTGTTAATGCAAACCACGTAAAGCTCTTTAAAACTGCTCGATCATTTCCTCTTAATTCTACTTCAATTAATCGATATAACTTATCTAAGTCCTGCAAAAGAATTAGTAAAATAAATTGTCTGAAACAAAAATATTATTTAATTAATACTACACAAACCTCAGTGCTAGTAACTTTAGTTAGGTATTAAATTTCTGACAGACATTACTAATAATTAAATGTTGTCTTTTGACATCATAGGCCTAAATGTCCTTTGTTGTTTTTTTTTAACAACACTGGACTTTGTATCATAATAACATCAAGTGTAGTACTTAAACAAAATGGAATAAGTTTAAAATCTAATTAAACTTTTGTTACTTGGGCTTGTGCAAGTAACAAGTTTTTTTACTTGGGCTTGTGCATTCACCACATATGACAAGCCTGTTACATTATTGGTGTGGCCTAGTAAGGGAAACTTAAGCAGAATGGGTGCAATTACTTTATATATTCTAACATAGTCACATGCAGATGACTGAAGGAACGGTAACTGCTTTCCAGAATATATGCTTAATCCCACAGGATACGTTTTATAACCCACAGTAGTCAGGCCATAGTCTGACACGTATATATTTAGAATTATAAGCCTAAAAACTTAAAATTCCATTAATCAACTGGATAGTTTTACTTACCTGGTTTGATGATAAACTTTTAATATTGTTACTGTTTACAGACGATGAATGTATACATGCTGCACACAATGCAGAACGTAGGGAAGAATTACAAACTTCCTGAGTAAGAAGGTTTCCTGAAGATTTTTTAATTTTGTTGAATATATGTTGGCTGAATGGATCCTAAACAGTGGATATTAAAAAAAAAATACATTAAATATTTACTTTTTTAATTTTATAGAGCCTATTACCCTGTTAAACTTAAATGTAAGCCTATTTGTGTGTGTGTGTGTGTGTGTGTGTGTGTGTATACACCAAGAAAACGAAAATTGGCTTAGTCACTCAGGGCTAAGTTGGTAGTTACCCTGTACCAACCCTGAATTTTCGTTTCTTAGTTTTTAGTATTTTAACAAAGGCATCTAGGCTTATGTTCAAGTTATTAAGTTTCTTTTAAGATAGGCACTCGAAAATCACAGTTGATCATTAAAGCAGCAACTTTCTATATCTAAGAACATTTTTTATAATATTTATGTACTATTATTGACAATAATATATACTATACAACTGGTAAAAATGCACATTTACTAGTTTTGTCAACTTTGGTAATTTTTATGCTAAAATGTTTTATTATATGCGTAATTATTAATAATCCAAAATATAAAAGTGCAAAAACAACATGGAGTTAGAAAAAAATGGAAAATAAAAATAGCAAACATAATCTCAAAATTACTACTGTATGAAAGTATCTAACATGTTTTTTATTGTAGAAACGATTAATAAAACGTGTGTTATTAATAATGGAAAAAAAATAGAACCTAACACGGCTGTGCATGAAAAACTTAACATGGTTTCTGTGATAAAACAAAGCTTTTTGCCTGCAACATACATAAGCTCAATGGTTGCAATAAAACATTAATATTTCATAACATGCATAAGTATGTTACAACTATAGCAACATGCTAAAGGTGACCTATACTACTTGACGTAGTTAATCTAGCATACTCTATGCAAAATAAACAGCAATGATGTCACAAAAAAGTTTTGTAAAAAATGGCTTAAAATCATAACTTATAATAAATTTAATCTTACAGGGGTAAATATCTCTTAATTCAATAATAAAATTTTTAAAAATTGTAAAATTACTTTATTAAAACTAGTGAACATTTAGAAATAACCATATATTTATTCTATTAGCCATTTTATTATTAAATGAAGTAATATTAATTCCCAGAACATTAAATAAATTTGATATAAGTTTAGTTACAATTTTATTTTATTTTTCACAGAACTATTGTTTAATATCATTAAGGTTTACCAGTGTACAAAAAGTATCCAGCTATTTAGAAAAAGTATCCAAGACAGAAGTTGGAGTGCTTATTAGGTTAGTAATACAGTACAGGTTAAGATTTCCCAGTATTATGGTAATTTCTTCAATACTTCAAATTTTTTCTTATATACATTAAATAAAGCTTCTGGCATAAAAAAGTGGTGTCAATGACAGGTTTTATATTACTGGATATAACCTGGCATATAATTTTCATGAACAAATCAATTTTAATTCATTCCTATATATGTAAGTGGATCTATATATGTGCCATCCTTTTTAATAAACTCCTTTAAAATGTTTTACTTTACATATACTCTAATGTTACACTAATACAATGTTATTCTTCTTACACTAATGTGATTATTCTAATGTTACACTTATACAAATGTCAAGGAGAAACAAATTACAAATTAGATTATAGCTCTTTATCTGCAGTAATTGGCCCATGAGAATAGAACTGGTCAGAAAATGAGTCAATGGTAAATTCTGCTGCATGCATTTTCAGTTTTAACACGTTTCTTTTTAAAAAATTTAACTTTCAACACATATAACACACAATGTTAAAATTGCAAAGATTCACTTATTTACACTTTTGCAAGGTGTGTCCTACAAATTGACTATCAACATAGAATGTGGGAAAATGTTTGCATGTTATAAATATAGTGACAACGCATGTGCAAAAGTAGACTGTTATCACAACACTAGGTAAAAGTACTTGCTTATTTATTCTCCTGGGCCAGTCCCTCGTACCCTAACCTAACTTATTCCAACTAGGTTTGCATACCAAACTAGGGTTACAAGCCTAATGTTAAAATATTTACAAATTTACACTTTTTTTGTAATTTGATGCTGTTAAATAATAAGTTTTTAATCTTGAAAGAACACTGCAAAGTTAAGATCCTAACTAAAGGATATTTATATTAAAAACGTTGATTATCAATACTTAATTTTTTTTGGAACAAAACTATGTGGCAAATAAAACATAAGGGACATCAAGAATAAAGACTAAACATTGTATACCTTCATTAGTTTAAGCAACGCAAACATCCTAAATATTTTTGTTCAGAAAATCATAAAATACAAAAATACGTTTCCCCAACTTTCTTACTAATCCATTCTAAAAATTGTATTGAACTATCGATATCGAAATCCAGTATCGAAGTCGACTAGCGATTATTCATTAGTTCTGAAAATAAAAAATAGCAAAATATCACAAAGTAAAAACTGCACAAGCTTCAATCTGTTGAGATTAAAAGCTCAACAGTTCCATCTTTATATTTTGCAACAAATGTCTATTTTTGTAAGTAAAACTATAAAAAACATTTGATATTTAAGATTAATAATTAGTTATAGTACTGATGAAATATACAGAAAACTAATTTTATATAGAGAAAAGTACGTAAACATAATAATGCAAAACACATCTGTTTAATAAGCAAATAGTTTTACAAAGTGGATTAAAACATCAGGAACCTATTGTAGGAAATCAGACGGTATTATAGTATATTTTTAATAAAAACGGTAAATTATATTTCATATTTGTTTAGTAATGCATTTTACATAAAATGTTATTGTTAAAATGTAAACAAATTTTGGTGAAACAGTCTTAAATAAATTATACATATTTTTTGCTTTTAAATTTCCCAACCCGGATTTTTTTAAAAGAGCAGTTTAAATGTTTTCTTACAGATTTTAAAGAATTTATTACAGTATAATCGGATCAGAATCGTTCAATGATCAGTTAAAAAAGTTTTTTGCTCAATTTTAAAATGTATGACAAAAACAGCTTAAAAGCTAATACTGTATTTTTTTTTAAATTAAAAGTATTTCTGAGGCATTTGAACAGTACATGCCAAATTTTTGAATTGATTAGTATATGATTAATCTTCAGTAACGTCCAAATAATTTTTAATAGTAGGTAGTAGGTAAACATTGTGATTTGCCAATCAAACGCTCGACAGATTTTTTTTCAAGATTGTTTAACTCCGGAATGAACAGCTCCAAGTGCACTCCCTACATTAAATGATAGGAGTAACTCCGAAGAACATAATTATAAATTGCAAAAAACTATAGGTCTTAAGTTTACAATTCTTCTGTAACAATACAACATTTTGGTTTATAAACAACTGTAGCCGACATGTCTTATTATTTGACCTACCTTATCCCCACCTTCACACATTTCCACTCTCAAGTACTTTCTAGGTAGACTTATTAATTAATGTAGGTCAATTATCTTTCATTCTTTTTCGAGCATGTTGGTATTATAAATATTTTTTTTTTTTTTTTTGACCAAGTCTGTATTAAATTCAAATATCTGTGTTATTCGGCTGTATTTTAAGAAAACATGCCCAAATCTCCTTATTTCGTAAATCTCCACAAGAGTTTATATTTAGTGCTAGCTCATATTTTGTAAATTAAAAACACTAGATTAAGACTGTACAAGTCCGACTAGGTGCGTACTCATTGTTGCTGGTATGTTGAGGCCAGATTGTACCCTCATTGAGTATCTTTTATGTTGAAAAAACATAGGCGTGAAACCATCGATGTTAAAACATCGATATTATAGTAGAGATATTATTTACTCACCAGCCTTTACTAGTCAGCATTAGTGATGGGCAAAAGCGCTATTTTTGTTTAGCAGCTAATTCTGTTAATGCTAATTAGAATTAGCAGTTTAAAATAACAGGTACAACTGCTAACTCCTAATTTTCTAGACTGCTAACAACGACCTTAGCAGGAAAACGCAGCTTAAATAGTATTGTCACATTACTTCATTCTTTATTCCTTATCTTGGCAGCTGAGATATGCAAATACAATGAGGTTGCAGTTGCACGTTTTGTCCTACCCTTCCTGCACTATTAATTTGTATATAGGATTTGTGAATAAATCTCTGACGATAATGAGAAATGAACATGCTAAGTTCAAAGATGTAATTAATTGTGTTCGGTTTTTCTTTCACGCACTGTCAAGTAATATTAAATATATTTTGTAGTACACTTTTCTAAACTTATGATACAATAATAATTTTAATTTAAAAAATTAAATTAAATTAAATTAATTTTAATTTGATTAGGATCATGTTCGCTGTTTGTAATTAATTAAAATGCTATTTAAAAAATATTATTGTGTTTTAATACATGTAGGCTATCTATTTAGGCCCATCTTTTTTTACATTTCTCTTATTTATTCATGTTCCTAATAAATTAAAATGTTCTTGTTAGGTATTATTTCAAATATTTTATTATATACTATCATAATGGTTCTGATAATGTTTATTTTTTTTTATAATCACATTATTTAAAATAATATTGTCATTTATTATATACTATATTATTGTAATTATAATTGTGTGAAAAATCGAAAAATAAGTGTTTGAAGGTCAAATAATTACTTGTTAATCTATAATTTTTATGTTTTAAAATATAATTTTAAGCAAATATTTTTATAATGTTAAAAATACAAATTCGGCTTGTGTTACATTTATTATTTATAAAAAACACCCTAATTTAAATTTACAGTTAACAAAAAAAAAAAAAATGATACTGCTATGCAATCTGAATCTCAGGACAGTAGCCAACAACAATTAATGGAAAAAACGCTGACAATGTGTTTCCTGTTTAGCAGCTTCAACGTTAAACAGGTTCAGCAGTTAGCAGCAGAGGTTAGCAGTTGGCAGGTCGGGAACAGTCGAAACAGTGTGCCATGACTCTGCTATTAAACAGTTAGATTAGCAGCTTCAACGTTTAACAGGTTCAACAGTTGGCAGTAAACGTTAGCAGTTGACATCACGGTATATGTATATACGGTGGTTGAGAGGTCCGAAACAATGTGCTATGACCCTGCTATTCAACAGTTAGATTAGCAGCTTCAACGTTTAACAGTTGGCAGTAGATGTTAGCAGCTGCAGTTACGTTAGCAGTTAGCACCATAGCAGGTCGGAAGCAGTGTGATCTAACCCTGTTATTTAACAGTTTGTTTATTATCTGTTATTTTTAAGTGTGATTAAGAGTCTGCTAATACTAAAACCATTTAGCAGCTAAAAAATAACAGATTGTTAAATAGCAACCCATCACTAGTCAGCATGTTATGACGTAATATGTTATGACGTAATTGTAATTACTTTAATGCAATTAGGATTATGAATTTTGTTATTTTTTAAATCATGTCTTTAAGTTTTTTCGATGAGAAAAGTGGAATAATTCCTTGTTGTACATCTTGGGGTACTTGGTGGCAGACAGTTCATGAAGTCCATATTGAAATTAATCTACCAAACAATACGAAATCGAGAGATGTAAAAGTAAAAATAAATCCTAACTTCATTGAATGCTGTGTACACCAAGAGACTATTATAAAGGTAAGGTAAGTTTATAGACGAAAATTAAGTTGGAATACAATTTATATTTAAAAACGAATGTGATAATTAACTACGATATACACTTTATTCATTAGGTCTCTTCACGCTATTTACTCTTCATGGTTAACATTTTGGTAAATATGCAGCGTAGCTTGTCCTGGACAAGCGGTTTTTTTTTACTAAAACGCTTTATTACATGCCCAGAAGCAATAATGCAAAATATAAAAGCACGGAAACCACGAGAAGTGTAATAAAAATTGAAAATAAAAGTGACCAACATAACCTTAAAATTGCTACTGCACTAAAGTCGGTAAAATGTTGTGTAGATAGATAAAATTATGTGTAACAAGATTTTTGGGTGATAAAAAACCTTAATTTTTTAAAAAAAACACTACATAACCTAACTGACATGGTTGTTTCGTGGTAAACCTAACTAACATGGGATGATGGGTGAAAACTCTGTTTAATTCAAGTATTAAAATATTCAAGTTAACTAACCTTGTAATAAATGTTATTGTGACGGATATAATGCAGCCGCTGCTTTATAGAATTGGTGAATTCTTTACTTGTATAGTGGTACCCCAGCTATGGTCGACCTGGACAACGGAATGAAAAATTGCATAACAGTTTAGTTCCAGGGGATTTAACTCCTTTATCTGAAACTATACTGTTATGCAGGTTCTTTTTCATTCCGTGAATTAGACCATTAAACGATATCGGCCTTTAGCCACAATAATATTTATTACAAAGTTAGTAAAAACTTTAATTAAACAAGGTTTTCTCCCATCATCAGTGTCAGTTATTATCAGGTACAGATTATTATCTGTATCAGGTTATGGAGTATTATTTTTTTTAAATTAAAAATTTTGTCACCTAACAACCGTGTTAGACCCAACATCCGTGTCAGTTAGGTTCACCACGCAACAACCTTATCAGGTTATGGAGTATTCTTTAAAAAAAAATAAGGTTTTTTTCACCCAACACCATGTTAGGCCTAACATCATGGTTCAAAATGGCTTAAAATTGTAAGTAATAAGAAATTTAATCTTCCTAATTTCTTAGGACTATCTTGTAATTCGATAATAAAGTACATAATTAAAAAAGATTTCAAAAATCATTATTTAATGAAATCACCTGAAAGTGCAGAAATACAAATAATGAAAGGAATAGAAACTTTTTTAAACTTAACTTATATAAATAGAACCTAATTGAAACAGTATACAAATATATCGGAGCCACCTCGGTGGTCTAGTGGATAGCATACTAGGCTTTCACCCTGAGGACCCGGGTTCGATTCCCAGCGAGGGCTTGGCATTTTCATACGCTATACATCATCCCATCATCTGCATTAGCCCAAGTGTGCACAACAGTCAGACGTTAAAAAAAAAAAAAAAAAAAAAAAAAAATACAAATATATCGACCCAGTTCTCAGTGTAATGAAAAACGAAGAATTTCCCACTTCTTTCACATATTAAGAATGCCGGAGGACAGAATCCTGAGACAACTGGTAATGAGAAGCATCAACAGGAAAACACAGGGAATATACATCACACAAGTCCTCAGGGACCTCAGTGAAATAGGACTGAAAATGGATGATGCAACAGACAAATGTAAAATAATACGCTTTCTTAAGACTAATAAATTTAAAGTGGATAAACCGAAGAGACACAAGAGGGTAGTGATCACAGATGCCGTCAGGAAGCAACGATCTGATCGAATGAGGGATTATTGGAGAGAAAGATTATAGCCCAATGTTAGGAAGAACTGAAATTTAGACTAAAGTGATCCCATGAGGCAAAAAAAAAAAAAAAAAAAAAAAAAAATAGAACCTAATTAACATGGGTGTGTGTGAATAACCTAATATGGTTTTGAGATAAAAAGTAACCTTTTGCTTATAACATATATAAGTTTGCCAGTTGCAATGAAATATCAAAGTTTCGTAACACATATAAGCAGTTCCTTAACGGATGTCTTTGCTATAGTAAATCTAGCATGTTTTTGTAAAATAAACAGTAATGACGTCATAATATAGTTCTGTTAAAACTGCTTTAAGTCGTAACTTATAATAAATTTAATATTCCACGGGTAAAAATCTCTTAATTCAATGAAAAAATATATAATAAAACAAACAAACAAAATTTTAAAAGTCATTACTTTAGTAAAAGTAGTGAACATTAAAAAAAAATTGTTATATTGTTAACTTTTATTTTATGAATAATTATGATAATGATTATTATGAATAATCATAAATGACTATTATACAGGAATATATTATGGTTATATTAAAGGAAAACAATTTGACATATCAACATTTGAAATGGTCCTGGTATAAATAGAAAGTAGACGTAATAATCCACAGAATGTTATGGTATGGGAGTGACAAACTAGATTTAGTGAAGTAGTTATTTTTGTATATATATTTTTTATTATAGTACTTTATTAAATTAACGGATATCACCCATGGAAGATTAAATTTGTTATAACTTATGATTTCATGTTATTTTTACTATGCTTAGGTCACCAAAAGTCAAAGTCAAATGAAGTAGTAATCATGTTCGCGTTATTAGTTGTTGAATTAACATGTTTTTAAGTTTGTTAAAGCATGGCAGCTACTGTGTATGAATTTTATGATAAGCAAAAAATTAACGATTTTTACAAAGTAGCTGCTACTTTATATATGCCATCATAACATTTTTTCTTTTTTTTATGGTTGTAAGGCGAAAAGTACATTGAGGCTATTATTCATAACACTCATTAGGGTTAGTAATTACGTTTATTTAAAACCATATTACATTTTTATACACAACCGTATTAGTTTGGTTCTTTAGTTATTGTTTTTAAAAAGTGTTTATTGTGTTTATTATTAATTACACACATTTAAACAATGGTTTTTGTGATGAAAAACATTTTTCACTTCCTTGTGGTAATAATTTTTCAGTAGTGTGCTCACTTCTTTTCTATTTTTTCTAACTTCCTGTAGTTTCCACACTTTAAATTTTGCGTTATTATTAATGTAATAAAATGTTTTGATTAAAAAAATCAAAAATTAGCAAAACTGCTTTAACGTCAAGTTTACCTATTTGTGTAATTGTTGTTTGGGTAAATATGCAATAACTGGAAATATAAATATTAAAAAATTTTTTTAATGCCTTAGTTCATGACAGTTGTAGTAATACAAATATAAAAGTGAGGAAGATAACCGAAGATCAGATAAAAGTCTGGAAAATACTATAAAATCAAAAAAGTTTACTTCTGTAATCTAAATGGTATTTATAATATTTCAAGCTTCTTTAAAATAAATGATTTTTAAATATTTTTTTTGTCACATACTTTAATATTCAGTTAAGTGTTGTTCACCTGCGTAAGATTAAATTTCTTATGATTACTAATGATTTTATGCAATTTTCAATGTAACTATATTGTGACATCGTTGCTCTTTACATAGCTTGGAGATTTACTACACCAAGGTATATGAGTATGGTCAAAAAATGCTTCAGTGAAGTTTGACACAGAATCTCATGATTTGATGTAAGAAAAAAACCACTTAGAAAAAACCACTTTGTGGGATATTTAGCTGAATTTAAATTTAAATTCAAAATAATTATAAGCAAAGAGTTAACCATTTTTTTTTAACAGTTGTTGTTTTATGTTCACTGTAACAGTTATAACAAGTTTAGTAATTTTTACGAACTACTTTCGTACAAAACCGTTATATAAAAACATGTTAGGTTTTTACACTATGTACTTTTATACAAAACTGTGTTTGTTAGATTGGTCATTTTTGTGATGGAAAACATATTAGCTACTTTCACTCTAATTTTTGGTCACATTTATTTATTTTTCAATTTCTTATTAGGCATATAATAAAGTACTTGTAACAAAAATTGTGAAAATAAAAGTTTATTTTAAAATAGCCAAATGAAAAGTCTATTATTATCAAACCAAGGTCTATATGACTTATTGCCAAAATGCTTTGTTTTACTATGTAATAGTAAAAATACAAAATATAAAAGTGCGGAAACATTAAAAGAGTGAAACAGACTGATGGTACATTTCAGTATATATACCTATCATTCTAAGAAAAAATTAAGCAAATCGCAAATAGAAAGAGGCATTGTATTAGGTTTAGTCAGTTTTTTTTAATAGATTAAAGATAATTTGGAATTAATAATAGTATATTGATGAAATTGGAAATATAGAAAAAGTATTGATCACATAAAACTTATGGTTTTATTGAATAATCATAAATGACTATTATACAGGAATATATTATGGTTATATTAAAGGAAAACAATTTGACATATCAACATTTGAAATGGTCCTGGTATAAATTAGCTATTCTTCAGATTTGTTGCTTTTGTGTAATCTGGTAATTTATTTTCTCAGGGAAAACTGTTTGGTACAGTTCATAATGATGATTTAGTTTGGACGATTGAAGATGGCTGTCTTTTGAATATAGTTCTGTCGAAAGCAGATTATGAGAAAAAGGAAGAAATTTGGGAAGCATTGTTGCTAGATGGCAGTTACAAACCAGATCTGCTTACCCTTCATGAGATGAGGAAAAAAATTGATCTTGAAAAGTTTCAACTTGAAGTAAGTGAATAAATTATATTACTAAGTTTTAAAAAAATAATTTTCAAGTTACTATCACAGTCATGATTCACTAATAACAATGTTTTCCAAACTCTCAACTTTATTTATTATCATTTTAAAATACAAAATGAAAATTAAATAATTGATGATCAAAAATTGCTAGAATCAAAGAGAACAGTTTTATTTTTATGCACACTCACTTGACAGAATTTCTAATAAAAATGGCAGAAACTTCTACTTTGAAGATTGTTAAATGTGAGTTTGTTTTTATAATTAAAGCATACAAATAGAAACCTTTATAGTGACCTGTCAAAGTGACAAAAACATTAATTGTTGATGGCATAATCAGTTTTGAACATGTAAATGTCTGTTTTAAGAACGGACTGGCTACAATAGCAGGCCACAATCTGTTTATCCGAGCTTTAACTGTCCAAAAATGTGTAATTCATATAATAAAAAATAAATGTAGTAGGTTTATGTACCAAATTACTTTTAAATGTTTCAGAACCCTGGAATGGATTTCAGTAGAGCAAAACTTTCAAAAAGCTATGACAGAATGCCTGGAATTCCAACAGAACAACAAATGTCATTGTAATTAAAAGTATTGTTTAAAAATCTATTGACTTTGTAATGTATAAATAGTTATGTATATAAAATTAATTTTTACTTATACTCATTTATTTTAAGATATGATTATGTACATGCTAATTTATGAATTTGAAATGAACTATTTTGATTGTTTCATTTTTTGATATTGTATTTCTAATTTTTGGTTTAATTAAACTGTCTTTTACTTGACTTTGGTATTTTCCATTACAGTAATATTTCATTTATGGATTAATATCATTTTGGTAAGCCTAGGTTAATTCTATTTTAAAGGTGATACATTGGAATGTTGATCAGCAACATATCATACATATATAACATTCTTCTTATATCTATATTTATGGCTATAAATTCTAATTAATAGCCTAGACTCATCAGCTTAAATTTTGCACTTGGGCACTCAATTGTCAGCTGATTCAATGACTTTTCATAAGAAATCCATTGTATTTCTGCATTGAGTTTAAGGATGAACTCTAGTAAAATCCTTATAAATGATGTACTCCTTTGTTGGTTGGAAACGAGATTACAATCTATGCATTCTAAAAAGTATTTGGCAGATTACATTTATTCCACAGTATTATTTTTTAAAAAAGTTTTTTGTATTATACATTTATAGCTTCATATAACAAACAAGTTTTTCAGTGAAAAACAATACTAACCAGAAATATAATATAGTTGGTAAGAATAGATTCTTAGAACTGTATTAATAATGAAGCTATTCTACAACAGTAAGTTATTAATTTGAAAAATCTGTTAAAATAAAAATATAATATAGGTTTATAAACAGTTTTAGGAAAAATATTTATGTGCCAGAACTGAATTTATATATTTTTTATTTTATTAATTTTTAAAGACTACAATGACATGTTTACAATTTTTACTGTAATTTTATTATTCCTTGGACTAAAATTAATTGAATTTTATGTTAAAAAATTCAGTGTGGGCTCACTGAAATATTAAGAATTTTTAAGAAATCGAGTTCTTTAAGAAATATCAATCCCATGTATTTTTTAAATTAGAAAAAGTTATACATGACTATTGTTGGGTTTGTTTGTGCTTCTGGATTGAATCATTAACTGAGTAATTAACTTATTTCAAATTATTATACAAACTAGATTTATGTTTCATATAATCACAACTGTCTGTTGATGTAATAAAAGCGAATTTCGAAAAGAATTTTTCTTTATCTTACCCTTTTTGAAATTCTTATTTCACCAACACAATCAGCATTATTATCACTAAACATTCAAGTAACAAAAAAAATAAACTCTGCCAGAAAAAAGTTCTTAATTTCAACAGATTTTGGAAGTTTAAAATACTAATTTATATAGTTTTTATGGTTGATTATGATGGTGATAATCAGCATTATAGTTCATATATAGTATTTTTAACTCTTAGATTAAATTGAAATTACGAAATAAACCATGACTAGTCAAATTAAATTTATTAATTTCAACATATTTGAAAATTTAAAATGGTAATTTATTATTTGCTTTTTTTAATGCCGAAGCAAATACCAAAATCGATTTCTGTGCCAAGTTTGAATCAAATTGAACTAAAATTGTGAACGTGAAAGCTTGTTACATTATATAAAAATACACATAAATTTTAAGGACCCCTCAAAAAGTGATCTAAAGAATCGGCACTCAGTTCAAGGTCTTGGGTCTGGGTCTTTTCATAATGGCCACGCCAATATTTTATTTTTCAGAGAAAATTTGCTAAAAACTTTTGTTTTTGAAGCATATTGTGAATGTGGAGTAGTATTATTATCTTCTTTTTAAAAAAAACTATTTTCAACATGGATTTTACAAAAGAGTGACTAGTTTTCCTAGATTATAGTATTTATAATCGGAGTAACATTCTCATAAATTATTTGCAAATTAAAACAATATTTTGCTAAAATATTCCTCATAGCAATGGTGGTTAAACTTCATCATGTATGATGAAAATACAATATTTCCTTCCATGTGATCCAAACAATGTGATGTGTTGGTTACACTTAGTTTTGTGACTCAAGATCGAGTGTCGTCTACTACACCTCAGCCACTTAGGAAAACAGTCTGTTAAGAATACTAGTGGAACAGAGAGAAAAAATGTGCGAGTGAGATATCGAGTCTACTCTCTCACCACAGCTCTCTCCTTTTCCTTCACTATCGCTGAGTGGTAACATATTTTAAAATCAGACTAGCAGATGTTTTTGTTACTGAACTGTTTGAGGAAGCTGAAGAAGACTTCTCCTACATGCGCGAGAAAATCCTGCGCAAACCGTTTGTCAAGTGGTTAGACTATAATTATGCATTCTGTCAAGATCATTGGCCGTGTACTCTATGTTCGTCGTGTCTTTTAACTCGGCAAATGTAGTTTTTCGATATTAAACCACAACCTACACAGACACAGATAACTACGTATTGAAAGTGTTTCGGTGAAACGTTGAAATCTATGAGTAAAGTTAATTTTTTGACTGATTGGCTGGGCTGGTTTTGAGTCTTTTGCCGACTTACAAAATTGCCGAATAACAAAGTTAGCTGACATAGGACCTTGACAGCCTGAATCATTAGCAGATTACGCTCGATTTCAAGGCACTAAAGTAGATGGGATGCTCGGAGGGAAATATTTTATTTTTCATCATACATAAGGGTAATCAATTTTCTCTATGAGGGATGTTTTGGCATAGTATTGTTTTTTTTTGTTTAAAAAAGAACTTCATAACTCAACTTGGCTGTTGGGTTTTTAACTCTGTTCAACTTGTATTCCTTAAAGAGTATTCCTGGAAGAAACGTAAACCTAGTATTTTAATACAAAGTACTAGTTGGTCTATTCATTGTACTATAATTAAATCCAAAAATAATAAAAAATATTTATTAATAAAATTAAAAAATGGAAAGCTTTTTAATATTGTTAAACTATGTATCTATAGCATTGTTAATCAACAATTTCATTATGATGAATTTGGTAAATGGGTGTATATTTTTTACCAGGTGTACTATTTACAAGGTTAATGTTAAACTCAAATTAATTGGAGGGATATCTCCAAAATTTCGTGATATTTTTTGAATTAACCCCGAATGTTGCCACCGTTAAACATTTCTAGGTTGACATACGGTGAATTTGGAGTAAAAATCAAATTTGGCGGAAATCCGACGAGTCGTTCGTTAAAATCAACCTTCTCGTCCTAAGTGGATCTTCGGTATTTTAATCACTCGTTGTCTAACCGCTGACCACTCACAGATTGGTAGAACAAGTCGGATCGCGATTCAATTCACAAAGTTACGTGCTTGTTGATGAATTGATACAACAATTAAATGGTATAAGTTAAAGTTGTTTTAATATTTATATTTTAATAATGTTTCTGTGAGATTATTATTATTACTGCTACGACTGCAATAAAAAAATGCCTCCCACGATACAAACTAATGTCAATCCTGGAGAGCAAAGGCCTCAAAGACCTGGAGAGAGGAGGTGAGTTTAGACTAGGTATTTAACCAGTATTACTTCTAAAATTTTGTTTAAATTTTCTAAAAATTATTAACTCATTAATACTTTATGAATTTATATTAATCAGTAATTGTTTAGGTATCAATATCTTATTTTATTATAACCTAGGATATCTTTGCACTTTTAAGTATGCTAAAGTAATGATTTCAAGAATTTTTTTTTAATGAACTATTATTACAGTAACCCACTATTATTCACCCACAGAAGATTCAATTTATTACAACAACGATTTGTAGGTATTTTTAATGGAGTATATTGTAATGCCATTGTTGTTTACGTGGAACATGCTAGCTTTACTATACAAGTGATTACTATGCCAACGTTACCCAGCGAGTTATCACATTATAACTTAGTCAAGTTATAAACACCCAATAATTCAGTCAAGTTAAGTTCTTCTATTTTTAAAGTTTATATTACACCTAACAACAGAGTCGAGTTAGGTTCTTAAGTTTTTTTATTTTTTAATAACATGCATACAATTAGTCATTTTCACAATGAAAAACACATTACCGATTTTCGTGCACTTTTAAGTTATATATGTCACTTTTATTTTTTCTGCATACATATTTTGTATTATTACTATTAGGAATATAATAAAGTGTTCTGATGCAAAAATTGACTGAAAATGACATGAAGCTCAAAAGTGCAGTTTTACCTAACCTAGTATTATAGCAAAATTCCTATACTATTTGCTGCCATTCCTAGTTTTATTATTTTTAACCATACCAAATTAATTTTGGGTAGCCCTAACTTTATACATAATTGTTCTAAAGATGGAGTCTACTAGAAATGCAAAAGAAGGATTAAAAATAGGAGAACTATGCAAGAATGACAAACACAGTTCTTAACTTGGTCATTTTATCTAGAATTGCCAGCAAAGTACTTACTTTGGTAGTAGATATAACCTACAAAATTGAGGTTGGTAAGATTTTAAAGTTTTTGTTTGCTAAAACATTGTATGTTAGAGCTAAACATATAATGTATGTTTTATGTGTATAAAAGTATTTTTCTAAAATTTTAGGAAATTACAAGAATCATTATTTTTGTTATTCCTTACCTAACAAAATATGTGTTTTTGTAAATATTAAGCCGCCTCGGTGGCCTAGTTGATAGCGTACTGGGCTTTCACCACGAGGACCCGGGTTCGATTCCTCGCTAGGGCTTGGCATTTTCATATGCTATAAATCATTCCATTGTCTGCATTAGCCCAAGTGTGCACAATAGTCAAACGTTAAAAAAAAAAAAAAAAAAAAAAAAAAATTGTAAATATGACTTCTTAGGACTCAAGCTTTTTTCATAATTCTTTTTTCCAAAAATGCGTTATTACATGCCCAAAAAAATCACACAAAATATAAAAGTGCAGAAACTACTGAAAGTTTGAAAAAAATAAAATGATCCACATAATATCAGAATTATTATTGCATGAAAATAACAAATGTGTTTTCTATGCCAGAATTAATAAATACGAAGGTTGTCCATAAAATAAGGTTCCAAATAATTTTTCATAAAGAAAAAACATGTTTAATTGCATTGAATAATACATTTTTGGAAAGCTTAACTTTTTTCTATTTTTTGATATAATCGCCTTTGAGATCGTTATATTTTTGCATACGGTGAACTATGTTTTTTGTATGCCTGAGTCGAAAAACTCTCCCACCACAGTGCAAAGATAGCTTATAACATCTTCTTTCAGCTCATCTTTGGTACTGAGATGTATCCCACCTAAGTGTTTCTTCAAATTAGGGAAAAGATGGTAGTCACTTGGGGCTAAGTCTGGGCTGTAGGGCAGATGTGTGGCAGTATCCAATCCAAATTGGTTGGTGAGATTGGTTGTTACACGGGCGATGTGCGGACGAGCATTGTGTTCCAACGGAGGGAGTTGAAACAAACTCCCTTCGTGAGCATGCCTCTCCTCTTGTTTTGAATCGTGCGGTGAAGGTAGTAGCGATCAGCATTGATTGTTATGCTGGTATGCATGAATTCACATAACAATAACCCCTTCCATCCCAAAACACTCTTGCCATGACTTGAAGGCAGACAGTGTTTGTTTGAACTTTCATGGCTTCGGCAACTCTGTATGTTTCCACTGACGTGATTGTTCTTTCGTTTCTGGTGTCGTGTAGTTTATCCAGGTCTCATCTCCAGTGACAATGGAGTCCAAGAATTTCTTGCAATCGGTTTTGTAGGCCGCATCAATCCTTTGCCATTTGTGGTCTGCTGTAAGCAGTGGTGGGACCTACTTTGCACACAAATTTTGCTATACCCTAAATGGTCTGTTAAAATTTTATCAATGCAGGTCATGCTAACATCAGCAATCATCTTGGAGAGCTCCTGAACAGTTACCCTCCTATCTCTCAGCATTGCTTATTCCACTTTCGCAATTGTTTCATCCGAAACAGATGGCCGTCCGGAACGCTGTTCATCATGAATGTCTCTACGTCCGTCTTTGAATTCTCTGCACCATTTGTGCACATTTTGTATGCTAATACATTTTCTCTGTAGACTTCACACAGTTGGGAATGAATGTCCACTGGGGCAGTGTTTTTTGCACACAAAAAACAAATCACAGAGCGTAATTCGCACCTGGCGGAAGACATAAGTGGTAACTCCATTACTAACGGCTGCCGGGCTAAGACCTCACGTAGTGGGGATTGGGGAGGGGGAACCAAGCTGCAAGCGAAGGTCATTGGATTCTGCGTAACAGTGTTCGTAGCGACTTTAGTGCCTTGTGAACCTTATTTTATAGACAACCCTCGTATATTTTATTAATAATGAAAAAAATAGAAACATGAATAATAGAAAGAACTTAATTAGAACTGTTTTTACATTAAAGTAGAGTTGCCTTTAGAATGTAACATGATATTATAAGTTAAATGGTTGTAAGTGGCAATGATGTTATAGTATAGTTCTGTTAAAAATTGCATAAAATTGTAAGTTATAAAAAAATTTATCTTTTGTGGGTGATTAATATCTTAATATCTGTATGTGATTAAAAATTAATATCTATTAATTGAATAATAAAGTACTTTATAAAAGAAAAAAAATATTTAAAAATCATTATTAAAAAAACAGTTTTATTGCATACATACCAAATTATATCAATCACTTAAGTAAACTAACTTGGTTTTGTATGAAAATATTATTGCTTGAAAAACCTAACATGGTTTTGTATAAAACTAGTATTTTTTAAAAGTTACTAACCTTGTAATGACTGTTATGGCGGATAAAAGTCAGCCACTGTTTGAAAAAAAAAAAACGGTGAATTCTTTGCTTATTTATTCTTATTTGAATTCTTTGCTCTTTATTTGAATTTAAATTTAAATTTAGCTCAATATATCAAAGCATAGCCTTTTGATTTTGTCATACAGAAGCATGACAATTACAATGATACAGTAATATTTCTTTATCAGTTTTATAAATATTGCTGCACTTTGAACACTATATGATTCTTTAAAAATGCAGTGATTTATAAGAAAATCAACAACACGACAGCAATCCCATTCAAAACTAACAAAAAGAAGCAAATTGCAGAGTTCACAAGTAATGGCTACCATGCCATTGCAAGAACTAGCAATGTATTCATTGTGTGATTGTGATAACGTAGTTGTATTGAAAAACCATAACTTATAGTAAGAAATTTAATCTTCCATTCAATTTAATATCTTACGTAATAAGATACGTAATAATAAAATACGTAATAAAAGTAAAAATTATGTAAAAATCTTAAATTTTATAAGAGGCTCACAATATCACGAGTACCTGTGTTTACATTAAACACATTTCTAAGGAAATATAATACTTAAATTTTTTACTATGAATCAACTTTTGAATCTTAGACTTTGAAGCAAACATGTCTAGTAAACAATTTTCTTAAAATACTTTCTATTTCAAATACTTCCCTACTTTTTCCAGTTTCCTCAATTGTTATTTATTGAACATTTAAACCACAATATGAATTCAAAAATTAATTGTGGCACTAGTCATTATTAAAGTATGTTATTTATTAATTTTGTTTTAGATCAGAACTGGTGTGTCGAGTTAAATATTGTAATACTTTACCAGATCTGCCGTTTGATCCAAAGTTTATAACATATCCATTTGAATCTACAAGGTAAGTAGCTTAACTGAATCCACAAAATAGATAAAGACATAGTGAACAATTTATTTTGTTAGTGTTAATGTATTTTAACCCTCACATATATGTACTTTTTGGAATAATAATTATTCACTGCATGCCACAATTTTGAAATTGATATTTTTCATATTTTTCACTTTTTTTATGTCTAGCAATGTTTAGTTGGGCAATTTATTTAGGCTTCTAGCTTCACATTGCACTTTTCATTTGACAACACTTGTAGTACTGATGCAATGTTCTCACTAATCAGATTTTGTATCCTACAAATAAAAGACGATGTGTAAACCAATTTATTTACTCATAAAAGAATTTAAAAGAAAACTTATATAACTACAATAAAATGCCAGATTGTGTGTGTGTGTGTGTGTGTGTGTGTGTGTGTGTGTGTGTGTGTGTGTGTGTGTGTGTGTGTGTGTGTGTGTGCATGCGTGTGCGTGTACGTTTTTATGCATGTGGACTATAAGTTTTGTGATAGATTACAAATTGAGACATAAACTGATGAACATTAATAAACTTCTGTTGTGTGTTTTATTATATTAGATAATGATATGGTATGTGTGGTAACACTGAGTGCATTAATAAATAATTATAGTTGTAAATTTTTAAGTATAATTATATCAGATCAAACCAGTAACCTGAGATTGAAAGTGTTCAAATAAAAAGCTAAATTAAAATTATTAACTTGTATTAAAATCATTCTAAAATTACATTAAATTAAAACTAGTTATTCACAAATACATACACACATGCACACACACACACACACACACACACACACACACACACACACACACACACACACACACACACACACACACACACACACACACACACACACACACACACACAGAGGATTGACTTCCAAGTAAAAACCAATTTTTTTTTTTTTTCTCTTTATTTGTTTCACCCAACTTTGGGGTACATTAAATCAATCACCTTTTAATGTTCTGTGTCTTCCTCATAGCCCAGTATTGCTTCATTCGTTGTGATCTTGCTTTTTTCTTTTTTGTTTATTTATTTATTTTATTAATTTTTTTTGTGTTTAATGTCCGACTATTGTGCACAATTGGGCTAATGCAGACAATGGGATGATTTATAGCGTATGAAAATGCCAAGCCCTGGCCGGAGACCTGAAAATGAAGACCCATAAAAATCTCAACATCGATTTTCTTCATGATCACTAAATTTTTTTATACTTTGTTTAATGAAAATTGTTGAATATCACTGGCCTCACTATTCTCTACTTTTACTAAAACCTAATTTTGCCAAAACTATCAGTAAATACTGTATTGTTTTGTTCTAAAAATGATATTTTAAATGCAAGGCAAGGCTGTGTTTGTTTAAGGTTTATTCAGTACAACCCAACGTCTTTGGAGAGGAACTATAAATATGAAGTATTAACAGAACATGATTTGGGCGTGACAATTGATTTGATTAACAGGGATACTTATGCAACAGATTTTAACAGCTACCACCTTGATCCAGCAGATGAAAAACTTTTGGAAGAAGATATACTTACACAACAAGATTCAAAAAGGTAATGGTAGTGACATTTGTTCATTCTATAGTAAATCTGGCAACTACACAAATTTGAATCGCTTATTGTGCTTTACTTTATTCTGTATTTTGATGCAGCAGCAAAATTAGATTTATTAAATAATAAGTTAATTTACAACAATCTTTTCGTAATGAAAAGTAGATTTACTTACTCCTTGGCATTTACTTACTCCTTACTGTGCAGTTTTGTCCTTCAGAACGACTCCTCCAAGATTATCTGTTCTGTGTTCATTTTCTAAGCCTTAGCCTCTCTAGATCCTCTTCTATATTATCAAAAATCTTTTCCTGAATTTTAATCTTCTTTCCACAGGAGTGATCAGGAAGAGATGATTTGTCTTCTGGGGAATAAACGTTTTACGTTTATAACGAAGTTGAACTGAGACTAAACATCAGTGTTAATTAATAATTAATCACAAAAATTAATAAAGACACAGTAGATTTAAAGTATTTTAAACAAATGGCGAAGTGTAAATTAATTACAAGTAAATTTAATAAAACTATTTGATTTGTATTTTCTAGTATTTTGTGATTACATATTTTTGTTTTTAATTTAGTGTAATAAATTTGTTTAGAATTTCAAATATAAATAATTTCTAGGTCTCGTCATCATGCTCAGAGTGTATCGTGGTTACGCAGGACTGAATATATTTCAACAGAACAAACCAGGTTCCAACCTCAAACTATGGACAAAGTGGAGGCTAAAGTCGGTTTCAGTATCAAGAAGAACTTCAAGGTAAAATGATATAAAAGTTTTTTAATATTAGATTATATGTCTTTTTTTTAAAATCTAAAAGTGGTTCCCAACCTGGGGTGTTCTTGTCCATGGGGGTATTCAGAAATAATATTAGTAATGATGTGAAAATGCTGAACCGATTTTGAGATTCCTTCTATGATAAAGAAATTGAATATCAGGAAATGATTTATTGAAAATTTGTGTATGAAGTTTTTGTAACATGTAATTCAAGTACATTTAGCTATTACAAAATGTGAAAGATGATAGTATACTAATATTCTTTTTAAAAGCAACATGATATTCAGAAACCAAAATAAAGTTAATAGTTCTCATTGTTTACAAAGTCAAATTTTGGTTTGTTGTGAAAGGTGAATAATGAGGAATAATTAATTGATAAGGCATTAAAATTTCTGTTGCTGTTTACAGTAACTGAACTTGTGGAGGAGTCTTCTCAATTTGTATACCTTCAATAGAATCAGAAGAAACTGATGTTTCACTTGACTTAAGAATGTGTGTGTGTATCCCTCCCCTCTCTCTCTGTCTCTGTCTCTGTGTCTCCCTCTCTCATATAATCATATAAGAGTTTATATATATAAAGAGAATGGGAATCTCATTATAGCAATGAAAACTAACATTCCCTTTATAGGTTATATTTTTCTTATAACAGTCTAGTAAAGTAGTATTATAGTGTGCCCTATCAATTTGTGTTTTATAAATTAACTGTCCCAGTTTGTAAAACAATTATTTTGATATTTGTATTACAGTTGTAGAAATAAGATCTTAAAAACAAAGATGGATTTTGTAACCAAAAAACTATGCACTTGATAATTTTAAGCCTACAGGATTAGTTAACTCATCATTATGTGAGTCTGAATTTTATTTTTCATAAATTTTATTTATTGCAATTTATAAATAGTTCCACTTATTTAATACATTTTTTAATTTACTTTTGAAAATTTTTAATTTCAGTTTTCCTACATTGATTTGAGATGTCAGTCTTCATATTTGCTTAATATTTTAACAAAAAATAATGAATTAATAAATAAGAAATAAAATTGATTTTCCATTTTCCATTATTGCTTTCAAATAAAATTTTTTTGAGAAAATATTTGAACTGAAAAGTTTGTGTAATATATAAAATTTGTACAGGATGAAACGTTGTATATGGATCGTGACAGCCAAATAAAAGCTATCGAGAAAACATTCAAAGATGCTAAAGCACCGATTGAGAAACATTATAGCAAGCCTAATGTCGTAGCCCTTGAAGTACAAGATATTTTCCCTGATTTTAAGGTAAGTGTCACAAGTATTTAGTATAAGTCCGAATTATTGTAGCTGATTAACACATTTTTGTTTGAAAAATGTGTATTTGGGACTACCATCACAGTGACCCAACAATGAAATGTGCAGACAATGAAAGTGTGATTTAAAGGGTTGTTAAAATTTTACCTTTAGAACTTTTTAAATTTGTCCAAGCTATTAACAAAATCAATTATTGTGCCAAGTTTAAATCAGATTGTATAAATTGCTCATTTTCTCAATGAAAATTTGCTAATAACTTATGTTGATTACAGAATCGTATGAATGTTGATTGTAATCAACATGCAATGTGTAGCTTGTGTGAAATATCATTGCAAGGCACTATCTCGGTAAAACCAAAACAATCATTCTGAAAGTGTAATAACTACATTAAATTGTTGAATACTATATTGTGACTTGATACTGAATTAAAAAACTTTAACTTGTTTTTATTCAGAATTGAACATATCAAAGGAATTATATAAATATTATAAATATTTATTTCTTTATATTATAAATATAACATGAGGCAGATATTATTTATTTATATTTTGAAGAATAGCATAATAAACAATGCAGGTTGACTACCTATATACTGAAAAACATAAAAAGTGAAAACATTAATTAGCAGTTTGATATAATGAATCTGACCATCCATTTCAAAATGTTTTAAAAATTCAAAACTTTTTTATGTAATTTTACTTGTCTCATTTCATCGTCATAACTAGCATTAAAATTAGCATAATTAACTTGATGGAAAAGGGTGGCAGTCAGTTTCTGTTTTTTTTTTACTTTCAATGAAATTTTACCAATTTAGTGTAGTAACTTATTAAACATTTTGGTTTAATACCATTTTTCAAATACATGATTGTTTGTATTTCAAAATGTTCGTTTATTTGATGTTATTATTCAGTTAGTTTTACGAAATTTGTTTCCCTTACATGCAGTCATTATTTAAAGGTGTAAAAAAACTTACAATGAAGACACACACACACACACACACACAAACAAATTTCAATGCAAAAGAATGATCTTTACAAACTTTATGTCTTATTACTACCACAAAAAGGTTATTTTTTGCAAATGTAACGATTACAATTAACATCTCAAAAATCATGGAAGTGTAGTGGATTTAAGAGAAATATTTGTTTGTAAATTATATTAAAGACATATTTTGTATTACATTTATTTTCCTTCACAGATATGGAAGTATCCTTGTGCTCAGGTGATATTTGATTCAGATCCTGCTCCAGTAGGTCGTTCAGTTCCTGCACAGATTGAAGAAATGTCACAAGCTATGATACGGTAAAATAGTTATTTTTTATATGTAGTGCTGTAAAGTAAATTAAAAATTGTACTAAAAACATGTGCTGATATTTTAACAAGTTTATTTTATAGAAAATATATTGCCCTTTTAGTGACGAAAAATAAAAAAAAAAAACTGAATGTTTCATTTCAGAGGTGTAATGGATGAAAGCGGAGAACAGTTTGTTGCTTATTTTCTACCTACAGAGAGTACATTAGAGAAAAGACGAACAGACTTTACTAATAACATTGAATACACTGAAGATGAAGAATATGAATACAAGATGGCTCGTGAATACAATTGGAACGTGAAAAGTAAAGCAAGTAAAGGCTATGAAGAGAATTATTTCTTGGTTATGAGACCTGATGGTGTTTACTTCAATGAATTAGAAACCAGGTTAGGTAAATTTAAATTATTTTGATTTATTATTACTATATCAAATTTTATTTATACATGGAGCTTTTGAAAGAGGCACATAACCTATATGGGAGCATTGTATGTGACTATTAGCTCATACATTAATGTCTTTTAGGAATCATTCCTAAGTAGGAAAATTTACTTTGTGAAGAGACGGTCTAGATAATTCTGAAAGTAGATATTTGAAAACAGATGTTATAGATGTGATCTAAGAATGACTGATACGTGGCCCTAGTAGCCAACATATATTTTATTAAAGACTTACAACCCTTTTTTCATCCCAGTTTATATTACTAAAGTATTAGTCTCTTACCTGTATTCAACACACACACACACACACACACACACACACACACACACACACACACACACACACACACACACACACACACACACACATGTGTGTGTGTGTGTGTGTGTGTGTGTGTGTGTGTGTGTGTGTGTGTGTGTGTGTGTGTGTGTTTGTGTGTGTTTGTGTGTGTGTGTGTGTGTGTGTGTGTGTGTGTGTGTGTGTGTGTGTGTGTGTGTGTGTTTGTGTGTGTGTGTGTGTGTGTGTGTGTGTGTGTGTGTGTGTGTGTGTGTGTGTGTGTGTGTGTGTGTGTGTGTGTGTGTGTGTGTGTGTGTGTGTGTGTAACAAAATGCAGGAGTTGGAGGTTTTAGTTAAATTTTAATTAGTTTTAATTAAAAACAGAAGTTAAATGGTTATTAAAATAATAATAAAGTAAAAACATACAAAAGATAAAATTAAACTTAAATAGTCTAACCTAGCTAGGTTAATAGGTTAAAGATCATAGCTAAATTAAAGTGAGCCATGCAAATAAATAGGGTTTAAATGAATCAAAAGTAAGAAATTATAAATCATTACTTATAATAATAAATATTATTTAATTAATGTAGGATAATACATAGCCTAGAAACTGAGGTTATATTTATGCTATGTTTACATAAATGAAATATATTTAATACAAGGTGGCCACAGACTGAAAAAAGATAAGAGAATTAGGGTGTTGGTCAGGGAAAATCATAAAATATGTGAAAGGACAGACAATTCATTTAAAGTGTCAAAGATGTTTTACCTCAGTTAGTTCTTGCTATAACAGAATTCAGTATAATGTACTTTTGATATAACGGACTATATTCATTAACAACATGGACGTTTTTGCTTACTAAATGTATGATAAAAACATGGTTTTTAATGTCAGCATCTCGGCTCCATCATAAACATCAAAGTTTTATAAAGTAAATACAGCTCATTGTTTAGAAATACTGTAGGTATAAATAAAAAAACAGTGCCAGCTACATTGGTTGAATAGCACATTGTACTTCACTCATAAACATGGCTTGAAGCCCAAGTGGAAAGTCAACCTTTTAAGATAGATAAAAAACACTGGCGTATGAAGGAACAGACGTGCACTCTGCATTATTTATTTCCGGGCATTGTATCATGTTTAGTTTAGGCATGACAAAATGAAGTGTACAATACTTATCGTGATGTTTATAGAAGTAGAATTTGAAAGTAGATATTTGAACACAGATGTTATAGATGTGATCTAAGAATGACTGATATGTGGCCCTAGTAACCAACATATATTTTATTAAAGACTTACAACCATTTTTTCATCTCAGTTTATATTAATAAAGTGTTAATCTCTTACCTGTATTCAACGAATATATATGTATATATATATATATATACTATATATATATGCTTATATATATATCCTATATAATATTTCAATTACACAACTGGATTTGATGCTTATCAAAACTATTCTGTGCAAATAATTCGATGTTGTTAATAATCCAAATTCAAATAAATATAAAAGTCATTCAATTTAATTTATGTTTAACATCCCAATATCAACATCAGTAGTGGTGGATCTATGGGGGTAAATTTTTCAAAATACATTTTTTTTAAGTCATAAATTCAAAAATATGTAAAATAACAAAAAGTTCTGGAAAAAACAGTTTTTTATTTTGATCCAAGAAAGTCTATAAATATATAGATAGGTAGGTAGATGCAGACAGATTTTTCTGAACTAACCTGTCAAAATTAGTATAAGGGGGTTTATGAAAAGTTTAACTGTTGGCGAGTTCAGGGGTGTAGAATTTTCAAACCTTTAAACAGTGAAATAATTTTTAATTTTTTAAAAATACTATATTTTAAATGCAAAAAGACATAGTCTGCATTTATGTTTTTGAGTCTTGAAGTTACCAAATTCTTGGACACCCTCTCTTTGCTGGGGCTGTCCTGATCTCTTGGTTAGCTCCTCCCTTATGTAATTTCTAGATCATTTTGCTTCGTTATACTGTAACTAAATCATAATATGCTCTGATTTAATTTTTGTTTCAAATACTACCTTTATGTCATTAAAAACATAATACTGTATTTATGAAGTATGACCTGCTAAATCCTTAGTTAAAAATTTTGTATAATGTTTTTCTTTTAATTTATTAATTTGCCTTAATCAAGTATTTTATTTAGTATTGGAAAGTTTATAGATCAAGATCTATTATATGTGTTACTTTATAATTAATCGTTCTTTGTAATAAATAAAGCCATAATTTACCTACTTAATATTACAAATTAAGGTTTGTTTTTTCATAGGTTAGTCAGGGAATTTTGAAAGTTTGATTCTGTGGCCACTCTGTAATAGGTTATTGAATTAAATGGGAAACAAAGCAAATATAAGTAAATTGGGTGGACTTTAGACAGTAAATAAAAGTATGTATATAAAAAAGTTTTAAAAAAGAATTTTGGTAAATTTAAATTTATGTAACAAAGTATGATTATTGGTAAACATAGTAGACGGAACAGTTCACTTTCATACTGGTCCATAGATAGATGGACTAGTGGACTATGCAGTCTGACTTCACTGTAGACAAATCCTGCAATCGCTCTTCTGACAATTTCAAAGCAAATATCTGATCCATCCATATATTCAGAAACAAATATATATATATATATATATATCACTTACTAAAATAATAATTATAGAAATGTAAATTAGAAGATATAATAAAAATAAAATGATTTGAAATGTGATAGTTATAATGTTACATTGATAATAGAGAAGGTGGAAAATTGGTAGGATTGGAAATTGAATAAAAAATAAAGCGTTATTTTTAAAAAGAGGCATCACTTTGGAATTGGAAGCCAAGTGGAATGTATTCAAGTTGTGCATCTACATTTTTGTAATTGAATTACTTTGATAGTAAAGTAAAATAAAAGTGTTTAAAAAAGTCAGAATTAGTAAAAAATAATGTGTGAAGAATTTCAATTGTAAGGTAATTTTATACCAAATCTGATATAAAAATTAAACTTCCAGTATCAAAAAATATGAAGTTAAATGAAAAAGTTTACAAAAGATATAAGGTAAATGTTTTAAATAGATCAGTAGCTACATTAATAAGGTAACACCACATTAAGTATTATTTCTAATTACCAAACGAAAAAGCTGATAAATTAAAAATTTGAATAGACTAAAATATTAAAAATTAATAATTAAAAAAAAATTATATTACGAATTCAATACATTAAAATAAAAGTTATTGTAATAGTAATAATAACTTAAATAAATTTTACATTTAATAATAATAGATAAATTATAAGTGATAATAAAAATTGTATTTACAAAAATTATAATTGTTATAATTGAAAATAACACGAGTTCTGCATGAGTAATCTGAGACTAAGCTTTTAAATGCTTATTGTAGACAAAAGTGAAACATTGAATTATAATTTAATAAAGTGATTTGATTTCTGATGTAATTATTATATATACAGTGTTTATTATATTATACTTTAAGTCCTGCATTGTTCCGGGCACTGCATTCTTTAACTTTACATATGTTTATAATATTTGAATTTCTTTTACGTCAAACAACCTATAATATGCTTATAATTTTTCATGTAATTTGTATTTGATGCGTAAATATATAAAAGTTGGTATCACATTCATTTGTCATCTGCATTTAATTATAGAGTTCGATTGAGTAAAAGAAGACAGAAAGCTGGCCAGCAAGCTAATAATACACGTTTGGTTGTGCGCCACCGTCCCCTTAATGCACAGGAATATAAAATGCAACGGTATCGAGAAAAGCAGCTTGAACCTCCTAATGAAGAAGAAGAAGAAGATGAAGAAGAGGATGAAGAAGAGGAACAAGGGGGACTGGACACTGTTCAGCAAACTAAATCCGGTAATGATTGTATCTTTAGTTTTAAAATCAGCTTTGTTATGTACATTTTATTGTTATTATATTGGTCCTGTAAAATAAAAAATTAAAGAAACAAATTGTACCTTTTAACAAAATCTGATTTAGGTCTCATTCCATTACAGTCTAGTCTTAAGATTAATGCACAATATTTCTTGGATCTTAATTACTGTGATGAACCTTGTTAGATTTTCACATTTATTTACTCTTATATAATGTACAAGGTGTGGCAATTACTTAACTGGACTGGTGCTCCTGCTAGCAAACAGTAAGTGCACTACAGCAGGTTTGAACATGTTTGTGCCTGTTAATGCTTCCCCCACCCTGAGCTCGATGGGAATGGTTGTATGTCACTCAGTCTCACTGTAGCAATCGTCCATTCAAGTCCTTGCGCTAGTGTCTTTTCGAAAAATGCAAAGTTTACAGATGGAGCAACAAGTTAAATTCAAATTTTGTGAAACTAGGGAAGAACTACTGCAGAAGTAATGTTTATCACGCACACAATTTCTTGAGCAGTTTAAAAGGTATTAGGAGGAACCTGAAACAACTAAAGATAATCCATGCCCTGCATGACTTTCAGTATCAAAAACGGATGACAACACCCATAAAGTTAGTAAGTTGATCTGCAAAAGTTGTCATCCAAGCTCTTGCTGAAAATGGTGCCAAAACTTCCTCACTCCAGAATAAAAGGAATCGAGAACAAACATTTGTGCTGACTTTTTAAACAACAATGATAGTGATTCAGAATTGTTAGACAGATGATTACTTGTGGTTTTTGTTCCTATGATCCTGAAACAAAATGGCAGTCAGTGAATTGGAAGATCCCCCCTCACCATGGCAAAAAAGTGAAAATGAGCAAATAAAGATTCAAGGCCATGATGATTGTTCCCCCTTAAAACAAGACAAGTAACAGTGACAAGTGTGGCATTGTCTATATTCACTGGATCGCCGAAGACCCGATTTGTGAAAGAGCAATACCTGAAAGCTTCGCCAAGACAATGCACCTGCTCATTCCACCTTTTTTGTAAAGGTGTTCTTTGCAAAATACGACATAACTATGTTGGACCACTCATTTTACTTACTTGACTCCTGTGACTTTTCTTTATTTTCAAAGGTCAAATTGGAGCTTAAGAAGACAAGATTTCACAGTGTGAAAGTGTTGAAAGCAAAAGTGACAGAGGTTCTCAATAAACTAGCAGAAGTGGACTTCCAGCACTGTTTTGAACAACGGAAAATTTGTATTGTATTTTCCGTATTGCACGGAAAATTTGTGTTGTACGGAAAATTGCATTGTAGGGATCAGTAAGGAGGGAACATTGAAGGTGATGAAATAAAGTTTGTAACACCAGTATGGTTATTTAATTGCTTCGAGTATCTTAATCTTATTATATTTCTGAAAGTTTGTGTGTTTGTTGTTATTCAATCACGTTTTAACCACTGGGCCAATTGAGATGAAACTTGGTACGAAAATGGTTTAGGTGGCTGAGATAAACATAGGTCTATTCCCGTTTTAAAAAACCTCATTATACTACTTACTCAGCTCAACATAATGTAGTATTTAGTTTTGTGACTTGTGTTAACTGTAGTTAGGTTTAATTACTGTTTACTGGACCTGAGATGAACATAGATATAATCCCATTTTAAGAATCTTAATCTGTTTTATTTATTGCAAAATTATTGCTTTTAATGTTACATTTTCAATTATTTTAGTTGAAATTTTTTCAAAACTGACTCTACTTTTGTTACTTTGTGTTGAATTTTCAGTATTAAATGTAAAAAAGAGTGCATATTATGATACGTTAAAAATTACTATAATTGTAAGTATTTTCTCTTTGTGAAAGTCTGGTTTGCTTTATTGTTTGTAGTTTTAAGTTTCATTAGATCAAATAATCACAGTCTGGTGTTTCTCATTTAAGACTTTTCAATGTTTTCGACGCAGAGTGTAGAATATATAACATTTTTTTAACATATACAATGTTATTAGGATATTTTAATTGTAAGGTAGTATATATATTTGTGTAATTACATTGTATGAAAAAATGGTAAATATGTAGTGTAGCATGAGCTGGATTTTTCAATATTTTTGTTACTAAAACGCTTTAGTACCCAAAAGCAAGAACCCAAACTATAAAAGCGCGAAAACCACGAGAAGTATGATAAAAATCGAAAATAAAAGTGACCAACATAACCTCAAAATTGCTACCGCGCAAAAATCAGTAACATGTTGTAGATCGGTAAAACAATAAAAAATATGTCTTAACATGGATTTTGGGTGATAAGAAACCCATTTTTTGAAAAAGAATACTCCATACCTAACTAACACGGTTGTTAGGTCTGACACAGTGATGTGTAAAAAAAACCTTTATATTTTTTTAAGGAATACTACATATCCTAACTGACACGGTTGTTAGGCCTAACATGGTGATGCATAAAAAAACCTTTATATTTTTTTAAAGAATACTACATATCCTAACTGACACGGTTGTTAGGCCTAACACGGTGATGCATAGAAAAACCTTTTATATTTTTTTAAAGAATACTACATATCCTAAGTGACATGGTTGTTGTTCCTATAATGGTGATGTGTGAAAAAAACCTTTATTTTTTTTTAAGTGTACTCCAAACCTTAACTGACATGGTTGTTAGGCCTAACAAGGTGATGCGTGAAAAATCTTTATATTTTTTGTAAAGAATACTCCATGTCCTCCCTACCAGTTGCCAGCTATGGCGCGTCATTGGGTCAAACTCAGACATAGTGTTTAGTAGAAAACAGTTTATAATGTTAGTTTTAGTAACTGTATTATAGTAATTACAATAATAATTCTTTTTCTATAACATTATTAACACTATTAATTACTTTACTTACTGAATTCACTCATTGTCAAAACGGAAACTTTTTATTTTATATAATATTGCCATAATATTAAGGTAAATTATATGTCCATAGCTTGAAAAATTCAAGAGTTATTTTTTATTTGAAATTTACATTACACTATGAATTACATTAAAGCACATTACACTATGTATCTGAGGATGTTCCTTGACAATTATTTGGTTGACTGTGAAAACATACATCTGGAATAAAAAATTAGCAATAAATTAAATTACAAAGGACCAACCTATGTACAGGCTTTTATGCCCCTTTAGGTTCTTTTTTGTATATATTTTTATATATAATAGGAATTTGGTAGTAAAAAAATAAATAGCACATAGACGTATTATACAAATAGTAAAATAAACATACATATTTATTTTATACGTATGTTTATAAAATATGGTACGGACGTAACAGGATATGGTAAATTCACCTACTGAAGAATAATTATTATTTAGTTTGTCAGATTTTTCATCACACATTTTTCTTTATTTAGCCCATTCTCACTGTGATATTTCAAAAAGTCCCTTTCCATTTTTACCATGATGTTCAACCATTCTTTAGTAGGATACATAAGGTAGCCTTTTGACAAAGTTGACAACCAATCCCTTTGATTATCATGGCACTAGTTTGTTGGATGACTGTATACAAAAGTTGAGACGATTTTTTTTTCTTGACTCTATATGCCATATAGTCAGCCATCATCTTCAGTAGATCAGAGTTCTCTGTAGATCACACTTTACATCATCTAGCTTACAAGTCATTTAAGGATCCTCCTCTTCGTCAGATTATCAGAAAAAAAAATATTCTTAAACTTAGTAACATTGCTTTGTAAAACCACATTTTTATCTTTAACCGAGGCCAGTTCTTGTAATGCAAGTTGAATTTATTCCTTCAAAAGTAAATTTTCATTTCTTCTACAGAGGCATTATTTACAGCGATATTTGTATTAAAATTACTGACTACGGAAAGTGGCTTTCATTTACAGAATTACATGTTACAATTGTACCAACGTCATTTCAGTTTACAGGTGATTTTTCTTGTAGATTTCCATCGGACTCATCAATAAGTTTTTTTAATGTTTCTTGGTTTTCACATTTTTTAATCCTTGTCACTCGTTCAGAATCAAAACATTTATTTTCAACGGTGGAAATGTTAAAACATGGAATGGCACCCGATTTCACAGGTTTTGTATTTAATAATTAGGATTTAAAATCCCTTTCGAAATCATCGTCATTAAAATGAAGTGAACAGACTTTAACATTATCAAAATTAAAATGATCTGCTCGTTTACACGCATGAATCCACACTTTTCTCAGGCCTTCATCTTTTGGAATTCTATGAAATGTAATTCCTTTCCCTTTACAAGTCTTATCATTATTATAGCAATTGGCAATAGCGCAACCAGGCATTGTTATGCATATACAATTTACAATACTAAACAAAATACATTGTTATTTTTTAGGATTCAAAACATACTTAAATCTTTTCTTATATTTATTAAACCTCAAACACAAAACACAATTATCGTGCAGTTTGTTGTTGACACCTTTTATTTAAAACACAACACCTACAGATTAAGTTAACACATCGAATCTCCAACTACATTTGTAGAACTTCGAATTGTTTAGTGGGAAACTACATACAGTAGCAGTGACGTCACGCGCGCGGTAGTCTACTGCACAGACCTACCGTGTATTCTATTTACCGTGCTCCATAAACTAACTAACACTGTTGTTATGCTTAACACAGTGATGCGTGAAAAAAGCTTTATATTTTTTTAAAGAATACTCCATAAGCTAACTAACATGGTTGTTAGGACTAACACGGTGATGCATTAAAAAAACATTTATTTATTTTTTTAAAAAGAGTACTCCTTAACCTAACTGACACAGTTTTTTGGCCAAATACGGTGATACAGGAAAAAACCTTAATTTTTTTTTTAAAGAATATTCCATAACGTAACTAACACAGTTGTTAGGCCTAACACGGTGATGTGTTAAAAAAACCTTTATTAAAAAAAAAAAATCACCACAACCTAACTGACATGGTTGTTGGTCCTAACACGGTGATGCTTGATCTTTAATGTATATTATGATTGCTAATCATATTATATTTCTGAAAGTTTGTTTTTGTTTATTTGTTTGTTATTCAGTCACACTTTAACTACTGAAGCAATTGAGATTAAATTTGGTATGAACACGGTTTAGGTACCTGAGATAAACACAATACTATTCCAGTTTAATTGTATAATAGTGACTTTTTAATAATACTGTATTTTATTAAAATATGACAGGACCCTGTTTTAGAGTATCGAGTAGCAAAAATTTATATGTCTTGGTCGAAAACCATAAATTGTATAATATTGTATATAGAAATATATTAAAATAAAATGAACCTATTCTGATTTTGAAAATCGACTATAAATTTTATTGCGTACATTATAATTGCAGGCAAAGCTGTAACGGGTAATAGCTAGTTTACTATAAATACCCTTTTATATTGGACAACACACAGTATTGATCTTTATGTTAGTTAACTCTTTATACTAATCCGAATGGTTTTCTTCTGAATCCTTCATATAATTTTTTCTAAAGTTAATTAAATAGAAAAAAATTGTATTTTTAAAAAGATGAATATCTGAAAAGCATGTTAACTGTAGAGCCTATAGGACGGATACATAAACATTTAAAACTAAAACTTATTAATCACTTTCAGATGGTGAAAATGAAGAAAAAGAAGAGGAGAAAGGGAGTAGAAGTAGAAGTGGTAGTGAAAGAGACAGAAGTGACAAAGAAGAAAGTGACAGAGGTGGAAGTGATCAAGACGCTAGCGACAGGGAAGACAGTACTAAAGCAGAGAGTGGAAAAGAAGGTAATGTATTATTGTCACATCAGTATCTTGCTGTTGGTGAATATGTATTTATTTCATTTATATTTTCTTGTACAATAATTTATGTTACAATTATGGCACATACAGAAGTCTCACTAAAAACAAATTTCCAAGAATTGATGTGTAATAACATCACAGGAATAAATATTTTGATTGCAGAGATCAAACAGTTAATTTAAAAAAAATATTTTATAATGTTAATTAATGAAAAAAATCTGCATAACCTAGCATGTAAATTTTAAAATTTCTTTCAAAATTTGACCAATTGTTTGATCAACCAAGCTTGAAATACGTGGAACCTCGAACTACCAAGATTCTACTGTATAAACAAGAAACAAAACAGGCTTGATAATTATGTTGTACACAAATACAAAAAAGTACATGTTCATTAAAAAGATTGGATATGTTTAAAAACCATATTTGTTTGTCTGTTAAAAAAAAAACTGTATATAAACAATGTATTATCTAAGAATAAGGCATTTTCGTATTGATTTTGTGACTAATAACAGCTCCTATAACTATAACGAGTAGGATTTTGAATGGAATGATTTTAGCGGTCTGCGGGCTGAGTTTGGGTTAGGCCAGGTCAGGTTTTTTTTTGGCACTCGGGCTTTTCGGGTTGGGTCTGGCAAAACGATTAAATGGGGAACCCATCACATTTTTAGCTAGGCCTGAGTTTTAAAAAAATTGGAATTAAAATTTTCTTCATTTCAAATTTAATTCTGTGACCGCCACTAGTCGATGTAATGGGCTTTATACACTGTTTGAATACCGCCACGGACTGATTACATCGGCGTGCAAAAGTTATGTGAATACTACCACGAACCGATATAATGCGAGCTTTGTTGGTCTGACTGAATACCGACATTGACCGATTATATCGGCGTGCAAAAGTTGTGGTAATATTGCCACAGACAGATTATATCAATGCGCAAAAGTTGTGTTAATATCGCCACGGACAGATTATATCGGCACACAAAAGTTGTGTCAATACCGCCACAGGCTGATTATACTGGCGCGAAAGTTGTGTGAATACCGCCACTAGCTGATTATCATTGTGCAAAAATTGTGTGAATACCACCACGGGCCGATGTATTACAGGCTCTGATGGTCTGACAAAATACCACCACAGGCTGATTATATTAGTGCGGAAAAGTTGTGTGAATACACCATGGATCGACTATATCGGCGCACAAAAGTTGTGTTAATACTGCCGCGGACAGATTATATCAGCGCACAAAAGTTGTGTGAATACCGCCATGAACCAATTATATCGGCGAGCAAACGTGTGAATACTGCCATGGACCAAGGTAATACGGGCTCTGTTGGTCTAACTGAATACCACCAAGGGCCGATTATATTGATGCACAAAAGTTGTGTGAGTACCGCCATAGGCCAAACCAGTGCGAAAGTTGTGTGAATACTGCCACGGGCCGATTATATTGGCACACAAAAGTTGTGTCAATACCGCCACGGACCGATTATATCGGTGTGCAAAAGTTGTGTGAATACTGACACAGGCTGATTATATTGGCGCGCAAAACTTATGAAAATACTGAAACAGACCGATTACATCGGCATGCAACAGTTGTGTGAATACTGTCACGGACCGATGTAATACAGGCTTTGTTGGTATGACTGAATACCACCACGTTAAGATTATATCGATGTGTAAAAGTTGTGTGAATACCGCCATGGGCCAAGTATATCAGGGCGCAAAATTTGTGTTAATTTTGGACAGATTATATCGGTGAAATTTTAAAAAGTTGTGTGTATTTTTGAAATTGCTTATTCTTAAAAATACAGTTTTTCCGTTATTTGGAAAATAAATTTATTTATCTTGCAAATATTAATATTTCTTAATGAAATTTTCAGGATTTATTCTTACATAATTGCTAAAAATTCATATATAAAAGTTGAATGCAAAATATTTTTGTTACACTTGTAAATAGTTTTAAATTTAAACTGTTTATAAAAAACAAAAATTTCTGAATGTATACAGTACAAGACTATTTTAGTGAACTAAAACAATGTATTTCATTTGAAATTACCTAATGAAAACTTAAACACAAAACTACCGTATTGTGTTTTTATAGTTTTAACAATGCATATTTTGTACAGTTTTCTTTAATAGAAACACAATATTCTTTAAAAATTTGTAGTAAACGATTTTCCTGTAGGTTAGTAGCAACTGGCAACACTATGCTATAATAGTTTTCAAAACAAACAGATTTAACCATCCATACGTGCATGGCCAAAATGTTAAAACGAAACACAAAATAATGTTTTACTTTTGATATAATTTAGAGCAATTTTTCCGTGCAGGATGAACTTACAGAATTTAAATGTTTAGTTAAATACTTGCTTTTTTTGTTAGACGTTCACAGAGTTTTACGGGTATAGTTAAGATTAATTGTGTAAAGATTTCAGGAGGGAGTAAGAGTAAAGTTTTGTTGATTAAACTTATTTTGATAGACATAAAGGCGTCAGTGTGTTACTGGTTAGTCAAAACCATGCCTGTAAATATAGATAAATAAATAAATTGTCTCTGGCACATCCAAATAGTGTCCAAATAACATAATAATGGTAAAATCGAATTTCATTTACAACCATAGTTTTGAATATTTTCATTTGATTTTTGTCTTACATCTTTTAATTTAGTGACAGTCATGAAACGATACACATTCTGATATCTGCAGATTCCCTAAACTGATTATGTACTGTTGTCAATCACACACATATTTATTTGATAAGGCAATGTGTTAACCTATCCAGACAAGGAAAATATATTTGTAAACATGCAAAATCCACTGGTCCCATCTCATTGTAGCATCACAATAAATAAAACGACTAACCGATGATATTGCACTCACTGACAGGTCAACAATTGGCTTTGTCGAGTAATAAAACTAGAGTGATTTTAAGTGGTTAGACACTTGACCTTCGATGATAATTAAATTGTTCTTTGTTTATATTATTTGTATATTACTTACCCGCAGGGGGTGCAGACTAGCTGCACCTATTGAGAGGACCTAGATGAACCTCACAGCACCCGAGTCTAACACACACTTACACTTATAGCACTACACTTACGATTTAAACACTTTACACTCACATGTACATTTAGGGATTTGCTGTACTTGTTCCGCTATGTCTGGGAGTGGCGTACTGCTTGGTTTCCTTTAGCGGGGTCAAGTATGTGGAACCTGATGTGTGCCTAGCACTGTCGAGGTCCTCTGATGGGATAGGTTCTGGGACCGAGCAGCCTATAGGTGCTTGGCAAGCACATGAATGTTGAGTTATGGGTGTCGGAGCCCATAGCTAAGTCTATCGAAACAAATGGTTGCATTCTGTGAGTACATAGAGGGCGGCTGCCAGTGGTACTTGGGTTTGGGGAACTGTAACTTTGTACCGGAACCCATTCCTAAGATTCTGGACTGCTGAAGAATGTATTTCGGCTCCAGGATATTGGACGTCCTCCCCAATTTATTGGGGATTCTAGCTTTAGTTCGAGTATCCTGGGCTGCTGGTCATTTGGGTGCACCCTGTGCCACTTGTTCGAAAAATCTTCATTCATGAATCGCTCGGCAAATAACACTATGGATACCAAAAACCAAAACGCCAAACTGAGTTTAAAGAGGCATCGTGTAACCATGTCAAACGAGTCTGTTTGTAGTGAGAATGTTGGAGATTTACCCAGTAATCCGAAAGTAGAAGAAGGAGGTAGCTTTATGTTACCTTCTATAAGATATCTCGTTTTTAAAAATTCAACCGAAGTAGCTGATCTTGGAAAAGTCTCACCTTTTCCAAGATTAATAAGGCCATCATTGGAAAAGCAGGTCCCGTAGTTTCAATCAAAAAACTATAAAATGGGACCTTGCTTGTTCAAACCCACAGCGATAAGCAGACCCAGTCATTGCTTAAAATGACATCTTTCTTTGAGAATGTCAGGGTATCTGTGGAACCCCACAGAACCTTGAATTTTGCAAGGGGTGTCATAACTTGCAGAGATCTTCTTTACATTGATACACAAGAAATAAAGACGAAGATGGCTTTGGAAGGAGTAATTGATGTAAATCGAATAATGCGAGTAGATAAGGGGCAAAAAGTTCCCACAGCCTTCTTGATCCTTACATTTGGAAAACCCACTGTACCCAAGTATATCTATGCCATATACCAAAGGCTGTCAGTCAGACCTTATGTTCCGAACCCAAGGAGTTGTTTTAGATGTCAAGGTTTCGGTCATATGAGTTCCTCGTGTTCGAAGCCCGAGGTTTGCGGCAATTGCGGTACTGCGGGTCATAGTGGTGAAGGTTGTCAGGTTAGCCCTCATTGTGTGAACTGTGGTGGTAGTAGTCATCCTGCCCGATCTCCAAACTGCCCCAAGTTTCAAGAAGAAAAGTCAATTTTATCGATAATGGCCAAAGATAAGATTTCCTTCTTTGAAGCCAAGAGAGTTCACAAAAGCTCTATGTCTGTTCTGAATGGAAAATCTTTTGCAGCTGTCACATCTAATTCAAAAATATATCTTGTGTGAATTGTGATGAGCTAACCAAAACTGTCAAAGTTTTGACGGATCAAGTAGCTCAATTGTTAAGTCTATTATCCTCCAATGTCACACCTATTTCGGTTCCGGTTGCTAAGAAAGGCCTGCATTGCTTTCTCCTACTAAAGTAACTTCTGGGTCTAGTTTATGTAAAGAGTCTAAATCTCCAGTGACGAAGCCTCTAATGATAACATCGCAAGTACTAAGGCCCATTGACAAGAAAACCACTCCGGGTCTAGAGTATTTCTTAAAAAAAAATCAAACACTTGTCCACCGACAGTTAGACCTAAAAATAAAAATTCTGCCACAGTAAACAAACCTGTAAATAAAACTGAAAAAACTTCTAAAGGAGGTTCTACTACTAAACCTCTTGTAAACAAAACCAAAAAATCATCAGAGTCTGACATTAGTCACAGTTGTGACTCTGTGTCTGTTGATTCTGACCAATCTAAAGTATGCTCTATTGAAAATATGAATCCTATCATAAACTAAATTATTAATTTTCAATGTTAGCGCCTTCCATTTACAACAATGTGATACAGTCGAACATTAACGGAGCCAAAAGTCATATTGAAGATTTAAAACTTCTTGTTCGAGATATGTCTCCATTATTCATTTGCCTTCAAGAGACGCACTTTCACCACTCGCACTCTTTCAATTTAAGAGGGCTGACTTCATAACGGAAGAACGAGCAAAGGGTGGGGTAGCCATACTCGCTTGTGACTATTGATGCGGTTCCTGTGAACATAATAATTCCTTAACAAGCTGTCGCAGTTCAGACTACCGTACCATTTAAACTTACCATATGTTGCATTTATTTACCACCTAGCTATGCCTTCCAAAACAACGACTTAGTTAATTTATTAATTCAATTACCAGTCCCCTTTCTATTGATGGGTGATTTTAATGCTCACCACACATCGTGGAGCTCTACTACCTGTAACTCACGAGGAAACCCGAATTGACAATATAAGGACTACATTAGATCTATGTCTTTTAAATAATGGTTCCCCAACACACTTATCGTCTTCTACAGGTGGTTGGACAGTTGTTGATTTGACCTTTTGCAGTTCAATTTTGGCAATGAAGTTTGAATGGTCGGTGATGTCTGATCTTTACGGCAGCGATCATACTCCGATTAATGTTTCATTTTGTACATTCCACCGTCCGAATCAATGCCCTCAGCGGTGGATTCTACAAAAGGCACAATGGGTGGATTTCACAGAGCAATTTGTATCACCTAACATTGAAGATTTTAACTCTGTTAATGAAATAGAACAAACTTTAACTGAAAATATTTTAGATGTAGCACATAAAACTATTCCTCAAACCTCGACCCATCAATCTCGTCCGCTCGTTCCTTGGTGGACTGAGGACTGTAAGCATGCCTTGCTTTTACGTAGACGAGCTCTAAGAAGGTTCAACAGACGACCGATGAATGAAAATCTTGAGAGGTATAAAATTCCCCGAGCTAGAGCTCGTAGAATATTTAGGCAAAGTAGAAAGAATTCTTGGACTCAGTATATTAACACAATATCAAGAACTACACCAGTATCAACTGTTTGGAAGAAACTCCGTTCCATTTCTGGTTCATCTCCATCAACTCCCTTGATGGGCATTAAAGAACGGAATGAAATAATAAGTTTTGATCCTCGAGATATTGTTAATACATTGGGTTTATATTTCGCAGATTACTCTTCGTCTACTTCCTATAGCAATGGTTTTTGTCTTTTCAAAAATACCCAAGAAGCAATGCTATTCGTCGTTGGTACATCTGTTTCTCCTTTGCCCTTCTCAGTAGTAGAGCTGGAATCTGCACTGTCATACTCTTCAGATTCAGCACCAGGCCCTGATAACCTTGTATATTCCATGATTAAAAATCTTCCAACATCGGGGAGGATTTCCCTCCTAAAGATATACAATCGTATGTTAGAGGAACACTCTTTCCCTGATGCATGCTTGGAAGCAACAGTGATTCCTATTCTTAAGCCAGGTAAAGATAAAACTGATTCAAACAGCTACCGTCCTATTTCTCTTACCAGTGTGTTATGCAAGCTGTTGGAGAAAATGGTAAATCGCCGTCTTGTTTGGTATTTAGAAAATAATAATTTACTCTCCAAGGACCAGTGCGGTTTTAGGCAAGGGCGATCTTCCATTGATCATTTAGTTTTATTAGAATCTGCAATCCAAAATGCCTTTCTGTTGCGTCAAACACTTGTTGCAATATTCTTTGACCTAGAGAAGGCAAATGATATGGCTTGGAGAAGTGGAATACTAAATACATTAAAATCATGGGGTATACAAGGTAATATACTAGCTTTTATTAAAAACTTTCTCTCAAACAGATATTTCAGAGTGCGCCTTGGATCTACATTGTCAGATCGTTTTCGTTTAGAGAATGGCATCCCGCAGGGAAGTGTACTTAGTGTGACCTTGTTTGCTGTTGCTATCAATAGCATAACTACTAATGTGCGGTCTCCTGTTCGCTGTTCTCTATTTGTGTATGACTTTGCAATTTATGTTGGTGCTAGAAGTTTGGCTACAGCAGAAAGAACACTTCAGCTTGCAGTAAATAGATTGCAGTCATGGACGAATTCTACTGGGTTTTAATTTTCTGCTGCTAAAACTTAATGTATTGCCTTCAGTTGCCGTCGACAGATCCGAAACCCTTCAATATTTCTTGATGGTACAGAAATTCGGACCATTCCATCTGTTCGATTTTTGGGATTAATATTCGACCAAAGACTTTCATGGAACCCTTATTTGTGTGATTTAAAGTTACGATGTAACAAAATTCTCGATATGTTGAGGGTGCTTAGTGGTTCTCGATGGGGTCCGTCGGCATCAGTCTCACAAACAGGTAACTGTGATTATCTCTGTGGGTATATAATGTTACATACTTTGTACAACCTATGTATTTCTTTAAAGCTGATTCAATAAATAATAATAATAATAATTACACACACACACACACATTATTTTTTATCAACTACACTTTAAAAAAATTTTGAAGGGCAATACAATTTTTTTAATGAAAATAATTTATTGTAGTATGTAATATAGTATTTAGTGTCATATCTTGTGAAGTCACAACAGGTGACTATAATTTTGCTTTGCATTAATTGTTGAAACTTTAGCAAAACAGAACACACAACATAGCATTATCTTAAAATAATACGGGCTTGATATGTTTGTGATAAGCTAAAATGTGTTTGTAAAGCACAAATGTGTTTATAACACAGTATGGCTACTGGTATCACATCCATAGCCAGTAATCAGCAGTTACAGACATGATGATTTAATATAGCTCAAATAGTGTATATTTATAGTGTTTAGTGCTATCAAGCTATGAAGTTGCCCAGATTTTATTACTGACAGTAATTATCATGTCCATAAAAGCATAAAATGTAAATAATTGTAATAAATGGACAGAACATTTTATCATGTCCAGAAGTGTATACAATTCAGAATTAAGAGCAAAAAATTGAATAAATAATTTATGTATTGAAAGCTGATTATATGGTTTATAGAGGTATTCAGATAACATTTGAAAAGCCGATTAATTGGCCAAGAATTATTTTATTAGTTTTGTATTCTAGAATATTGTCCTGGATTTTTAGGTTGTTTGTGTACTTTAAAATCCAGGAGTAAAATGTGTTTAAAATTATTGAATTGATATAGATTTTGGAGGTTCAATAAGAAAATGCTTGGTATGATTCTACAGGTATCTATCTGTAGAATTTGACTCTATAAATACATATTAAAGGTCTATTGACTTCGGAATTCTACTAGTTTTGGGCAAAGTTTGATATAGCTATGTTCTCTGAGATTTGTAAAATCAAATTTTACTAAGTATTCAGTTGTAGTGTGTGTAATAAAAGTTGTTTTAAAAATCTGTGCTTTGCTCTAATTTGGCTCAGTTAATTTTGGTTTCTCTATCAATTTTCAAAAATTGCTACATTATCAATTTTTAATTAAAAGTCTGCAAAAAAACTAGTACTTTACAATTTTCCCAGTGTAACATTGATATATCACAATCTGCCCTAACCTTGTATGTGTATAATTTTTAATGGTGCTGTAAAAAGTGTTAGTAATGCATTGGTGCTGTAAAAGATCATAATCGTACACATTCATCCAGGTTTGGGTTTTACCAAGATGTTTGCTTCAATAAGTCATTTTCCAAAAGAAATGTGTTAATAAAATTTCATTCTTAAGTTTTCCTAATTTTATTAACTGATTTAAATTTGCAAATCTCAAAAAAGTATTTATCATTATTTGATTATACTACCAAAGTATGGGGTTTCCTTCTTTACAGAAGTTATTACTACTACTGTGTTAGCACCAAGAAAAGAAGGTTATATTTGTTCTCTTTGAATTTGATAACATTTTGAATAAATTTTTATTTGTTTAACCCATACGATTTTATAGATGGTGAAGAAGATGAAGAGAAAGGAGGGAAGAGTGGAAGTGAAAAAGCGGAGAGCGACAGAGAAGGTAATATTTGTATTTTTATTTAGTTACTTTACCCTTAATTGTAGGTTTTGATAGTAAACTGACATTTAACCTGCTGGTAAGTAACATATGCATCATACTGTGATGCATAGCCAAATGATGTGAGCATTTTAACTAGTAACAGTGCTATATAAAAGTGTACAATTCTTGGGAAAGAAGGATGAATGAATAGATGGGAAATTTACAAAAATAATTGTACCTAGTATTCTTTAATAATTATTTTGAAATTAACTGTGTGGAAGTAACATATTGAAGGTTTATAAAATAAAAACAGTTTTAATCCACAATAGAACTGTAAAGTGAATTAAATATGTTTTTAGTTCGTAAGCCATTTGTTGATAGATTAACATATCTTATAACATCAGTTACAGGAGCATTTTTAAGAGCAGTTTTTTAAATAATAAGCCATTATATCACAAAAATACATTTTTTTACTGATTCCACATACTTAAAATTACTTTTCTACATACATACATGTTTGTTCAAAAATTTATCATAACGTTCAACAAGGATTTACATTCCGAACTTCAAAGAAATCTGCTGCCAGTGAGGAAGACCACTCCATGATTGCAGTTTTTTCCAGAAACTCCTAAGTGATAGTCATGGGATGCAAGGGATTGGGCTATAAAGCGAATAATCACAAATTGTTTCTACCCAAAAGGCCTGATTAGATCTTTAGTTTGGTTTAAACATATGGCCTTGCTATGGAGCAAAATCACATCAGGAGACAATATGCCATGTCGCTTGTTTTGTATGGTGCACTGTAGTTTTCTCAAGGTTACACAGTACACATCGGAATTTAATGTGTTGCTTCTTAGTAACAAAGTCCACTAACAAAATCCCTCTTCTGTTCCAAAATTTTTCTTATTGAGATTGCTGGACTTTGACTGGAGACATTGTGTGTCACCATTGATTGTTGTTTGTATTCAGCATCATGTAAGACATCCAGAATATCGTCAGCATGTTGGGAATCATCTCCGTCATGATTAGACTGAGTTAAAAATAACAAAGCAGTGGTCAGTTTTTTTTATCGTGATTTTTAAAAAGAAGTTTGAAAATCCAATGAGGACAGTTTTCAGTAATTCAATTTCTTTGAAACAATAGTGTACAAAACTAATCTTGAAACCAGTGGGTATTGAATTCACAATAATGAAATTGTGAAACATTGGTCCTCATGAATTTTATTGTTAACTGTAACCACTATATCATTAGAGATTGTATAAGGTTGGGCAGAGTAAGATTTATCATGCACATTCTTGAACATTGTCCCCCACTTCCTAACTTTACTATTGCTGTAAACTTGATGGTGAATATTTCCTCTGGCATGTTCCTTGCACTTGAATCAGATTGTAGACAGTATCTCATATTCAGTGGGCTTCTCAATTTTCTTAAACATTGTTACTACACAGCCTTCAAACAGGTGGCACAGCTAAAAATAACATTTTTTTCAGCACATGCTCACTAGTGCTATTGTGTGATTCAAAACAATTTAAAAACAAATTTTACTTAAAAAAAGCACCTCTCGTAATGTCATCACAGGTTAATTTTTATTTAAATGTATTTTTTTATGAACACCAGGCTACAAGAGACACCTACTCACAATTTTGGAATGTCATTTGTTGAGTGTTTCCAGTTATGATTACTGTTACTGTCTGTAGTTTTGTATTGTATATACTATATAGTTAATATAGTATTTGAAATTTTAGATAGAAAAAGTGGAAGTGAAGATGAAGCTAAAAATGATGCAGCTTCAGGAAGTTCTGGATCTCGTAGTTCTTCAAGGTCTAAATCAAGATCTAGATCAAAGTCACGGTCTGCTTCTCGTTCAAGATCTCAGACAGGATCACCTGCAGGTTCTCGGTCTCCGTCTAGATCTCACTCACAATCACGTTCAGGCAGTGCAAGTGGGAGTGGTAGTAGTAGTGCCAGCAATAGTGGCAGTGAATCCGACGATGATAAGTGACAATAAACTAGATTTATTTATCCTATATTAAAGTTTTATTTTTTTTATAATCAACTGACTTCACATCCGTTAAATGTACAAAGGCCTAGTAAAATATAATAAATGTGATTAAATAAATGTACAATTAAATTTTATGTGAAATATTATTCCATCATGTCAGTAAAAGAAACTATGATTTTAGATTAGCGACTAGAGGAAGGGATAGTACAATCCCAAGTTCTGTGATCGACTGACCTATTGTACAACTAGCTCACTCTGCTGATCTAGTTGTCTTGGAAACTAAAAACTCCTAGCCTCCTACTAGCAAGAGCCTCACAGTCATGAATTATGTGACCTGCAGTTTCCTGCACAACATACACATGGTTTCTCCATGGTACATACCTCTCCTGAGTTGTACTCTGCCCAGGACATCTGCTGCTCCTTTGAGTCCTCCAGAAGGAACTATGCTTAAGAGATGTTTACTATGGGAATGCCCATGAAGGTTATTACCAGGTTATTACCTGGTGTTGATTAGTAATCCATCTATTAATAGCAGACCTGGCCAATGAAAGAGAAATCCCTAAAGCTGGCTCAGGTCCAATAAACTCAGATGGAGATCCAAGTCCAGCCAGTCGGTCTGCCTCCTTATTAACCTCAACTCCATTTTTACGTTGTATAACTGTATTTGAATTACTTCAGTTATGGTATTGGTGAACAGCATACTATTGTTAATTTATACACTTTTGTTTTAATATTATTTGTTTTGTTTTCATAATTTTATTCCTGTTAATCCGTTTTTATTAAGTTTGTGTTTTAATAATGTTATCTAGTTTTACTGTTTATAGTGTTTAGTTTTAGTATAGTATTAACAATGTTTAGATTTAGTCCCCCCGTGTAAAATTTTGCTGAACGACGATGGGCGATGATAGCTTTCATGTGTTTTTCACCAAAAGCCGTAATTAAAAAAAAACTGAATAGGACTTTTAGAGTGTCCTTCCCATTAGGACCTATGAGGGTCCCCATAGAGTTCAAAGGATCTGAGGCCAGGACCTTGTGGCTCCCTGAGAAGTGTGATCAACCTAACAGAACTTCCTCTACGAATCCTGTCTCACCCATTTTACTCTGGCATTATTATACTCAGGGCTCACCTGTAGGCCTCCTACTTACCATAATGTGTGGCCGCCTAACCTATAACCCTCCTCGTAAGAGGGCGATTCTCATGAAAAGAGTCTGCAACTATCTCCACCTATCTACCAGTTGCGTATTCTAATTCATGTGAATTACCTATCGGCCTCCAAGATCCTGAAGGTCAGCCTTAACTTTCTCTTCATAGGCCCCCATCTGGTATTCCTGGGATTTCGATATGTATTTACTGATTTGTCCACTACTCCGGGATCTATGACTTTAGTGGCTATGATCATAGGCATGATCCGACAAAGACGGTTCTTTAGACACATTCGACCGTTCCAGCATGGTGAAAACGCCATTGGTAAGATCTAAAACCTCACTCCTTGCCTTTGTCACAACGGTCGGTGTGTTACCTTTATTAAGAATATAGAGTTTAGATGTTACGATAAAGGAAAGTAATTGCTCCCCTCTCTTGTTCGTATCACTGCTCCCCTACACTGAGTGATGTTCATTGATGTTGGCTTCAATATGTAGCTCAGCATACCCATCACTACAGTGCCCCACCACCTTTCGAAAACTGATGAATGGAAAACAGTCTATATCCTCATGTGGGAAGTATGCAGAGAGGTCAACGCAACCCTTCTGCTACTAGATCCCACACGTAAATTAGCATTGATTACAGTGCAATCTCTGGAACATTTAAAGAAGACAACATTAGTATCTCAATATTATTCCTTCCAACTATACATGTCTTAGGCTTAGTGGCTGACCTGTTGTAAACCAACTTACCTCCACTCACACCCAGTCCTGCTATTCTGCCTCCCGTCACCTCTGTCTTTCCCTGTTCAAGCATCCTCTGTAAAACTGCAGTTGCTGCCTTACTGTGATGTAGATTAACTTGAACTACTCCCATCCTTCTATGGAGTGAAACATCTATCACAGATTGAATGGGTCTGCACAGTAATCCCACATTCTGCTACAATTTACAACTGGTGGATTTTACAGGATTTAGTACAACCCCAGTTTCCTCCTTATCCTGATTAGGAAAGGTCCCAAGCTTGGGAAATATAAGTGTCCACCCATACAGAGGCCAGCATGTATATATAAGGCTGTATTAAAACTGGAGGTCACCTGGTATCCAGAGTTTACATATTAAAAGCTAAGCTCCCCCTTAGCCATGCAGCCCTCGGCATATGTTGTTCTACCCTAGCTTGGGATAGGGATGTATCTTCGCTTCAGCCGTATTGATGCAGTGCCCTTACAGGTTAGATTATTAGATTAATCCAATATAACTTAGACAGATTAGCCTCAATCTGTTACCACTCTGTACTATGTGCAGGCATGTAAGTCCACTCTTGAGTCTCCCATCCCAACAATTACCAGAATAAATGTGTGGTATGAGATACTATGTAAAGACTCATTAACAGAGCAACTATGATTTTAAAACTAGTTTAAATAATTGTTTATAATGTGTCTCATGTACAAAGTTCTCATCAGTGAGAAACACAAATTGGTAGAAATTTTTCTCAAATTAAGACTTCTGATTAACAGTACTATGAAGCAATATAAAAAAATAGCTTCCGGACATTATTACCTGTTCCTACAAGATAGTTTAACACATTCAAAAAACACTAATACAGTAAACACTTGAAATATCTGTATTCAAAAACATTAATACTGTATGGTAAACTAAACTAAGCAGGAGCGAAAAAAAATGTGTATTGAACTTTGTTTCTACTGTGTCTGTCTTTATAGATTTTTTTTCTAAGGAATGAAAAAGATGTATTAGGGCATTAAACATAGTAAGCATTACACACATGAAATTAAATGGTGCATTGAGGCTATGCTTGCTATGACCCTGGCTATACATTAGTTATCTGGGATAGACTTTAAATAACATTGATGACTTGTACTTGCCCCCTCATTTATTAGTTTTTTTAACATTACTCTCAGTTTGATTTCATTGCACATAAAATTTGAACTTGTGTACTTGCTTCCAAAAAACAGAACTGTAGATTCAAAATAATGTACAAATATATCTGTATGCAGGTCATGACATAAATTAAAAAAAAGGCTCCTTTCTAATTTTGCAATGTATATTCAGAGAAACCACAAATTAAACATACTTTAGTAATTTTAGGTGGTTAATGAAGTGCATTATTATTGGAAAAAAATTAAATAACATGGTTTTAATAAAACGCATTAAAGCAATTTACATTAAATAACTTAAGTATAATGTTAATATTAACACTATTTAACTTGGAAACTTATTCTATATCTATCTCTAATTTGTGTTGGAACACCGAATGATTGCCTCAACATACAGTTGCATATGTGTAATACATGTTTCTATTTAATATTGTCTATGTGATTTCTATACAATATTCAAATAGATTATCAATGATTTATTATACTACAATGATCCAACTCCAAAAAATGGACTAAATGAAAATTTAACTTGATACTTAAATGCCTGTTAAAATGGAAGGGGAGGCAGCAATTTCACAATATTTAACTTCAAATGCCTGATGTCTACTTTTATGAATAATTAAAATCTGTCTAAAAAAAGTGGCTCTAGAAGGGGTTCCTCACCGACTACACTCGTATCTAGACATTTAGGTTTACACAACGAAGTGGAGCTGGTAAAGCAATATTTAATAATGTTTCCTCAAATTCTTTAATGAGTATTTAGGAAGCAAAAATTATACTTTGAAAGTGCTTTTGTAAAGAATTTTCTAGAATAAATAGGAATATTACACACATGGTAAATTAAATGGTGCAAATTTTTCTAGAATATACTCTGTGCATAAAGTAAGAGTAAAACGATTTCCCAAAGTCAATTCTTAAAAATATTGCAGCTTTTCGAGACATAGTTTGTCTTCTGTAACACTTTTTAAGATCTGCAGAATACAAACTATAATTTAAATTTACTAACAAGTGGCATCATGACATCTTCTTATTCATATTATATTTTTGAAAGTTTGTGTGTTTGTTATTCAATCACGCTTTAACTACTGGACCAATTGAGATGAAATTTGGTACGTATATGGCTTAAGTATCAGAGATACATATAGGCCTATTCCCGTTTTACAAAACGTCATTATACTACTTACCCAGCCCAAAATAATTATCAGTTTTTAGTTTTGTAACATCTGTTAACTATAGTTAGGCTTAATTACTGTTTACTGAACATGAGATTTAGGCACCTGAGATGGACATAGATCTAATCCAATTTTACAAATCTTAATCTATGTTTTATTTATTGCAAAATTATTGTTTTTAATGTTACATTTTCATCTAATAATCACAATCTGGTATTTTTCATTTAAGACTATTCAATGTTTTTAAAGCAGAGTGAAGAATATATATATATATATATTATATACAATTTTATTAGGATACTTTAATTGTAAGGTAGTATATATATTTGTGTAATTACATTATATGAAAAAATGGTAAATATGCAGTGCAGCATCTATTGGAGTTTTCGATATTTTCTTACTAAAATGCTTTATTATGTGCCCAAAAGCAAGAATCCAAAATATGAAAGCAGGAGAAGTACGATAAAAATCGAAAATAAAAGTGACCAACATAACCTCAAAATTGCTACCGGCGAAAATCAGTACCGTGTTGTACTGATTTTAGACGTATTTTTATTGTTTTACTGATCTACAGATCAGTAAAACAATAAAAATACGTCTAACACGGGTTTGGGTGATAGGAAACCTATTTTTTAAAAGAATAGTGGATAACCTAAGTGACACGGTTGTTAGGCCTAACATTTTTAAAGATTATTTGGCTACATATCCTAACTGTCACGGTTGTTAGGCCAAACATGGTAATGCGTAAAAAAACTTTATATTTTTTTAAAGAATACTGCATATCCTAACTGACACGGTTGTTAGGCCTATCACGGTGATGTGTGAAAAAACCTTTAAATTTTTTAAAAGAATACTAAGTATATTAACTGACACGGTTATTAGGCCTAACACGGTGATGTGTAAAAAAACTTTTATATTTTTTTAAAGAATACTACATATTCTAACTGATATGATTGTTGGGCCTATCATTCTGATGTGTGAAAAAAACCTTAATTTTTTTAAAGAGTTTCCAAACCTTAACTGACACGGTTGTCAGGCCTAACATAGTGATGCGAGATAAATCTTTATATTTTTTTAAAGAATACTCCATAAGCTAACTAAAATAGTTGTTAGGCCTAACACGGTGATGCATTAAAAGAACCTTTATTTATTTTTTTCAAAAGAGTAGTACATAACCTAACTGACACGGTTGTTGGGCCTAATATGGTTATGCATGAAAAAAAACTTTATATTTTTTTTAAAGAGTACTCCATAACTTAATTAACACGGTGATGCGTGAAAAAACCTTTATATTTTTTTAAAGAATACTGCATATCCTAACTGACACGGTTGTCACGGTGATGTGTGAAAAAACCTTTAAATTTTTTAAAAGAATACTAAGTATATTAACTGACACGGTTGTTAGGCCTAAAACGGTGATGTGTAAAAAAACTTTTATATTTTTTTAAAGAATACTACATATCTTAACTGATATGATTGTTGGGCCTATCATTGTGATGTGTGAAAAAAACCTTTATTTTTTTAAAGAGTTTCCAAAACTTAACTGACACGGTTGTCAGGCCTAACATAGTGATGCGTGATAAATCTTTATATTTTTTTAAAGAATACTCCATAAGCTAACTAACATAGTTGTTAGGCCTAACACGGTGATGCATTAAAAGAACCTTTATTTATATTTTTCAAAAGAGTACTCCATAACCTAACTGACACGGTTGTTGGACCTAATACAGTTATGCATGGAAAAAAACTTTATATTTTTTTTAACTTAACTAACACGGTGATGCGTGAAAAAACCTTTATATTTTTTTAAAGAGTACTACATATCCTGACACGGTTGTTGGACCTATCACGATGATGCATCAAAAAACCTTTATATTTTTTTAAAAAATACTAGGCTACATATCCTGACACGGTTGTTAGGCCTAACATAGTGATGCGTGAAAAATCTTTATATTTTTTTACAGAATACTCCATTAGCAAACTAATATGGTTGTTAGGCCTAACACAGTGAAGCATTAAAAAAACCTTTATTTATTTTTTTAAAAAGAGTACTCAACCTAATTGACACGGTTGTTGGGTTAAACGGTGATGCAGGAAAAAAAAATTTTTTTTAAGAGTACTCCAAAACAACTAACACGGTAATGCATGATCTTTAATGTATATTATGATTGCGGGCAAAGCCGTGATGGGTAACAGCTAATCATATTACATTTCTGAAAGTTTGTTTTTGTTTATTTGTTTGTTATTCAAATAAACTTTAACTACTGGACCAAATGAGATTACATTTGGTGTGAACACGTTTTAGGTATCTGAGATAAACACAATACTATTCCAGTTTAATTGTATAATAATGACTTTTTAATAATACTGTATTTTATTAAAATATGACATGACCCTGTTTTAGCGTATCGTGTAGCAAAAATTTATATGTCTTTGCCGAAAACCATAAATCATATAATATTGTATATAGCAATATATTAAAATGAAATGACCTATTCTGATTTTGAAAATTGACTATAAATTTTATTGCTTACATTATAATTGCAGGCAAAGCCGCAAGGGGTAACAGCTAGTAAAAAATAAAGGAAAAAATTATGTTGTAATTTTATAATTATTTTTAATATGTACATAATCACAGTAGTTTTTTTACAAACACTATTTTATTTTACAACTCATTTATAAAAAGAATTAGTATTTCATAACATTTATAAACAACAATTACTTTAAAATGTCATAACATAATATTATATTCTTAATTAATTCCAGTTCCTTGAAATGGTTTGTGCTGATAATTATAGAATCTTTGTTAATTCAAATTTAATTTAAGTCCTGGATATTTTTTGGATTACCAAATGTCAGGTACTTAGAAAATACAAGTATAATACCTAGTTAAAATTATTTTAAAATTTCTAAAATATTTGTTATATTTTAAAATATTTAAGACTAAGTGAAAGTAACAAATATCACGATTAAAGTAAAATTAGTTTGAATGCGAATGTCAAGTAAAAGTGGACAATGGCAGAAAATGGAATGTTAAATTACTACAAAGGCCTATTATAACACAAAGTAATTCTATTTGTTACTAAAGTATATTACAAGTGATAATAAAGTGTTCATACATTATTATAAAAAGAGTTTCAATTAAAATCTTGGAATTATTTTTTATGAATACAAGTAATGATAGTGTTCATTATATATTCTTATAGAAAGAGTTTCATTTCAAGTCTTAGAATTATGTTGGTGAAAATTGAGTTGGAAATTTTATACAGTACATTAAAAAAAATTTAATTCAGAGTCAACATTATCTTTAAAAAATGTATATGCTACAATGTCTAAATTCATTAGTGGTTACAAAAACTGTACATTTTGGTTAACAAATTCTAGGCTTCAGTATGAAATAACATGTGGGGGAGGGACATTTATATATAAGAACGCTGAAACCAATTTTAATTTTTCAGTGAAAAGTTTGTGTTAATAGAAAAATTCCAAGGACTGAGTCTACATTTTGCTTGTTTGAGATTTTTACCTTTTACTTATAATGTTTAAAATTTTTACATGACTGCCAAAAAAGGAGTGTTATGTTTTTCGTGGCTGGGTAAGTCAGTATGTATTTAGTTAATGAATTATAAATTTGCATGTTAAGTTTACACAATAAATGCAGTTGGGGCTGTATCAATATATTTGCACTAAAAGCGCCCGACTGCATTTATTGTATAAATTTAACATGTAAATTCTTAATTATATTTCAGATTTTCATTTCGTTTAATTATGAAATATACAATTTCTGTGTATATTTTTTTGTTTTAGCAGTCGTTTTTTATTTTTTAAAATAATAATTGTTTTTATTATTAATTTCTTCACTTTTTTATTAGCTTGTTACATAGATACATGTCGGTATTTATGCTTACTATTCCGGCTCGAGCACTATGTGGCAAAATTGTTGGGGGGGAGCAAAGTTTTTTTTTTTAGATGCATAATAAATAGTATTGTAATTAATGTGCCATCTTTCCAGTGTAACTACAAAGATTATGAAGTCAAATATTCCATGTCATTCATGAGGGTTTGTTGCCAGTAGTTAATAGTGTTGCAAAGACAAACTGAAGTACATGCCTACGCGCCAAGTACCCAGTGTGTGTGTGTGTGTGTGTGTGTGTGTGTGTGTGTGTGTGTGTGTGTGTGTGTGTGTGTGTGTGTGTGTGTGTGTATGTATGTAATATAGTAGCATTATAAGTCAGTTTTATCTTCAAATATACACATAATGACCAAAGATCATTGTATTTTTGTTTCCTCTGCTAGAATTCCTAATTTTTTCTGCTGCACTTGTTTTAAATATTTGTTGATTAAAAAATAAATTAAACTTTTAACATTTTAAAATAATGCTAATTAAACTCTTAACTGGCATAACAAGATTCTACTACATGCTTTTACTAAATTAATAAGAAAATTTAAAACTAAGTATACCAAAAACCATTTATAAAAGAGTGCAAAGAAAATTATTGTGCATATCAAGTTGTTTTCTTATTAATCCTGTTTTTTCATCCCAAATTGATGTTCCATCACAGGCACAAATCTGCTTTGTGTTTTCATTCAGTCCAGCTGATCTGGATATAATTCCACAAGACAGCCTAAAGCAAACAGCCATATGATACATCACTCAAACATTTAGGCCTATTAGACAACACAGTTAGTGACGTTAGTTTGCTGTGTTCCTTTCATCCCAAATAGTCACACCATCACAAGCACATATTTGTTTGGGATTTTCATTTAATCCAGCTGATCGTGAAATAACTCCACAAGCTAGCCTGGAAAAATAAATATAAAATTTGAGAAAACCCAATGAGTTGGTAATTAAATTTGTCTTCAAAGGAAAAATATCCATTGAAATATAAAGACTGGTTTCCGTTTTCACTTAAGATCACTATACTTTCTACATACTGTACTTCATATAGTGAGAAAGAAAAATTATGAATTATTAGTCAATTTAAAGTTTAGGTACGAACATAATTAATCAAGTAAAAATTGTTAACATTTTCATTTAAAAACAGAAATCAAATGAGTTAAGGAAATTTGCTTTGCTTCCATTATGCCAATGGAATAGCTTCATTCCATGATTATGATGTACAACTATACAATACAACAAAAACATTACCTTTTTCCTGAATTGCCATTAAGCAATGACTGTTCAGAATTGCCTCTGCCAAAGTCATCAGTGCCTTCTGTAATGACTAAAGAGCGTCCAATCACATCCCACACCTTTATTACTTTATCCACCAATCGAAATGTTGCTCTTCCATTATCATCGGCTGTCACATTACCCAAGTCACCTGTGTGCTAAACATTTGCAATTATTTTTATATTTATTTGGATTTAACTGAATTAAAATAGAAAAAAAAATTATACTGTAGATTCTTTTAAAATCTGTGTTTTGATTGCTTCTTTCCATCTCTCCCGACAATCCTGCTCAATTTTGGTCAGATGGCAAAAATGTGTTTGCTAATGAACAGTTTTTTTATGAACACCATGTTTACGAGAGATGAAAAGATTGATTGCTTAGTCACCTCTATCACTCCCTTTGCTACTTACAAAAGGTGTGATAAAAAAAGCGCACTCTAGCCTAGATGTTTACAAATTCAATTTTTGTGGCAGTTACCAATGTTCAGTTTCATTTATAATTGGGTTACATAAGCTTTGTCTTAAAAATGTTTATTTAATAAGTTATACTTTCAGTATATTATTTTTGCATCGATGTTTAGCTATTGAAAAGTAATCTCAGTTTTTTCTGGTCACTTTTTTTCTCTTACAAAAGCTATCTCAGTTTTCTGATTTGACCACTCAAGGTTAACATAGGCTTCAAAGCTTATGTTGTTGCATGTTTAGGTATTAAGTTAAGCACTTGATAACAAAAGTTGATCCCTCTCTCAACTTTTTTCTTTTATGATGGCTAATGATACATAATCCATCATAATTTGAAGTACAGTGGTACCTTGACATACGAGTTTAATTCGTTCCGTAACCTTGCTCATATGTCAAATTGCTCGTATCTCAAAGCAATTTTCCACATTGAAATTAATTGAAATGCCATTAATCAGTTCCAGCTCCCAAAACACCACCTCAGTCACGCTTTGCTCATTTTCACCTGCAGATCGTTTAAAAAAACTGTCCAAGGAGGTTTGTTTCTTCCTCTCTTTCAGGATATTGCGGAAATGAGTTAGGCAAGTTTCGTTGAACAACTCCGATGCACGACCAGTTGCAACTTTTTCGGGGTGATTTTTATCCACCAACTCTACAACTTTCTCCCACATTGCCAAGATCTTTATATCTCTTGTAGAGATAACCTCCTCCATCTCTGGCTCCTCTTCAAAAATAATTTTTCTTTGAATCACCATATGTTGCTGCGCATGTGTAACTCCTCGGTTGTCAGCTCCTGAGACTGTTTGTCAACAAGTTCGTTCACATCTCTCTCATCCACCTCCAGACCCATGAATTTTCCTAGAGAAACAATCTCCTCTACCACAGACACTTCAGGTTCCAAATCCTTTGAAGGCCCTTTCAGCTACAGCCTCAGGCCACAGCTTCTTCCATGCAGAGGTTAAGGTCCTCGTAACACTCAGCCAGGCCTGATCAATAATTATTAGGCATATCGCGATGTTAAAGTGGTCCTTCCAGAACATGCACACACAGACTGAGATCTAGTCTGAGGTGGGAGAAACTGTTAGACGCTGCACACGACACCAACACGCGCCCTGCATGTTGGGGTCATGTGCAGCGGTGTAGTGTGCAATTCCTCGTATCTCAAATCTTGCTCTCATCTCAAAGCAAAATATTGCTTGCTCGGTGGTTCGTATCTCAAAACACTCATATATTACGGCACTCGTATATCGAGGTACCACTGTACGAAGAATTAAAAAGTGGTTCAGATTTTATATTTTTAGACATACACATAATCTTTTCTGATAATCTCAGCATATAAGGGAATGTCATAAATACTAAAGGTTATTCATCTAGGCTAAAATAATTGCGTAAGTTGTTATAATTTTATCAAGAGTTAAGGCAGCGAGTAAGCAGAGGTAATTGGCACAAGTTTCTTTCAGTAATTTTATAAGTTGTTTATACTAAACGATAAGTGTAATATCAGTCATCACAATTTCAGTGAAACACAAGTTATTAGCATATGTAAACTTCTACTTAAATCTATTAAACTAACATACCCTATGATCTTCATCATCATCAGGACTTCCATGTTTAGTTGGTTTCAAGCTGAAGTGGCCTCCGAGGCTGTAAACATAGAATAATTCAACTTCAAGTAACAACAGTCAGTACTTGATAAAACTATATTTGAAAGGAAAGAAATACACAAAAATGTTTTTCAAGCATTTTATGTTCAGTGGTTAAGCATCATCAAGCTAATGAATTGAAAAATGCATATCCAACAAAAACACGAGAATGGAAGAAACTAATCAGGGTAAGTGAAACAGATAAAGAACATTAAAAGCTATTTGATTATATACACTGGAAGTATAATTTAAAAAAAAATTCATTTATTTATTACAATCTTAATCTTATAGATTAAATGAGTAATACATATAATTGATCTATAACATTTATAAGACTTAGTGAATAGCTTGTGACGCTTAAATCACCTGTTGTCCAATTCCACATCTAAAATATATAACTTTTTGAACATTTTTTCTTCAATTTCCAGACTTTATTTAGATTTCAATTTTTCTGTTAACAATTTTAAACTTTAGGACAAAAACCGAAGTCAATTAAACAGCCTGATCTACTTAATGATGCTTCAGTTGCCACACACTATCTTCCTTTGCCAACCTCATAATGAATGCTTGTACGTCCTCAAAATCATCTACACCATGTCATCATTCATTAAATTGTGTTAGGACAAGATTATGGCTTGAAATAAATGCCAATATTAACCTTTGTAATCTCTTTATGATAGATTGTAAAATATAATTTAGCTCTGACGGTCATAATATTTGATTTGATTTAAACTTTCACATGATTTTGGTAATAGCTTGGACAAGTTTATTTTCCAGCAAAATCTGCTTAACTATTTCAAACATTAAAAATATTAGATTAAAAATAGTAACCATACCAAATATTAAAAATTCATAACTTTTGTATATTACTTTTTGAAGAAATGATTTACCATCATAACCAGCATTAAAAAAATATGCATAAACTAACATTTCAAATTAAAAATATAAAAAGGAACAGTAGTGAATCATATCTTTAAAAAAGTAAAAGTTATGAGTTTTTATTGTATTGTGATATTGTTATTTTTTGAAAATTCGCTTGCATCACATCAGCCACAATTGTTAATACTGTACTGCTAACACATTTTTATCTAATCATTATTTTAAGAGTTGCTTTATTCAATGACAAATTAAATAAGCTTTATATAAACCTTTTGACAATTACTCTTTCTTTATTCACTATAACCATTTTAGTCACATTTTTTGCCCTTATAGTGATCAAAATCAAATTATATAAAATTTTATTATTATTATTATAAGTACTGAAACACTTGTATTTAACTAAATTATCTTTTCTTTCTTATCAGACACTCTAAACTAATAAAAAGTTAGTAGACTTATTTTCTCCAACAACCTGAATTTAATGATTTTTTTAAATGTTTCAAATTTTTTTTCATGTAGAATCCACGAAATTCTGAATGTTTTGTTTTGTTACCTCTGACTCCTTAACTGCTAAAAGATATCAAACAAAACAGGTTTACTGCTTACTAGGGTGGTTCATGATCCCCATTCCATACATCATATTTTTCCCTTTCCACTTTACACATTCACATCGTTAAAATACATACGATATTCAGCTAGCTACAATACAAATCCTTTGAACGCAGTGTCAGAGACCATGAAACTCTATAATGTCTAATCAATAGTTAAACATTTTATTTTAGGCTTTTTTGTTCTTTGGTGATTTTCAAATAAATTTGTAGTTTACCAGATATGACCACTCAAATTTTAAAAAGTTTCTATTAAAATATATAGAGAACAATATTATAAATTTTATTTGAATTTCATATACAGTGGTACCTCGCGATACGATCTTAATCCGTTCCTGGACCGAGATCGTATTGTAAAAAAATGATATAATGAGCAATGTAATCTTATGTAATTTAATTAATTCGTGCAACGCCCCATATATAAACACCAAAATCGTCTATACGTAATAATAATTAGTCACAAAATAGTATATTAAGTACCACATACACACAATAAACATTTATACCACATTTATAAATTAAAATAACCTTATAAATAAATAAAAAATAAAAGAAAAATTAATTTCACTTACCGTAAAGTACTGTACAGTCAGTGAGGGTAAACGAGGCGATGGAGCAGAGCTCAGTGGGGATGGTGAGGAGTGGTGGTAGATAGCTACGTGAGGGTTGGTTGGTGGTGGTTATAACAGCACCCACACACACAGCTGGTGATATGTACGTATGTACGTACAGTATGGGTTAATAGTTTTTATTACGATACTGATAAATTGCGCACAGCGTTTATAAAACTTAGACACAGTAATGAAAACTTAAAATTAAATTAAATTTCTTTTAAAATTAAATTTCTAATGTAAAATTACAGACACAGTAATGAAAACTTAAAATCAATTTTTTTTTATAATTTTTATCTTTTGTAATTTTTTTTTGCTTTTCTTTTTTTTTAACTAACTGAACTTAAATTTGAGGTGATACATCATCGTCTTCACTTTCCTTTCTAGTTTTCTTACTAGAAACACTCGCTTCTTCACTTTCTGGGGCACTTCTCTTCGAAAAATATCTATCTAAAGAAGCCTGTTTCTGACGACTCCTCAAAATGTTTCGAAAATGACTCACACAAATGTCATTCACATTGTCCATTGCACGAGCTGTACGCATTTTTTCTAGGTGCTTTTTTTCAATAAAACAGTAAGTTTTCAAACCAACCGATGGCTTCCCGTATTTCCGTAGATGTCAGCAGTGTCGAGCACAAGGAGGCATTTTAGAGGAAGACCATTCTCCTCTAAATATTTTTTCACTGCAGGTCCAAAGCAGCAATTAACCCACTCAACAAATAAAAGCCTCGTGACCCAGGCTTTGGCATTGGACCTCCAAAAGACGGCGAGCTTATCCTTCGACACATTATGTGCCATGAAGGCACGAGGATTTTCTGAGTGTTATACCAGTAGGGGTTTTATTTTTAAATCCCCACTGGCATTCACACATAGGGCAAGAGTAAGCCTATCCTTCATGGGTTTGTGTCCAGGAAGTTTCTTTTCTTCTTCTGTGATGTATGTACGACGGGGCAATTTCTTCCAGAAAGGACTTTCATCACAGTTGAAGACTTGTTGAGGATGTAGCCTTCATCGAGGATTAACTTTTTGAAGGCCTCGATAAATTCTTGCGCTGCTTTTTCATCGGCGCTGGCAGCTTCCCCATGCCTGACCACGTTATGTATCCCCGATCTCTTCTTGAATCGTTCAAACCACCCATGAGATGCTTTGAACGTTGGGGCCTCTTGTGTTGATGTCCCTTCGCCTCTCTGGGCTTTTGCAAGGTCTTCAAAGATCGCAGTGGCTTTATGACATATAGCAGCTTGTGTTATCGTATCACCAGCAATTTCCTTCTCTTTTATCCAAATAAGAAGAAGAGTCTCCATCTCGTCATTAAGGGCAGTTCTATTGTATGAGAAGGTGGTAACGTCCTTTGCAGACTTGCTGGCTTTAATGGCTTCTTTATTCTTTATAATGGTACTAATCGTCGATTGGTTTCGTCCATATTCATTAGCAATAGCCATGATGCGCATGCCACTTTCGTATTTTTTATAATTTCCAACTTCACTTCCATGGTTATCAATGACTTTCTTTTCCCCTTATCACCACCAGCACTAGAAGCACATTTAGGACCCATGGCGAATAAAGTTGAGCGTAGTGAGGCTTGCTTAGTGATGCGTGAGGTTTGCCCGTAACGCGCCAACTTTAAACAATTTCAAGCGGCAAGAGATATTGGGATCGTATCGCGAAAAACATATCGTTTCGCGAGCACGAATATTTGCGATATTCCACTTCGTATCTTGAACACATCGTATCGCGAGATACAACTGTATAATAAATGAATGTGATCTATAGTTATTAGTTTGAAGTTTTCTATAAATCATAAATGTGTTCAATATCACAGTGGTGGCCCATTTAAAACGACACTCTTTATCTCATATCAGGTACATTTGTGTCAAAATCCTAAAAAAATTTAATATCAAACTCTTACTTTTCACAACCATTTGACAAATCTCCACATTCGTATATGTGCAATCCATGCAGGCCTGGTGTAAGTCCATCAATTGTACCATCAACAATGCAGTTCTCATTATCAGCCTGTACTAGTCTTACAACTCCCTTTACATCACCCCAACTGTAGCCAGTTCTTCCACCCAACATTGCGACAGCTGACCCATGGCCTTCATCAACTATAAAGTAATAGTAACACGTTATTAGCGACTTTCTACTGGAAATGAGCTTTGGAGTAGCAATAACAGGAAGGCCCTAGATCTACAAAAAACTTGTTAATAAGTTCTTAAGGGTGTATAAAACACTCTTCATTTTGGAAAATAATAAAATTATTATTATATTTTTTTTTTTTTTAACGTCCGACTATTGTGCACACTTGGGCTAATCCAGACGGTTATTATTATTATAATAACTCCATTTATTTTCTTTTTATTATACAATTTAAGTACGGCGACATTTAATAAAACTTTTGAAATACAAATTTCTGAAAATTTAATTTAGCCTAAATTTTAAGACAAAAATATCTGTAAATAACTGGTTATGCTTATTATCAGATGGGGTTTGGCTTGATCTAATCACAATGTGTTCTCTCAATTTGATTTATACATTTTGCAATGGCAGCCACTGTAAATCTTTAAAAAAAAATTAACATTTAAAAAATATCTGATTTTAAATTTGTAATACAATTGAAATCTATACACATTTAATTTTTTTACTGAGCAGCTGCCATTTTGAAACTGATGTTTGACTTTTGTTGTGTAATAAACTTACTGTTTTAAGCTGTTACTACCAAAATCAATTGTACTAAATTTGATTTTCATGAATCAAAATGTTCCTTAACGTAATATTACTACTATTGTTTATTTTCAGGTGTCTAATTTATAAACATCATGTATCCTTTCTATATACATAAAAGTACAGCAAATGTCTACATAAACAATAATAATAACATGATATTTCATCATTAAATAACAATTTTAAAAACAGTATACAATGTTATGCAGTGTTGTTAGTTTTCAAAAATTTGTGTATATCACATTAGCGAGACAACAGCTTGGTATTATTGTTTTTAGCTTTAGTCTAGAAAATATTTAAAATTACTGTACGATACTTATATAACTTATTTATATTTTAAAGATAAATTTATTGTGCCATATCTAATCTCAAAAAACATTCATTATTTGACCTAGGAGACTCTAAATGCCTCTACATGTATTGTTCTTACAATAAGTTTTCTTAAAACTTGGGGAAAATATTAACTTAAACCTTTTGACCTTGGGTTATATAGCTTATGTTTAAACTGAAAGTACATTGACTTCAAACTGAATTTATTATAGTGTTATTATGTTTATTTATATTGCATTTCTACTTTCTCAAAAGACATTTCATATATGCTTACCCTCAATACATTCTAGCTTACTGAGGCTTTTCATTTCTGTACATTATTTAGGCAGAAAAATTTAACAAGATTATCAGAGCAGCATCAGATTATAATAACAACGTTGTGTTAATTAATGGCAAGAGATGTAAAAATTTATAAATTTTATGTTTAGTTAAACTGCTTTGTTTTAATTTGACATAAAAATTGGTTTTAGTAATTATTGAACAAATTTGTGTGTAGCAAATTTTTACTGCAAAACTGTTTCAAAATTGTGCGCATTCAAGACTTTACAAAGATGGTTTATTCAAAAATGGTGCATTCATCATATTTAAAAAAGATGGTTTCACAACTGTATTAGTTATTAAAATACACGTAAATTAGTATTTTTAATTTTCAAATTGCATTTGAATTACGAAAATGAACCTGATGGTGGTTAGGCTACTTTTGTGCTTTCCAAAACACTCCAGAACAGTAATTTTTTACTGTCAGTGAGGCAGCTATATGCTGCATTTATTTCTACAGAAAATACAAACATAAACAACAAAATTAATGCCTGGCTAGACTATTTATTTAAAAACAAAAGCCTACACTATAAGCCTAAATTACAAACCTCTTTCTGATCCATATCCTTTAAGAACAACTCGACGACCAGTTGATTCTATTTTTTCTTTTATCATACTAGAAGGAAGAGAAGATTGTACTATAACAGATCCATTTTCTAAAGAAATTTCAAAATTTTCAATTCCTTCAACACTAGTTAATACTGCACTGATAGCTCCAACACATTTCTGACATGTCATCTGAACAGCAAACTCAACCTAAAATAAAAGGTGCAGAAGGATAAGACAAACTGCACCCTATCAATCTTTAATTCTTGTAAAAGTATATCTACATAATTATAGCCTACATTTTTCACTGAGTAAAATATATGCCTAGTCTTCATATAAAAAATATAATGCATTACTCATACTGTAATGACAATAAATGCCAATAGAAGAAGCATTAATAATTAAATGGAATAAGGAACGGAAAATAAAATTTAATAAATATAAAACAAATTTGCTAGCCTATATTTTCTTTCACCATTTTCTTAAATACTTTAAAGCAAAAGAAGAATGTAGTAATTTGCAGATGAATCATCACATTTAAAGAAAATATTATTTTGAACAAAATAATAGTTGCAGAACAATATCTATTTAGAGTTTTTGTTTGAAAAGAGTGTTGAGTTTTGAAAATTAAATCTTTTCAATTGGACAATTGTTTTCAACCATTCATATATTTTTTTGTACTCAAATGAGTTACTCAAAGTTATATAACATTAAAAATTATAATAATACCTAGGTGCCTTAAATAAAAATTCAGTAGGCAATATTTTTCCAACTGTAATATTAGTACTTCAAGACAAGATCCATTAGATTCAGTAAAGTGTTTTGGATTTCCCTAATAGTTTATTACAATAAAGTAAAATAACCTCAAAAATATTAAAAATAAAATTGTATGTGTTACTATCTGCATATTTTGGCAATTTTTTAATTCTATTTTTAAGCACAAGTATTATTTAATTTTAATTTAAGCACAAGTAGAACTACTTAACTTAAGTAGAACACTAACCAAGTCATATGTCTGGCTAGTAAAAATTTAAAGGTGATGCTTGTATTGCACAGGTAAACAATTACTAATTAATTTTATTTAGGAAACCCTTACTTTAGAGGAAAAACCATGGTTGCCATGGTCATGCTCTAATTAACTATCGCCTAAAGTATATTATAAACAATAGTTTCAATGAATAAAATTATCCAGTAACTAAATTTTATATGGATAAAAACATCAATGAACTAGTCTGCTACCTATTGTTTTAAGGTTATAATCGTTTATTTTGTAATATTCATAAAAAGTCTATACTACTGCATAAATTATATTTTAATTGTGTCATATTATTGTAATTGTAATCTTAAAACTGAGGAGCAAAACGTGTAGGAACCTACAATCTATGTTATAGGTCATGTTATAGGTTAAAAATACATTATTTCAAAATGTTCTCTTTAGTCAGAGGTCTTATCCTTGAAAATAAATAATACAGTGTAGGTTACAACTACTTAAATCTTGACCAAGAACATTATCATAAAATTTATAGCTAAAAATTTATATAATTTTCTTACAGCTCTTATTAAGGTATTTGGTTACTAAGAATAATGAAATAATTATTACCTTCACAGAAGTCATCTTCGCCGATTTTCTAGGTTAAGAAAGTTTAAACAAACAGTAATTTGAGAAAAAAATGCAAAAAAATGATTAATTAAGTAATTTGAAACCTAAGGGATTTAGGAAACTAGTCAACAATAGCACAAAATAAACTACCTGCAGCACAAATTTTCAAAAATGACAAAGCAAAATTATTATTAGCTGTCACTTATTAAATCGGTACATTACATAAGCAGTAAACACAAGATACAAAGTAAAACAGTAGTGGTGGGGCAGAAAACACGAAACTGATAAAAAAACTGCTTTTCTATTAACAACAAACAAACTGCTTTTCACAAACGGAAACAAGCATTTAGACTATTTTATGATTTGTTAAACAAGGAACGGCTTTCTGCACTACCACACCTACTTTCTATTCGAACGTTGCCAGCCGCCTCTGTGGCCTAGTTGATAGCGTACTAGGCTTTCACCCCGAGGACCCGGGTTCGATTCCCGGCTAGGGCTTGGCATTTTCATACGCTATAAATCATCCCATTAGCCCAAGTGTGCACAATAGTCGGACGTTAAAAAAAAAAAAAAAAAATCGAACGTTGCCGCAAGCACCAAAACTGTTTTCCTGCTAACTGTTTGCCTACTAACTGCTTTTCTTTTACCTGCTTTTGTGCTATTTCCCTTTATTTCAAAGTTGCTTGTTGCTTGTAGTGAAGTAAGAACTGTTTGGTCAGTGTCAACCTTTATTTCTATTTTGTAAATTCAGAGCCTAATTTTATTTAAACATATTTTTATATTTATTAACGCTCATCCATATTTTTAATCAACTAAAAATATTCTAAATCGTTTGCATTTTGGTAAATATGCAAAGGAGTATTTAATTTTTAAGTAAAAAAAAAATGCTTCTATTAGAAATTCATTGCATTTTTTGTACATAAAATGGCTTACATAATTATTACGTTTTGATAATGTAATTTAATTATTACTACACTTGTAAGGATTATTTTTATCCTTTCTAAATGCTTTATACCCAAAAACAGTTAAGGACATGGTGGCAAAGGGAATGAAAAAAGTAGTCTTAGGAAACTGAACGTTTGTGCTATATGTTTTAGCTGCTAATACAACTTTGAGTTTCAGTTTTGTAACCTGTTTTTTCCAACTGTTTTAAAAAGCAGCTTTTTTCCTCAACAAACAGTTTGTTGACGTTTTGTAAAAATAGCAGAAACGGCCACCTCTATTAAACAGTAACGTCAGTATTATGAATCAGCTGAGAAATGGTAACCACAAAACCACACAAAACCACCATAGGACTTCCTGTGGCTATGTTTAGGGACATGTTGATAGTGTCAGTTGTTATTATATATAATAATAAATATTTTTATTATTTGAAATATATATTATTATATTTGAAATATAATATATTTATATTAATTATTTAATTAATAATTATATTATTATTGAAATATATTATTATATTTGAATGTTTATTCAAAACTGAAATAGTGTTTTCCTAATTAATTAGCTTAACCATCTATAAATGCAAACAAAATATTGCATAAACTTTCTCACTTTTAATTTTAATTTTAAATTTTGTACATTAAATTTAGTCATAATTTAAATTTTAACACCTGTTGAGCTAGTATTTAAAAAAATCCTGTTTCTGTTTACAATGTCATTGCAATTTTTCCCTCAAAAGCTTAGAAACTAGAATTTTCAAGGATGTAGCTACTATCCCTAATAATAAAAAAAATAATAATATTTCATATTATGGACATGCAAGTTCACTGTAATACTTCTTTGAAGTCAATTAACCTGAACCTCAACCACCTAAACTTAAATACAGTTACTGATGTTCCTACATAATGTATCAATTACTTAGAAAAGGGTACCTGTTTGTCAGTAAAAATTGCTCGATAGTATTTCTTGTGGGATAACTTTCTGGAAATGAATTTGTTGCTAAAGGCCCATTTACATGATGCCAGTTGGCATTTTAGTTGATGTCAGTCGCTCGATACCAGTGACTAGCACCATGTAAACACTCCATGCTAGTCACTGGAGAGGCCAACAAGCCACAGGCATGCCAGTCCCTGGCAGCTCCAGCAGAACAAATATTTTTAATTTGCTGGTGCTCCAGTTTCCCCTCCATCACTCTACTGCACTGGCGCCTGCCGACTGGCACCATGTAAAACAACAATGGCCATCCGCCAGTCTCTGAAAACATTCAGCCATGTGGATTACATTTACCAGGTTTTGTTTAAGTAGTTAAAAACAAATAAAAATGGCTATTTGTTGGACTCAGGAAAAAACTTTGACATGAATATGCCAAATTTTACAATGATGGACATATATATAAAAAAATAATAATAATAAAGCTTTAAGATTTACATATTATTTAAAAGTTCCTTCTGATGTTTCTGCAATTTTTAAACAAATAAAAATAATCAACCATGTTTTATGCTCTTTCAACAAACAAACAATACTTGGCCAGTGAATTGGGGTTCCTGTAGTCGCATGCCAGTGACCTTCAAGTCGTTTCTCAACTGGCATGCTGGACACTGGCAATGTGTAAATGGGACTAAAGGATGTTGAAAGGCTTAGAGTCATCCTTAGTTACACTACTAAATGAATAATTCAAAAGATATTGCACAAACTTTTTCACATGCAAGAGAAAAAGAGCTCAAATTCTCTTGTCAAACTTGAAGCACCAAGGAAACTCTTCTTGGGAGTCTAAACCAGTTTGTTGCATATTACTAAGCACACTGGTAATAATTTTGCTAGGATAGTACATATGGTTTTTAATTGCACTTGAAGTAAGTACCTAGAACAAGCTGTTTCCATCATATCTGTACATAGTCACTTCAGGAGGGATCAACTGAAAGTAAGAATTCTTCAAGGAAATTATTCTAGTATGAATTGTAGGTAACAAAAATAAATCTTCTTTTTCTGTGAGGCAGATAACCAGAAAGAAACTCTTTGGTTATCTACAACCAAGGAATAGAACATTGGTGGTTAAATCTGTGAACTTAAGAAGAGTATAGGATACTATATCAGACTGCTAAAGAAAAAGGATTGGTTGTTATACAATAGACACAAGTTATGATTCCACAGTTTCAATCTTATACAATGATGTTTTGCTTGAGTTTGGAAGATAGAGGCAGGTCAGTGTCAATGCTGGCAATCACACTTTCTTTATCAATAAGTTAATTTTATATTTTCAGGTTACTGGGATGTATAAAGAATCTTAAGTTAAAGGTCACTACATCTGATAAATTAAAAACAATTTCATCTCATCAATATGATGTCTTTCTACTTAACCTTGTGTAATACATGCTAACCTTGTTAGCTCTGGATAATTCTAGGCAATCAGTTGGATGAAACTTGTTTTTTCAAAGCTTACTGACTTTGTAATTCAAACTTCTGGGTTTTCTAAATGTTTAACAGAAAGCAGTTCAGGATTTTGGTAAGCGAATCAGTGTCAGAAGAAATGAATGCACTATTAGTTTTTACATAGATTTATTGACTGATTTAGTACAGTTAAACTCACAGTATCCATTGATCAGACTTAGAATTACTGGGATGGACAGAAACAATAGAATACAACCATGCAATTAAGAAAAAAGGCCATGAATGAATGATTACACCTGCTTCACAAATAATTTTCTTTAACTCAGCTCCAATGAGGCAATTGAAAGGAGCACTATGGGAAACACAACTGGCCTTTTCTTATCTTAATATGTGCTTACATCAATTAATCATCAAAATTTATTAACAGTATTTTATGTTATTGTTGTATAGCAATAACATTGATGAAATGAAAATGAAGAACACCTCACCTTCACGAATACTTAACTTGGATATTCACAATTTTTTTTTAATATTTTTAAATACTCTACAAAATAATTATTCTAACATTTTTGTTATTCATTAACAAAAATGATGTCAGATGTGTCAAAACAATAAACATAAATAAAATTTCCAAGAACCGAGTGACATTTAGTTTATTATAGTGTTTAGTCATAAGTTCTGAAAATCTCAACCCTTGTACAGAGATAAACATTATTAATATTTATAAATAACTAGCTGTTACCCGTTGCGGCTTTGCCTGCAATTATAATGAAGGCAATAAAATTTATAGTCGATTTTCAAAATCAGAATAGGTCATTTCATTTTAATATATTTCTATTTACAATATTATACGATTTATGGTTTTCGGCCAAGAAATATACATTTTTGCTACTCGATACTCTAGAACAGGGTCCTGTCATATTTTAATAAAATACAGTATTATTAAAAAGTCACTATTATACAATTAAACTGGAATAGTATTGTGTTTATCTCAGGTACCTAAACCGTGTTCATACCAAATTTAATCTCAATTGGTCCAGTAGTTAAAGTGTGATTGAATAACAAACAAATAAACAAAACAAACTTTCAGAAATGTAATATGATTACCTGTTACCCGTCACGGCTTTGCCCGCAATCGTAATACACATTAAAGATCATGCATGACAGTGTTAGGACCAACAACCGTGTCAGTTAGGTTATGGTGTATTTCTTTTTTAAAATAAAGGTTTTTTAACGCACCACCGTGTTAGTTAAGTTATGGAGTACTTTAAAAAAAAAATTAAGGATTTTTCCCTGCATCACCATATTAGGCCCAACAATCGTGTCAGTTAGGTTAAGTACTATTTAAAAAAAAATTAATAATGGTTTTTTTAATGGATCACCATGTTAGGCATAACAACCATGTTAGTTAGCTTATGGAGTATTCTTTTAAAAAAATATAAAGTATTTTTCACGCATTACCATGGTAGACCTAACAACCGTGTCAGTTAAGGTTTGGAGTAGGCTACTCTTTAAAAAATATAAAGGTTTTTTTACGCATCACCATGTTAGGCCTAACAACCGTGTCAGTTAAGGTTTGGAGTAGGCTACTCTTTAAAAAATATAATGGTTTCTTTACGCAACACCGGGTTAGGCCTAACAACCATGTTTGTTAGCTTATGGAGTATTCTTTAAAAAAATATAAAGGTTTTTTTACGCATCACCGTGTTAGGCCTAACAACCGTGTCGTTTAGGATATGTAGTATTCTTTAAAAAAATATAAAGGTTTTTTTTACGAATTACCGTGTTAGGCCTAACAACTGTGTCAGTTAGGATAGGTAGTATTCTTTAAAAAAATATAAAGGTTTTTTTACGCATTACCGTGTTAGGCCTAACAACTGTGTCAGTTAGGATATGTAGTATTCTTTAAAAAAATATAAAGGTTTTTTTATGTATGATAGGCTCAACAACCGTGTCAGTTAAGGTTTGGAGTAGGCTACTCTTTAAAAAATATAAAGGTTTTTTTACGCATCACCGTATTAGGCCTAACAACCGTGTCAGTTAGGATATGTAGTATTCTTTAAAAAAATATAAATGTTTGTTCACGCATTACCATGTTAGGCCTAAAAACCGTGTCAGTTAGGTTATGTAGTATTCTTAAAAAAATAAATAAAGGTTTTTTTTATGCACCACCGTGTTAGGCCTAACATCCGTGTCAGTTAGGTTATGGAGTATTCTTTTTAAAAAATGGGTTTCTTATCACCAAAAACCCGAGTTAGACGCATTTTTATTGTTTTACCGTTCTACATGTTACCGACTTACGCGCGGTAGCAATTTTGAGGTTATGTTGGTCTCTTTTATTTTCGATTGTTATCGTACTTCTCCTGGTTTACGCTCTTTTATAGTTTGGGTTCTGGCTTTTGGGCACGTAATAAAGCATTTTAGTAACAAAAATATCGAAAAAATCAGGACAATGCTACACTGCATATTTACCATTTTTTCATATAATATAATTACACAATTATGTATACTATTTTACAATTAAAGTAATCTAATAAAATTGTATATGTTATATATTCTGCACTCTGCCTCGAAAACATTGAAAAGTCTAAAATGAGAAACACCATATTGAATTATTTGATCTAATAAAACTCTTAAAATAACAAAACTACAAACAATAAAGCAATCCAGACTTTCACCAAGAGTCTGGTAAAATACTTACATGTATTTTATAGTAATTTTATAGTGATTTATAACAATTTATAGTAATTTTATAATAATAGTACATGCACAATTGTAGTAATTTTTAATGTATCTTAATTTTGCAATAAATAAAACACAGATTAATATTTGTAAAATGGGATTAGATCTATGTCCATCTCTGGTGCCTAAATATCATGTCCAGTAAACAGTAATTAAACCTAACTACAGTTAACAGATGTTACAAAACTAAAAACTGATAATTATTTTGGGCTGGGTAAGTAGTATAATGACGTTTTTTTAAAACGGGAATAGGCCTATATGTATCTCTGATACTTAAATCATATTCGTACCAAATTTCATCTCAATTGGTCCAGTGGTTAAAGCGTGATTGATTTTTTTTTTTTTTTTTTTTTTTTTTTTTAACGTCCGACTATTGTGCACACTTGGGCTAATGCAGACGGTGGGATGATTTATAGCGTATGAAAATGCCAAGCCCTCGCCGGGAATCGAACCCGGATCCTCGGGGTGAAAGCCTAGTACGCTATCCACTAGACCACCGAGGCGGCTTTAGTCAATAAAGCGTGATTGAATAACAAACACACAAACTTTCAGAAATATAATATGAATAAGATACACTAACAATATTCTAAACAAATTACATTAAACAAATTTAATAATTTTTGTATGTAAGGTTGAAAAATCCTACAATAATACTAAAACATTACAATGGTTTGGTGCTGCGAATGCATGAGCATAAATTATAAGCTGAATAAATCATGACTTAACTAAAGAGTATGAAGATAAAATGCTAAACCATACCAATATCATTCCATACCAATTTTGTATGATTGGGAAATTGTCAAAGTAATAAAAAAAAAACCAATTAAAACGTGTATAGTGTCTGCCTATTTACAACTTTTGAAAATATTAAGTGGACCAATGTTGTAAAAATAATAATTTTAAAAAATATAAACATTACTTGGATTTTTTAAATGTAATATATAAACACACACACACACACACACACACACACACACACACACACACACACACACTTCAAATTTTGAACAAAATAAACTTACTTATTCTAAAAACTACAAGCAAAAAATATGTAAACAAAAAGTAACATTTCAAAATGTTTTTTTTCAAATAAATGACACATTTCAAAATGTATAAACATTGAAAAATATAAACATAAAATATAAAAAAGGAATGATAATATATACTTTTTACAATTATAGGTAACTAATTGTTACAATAATAGGTAAATAAGTGAGACTTCTAGCAAGGAATAATGAATAAACCTCAAAACTCCATACCTAAAAAAAAATTCAAAAGTAAAAATATTGTATAAGATAATGTTTCCAACCAGCATGTCTACAAAACAAACATACTTTGTATTTGGAAGGAAGAAGAATGTGAGCCTTGTGAGTGTTTTGCTCTGTACAACATTTTTAGTGTCAATTATTTTCTGTGGTTATTGAAATAAATAAATGTCAACAATGCTTCAAGTACCTTATTGATCTATCTTAAGATTTGTAAAATTTACATTCACTGACTTGGTTTCGTTCAGGCTAATGCGCCATTTTTGGTCCATTTGCACACCTCATCTGTAGCTCGTTGAAGCTTCATCACAGCTTCTTCAATTTTCTTACCCGTAGCTAAGATTGCAGTATCATCTCTTGAACGTACCAGTGGTTGTATCATCTGCAGTAGGAAGGTCACTTGTGTACAGCAAGTAAAGCACAGGTCCCAAAACGCTACCCTGTGGAACCCCAGCTGATATTTTCTTCAATTCCGAGTATTCTCCTTCGTATTTCACTCGAAAATGTCTACCAGTTAAATATGACTTTAGAATTTCATAATATTGTTTTGGTAGATCTCTCTGCAGCTTCCAAATTAGGCCCTCATGCCATACCTTATCGAAGGCTTTCGCTACATCCAAAAATATACTTGCACAAACTTCTTTTTCTCAAAAGAATTTTCTATAATATTTGTGATCCTATGAACTTGGTCTAATGTAGAATGCCTTCGTCTGAAACCAAATTGATGTTCTGGGATAAGTTTCCTGTTTTCAATGATGGGCCTTAGTCTTTTTAGCAACAGCTTTTCAAATAACTTGGAAATCGTTGGTAATAACGAAATTGGCCTATATGACGTCTTATTATTTGGTTGTTTGCCTGGTTTCAATATCATAATAACTTCAGCTGTCTTCCATTGAAGAGGAATATACTTCAATCTTAAAGCTGCATTGATTAGGTAAAGTAACTTCCTAAGTCCTTTCTCTGGTAGAGATTTAACTATCATACCAGTAACTAGATCAAATCCAGGAGCTTTCTTTGATTTTAACTTATTAATTTCATTTTTTAATTCTTGAAGTGTCACCGGAGTTATTTTTACATTATCCTGTTTTTCTATCAGAGGTATGCTTTGCCAGACGTTTGCCTTGGCAGTGGAAGAAATATTTCTTCTAAATATTTTATGAAGAGATTAGCTTTTTGCTGAGCACTTCTAGCCCAAGTACCGTCCTCATTTCTAATTGGATAATCTTGTGTTTTAGGTCTTTTAATTCCCTTTGTGGCCTTCCAAAGAGAATACTCTCCGTCCTTTTGTGAGGATAACTCTTCTAAGAATCTGTTAATTGTGTCATTCTTAAGTTCTCTTATAAAGGATTTAATTTTGTTACACAACTTATTTAGCATTGTTTTTGTCTCTGAAACCGATTCATTTGCCAATATTTTCTTGTCCTTCTTTTTTCTTTTATCAAGTCTCTTAGCTCAACTGGGTAATTGATTTCTTTACAACTTTGTTTGTGTTTTACAGGAGTACTCCTCCAGGCAGCACGTTGTATAATTTCAGTAAATCTGTCTAGTTCTTCTTCCAGCTGAATTGGATTTTTAATTGGTACATTTAAATTTATATCTTCTTCCACCAGGCTGCTAAACCGGGGCCAGTTAGTTCGAGCATTTGTCAATGTCGGTGCTGATGCCTTGTTTGTAATTATAAATTCACTGATTGTCAAAATGACTTTCAGATATTAAGCATATATCAATTTTTCAGAATTCAAAAATACTTTGTTACAGAAAACTACTGATTTAAATTTAAGGTTTTGGCAATCTTATCATTAGCTTCCAATCGTTTTCTATATCCTTTTTTTTTATTTGCCAAGTTACAGAAAACCAGTAGTTATAACTGAATGAGAACTGTATTCATTCTATGTGGTACTAAAATAATAAGAAGCCTTACTTTATAGACAATAATATGTGAAATTTTAAATCTCAATGGTGGTGATAGACAATGCTGGTACCAACCATCCATCTTTAAATCAGCTGTATTCAAAACTGGGCTCTGCGGGCCATATCCAAGGGTTCCGTGGGCCTGCCAAAGTATTTCTTTATCATGTCAACAACTACGTAATTAATAACTATACTATGTTTAAAAATTCAACAATCTTTGTAAAGAGGGATAGTTATAAAAACAAAACTGTGTTTAAAATAATTTTCAAATTTTGTGCTGTAAATGTTAGATTGCAATTGCTGGAATCAGCTGATCGGTGCCTCACTTTTGCAAATTGCAGCGGCTATCTTAACTTAAGGATTCTGTTAAAAATATACAACCTTTAAGAGGTTCCATGCCTCAAAATAGTTTGAAGACAAAAATAGTTCTAAATCAAAAAAGAGTAATGAAAATTAAAAAAATAATTATTCGTTTAAGGCTGTCCAGCTATTAAAAATTGGAAAAATAAGAAATAAATAAATAAATTAATACAAATGACAAACTTTTTAAATCATATAAAATACACCTATATGAGAATCTTCATGCAATATTTATTTTTTTGCATGACTTTGAAATAATAAATAATCAAGCTTTAAATTAGGTAAGTTGGTCAACTTAATTTAAATTTTATGAACATTCAAAATTTTTAGCTGTGAAAGTTTAGGTCTTCAAAGTCATAGTAGATGAATGATGGCAAAACTTAAAAAAAATGATTTCATAGATCTGATAATAATTTCAAATGCTTAATTTAAAAGCTTTTAATTAACTCATATATCTTGATATCAATATGTATGGCTAATAATACTTGTAATAAATAAAATATTTTAATTTCAACAATTTTAGCATTTTTAGCAACCATATCTGAAACCACAAAACACTTCCTAAAATTTTCCCACTTCAGAGTTCAACATTTTAATAAAAATAATATTTTACTGAAAGTTTTTATGTATGTTTAGATTGTGACGCTGTGCCATTCATTCACAGTATTATGTTACAATTTACACTGTAAAATATAATGTTAGTTTAATTATAGTTCAGAAAATGTTATACTTTACAAATGTAAAATGGCTATGTGCCAAGCCAGAGTTGACAGAACTGCATTTACCACAAGTGATTGGATAGAAGCCAAGTATTTGTAAATAGCCAGACTGAATGAAACTTCAAAAATTTTATGAATGCTCTTCAACTAAGTTCTTAAAATTACTGTACACAACAATATATTACTTTTCCCTTACCATTTACACCGATCCCTCATCCTTATTAGTCTAATTGGCATAAAGTATGGATGTTAACCAAAAAAAGCTTGCTTTTGTAAAATAAAACTAAAGTCTTACTGAAACAATTTCAGTAAAAAAGTCTGTGTACAATTAAAATAAGTATAAAAAAAATAACAGAATGGCAGACATTTGTTTCAAATATGAGATCAATGTTTCATAGTCTTATATTAAAAGTAGAAATTTTGAGGCTTATTTGACCCACAAAATTATTGATGACCTATTTAAACCGTATTTTTCTTAAATGTTTAGTTTTTTTTCAGGCCTATTGCAGTCTGCATTTGCAACTAAATACGGTTTAAATTCAGAATAAATTTAAATTCTAATTATATAAATTTAGATTTTATACTACAAAATGAGATAAAAAAGTAATGCAATTGGTTGTTTCCTGATGCTCCTATTGACCCAAGTGCTATTCCGACGGTGGCTAGTGCTGGAGGAGGTTTTCAGCTTTCCAGCACTACCTCCAGCAGTCCACTCAAAGCTGTTGTTTGTAGTTCAATTCAGCATCGTTGTTTGCGTAACCCCTTGTTCAGTGCTTGTGTCATCGCTCAAGATGCAGTCAACTTTGGAGCAACGCTATTCAATCAAGTTTTTGTTCAAAACTGAAAAACCTCTGATGAAACTTAAAAAATGATTCAAGATGCCTACAGGGAATCTGCCATGTCTTACTCACAAGTTTTTAGGTGGCTTAAACAATTTAACAAGTTCCAGGAAGAGGTTACTGATGAAGCCCACTCTTGACGGCTCTCAGCAAGTTCAATGTTCGATAACGTGACCTGTGTGCATGCATTTCTGAATGCTGACAGACGTGTGAGTGTTTGGTGGCTAAGAGGTGAGCTAAACATGTCATACGGGACTGTGTTTAACATCGTTACAGATAATTTGGACATGCGTAAAGTGTGTGCCAAATTGGTTCCAAAAGTGCTGAGTGACCAGAAGAGCAACCATTTAGGAATCACGACAGAACTTGTGGAATGGCTAGAAAGAGACCCAGGGTTTTTAGATAATATCATCACTGGCAATGAGGCAAATTGGTTCCAGAAGTGCTGAGTGACGACCAGAAGAGCAACCGTTTAGAGATCATGACAGAATTTGTGGAACGGCTAGAAAGAGACCCAGGTTTTTAGATAATGTCATCACCGGCAATGAGACATGGATTTTTTGGTATGACCCAGACTTCTTCCTGTTTTCGCACATAAAAAAAAAGATGAAGGGACACCTTTTTGATACCATCGAGGACATCCAAAAGGTGATGACACATATTCTAAAGGACATTCTAGTCACCACCTTCCAGGAAGCATAACATGCATAGTTTAATCGCTGGAATAAGTGTATTGCTGCTCAAGGCAACTACTTCAAAGAATTTTAATATATTGTACGATTTGGAGTAATAAGTTTTGTTGTAAACACATAATTGCATTACTTTTTGATTACACCCTGTATAGTTAAATACTGTCGTATAAATACTACAGTTAAATACTATTTGTATACAATATGAAAATAGCTTACATTATATTTTTAGATATTTTGTTTTGTTATAATGTCTTCATACCTGTTGTGGCAAGTTCACTCTTGAAAATCATGAACTTTTCCTTTATGATTTTATTCTCTGGGTTTTGATAGGGAGCTATAGCCATCTTTGTAGATATCAGAGGGTTATCAAATGTTTGGGGGTAAGCTTTTTGGCTTGCCTGTCCACATTTTGGCAGTGAGTGGATAGTCACGAAGTGAGTTGACGAGGAACCCGTTTCAGTAGCAGGGGAAAATGATTCATATATTGAATGAGTGATGTATGAATTCTAATTGTCAGAAAGCAAGACTGTGTACATTTTTGAAAGGAGAATTGAGAACCCTTTGTCAGTGGTTGAATGGGGAGTGAGTAGACTCAGAATGGTGAATAAAGTGAGGTCCTAGGAGTGAATTGAATGAGGGGGTTAGTAACAGCTTAGGAATTGGGAAACTTATGGTTGAGTGTTGTAAAAGTGTATGTGAAAAGATGACAAGTGTATTGTGGATGTTTGTTGGAAGAATATTGTGTATGATAAGGCAAGAAGAATATATGAAGGCATGTATATGGCAATTGTGACTTACATAGAAAATTGTGTTAAGAGAGATGAATGTGTTACATAGAGAAGAATGGAAGGGCAGAATAATTTAGAAGGAAGGTTGCAAGAGATTTATGAGGGCATTCTCCAGAATGGATGAATGGCAAAAGAGATGGGCTAAGTCTGAAAAATGGAGATGAAATGATGGGTAAGGAAAAAATAGAAATAGACAAAACCAGTTTAGAAATATTCTGAAAATAAATAAATGTGTTAAGGGGGACCATTTCAAAATTTGAAACTTCTAAAATATAAAATTTTAAAAAAATTCATCATATTATTTGTGAAACACTTAAAATATGTATTATACCAAGTTAATATGAAGTCCATCATGCCAATTAATTAAAATTTTATGTTATATGTTTTAAAAATATAAGTTCAATATTGGGTATAATGAATGAAAAATCTATACATTGTAGTAAATTTATGCTTTGATACTTTGCTGTAATTTAATAAACTGTAATGTTACAGTAAAGGTATTAAACACTTGTTTTGCTTCTTTGCAGGGTATTATGTTAGGGTAAGCGCCATTGTTTCTTTCCTGTTTAGTTTTATTTATCTGGTTATATATAAACTTAATGTCTTACTGTGGAAGTATAATGTAGTTATACATGCTATAGCATATGTTCTTTTTCTAGGATGTTAAAAAATACAATTTTTTGTATTACCTAAGTTGCAATACAATATAAAATTTTTATTTTCATGTATTTTAGTTTAACATTACATATTTTGTCCCCCTCTTAATTCATTAGGGACAGTTTAACAAATAATTTTCTTTTTCTTTATTTTTGCTTTAATTAGGTGAAATTAAGCAGGTAAAACCAATTTGGAAATACTCTGAAAATAAGTATAAATTATGTTAAGGGTTGTGTTCACTTAGAAATTTGCAATGCCTAATTTTTTTTAGTAAAAATAAAAGATGTATCTCATTTGACAACACTATAGAAAAGTAAATTAGATCAACTTTCATAAAATTTAGAACAATTTTGAAATTTTAACCTTAATTTAGGTTTTAGGTATTTTTGAGTGTTAAAAATGAAAAGTTTTTCTTTACAATTTTTTTTATATATACAATTAATTTACCTTTAATTTTTAATTCCATGCATTGTAGTTAAATATTGAACTCCTTAATTCATTAGACTTAAACACACAAACACATATATATATATATATATATATATATGTGTGTGTGTGTGTGTGTGTGTGAAGTTTTATCAAATTATTTTTGGCACAACACTATAAAATATAAAAATACCAAGTTTCATTGAATTCAGACAAGTTTTGGAATTTATGCCATTATCAGATGTTGTTTTTTTAACGATTGAAAAGAAAGGAATGTAACTTGAAGTTCGTTAATAACCTCTATTATAATTAAGCTGCGTTAATTATATAAAGACCTGCGTCTTTATATGTATTAAACTAAATGCTCAAGAGATTTTTGTTTGAGGTTGAGCATTATTCAGTGACTACATAGATAAGAATATATATATATTATCAATGAAATTTCACAAAATAAAAAATAGTTATAAATGTGTTTTAACATCTATTTCTAAATTTTAAGCTATATATTTTAGTCAGAATGACTAAAAGAATAATTAGAACATTCTGTTTCTATAAAAGTACAATAATGCTTGTTTACTTTCAATTTGCAATAGGCTGGCTTGTCATTACTGTGTAGTGAAAGACAACAGTTTTAATAAATTTAAAAATTTAATTGTACTAAATAGTGTTTTCATTTTGTTAATGTTGACTAAGCTTCATTAGACAGTAAATGAGTGATAAACACAGTTTGAAAATAATAAACCTTGTATTATTAAACAGTACAAGAACATTACACAAACATTGTCACTTTCAATTTTTCAAAACAACCAGAAAATCCGTTTTTTTCTGAAAATTCCTTGGTTTCTCAGACTTTGCTTACGCTTTATTCACATATAAAGAATCATAATTCAAGTCATTGTAACAAGTTGAAATAAAAGATGTTTACATTTTTTGAGTATATTTATAAAAGTTAATTAATTAATTATGAGTATTAATTATAACCTTGGCAGTGGTTAGGGTATATTTTTTAATTTATTTACACAAAATGTAAATTCCTTTTATTTCAAATTTTTTAGTCATTATGAATCTTCATATTTTACCAAAATTTAATGAACTTTACAATTTTAAGAAACTAGGTCATTTTTCATTTTTTTCCTGCATTCAAGATTGTGATCTTGAGTCTCTAAGACAGCTTTGTAGTAATTGTTTATTTTGTTGTGCTACAAACTATTTAGTCTAGTTTGTTTATTTTTTGTGTTATGAGTGTTAAACTGATTCACTTGTTCGATAATTTGTTTATAGTTTGTTAATTAATTGCAAATTTTATAATTTTGATATTTATCAATAACACTGTAATTAACTATTATTATAATTTTTAAAATAGAAACATTATTGAAATTAATAAAACTGTGTTGCTAATTTACAAAGATGGTTTTTAGTAAACTTAGTTTAGAAAAAAAAAAATAATACAGTTTTTAGGACATTCTACATCAAATTTGGAATTTACACAGATCTCAACAAGCAGTAAAAAATTTATATTAAATACTTAAATAAATCAATTATGATAATTATAAATTGTTGTGTGAATGTGACAAGAAAAATGCCTGATTCTGTTTTTCTTGCCTTTTGCTTGTTGATATTGCTTGGAGAAAAATTGGTGAGTCCTTAAATAACTAACTGATAAAATTAAGGAACATGAAAATTCTTGTAATTCCTGTAATTAATAAAAAAACAACTATTCCATGCAGCTAAACCATCAAGGCCATTGCACACCTGGTTTGCTAAAAAAATAGATTATAGCATTAAACATGATCATCCTTCAGTATAAGCATGGTTATCTTATTTAAAAAGATAAGATAAAACTATGCAGTCCAATACATTAATTAGAAACATAAGTGAGACAGATTTCAGCAGAAATATTGTGTAACTGTAGAGTGGAAGTGGTGTGAGTAGAATATTTTTATCCTAGGTGTGTGACTAGAGAGGGAGGGGGAGAAGGCTGTTCAGTGTCTAGTCTAGTCTGAAGTGTTATACTTCACAAGCTTGTGCCTTTAAGGTTTAAACTTACAATGAGGGAAATCGTACATCTGCAAGCTGGTCAATGTGGCAATCAAATTGGTTCCAAGGTAAATAACAAGCAGAGATGTAATAATTAATGTTATTTATATAGACAATTATTTTAAACATAACTGGAATATGGTATAAAATCGATGGGATTTTAATAGTGATTGAGTCATAGTTCACTTCCCCCAAATAATCTATTTTTGTCTTTCTATTTTTAAAATTTCATTTCATGTATATTTAAACATATAAATTCAAAATAACAGAATGAATGAAAAAATATGTTACTATTAGATTTAACATTCATGAGCTTATCTTTACACTAAAGGTTTTAGGAATTTCTGTATTATTATTAATTAGAACATGTAAATATTCATTACTTCAATCAAAATGTGTAGTAAACATTTTATCACTGATTTACGAATAGTAACAATTTCTGAATATAACTGACTCCCTGGTTTAAAGAAAGTGAGTTTCCGAAAGTAACAATATTACAATAATTTTTTGTTACACCTTTTTTGAAAATCTGATTTCTCCATTGGTTAATGCTGATAATCAGCATAAGTTAGCATAAAGTCTGCAATTAAAATTGGGAAAATTGACCTGCCATTTAATTTTTAGTATTTTCATTTGAATTTGAGCATTTCAAAAATTTTTAACTAGTACTGTAATAATATATGTTTTGATTTTCTAAGTCTAAATAAATTAACACATACATTGTACAGAATGTTTCAAAACTCTCATAATTTTTTTGTGTGCAATGAAAATTATAATAATGTAAAAGCAAAATATCAAAAATCTATAGTTGTCCATTAACATATTTTATTAGTGCTATTTTATCATTATTTTATTTGCAAATTTCCATTAGAAAAATGTGCTACTGGAGTGGCCAATGGTAAGACCCAGACCCAGGATCTTGAAATGAGCACCAATCCTGATCTCTAAATAACTTTTTGAAAAATTGTTAAAATATATATATATATATATATATATATATATATATATATATATATATATATATATATAGAGAGAGAGAGAGAGAGAGAGAGAGAGAGAGCATATGATTTTATGTTTTATGTTGATGAGTATGTTTTAGCATGATCATGTTTGCAATCATCATCCAATTTGATCCAAACTTGGCACAAAAATCGATAATAGCTCGGACAAGTTCGTTAACCACCAAAATTCATGCAATAGTTTCAAAATAGCGACCATTTCGAATCTATAAAATTATCATATATAGTATTTACAATAAAATAGTTATTCGCTGGAAGTGGGATAAACTAAACCTATAGGAGTAGAACCCAACTCATAATGTGAATGCTATATTCATGTTAAATTATTGATATATAGTTATCCATATAAATCTTACCAACACATTCAAAACAGCTTTGTGGCAGGCGTAAGACACAATTCATGAAAGATATTTAAAAAACATGTTTTTATTTAAAAGGACTGAAAAGTATAAAATAAGCTGATATTTTAAAATATACCAAAAATGAAAAAATCATTTTTTTCTAACTAGAAGCTGAGGACCTGGGTAATATAAAATTACTAAGTATAAAAATATAAGTGTGAGGTTTTCACCATAATTCATTTCTCTATCATATTTGTACTCATATCTGGAAAATGAATTGTGATGAAATCACCACTTTATTATTTTTATCTTAAAAATTACATGTTTCCCAGATTCTTGATCTTGAATAGAAAAATATTTTTTTCCAATTTTAGCACATTTTAAAAGTTTTTTTTATAGAAATTATTTTATATACATTTTACATGTTAAATAGAGTACAAAAAATGATATTTATATCATTTATAAAATTAGAGTGATTATCATTTGATAATTATTTTTAGACTGTCTACATACTCTACTTTCAATTATTAAATTAGTTATTTGGTTTTTCTGTAATCAAGCTCATAAAACAGTTTCAAAATCCTTACCAAATGAAAAATTGTTATATGTCACTTGTTAGCAGTTGTATTTACTATCAATTAAAAAAGGACTGGATCTCTAAGATCTGAATATCATTACTTCATGAAGTATCAATTATTTTAGGTTGGCTATAATAAATTATTAACAAAAATATCATAAATCAATTATTTTATTAAACAAATTAAAAAAAATAAATCTTATTTTTATAGATACTCCATTACATTGTTTTACACAAAATATAGTCTTGAAAGTGGTTATTTATTATGGTACTAGGCAAAATGTATAGGTAAAAAAAATATATTAAAATATGGTTTTTTAAACAGAATCATACATTTTACATGGTTTAAGAGTATAATTATTTAGAAAATTAAACAAGTAATATAAAAAAAAATTGAAGTCTATTCCTACTAGATCAACGAGACAGCTGCATGCTGTGATTCCTAAAACAAACATAGGATAGAACATAAGTGTTATTTAAATCAAATCCTATCGTATAGTCTGTACATATATGTGATATTAGTATTTGACAAAAAACTGTGTTAATATCAAGTGTCATCCACTACAAGTTAAAAAAAAATTATTTGAACTTAAGGGGATGAATAAAAATTATTTTATTAACGACTGAAAATTTGAACAAGATATATAAATATCATTTTTTTATTTTTGTTGTTTTAAGGCGAAAAGCACATTAAGGCTATTATCGCCTTCCTAAATGTATGTGTGAGTGTAAAGTGTTAAAGTCGTAAGTATAGTGTTGTAAGTGTAAGTGTGTGTTAGATTCGGGTATCGCGAGGGACGTCTAAATCCTCTCAATAGGTGCAGCTAGTCTACACCCCTGCAGGGAGATAGATAGATATATAAATAAATAAATATATATAGGGAGAGTGTGAACTAATAGCAGGAATTGAAAAAAGGATTTGTTCTGTTTGAGATTTAATTTTAATATGAGTAATATCTGGAAAAAATTAGAATCATTGGGTTGGTTCAATGCAAACACATTTTGTATAGGTGACACTATGTATCCATTTTGTTAAAAAAAAAATTGCAAAAATTTTACATTACAATAATTATTAATTTATTATAATAGTAAGTTTAAATTATATATGATGACTTTTAAAGAGAAATAGGTACTTGTTCAGATCTAAATTATTAATTAATGAAGGAGAGTATTCTATCTTACAATTTTGAAGGGATGTGGGGTGTGAAGTGTACCTCCCGCTATGGTAACTGACAACATCGCTAGGTAACATGGCTGAATTCACCATACATTTTTTGTTGGGCCTACTCTCATGATAGATTTACACGTTTGAAAAGTCAGAAAAACAAGAAAAGTGACAGACTTAGGCATGTTAGTTAGCATGTCTTGATAACCTAATTAACTTGGAAATTAAGTATCTTTTTCACCTTTTTTTGTTTTCCCGACTTTTTAAACATGTTAATCTGTTATTTTCAAGCAAAAATGAATTGAAAACTACTACATACTAAGAATTTCCAAACATATCATGTTTGGTTATCAAGACTAAAGCTTATCTAACTAACATGCTATACATGGAAATAAAGTAAGTTTCTTTCACCTTTTCATGTAAATTTGTTGTTTAAAAGGAAATATAGTCAATGTAACCTGCTTCAACATGAAAAAAATTGCTGTAACTGCCAGAGTGAACAATTTACTTATTATCGTTAATAATGCACTCCATTTAACCAGCTTTAATAACTGAAGCCTTTGAATATACATAAAAAATTAGAGAGTAGTCTTCTTTTTAAACATGCATTAGTGCATATACAAAAGCAGTGATAGTAACATTGTATTTTTCATAAATAGCAATTTTCACGTAAGAATTTCAGGTTTTGAAAAAGCACACAGATAGCCTAAACATGCAATTTTCAAGCATCATTTTTAAAAAAATGTCCTACCATTTTGTAGGAGTCAGACCTATTCCATATTCTGTAAACAGGCCTATCCAAAATATATTATTATAGTTTCAGCCAAGACAGTTCTATCATATCTAACAGACTGATGAGATCTGCAACGTATCTAAAGCAATTAAGAATGTGAACAACAGCATTAAAAAATTTTTACTTTGATTAAAGAATACATTTTATCAAATAACTAAATTTACGTGTCAAAAGTGGATAATGAGAAATATTTAAACCTTTCTTTTACTTTTGATATGCATATCTATTTTAATAAAATATTTAAATACTATAAATGTTTTGTATTGTACAGGAGATTCTGAATTGTACAGTTTTAGCAGATGCTTTCTTATAAATTCAAAGAAAATACCTCTTGAAAGGCCAAGAAGAAGATTTGATTAACTTGACTGATCAGAACACATGTACATATCTAAACCTTGATAGTAGAAAAATAAAATGATAGATGGTAATTTTTTGTTTTCAGTTTTGGGAAATAATATCAGATGAACATGGAATAGACCCTTCTGGAATTTACCACGGAGATAATGATTTACAGTTAGAAAGAATAGATGTGTACTACAATGAAGCTGCAAGTAAGCATAAATTTCAAATTTATTTTGTGATATTAAGTTCATAATTTCACTTCTTCGCTGTATGAAGCATAAAGAAACTTTGGTGACAGATCTTTATGTTTTCAGGTTTCCTGAGGAAAGAAAAAAAAGTTTTTTACTTGGATGCATATATATATATAATTTTATTTTATTGAAAAGGAGGGACTAATTGGTTAAATTTTAATTTATTACTATTTTAACACAATAAAATCGTGTTCAGTTATTTTTTGTCAAACTATTCTCATATTTAAGTTTTTATCTTCAGAAATGAAAACTATTTTTATTTAAGATTTTAAATTTTAATCTAAAAATTGATATTTTTCAGCTATGAAAGCGTTAATTATAGAAAATGATTAGTTTTGTGGTGAAGTACTAGGTATCTGTGCATGAGAGAGTATCTTACACAGATAATAATTCATTGTAATACTCAAAGTTTTCTAGGAAGAAGGAATATATTGTAAATTAAGTAGATATAGTAAATTAAATAATTAATTAATTAATTGAGAAAGAGGGCAAGACAAAGAAAAATACGTTTGGCAATTTGCTTCTGTTATGTCAGCAAGCCTGCTTCATATAGTAATTATATATTTATTCCAGAACCAATAAATTTTGTTTATGAAATTTACTCCACTGCTTGAGTTATAATAGCTGATCCATATTTGAGCAATTCCTAATAAACCAACTTTGAGAAATAAGGGAAGAATCAAATTTTTCAGAATTTTTTTAATTGGCACCAATATTTCTTTATAAAATATAAAATAAAGTTAAAAATTGATTCTATATATTTTTCAACTGATAATGAGGTAATTTATATTTTTATTACATTTTTTAGGAGGAAAATATGTTCCCCGAGCTATACTGGTTGATTTGGAACCTGGTACAATGGATTCTGTTCGATCAGGACCTTTTGGCCTTCTTTTTCGACCAGATAATTATGTTTTTGGTCAAAGTGGAGCAGGTAGGTCACTTGAAAATTACATATATATATCTTATGGTATGGTTTCAAGGATGTCGCTTTTTAAAAAAACAACTTTTATTAGTAATAATTTTACAATAATAATTTAATATACACTTAAAAACTTATAATAATTATTTAAGTTCTTCTCATATTCATTGAGATGTGAACTGAGTGAAACCTCGACTAACACTGAACTTCTGCTCTTCCTTCTCTACGTACAATGAAAATGCTTACTATGCTAAAAACTACATTGTCAACACTAAATCTAGCGAAGTCTACAATTATATATATAATTTATAAATAGATTTGTGTTGACTGTGTATTTATTCATTCATATACTTTTTTATAACTTAAATTGCACGGAAATGTGAAATAATTATTGTTTTTATTGAAATTTTTTTTTCTGTATTAGGAAATAATTGGGCCAAAGGACACTATACGGAAGGAGCTGAACTAGTGGATTCAGTTTTGGATGTGTTACGAAGAGAAGCAGAAAACTGTGATTGTTTACAAGGATTCCAACTGGCTCACTCACTTGGAGGAGGGACTGGGTCAGGAATGGGAACTTTACTGATCTCTAAAATCCGAGAGGAATATCCTGACCGCATTATGAATACCTTCAGTGTTGTTCCATCACCAAAAGTATGTGTTAAACATTTTATAGTAGTTTTACCATAAAAGAAGTATTTAAGAACATATACTGTAATTTCAGTCTTATAAAAAAAATTGTCATTTGACACTTAATTGTAATTCAGTTAAATTATAACTAGTCCCGTTTTATTTCAATACAATTAGTTTTTGAATGCATAGCTCCATTTTAAAAAAATTTGTTTATTATGTATATACATTCCTATTGATGCCTACAAGGGTTAAGACTAGGGCGATACATACATTAATGTTCTTATGCACAGGCTGGCAGCGCTCGTCTCAGCACCAAGTAATTATTTGAGCCGCTAAACAGCAGCACCATCCTAGTATGTTACAGTTATAGGACATCTTCAGTGCACATTAATATACTTTAAAAAAAAACAAACTTAATTTCAAAATGGTACTTTACTTTAAATTTAATTATTAGTAAAAATGTTTGAATATTTAACAAATGCATGTACATACAAATTATAAATATTTATTTACTAAACAAACTTAATAAGTTGGAAAACTTTTCCTCCTCATTCGAAAAGGATTGGGGGTAGATGCATACTGCTGGTGGCACCTTGTGGCAAATAGTTTAATTACTTGGACTTACGCTCTGATAATGATAGCTGTACTTCTTTCTGTTAATATTCAATGTTTCTGTAGGTCAGGATTGGTGAATATAAGTTTCATTTCACTTTTGTTAATATAAAGATTTTATTTGGCATAGGTTTCTGATACTGTAGTGGAACCTTACAATGCAACACTGTCAGTCCATCAACTTGTAGAGAACACAGATGAAACTTTCTGCATAGACAATGAAGCTCTTTATGATATCTGCTTCCGTACGCTTAAGCTTACATCCCCAACATATGGGGATTTAAATCACTTGGTTTCTGTAAGTAAACAGTATAATTTTTTATATACATACCTATAACACTAATGCAAAATTTTGTTATGTGTGTGTTTGTATCAATTTGAATCAACTCTATTTAACTGGACATTTTAAAACATGCAAGAAGTGTGAACATCCAGCTAGACCAGATTGAAAATGTGTGAGAAATGCTAACAACTGATTGTGCTGGGACCTCATGAAAAAAATCATAAAAAACGGAAAAAAGTAATATTATTTTTTAATATCAATCAGTTAAGGAAGAATAGTTCTTTTCATTTCACATATGTTAAATTTTTTTTGCGGCGAAAAACCGTTAAGGTTATCATCACCGTCATGCAAAATGAAAGTATAAAAAAAATTAACAAAAATTTTAAAATTAATATAAATAAAAATTAAATAAGAAAAAAAACAACATCAAACTATAATAGTAAAAATAAGTTAAACAAAAATTTAAATAACAAGTAAAACTATATTACAATAACGAATACTTAAAAACTAAATAACAATGAATAAAATTTAATAACAATTTGTAAAATTATATATAAACATAACAGAGATAAAGTTATTTAGAGAAAATAAATAAATAAAATAAAATATAATATTGATGTAAATTGTCCCTGAAAAAAAAATAACAATAAGAACAATAAATTAAATTTTATTTAAAAGATTCAAGCGATGCAAGAATGTTAGTACTCGGTCAACAGAAGAAGAATCATCTTTTAACATTTCTTCTAAATTGACGCCTAGTCCACATACTCGGCGCATGTTCCTTAAACCATTACAACTTGGCAGAACATGTTCAATCATGATGAGAGATTGGCAAAACTTACAAAGGGGCGGGTCCCGCCTATCATCAAGAAACCATGTGTGAAAAGAGAATATCCAATGCGGAGATGGGTAACCACTACCTCTTCCCTACGACTTGTACGTACAGACGACCTCCAAGGACAAACAGTATGTTTAATTACCCTCAGTTTATTATTACCAATAGCTGCCCACTCGTTTTCCCAATGCATATGATTTAAGTGCTTTACATAACATAGAAAATCTGATGAAATCACAAACTGTGTGCTTGGCAGCAGCAAGGTAGCTTCCTTCGCTGCATTATCTGCTCTAGTGTTTCCAGCTATCCCACAGTGACCAGGTATCCAGCAAAATGACACACCAACACTACGCAGTTCAAGCCAGTGGATTGAGCACAAAATACGTTGAACAAGAAGATTTGTGGAGTACATGTCCTGGATAGCCTGCAGTGCACTTTTAGAATAGGAACAGATTAGATAATGGGCAGAGTCAGATACAACTGTTGTCAAAGCCTTAAAGATAGCAAATAATTCGGCGGTGAAGACACTACAAACTGAAGGTAATCCATTCTTTTCTGTTTAACCAATTGTGTAAAATGCGCAACTAACATTATTCTCCAATTTCGAACCATCTGTGAAAATAATTTCACTAGATGGTTAGGAATGAAGAAGATGGCAAAACTCTTGACAATATACAAGCTCAAAGGTGTTGCGTTTGACATACGAGGATAGAGAGAAATCGAACATTGGCATGTTAAGAGTCCATGGAGGGACCAAAACAAAACGACCTTTCAAACATTGGAGGGAGTTCTACACGAAAGTCGTCGAAGACACGGATAGTTTTAATGCCAAGTGGAGCAGTGACATGCGGACGAGCTTCATACTGTCGGATAAACTGATTATGAAAAACTGTACTATAAGCAGGGTGTCATGGTTTAGATAGTAGATTACTTACATGATTTATTTACAGCTGTTGTCTATGTCGAAAGAGTGATGGTTCTCCAGCCTTGGCAAGGAGGCTCACATCAGGGCTAGAGCGAAAGGCACCAGAGACAAGGCAGATAGCTGAGTGATGGATGGGATCTAGTTTCTTTAATAAGGAAGGTCGTGCAGACGAATATATAATGCTGCTGTAATCAATTACAGCACGATAAAACATCAGCATACTGGTCCTATCAGCGCCCCATCGAGAACTACTAAGAACCCTCAACATATCAAGAATTTTGTTACATCGTAACTTTAAATCACGCATGTGAGGGTTCCAGGAGAGCCTTTCATCAAATATTAGACCCAAAAATCAAACGGATGGAAAAGTCCGGAGCTGTATACCATCAAGATATAACGAAGGAGCTTAGATCTGTCGACGGCGACTGAAGGCAATGCACTGAGTTTTAGCAGCAGAGAATTTAAAGCCAGTAGATCTCGTCCATGTCTGCAACCTATTTATTACCAGCTGAAGAGTTCTTTCAGTTGTTGCCATATTTCTGGTGCTTACAAAAATAGCAAGATCGTCCAAAAAGAGCGAACATTGGACAGGGGACTGCATATTAGCGGTGATTCCACTGATTGCGATAGCAAACAAGGTAACACTAAGTACACTCCCCTGTGGAACACAATTCTCTAAGTGGAATCGATCTGAAACTGTAGCTCAAAGACGTATCCTAAAGTACCTATTAGACAGGAAATTTGTAATAAAAGCTAGAATTCTGCCTTTTATACCCCATGATTTTAAAATTTTCAGTATTCCTCTTCTCCAGGCCACGTTGTATGCCTTCTCTAGGTCAAAAAATTCTGCAACAAGTGTTTGATGCAAGAGGAAGGCGTTTTGTACGAGGTTTGTCCAATAAATACACGAACTAAGGTCATAAAAACTTTATTTTACAAAATTTCATCTACATTGATTTTGTCCCCTTCAAAATACTCTCCATTCACTGCTATGCACTTATCCCATTTTCTTTTCCACTCTTCAAAGCACCCTTGGAAGTCAGGCTTTTCAGTCTCCTCGTCATTTCTTGTTTTATTGTGTCCACATCTTCCCAATGCTGTCCCCTCATCACATTTTTGCATTTAGGGAATAGAAAAAAGTCGCAGGGGGCGAGGTCCGGTGAATAGGGGGATGATCAAGGATAGTGATTGAATTTTTAGCCAGAAACTGGCGAACAATCAAAGCCGAATGTGCGGGTGCATTGTCTTGATGAAGAATCCATCCATCGTTTTGAGTCAAATGCGACCGCACACGACGCACTCGATCTCTCAAATGCTTGAGAATGTTAAGGTAGAACTCAGAATTTACCGTTTTTCTTCAGGAAGGAATTCATGATGAACAACACCTTTGATATCAAAGAAAACCAGGAGCATGACTTTGATTTTTGATCGGCTTTTCTTTGATTTTTTTGTTCGAGCTTCACCTGTTGCTTTCCACTCCATGCTTTGCGATTTCGATTCGGGGTCATACTCGAACGAAAAACCACGATTCATCACCAGTGATAACCCTATTTAAGAATCCAACATCATTTTCCATGGAATTTTTCCAGTCAGTAACACATTTGACTCTTCTCAACTTTTGATGTGGAGTCAGCAGTTTTGGCACGATTTTCGCACAAACCTTTCTTAAGCCCAAATGCTCGGTTAAGATTGTGTGCATTGTTGATTTTCCTAAATTTAGTTCTTCAGCTATCATTCGGACAGTTTTTCGGCAATCAGTAAGGACAAGACGCCGCACACGATCAATGTTTTCATGCACACAAGAGGTTGAAGGTCGTCCAATTCTTGCATCATCTGTGGCGTCTTCTCGACCTTCTTTAAAGCGCTTAATCCACTTGAAAATGGCTGTTTTCTTCATAGCATTATCACCATAAACAACTCTCAAAATTTCAGCAATTTCTTGGTAATTTTACAAAAACTTGATGTTAATTCGTTGTTCAGTGAATTGGTCAATTTCCATATCGAACGAACAAAAAATAATGCAAAACTAAAAATAACTCTACTCGCAAGATCCGCACAGCGTAACGTTCTGCCAAGCACTGACGGCTCATTGGGTCCCAGACAACACGTGAGGCCAGTGGGCGTGGCTTAACTCTCCGTAATGGCCACCATATTCGACCAGTTCGCGTATTCATTGGACAAACCTCGTATTGCAGATTCTAACAAAACCAGCTGATCCATAGAAGATTGTCCTTGTCGAAAACAGCACTGGTCTTTCGATAGTAATTTATTAGTTTCTAAATACCAAAAAAGGCGACGATTTATCATTTTTTCTACCAGCTTGCATAGCACACTGGTGAGAGAAATAGGACGATAGCTACTTGGATCAGTCTTCTCTTTGCCTCGGTTTAAGAACGGGAATTACTGTAGCTTCCAACCAATCGCCAGGAAATTGTATGCTCCTCGTACATACAATTGTATATGTCGAGAAGAAATAACTTACCTGAAGATGGATGATTTTTAATCATGGAGTAAACAAGGTTGTCAGGACCGGGAGCTGAATCCTTAGTGGATAGCAGTGCAGATTATAGCTCGCGTAGAGTAAACAGATTGTTCAGAGGAGAATCATCAGAAGTACCAACGGTAAAAGGCAATGTTTCTAAAGCGCTTTTGTGTTTACAAAAGGCAGTGTTATAGGCTGCAGAAGAGGAAAAACTTGCAAAGGATGACCCTAAAAGATTTAAAATGTCGGAACACATACGTTACAGTATATAAACTCAATATAGAGATCAATACTCTAATGCAAACTTTGATTATCAGGTGTTTTAAAGGTATCCGATTTTAATAAGTAAAGAGGCATTTTTTAATTTAGTAAGACATTTGCATACAATTTCTGCCACAAACAGTGAAACCATAAATAGTATACATTTTATCACAAATGAAAAATTAAAAAGAGGAGTCACAAAACCAAAAATTTTCTCTGATCTTAAAACAAATTTTGGTACAAAAATTTTAAAAAAGTTTTATTAACTTTACAAATGATCACAAGCTTTGTTATTTTATAAATACTGAAGAAGCAATAAAAAACAGCATTCCTATTATTTAAAGTCATGTGTTTTACATTTAACTCCTACTATTGATGAGAAAATTAAAATAGACAAAATAAAATCTCTAACTACCATTTAAATATGGTATTGCTTTAAGGATCTGTATGAATTTTGTTATTCGGTAATACACCTTTTACTTGTAAACTATGTGATCGATCATATACAATTTGGTGAATATGGTTTTTGTAACAGCCATAATCCAGGAAGAATAGGGTAAGGTTGACAACAAAAAATATTTAGGGGATACAATTTTAAGGACAAAAATATTTTTAATTTATCTAGTGTGATGTATCTTTTGAAACTAGATCGAAAATATACAGTTTTTGCACATAGATTTTTTTTCTTTTGCTTAACACCAGCTTTTACCTTAATACTCATCAGAATGAGGATTAGTGTTAACGGTAAGGGAAAAGGCAATGGAAATATCTGCAGCTTGAACTAAGAAGCTTTAGATGCACAGTTCAGAGACGCAGCAGAATGACTGGTGCTTTATTCACATTGACTATCGAGTCCTATAAAAGTTTATATTCATTCAGGTGACAGACCTCTCCAAATGTTTGTTCATATATTAACTTCTAGTTTCAACATATTAAAAACTAGACAAATCTTGAAAAATTTATAATCCTGGTTTGGATCAAAACAAAAAACAAGGTTCTTCAGGATTTTTCAACATTTAAAGTACTGTATTCATTTACCTCAACAAAAACATGTTTGGAAAAATTTACTAGTGATTTTAGAAAGGTGTTTTTATGTCACTCAACCTTTCGCGGTGTGGGTAAAAGTAGAGAGAATATGATTCAAATGTCATTTTCATTATTAGGTATTAAATGTGTTACAAGAGAAGTACTTAAATTGTACACTACAAATGGAACAGGCTGTGCAATTGGTGTGGTCTAATCAGCATAGCAGTACAGACGACACTTAAGTCAGCTTTATAACTCTTAAAAGCAAAATATATAAGTTTACATTTCAACAGTCAATACTAATTTACAAGGGCAGGAAACAAGGTGCATACGAATCTCAATATACGCTTTACTATTTTTTTAAATTTAATCATGATCAGTTGTAAAAACATTTTTTTAATAAATATATCAATGGCATTTAAAATACTATACTATTATTTTGAACATACATACAATAACACATGATGTATTTACAGCCAATGCTTCTCTTTAATTTCCTCTTGGTACCAAGGTTCCATTTGAGTAGTGTTGTCCCTGTCTGGTCAGGAGAGTCTTTATGTATACTCAAAAGATAATAACAAATTAATGTTTATAACCCTGAGGGTTATAACAAAATAACATGCACAGCAAAGGAGACAAGCTTCATTGGACCTAACACTAAAATCTTCCAGGATATACATTTCATGCTCAGCCTATACATTTCTTTTATTTCAACTTTGGTACACTTATTAACAAATTTTAGATGACGTCTCTTGAACCAGCTTTCAACTTCAGATAATGGTTTATATGTTTTGTTTTCAATACTTAAGGGCTTGCTTAATCTTTTAGCGACACAATTTATTTTATAAAGATCTCGCCATTTCAGGTTACAATGTCAGGAGTAACGACATGCCTTCGCTTTCCTGGACAACTTAATGCTGATTTACGTAAACTGGCAGTAAACATGGTTCCTTTCCCTCGGCTACATTTCTTTATGCCAGGATTTGCGCCACTTACAGCACGAGGAAGTCAGCAATATAGAGCCTTATCTGTTCCTGAACTAACACAACAAGTAAGTACAGAAATATTTCAAGAAAGTATGATACTCTGCAAAAAAAAAAACATAAAAAGCTTTTTTATAGCAAGCTGTATTTCTTCAAGAAAAACTTGTGAAAATAATAATTATATTAGTTGCATAAATATTTTGATTTTTTTAAAAATTGTGAAGCACATGGTTCTTTAGCTTAGCTGAAGGATTAAACTTTTTGCTACATAACACCAATAAAATGATGCTTCTTGTATAGTCTAGCAGCAACAAAAAGACCAGCAGCTGAAGGATATGACATATAATCTAGTGATTAAATTACATTTAATTCTATAATCATTTTACTGGTAAATGAATAATATGGCAAAATAAGAACTGGCAAGGTAGCTCGATTAAAAGAAACTTTTTATCTCAAAAGTTAACAGCAAGAAATGGTTAAAATTTGAAAACTTCGTAAAGCCAAAGTAGTATAGAAAATTAACTTGGTTTCCTTCTAACTAAACTCTCTAAAATGAATTACCAGTAGTAAAACCCAGGCTTGGAGATGATAAAAAACCCTAAATATTTTAATCATAGAAAGCTAACATGTGTAAATTGTTTCATTAAAGCTAATATTGTAAAATTTATGAGGATGTCCAAAATGGTTTTAAATTTTCAAAGTATATAAAATACAGATTATAAAGTGAATAGAACTCACAAATTCATGACTTAGTAGTTTTATGTATCTAAGATTTCTTTTCCAAATGACCAGTTTTTTGTAATTTATTGAGTGAGTTTTGAATGTTTTTTCCATACTTTTTTCTATATTTCTTCAAATTTCAATTGACATAAAAAATCCTTATTAATTTTGACGATATCTGTAGTTTTTATTCGAAGTATTGGCAGCATTATCTTCAATGCAAAAAATAAGTAAAAAATTATTGATTTTCACATTCTTATTACTGTATTTGAAAAAAAATAATAATTTGTCAAAATTAAGTGTACACACAATGATCGTTTGGAAACATATCTGAACATATGTGCACAGAACTGTGGAAGAGATATTAAATGAACGTAAAATCCATCAATATCTATGAATGAATATTCAGGATTACAAACTTACTACACTCTTTGTAGGTCTATTGTTTCCCCTTCCCATACACCCAGTTACAGGTTCCTCTCTAGTCCTTTCCATGAAGTCTAGAATTTGGAGGTGATTCACGATAAGTAGACCTCACTTCTAAGTAGTAATTTTCTTCTCATAGCAATCACCTCACAGTCTAGCAGCAGGTGATGAAGAGCTTCCTCTCTTCTCCTCTCCTACAGTACCTGCAAAGTGGAAAGCCAAAATTTCTAAGTTGTCCCTTAAAAAAGTCATACCCCATAAGAAAACCTAACAACATTGTTAGCTTATTTTTGATAAGGCTGACAGATTTTTACTCTGCACCTATCAACATTTCTGAGGAGTTCTTTGGTCTGTTTTAAGCACTATTATCTATAGAATGCTTTAACATTTTTTATAATGGTTTGTGGTACAATATTCAACATAATTAAAACTACTGCATTTATGTGCCATAATACCACATTATCATAAAAAAATTCAACACCCCAGTAAAAAATTTCAACTTTGCCAAAAATTAAGTAGTCTTTAATAATATCCTTCAGGTTCAGAAATAATTAATGGAGAAATGTAGGCAAAATATGGGCATTTACAATAGAACTCCTCATATCCTATCCATGTTGCCTAAGGAACTGTTCCATGGTTGGAAAACAAAAAGCCCAGATAAAAAAATGGTTACAGATACTTGTTTTATCAACCATCTCTATCGGTCCCTATGTTAGATGCCACCTAAAAAAAAAAAAAAAAAAACAATTATTTTGGAGACATTTTTTACAGTATTTGGTTGTAGCTCAACAAGTGTTTCAAGGTCTCAAAAGACATGTTTTCTGCATAGTTGCAGCACAAGCCATTTAAAAGCTCCAACAGGGGGGGAAGAAGCAGATAAGCGCACTGTTAGATAAGACTCATGTTAGGTGATCAGAAAAAAAATTTTTTAATTTATAGTACAGAATTAAAATAAAAAGTTAGTAACGTTATTTTATTTATAACTTAACTATACTGCACTGCATTTACTTTTTGCCTGTTTCTGATAAGAGAACACAGTTTAGTACTAGTAAGTCACTTTTGCACTATTACCGTCAGTTAGGAGAGTTTGTTGTACACTTTAAACTTATTTTTAAAGCTACTTTTGTTGTTTGAGAATAATAATTTTATGCTTGCCAACAGATGTTTGATGCTAAAAACATGATGGCTGCTTGTGATCCAAGACATGGGCGATACCTTACTGTTGCTGCCATTTTCCGTGGTATGATGTCAATGAAGGAAGTAGATGAGCAAATGCTTAATGTTCAAAATAAAAATTCAGGGTAATTATTTTTTAGAACTAATTGATGAAAATATATGAAGAGACAGTTGTTTATGAGATTTCGTGAAGTTATTCCCAGGATGGGTACGAACTTCTTTCAGACTAAAAAAAAGCTTTCATGATTGCTGGAGAATTAATTGGAGAGAATTACTTTAGCACTGGCAAGAATTAATTTTTGGTTTAAAGAGTATAACTAGCTGTAGATAATTGCAAAAAAATGAATGTGTTACCATACACACGTATTTATAAAAAAAAATGTGTAAAAGGAGATAAACAGGTATAGTATTATAATCATTTAAAAGAACTATGAGAATAGTGAAACTTGAAAACCATCCACATTTTTTGTTGTTGTTATTTTAAGGCAAAAAGAATATTGAGGCTATTATTGTCTCCCTAAATGTAAATGTGAGTATAAAGTGTTAAAAGTCGTAAGTGTGAGTGTGTACTAGACTCAGGTACCGCGAGGGACGTCTAAATCCTGTCAATAGGTGCATCTAGTCTGCACCTCCCTGTGGGGAACCATCAACACAAGCTGAGCTTTTGCTTTATTCAAGTGTGGTGACAATCCTTAATATGTCAACAAAACATTTGAACTAAATATAAATTATGTTTATTTCAGATACTTCGTAGAATGGATTCCTAACAATGTAAAAGTAGCAGTGTGTGATATTCCACCAAGAGGTCTTAAAATGTCTGCTACATTTATTGGAAATACCACAGCTATCCAGGAAATTTTCAAGAGAATTTCTGAACAGTTTACAGCAATGTTCCGTCGTAAAGCTTTCTTGCATTGGTATACGGGTGAAGGCATGGATGAAATGGAATTTACTGAAGCAGAGTCAAATATGAATGATCTTGTATCTGAATATCAACAATACCAGGCAAGTGAAGCAATAGCATGAATAATGACATAACAAAAATATTCTCTTAACACAAGATACATATTTTGTGCCAATAGTTGTAATTTTAACTAGACTAAATTTAAATATGAGAGTCAATTAATAATTTAATACAATTAGCTTTGAAGGCAAAGCAGCTAGTACGAGGGCTATTTTTTTCAAGGTCTGATCGGTCGCGAAATAAAAACTCCAGCAAAAATTGGATGAACCTGTGCGCAGATGTGTTGTGCAGCGTCTCTAGTATGGCTGTCAATTGTGTTGCGTCACTTCCGTTTAGTTGTGTTCACGTAGGTAGGACGTAAACATGTCTACAACAATAGCATCTCCTGCCAAGTGTGAAGTTCGTGCGGTAATTCGATTTCTTCAGGCTGAGGGATGTAATGCAGCCGAAATTCATCGATGAATAAGTACTGTGTACGGTGAAACTTCAATGAGTGACAGCAAAGTGCGACAATGGTGCAGAAACTTTAAAGCAGGATGTACAGATCTTCATGATGCAGGCGGTCAGGGAAGTAAGTCAATGTCAACCAATGATCTCGTTCAGCGAGTGGATGAGGCAATTTGAGAAAATCGTCGGTTCACAATTTCTGAATTGAGCAATTCATTTCCTGAAATTTCAAGGTCAGCTCTCTACACCATTGTGAGCGAGAAACTTCAGTACCACAAACTGTGCGCGAGATGGGTTCCCAAGATGCTGTCCGACCATCACAAAACACAGAGAATGGAAGCCTCCCTAACGTTTCTCCAGCATTACCACAATGAAGGAGAAACTTTCTTGAACAAAATTGTCACAGGGGACGAGACATGGGTCCATTACGAAACTGAAGAAACAAAAGAACAATCCAAAAAATGGATGCATTCTCACTCTCCCAGTAAACCAAAGAAGTTCAAGTGAACCTTCTCCAACAGAAGTGTTCTGGGACCGAAATGGAGTTCTCTTGGTGGAATTCATGGAACGTGGCACAACCATTACAGCAGCCTCATACAGTGTGACTCTTCAACGTCTACGAAGGGCAATTCAGAATAAGCGGAGAGGAATGTTGTCATCAGGCATTGTCCTTCTCCACGACAATGCTCGGCCGCACACTGAAGCTTCAACAAAGACGCTCTACAGTCTTTTCAATGGGAAGTGTTTGGTCATCCACCATACAGCCCGGACTTGGCTCCATCCGATTTTCACCTGTTTGCTCACATGAAACGCTGGTTAGGAGGACAACATTTTGGCACAGACATTGAGCTGCAGACCAGCATACAAACATGGCTGAAAACACAGGCAGCTACGTTCTACAACGAGGGTATTGGGAAGTTGGTACCACACTACGATAAATGTCTAAATCTGAGTGGCGACTATGTAGAAAAATAGTGTAATTATGTAAGTACTTGTTACAAATAAATAATTTTTGATTTTTATGTGGTTTTTATTTTGCGACCGATCGGACCTTGAAAAAAACATAGCCCTCGTATTATTAATAATAATAGGAGTTTCATAATAATTTGATAACCCAGTCATGATTGCTGTTCAACAAATAAAATTGTTTTGTTCATAACCTCAAATCTCATTTTATGTTTAGTCCTTTTGAAATTTGAATTTTTTGATTTTTTTTAAGGTGAAAGCTTTGAGTAGTTAAAATTTACTCTCATATGACACACAAGAAGTATAAACCACAGAAGTTTTTACATGTGTAAGATGGAGGAATTCCTTTTTGGATACACAGAATTTCTGTTAATTGAGAAGATTTTTCAAAAACACAGCAGAGTAAAATGCAGAGAATATGAGAAAGAAGCTTTGTTTAATCTTTAAGCACAACAGAACAGTAAAAAATGAAAAGGGCCTAATCATTGAAGCATAAACTATGATAATTTTTTATATTTAGGGATCTACTTTACATAAATTTACATGTCTTCCTTGGCTAATATTACAGAAATCCCTCACCAACAGAGGGTTCAGTTCAACAAAAAGGCCACAGTTGATAAAGGATATATGATTTTACACATTGTTTACTGTACTAAATAGTTGACCCCATATTTGGCAGAACAATAAGTGACTAACAATTTCTGGTACTGTAAATAATTCTTTAATAAACCTGCTAATTGGTTCAGTACATAACATACCAAATAACTTTGAGGTTGTAAATAACACTGTTCCTAAATATGCCAGAATACCAGTGTAAAAAGAGTATTTTACTGTATGTAGTACTTTTAACATGACACGTGAATCTTCTAACAAACTTTTTGTTACTTATCAAGTAAAATAACAAAACATAAACATTATATTAAATAATTCAAATGTTTATTCTATATTTATTTGCATTAAATATGCACATACTCTCATACAAGCTTTTCTGAGAGTAGAATAAACAAATATAGTGTGCAGAATGTTGAATGTTTAGATTTGTTGCTTATTTGTAGGATTTGTTTATAAAGAACAGAGTTATCAGTTATGTCATCAAATTTTGATATATCTATAATTAATTAAGGGTATTAATCCCCACAGGAATTAATAGCTAGTCTGCACCTATTGAGAGGATTTAGACTTCCCTCGCGGTACCCGAGTCTAACACACACTTACAATTACGACTTTAACACTTTACACTCACACTTACATTTAGGGAGGCAATATTGCCTCAATTTGCTTTTCGCCTTAAAAAAAAAAAATTAAGCATACAAACATTTCTCAACTATTGCACATATGGTAACAGACAAAACCTTTATCTCTCTCTTCATCCTTCCCAGAATGGTACAGGCATTTTACAATTGCAACAGTAGTTTATCAAATTTATTTTACTGTACAGCATATTAGAAAGAAAAAAGTTGACATGCATAACCAATTGGTGAGTCCATTGTTGGTTGGTGATTACTGTATGTATTTTTTTAAAATGCAGCCCCTCTAAATAAATTATATCCATTTCCAAACAGGTATTGTGAATAAGTATTTCTAATAATTGGGCATTTGTTTGAGAGTCTACTGTAATAAGAAAAATTACCTCTTCCAAATTTAACCTATTATATTTAATAGGTTAATCCTATTGATCCTCCAGGAAAAATGTGTGTAAATTCACAATTTTATGAATAAAGCACAATACCATACAGGATACTTATGGCTTTTTGTAGTTTTCAAAAATAAATAAATCAGTTGTTAAATATTAAATACTTTATTAATTAATTTATTTGTAAATTGGTATGTATGATACAACCGGTCATACAATATTTCAAAATTAATACTTCTTATAAGGTACAAAATACTAAATCTTACTGAATGATGTCATATTACAGATACTAAAATCTCCTTATCCGAAACTGATGAGATCATCCATGTCAAATAAACCAAAATTGAAATTTTGTACCCTTATTATATATATTAATTACACAGCAATATTGTGCATTTTTCTAATTTTAAGGGGTTACAAATAAAAATTCATTGTTGTGTTCTTGAATTTATACAAAGTAAACAACTAAAAATGATAAATATATTGTTTTATTTATATATTGCATGTTATGTATTTTAATTACGTACAATATGTAGAAGTAGTTGTTATAATATGCTCAATTATAACAAAAAACCTTTTTAAAAAATTTCAGATTATCTGATAAATGATATTGAAATAGGTCTATATTACATTCTCTTTATAAATAACAGATTTTCAGCTAATAAGAAATAATTACAATATCACTAACACTTTCACAGAACATAACTGAAAAAAAACAAAATATTCCAAAAAACATTTAATAAAAACAAATAAATAACTTTATTTAAATATGCTGTAGGAAGCAACAGCAGAAGATGATGTTGAATTTGATGAAGAAGAAGAAGCTGTCCCAGAAGAAACAGAATGATGAGAGAAAATTATTAATTATATTTACATGAACATTATTTTGTAAAATAAAAACAATTTTTTTTGTTTACTTGATCTTTTCTCATTAAAACTAAAATTCTTTTGTATGTAAGAACAATTTCAAAATTGAAAATTATTTAAGATATTAACATTATGGAACATTAGTTGTTAATAATCAAGTCACTATATAACTACCAAATCAAAAATAAAGCTAGAAATTAAGTAATAATAATAGTAAAGTATAATCCATGAACTGAAAAAATTGAACAAAATCCATGAACACAAGATATAATTTGAATTTCACAGATCTCTTTTTTATTGGGATCGGAAAAGCACTGTATTCTCTAACCGACTTTAAGCCAAGATTGGAAAAAAAGAATGTCTTAGTTAGTTGCATTTACTTTTAAGATTTTGAACAGAAAGAAGCAGTTATTGATTGGTTCAATGTAATATGGCTGCACTTGAGTAGAAAATTTTGTTAACAAATGTATCTGTATGGAGACTCTGTAAAGAAGTAGTGTATGTATCATAAAAATAACAAGCCATTTTTTTTTCTCTGAACTGAAATAAGTGACTAATCAAAAACATTCTTTACTTTTTGGATCACTTTCATGAAAGAATTAACTGTTAAATTTAACTAACAGTTAAATTTCAGCCTATTAACAGGCTCAAACTTTATTCGAGGTTGCCAATTTTTTTTTACATTTGCTTGTTTTTTTACATTTAATTTATTTTCCACAAACTTCTCAGCATTTGCAATTCTCTTTCTCTTTTTAATTTTTAATTTCTGCACAATTTTCTTCAGTTTGGATCTTAAAACAGAATTTATGTTTTCAGTTTGTTTCAAGAATTTTGAATCAGATGATTTGCTGCCTTTCTGGAAAATACTTAAATATTTTTCAATCAAATTTTGTTTAATTGTTACTCTTCTTGGTGTTTCTTTACTTTCAGAATTCTCTTTATCAATAAAATTACACAAATTTTCACTTCTTGGTTGAATGTTTTTTCCTTCATTATTCATGTTGTCATTCTGACGGCTTAAACAGCTAGAGCTTTCCTCATTTTGCGAATTATCTGCTGGTTTCAATATAGGAAAGTATTTGTCAAGTGTTTTAAAATTAGGCACCACAATACTTTTTTTAGAATTAGCAATACTATGAAGATTATCAACTGGTCTCAAACCTTTCAAGTATGTGTCAACAGTCTTTAAATTAGGCGTGACAGTTGTTTCTTTTGTAGTTTTTACCTGTTTTCTTGGTTGAAACATTTTAACTTTCAACTGACCGTTTTTCTTATTCTTTTTAATTTTAATATTTTCTTTTTTAATTTTCACTTTAGAATTAAGATTTAATTTAAGTTTAGTAGTGGGTTTTTTATAAGATTTCTGTGCATAATTTTTTTTCCAATTATTTCTTGCAGAAGGTGATATAATAATCTGAAAACAAAAAAATATTTTGATTTGAATATATTACTGTAAATATAAATATTTTAAATATTATATTATATAAGTAACAAACATTTAGTTATGTGGATACGTAAAAAAGAGTAAAGTTTACTATTATAAGTTTAAAAAAAAATATTTTTTACATACAGAGAGAATAGTATTTTATGATGCACATTTGATGATGTATCTAAAGATTTACATTGCCTTATTTTATTTCACTACTGCAATATATGTATATATTTTCAATATTATTTACTTAGAAAATAACGTAGTACTTTTTATACCCTTTTACTTTGATTTATGCATTTCTTAGCAAAAATAACATTTAGTCTGATGTTTCTATTGAATGAGTGAATTATATAAAAATCTACCTTGTGGCGACTAAAGCACATGCTAAAAGCTGGTGGAGCTTATATTTCATATGAGTTCAAAGTTAATGATGATTTAGCTGTGTATTTACTTTATTACCAAACCAAATAAGACACATAATTTTTACTCAATATTTATACATTTTGAATTTGATCTCCATCCCCGGTCTACTGCGGGTATTCCATACTCAGACCAATTTGTATTTAGTGATGGAAAGGTTGAGAATCCCTGACTTAAGTAGATACGTTTGCCTTATTTTGTTCCAGACAAAGTTTTTATGACTAAATCAATTTTAGTTTTAACTTGATTCCTATACAGATAATAAAATTAATTCTTATCTCGATATATATACCGTAGGATATTTTTGTTTAAATGTTTTAACAATAAATGTGCATTAATGTAAAATTAAAAATGTTTTATTTCTTTAAAAATAAGAGCTTATTGTTAATGAACAGCAATTATCCAATTTTGCAAGCTACGAACAGCAATTAAATTCTAAAAAGGACATAATACTGCTAATTAAATTTTAATTGCCGCTTATGAGCATGCACATTATTTCAAGGGTTTGAGAAAATTAAAAAGTTAAAAAAAATCTCAGCAAAAAACTGCCTGAAATCCCAAAAAGCAAAATTTTTTTATACACGGTGTGAAGAAACTTTAAATAAATCGTGCAAAAGCTAATTGTCAAACTTTCTCACATGTGGCTACTTCCCCCCAAAATTTGGTTTGGGTTCTATGAACAAAAATAATTAAAAAACATGATAAAAGCATAAAGAACTGGCCCAATTTTTCAAAAATTTGATAATAAGATTTTACTTATATAAATATTCATAATTTAAAGAAATATAGGAAATTTAAGTAAAATAAATTTAAGGTTTGAGGGTTAACTATACGAAAAAAAACAAATTCTGATATTTTGTCCATTGTCTACTAATGGTTTGTTCCAAACTGTACTTCTTGAATTTAAAATTTGAGTTTAAGACCATAATAGCTAAAAAATATTATTATGCTTCTAAATTTTGTTATAGGTTAAAATTGTAATAATGCTGCCATTATTATAGATTAATGTTAAACTGTTCCAAATGGATTAAATAGCCAGGAACTACATTATTTCTTATGTGTATTTCATAACTACAACTTTCAAAGCATTAGTTACAAATTGGAATGGCAATGATATATGTGAAGTGAGGAAAGCTATACTGTAATATATTAGAGTTGGGTCTTGTTATAATGGACTAACTAGGGGACAACAAAATCCATCATAATGAAAGTCTATTACATTGAAAAGCATGAAAGGTACAAGGTGCTACTAAAAAATTCAGAGAATTTGAATTCTGCACGTGAACTGCTTGTGGTGTGAATGGTTACCCAAACAGTGGGCGAACAGTACTCTTTGTGAATTAGTGTGCCAACAGCTGTGACAGTGAGAAGCCATATTATTTGATTTTTTTTTCCGGCGAAAAACTGTTCAGGTTATCATCGCCGTCACGAAAAATAAAAATATATTAAAAAAAAAAAATTGTACAAAATTTTACTTAAGAAAAAAATAACAACAAAAACAAACAATAACAGTAAAAATAAATTAAAAATTTAGATAACAGGTATAGATATATTACACTTAAGAACTAAATAACAATAAATAATGAATAAAATTTAATAACAACTCATAAAAGTATGCATAAACATAACAGAAATAAAGTTTTTAGATAAAATAAATAAGTAATATAACACAAGAAATAACAACTATATAAATTAAATTTTATTTAAAACATTCAGACGATGAAGGAAGTCTAGAACCCGGTCAACGGCCGAGGCACTATCTCCCAACATCGTCTGCAAACAGTTGCTCAGACCACACTTAACACGCACATTTTGAAAACCATCACAATCAAGCAGTATATGTTTAATAGTGATGGCTTCCCTACAGAATTCACATTCAGGTGGGTCCCCGCGTTCCATCAGAAATCCATGCGTTAACATGGAGTGACCAAGAGGTGATCACCACCTCTTCTCTGCGACTTGCACGTATTGACGACCCCCAAGGACGAACTGTACTTTTAATTACCCTCAATTTATTACTGCTTGTAGCTGCCCATTCATTTTCCCACTGTAGATGAATTAAATGTTTTACGTGACAAAGGAAGTCAGACACGATTACACGTTGAGTGCATGGCGGAAGAAAAGTTGCTTCCTTTGCCGCATTATCCGCTACCGTGTTTCCAAATATTCCACAGTGGCCAGGAATCCAGATAAATGATACTCTTGCACCTCGTAGTTCAAGTCTATGGACAGAACACAGAACATCTTGAACCAGAGGGTTTACCGAATACATATCCTGGATTGCCTGGGGTGCACTTTTCGAATCGGAACAAACTACGTAATGCAAACTATCGAATTCAATAGTGTTTAGAGCCTTTAAGATGGCAAAGAGTTCGGCTGTAAAGACATTACAAGTTGAGGGTAATCCATACTTATACGTTTCGTCCAGTGAGTAAAATGCACACCCAACATTGTTATTCATCTTAGAGCCATCTGTGAAAATTAATTTAGCAGATGGCTATGAACTAGTCAGTCGAAAAAACTCACGTTGATACACAATGTTAGAAGTGTTGTCTTTCTGGTAAGCACACAAGGAGAAATCAAAGGTCGGCATATTGATTTTCCATGGAGGGACAAGACAAAAGGACCTTTCAAACATTGGGGGTAGTTCAATACGTAAGTCTTCAAAAAACCGGGATGTTCTAACGCCAACAGGCGCAGTAGCATGCGGTCGGGATTCATATTGTTGGATCAACTGATTGTGGAAAATTGTATTATAAGCAGGATGCCACGGTTTACATGATACATTACATACGTAACTTAATTGTAACTGTTGTCTCCGACGAGAGAGTGATGGTTCGCCAGCATCGGCGAGAACACTCACGACGGGACTTGAACGGAAAGCAGTAACAAGACGGATTGCAGAGTTATGAACAGGATCTAGTTTCTTTAAAATCGATGGCCTAGCAGATGAATATACAATGCTGCCATAATCAATTCGTGAACGAATCACCGCACGGCAAAACATCATCATACAAGTTCTATCAGCGCCCCATCGAGAACCACTAAGCACCCTCAACATATCGAGAATTTTGTTACATCGTAATTTTAAATCACGCAAATGAGGGTTCCATGATAGTCTTTGGTCGAATATTAACCCCAAAAATCGAACAGATGAAATGGTCCGAATTTCTGTACCATCGAGAAATATTGAAGGAATTCGGATCTGTCGACGGCGACTGAAGGCAATACATTGAGTTTTAGCGGCAGAAAATTTAAACCCAGTAGAATTCGTCCATGACTGCAATCTATTTACTGTAAGCTGAAGTGTTCTTTCAGCTGTGGCCAAACTTCTAGCACCAACATAAATTGCAAAGTCATCCACAAATAGGGAACAGCGAACAGGAGACCGCACATTAGTAGTTATACTATTGATATCAAAGGCAAACAAGGTCACACTAAGTACACTTCCCTGCGGGATGCCATTCTCTAACCGAAAACGATCTGACAATGTAGATCCAAGGCGTACTCTGAAATATCTGTTTGAGAGAAAATTTTTAATAAAACCTAGTATATTACCTTGTATACCCCATGATTTTAATGTATTTAGTATTCCTCTTCTCCAAGCCATATCATATGCCTTCTCTAGGTCAAAGAATATTGCAACAAGTGTTTGACGTAACAGAAAGGCATTTTGGATTGCAGATTCTAATAAAACTAACTGAATGATGGAAGATCGCCCTTGCCTAAAACCGCACTGGTCCTTAGAGAGTAAATTATTATTTTCTAAATACCAAACAAGACGACGATTTACCATTTTCTCCACTAGCTTGCATAACACACTTGTAAGGGAAATAGGGCGGTAGCTGTTTAGATCAGTTTTATCTTTGCCTGGCTTAAGAATAGGAATTACTGTTGCTTCCACCCAAACATCAGGGAAAGAGTGTTCCTCAAACATACGATTGTATATCTTCAGGAGGGAAATCCTCCCCGATGTTGGAAGATTTTTAATCATGGAATATACAAGGTTATCAGGGCCTGGTGCTGAATCTGAAGAGGATGACAGTGCAGATTCCAGCTCTTCTATTGAGAAGGGCGCGTTCAAAGGAGAAACAGACGTACCAACGACGAATGGCATTGCTTCTTGAGTATTTTTGAAACGACAAAAACCATTGCTATAGGAAGTAGACGAAGAATAATCTGCAAAATATAAACCCAATGTATTAACAATATCTCGAGGATCATAACTTATTATTCCGTTCCATTGTTTGATGCCCATCAAGGGAGTTGATGGAGATGAACCAGAAACGGAACGGAGTTTCTTCCAAACAGTTGATACTGGTGTTGTTCTTGATATTGTGTTAATATACTGGGTCCAAGAATTCTTTCTACTTTGTCTAAATATTCTACGAGCTCTAGCTCGGAGAATTTTATACCTCTCAAGATTTTCATTCGTTGGTCATCTGTTGAACCTTCTTAGAGCTCGTCTATGTAAAAACAAGGCATGCTTACAGTCCTCAGTCCACCAAGGAACGGGGGGACGAGATTGATGAGTCGAGGTTTGAGGAATAGTTTTATGTGCTACATCTAAAATATTTTCAGTTAAAGTTTGTACTATTTCATTAATAGAGTTAAAATCTTCAATGTCAGGTGATACAAATTGCTCGGTGAAATCCACCCACTGTGCCTTTTGTAGAATCCACCTCGGAGGGCGTAGATTCGGACGGTGGAATGTACAAAGTGAAACATTAATCGGAGTATGATCGCTGCCGTAAAGATCAGACATCGCCGACCATTCGAACTTCGTTGCCAAAATTGGACTGCAAAAGGTCAAATCAACGACTGTCCAACCACCTGTAGAAGACGATAAGTGTGTTGGGGAACCATTATTTAAAAGACATAGATCTAATGTAGTCCTTATATTGTCAATTCGGTTTCCTCGTGAGTTACATGTAGTAGAGCCCCACGATGTGTGGTGAGCATTAAAATCACCCATCAATAGAAAGGGGACAGGTAACTGAATTAATAAGTTAACTAAGTCGTTGTTTTGGAAAGCATAGCTAGGCGGTAAATAAATGCAACATATGGTAAGTTTAAATGGTACGGTAGTCTGAACTGCGACAGCTTGTAAAGGAGTTATTATGTCCACAGGAACGGCATCAATAGAGTCACGAGCGAGTATGGCTACCCCACCCTTCGCTCGTTCTTCCGTTATGAAGTCGGCCCTGACAACAGAATACCCTTTTAAATTGAAAGTGTGCGATTGGTGAAGGTGCGTCTCTTGAAGGCAAATGAATAATGGAGACGTATCGCGTACAAGAAGTTTTAAATCTTCAATATGACTTTTGGCTCCGTTAATGTTCCACTGTATCACGTTGTTATAAATGGAAGGCGTTGACATTGAAAATTAAGAAATATAATGACTAGTATATGGTAGGATTTAATTTAGCTTCGTTAGTTGTACATACATCCGGTTTATCCATATCCACGGACATTGAATCACTACTGTGACTGATGTCCGAGTCAGATGATTTTTTTAATTTAATTTGTGGAGGTTTACCAGTGGGACCTCCTTTAAGACTTTTTTCTATTTTTTTAACAGGTTTGTTTCCTGCAATGTTAGATTTTTTATTTTTTAAACCAACTGACGGAGGAGCAGTATTCGATTTCTTCTTCAGAAAGTATTCCAGGCCAGGAGAGATCTTCTTGTCAACAGGCTTAAGTACCTGTGACTTAGACAGAAGAGGTTTTTTATTTACAGCCTTTTTTATAGTCTGACTTGCATCGGTTGTTGTTGAAGTTTTTGTTTTATCAGGACTACGTGATGAAACTGTAGAAACGGTCTTCTCTGGTGGAGAAGCAGGAGTAGAACCAGAGGAAAACAGAGCTAGCAGCTGAGTTACTTGATCGGTTAATATTTTAACAGTTTTTGTTAACTCGGCACAATTGGCACAGGATGACTGCTTATTGCTGGACGCAACAGCAGCAAATGACTTGCCTTCGACTGCGGTCTGGGAAACCTTAAACCTTTTTTTTGCATCCGAAAACGAAAGTTTATCCTTGGCCATGACAGCAAGGATAGCCTTTTCTTCTTTAAACTTTGGGCAGCTAAACGATCGAGCAGGATGATCGCCCCCACAGTTTGGACACTTGGCGTTATTCTTGAAACCATCACTACCATGGCCTTTCGTTCCACACTGGCCGCATACCTCTGGCTTTGCGCAAGAGGAACTCATATGACCGAAGCTCTGATATTTAACGTCGAGGGTTTGGGACATATGGTCGCACTGAAAGCCGTTGGTATCCGGCATAGATGTATTCGGGTATTGTCGGTTTCGCAAAAGTCAAGATTAACGAGGCAGTAGGTACTTTCTGCCCATTGTCATTACGCAGTATCCGTGTCACATCCGTAACAGCCTCCGATGCTAGCTCTGTTTTAATCTCTTCGAGACTAATGTGCAGAAGATCTCTACAAGTAATCACCCCCTTTGATGAGTTCAAGGACCTGTGGGGCACCACAGAAACCTTGACCTTTTCATAAAAGGAGGTCATTTGAAGTAACGTGTGGCTCTGCTTCTCGTTTTTAGTCTCTACTAATAGAGTTCCGTTTTGTAGCTTCTTGATAGAAGCTACAGATCCTGCTTTACCTGATATTGCTTTCTGTATGAGAAAGGGCAATGTCTTTGAGAGATCTGCTCCTTCCTCCTGATTACTAAAAACTAAAAATTTAGGAGTTGGTAACTCTGTATTTAAACTCCCTTCGTCATTTTCAGCTGAACTGATAGACTCGTTTGAAATAATTGAACGATGTCTCTTTAAATTGGTTTTGGCGTTGTTAGTATGATCCATGGTTTGTTTTGCTGAGCGATTCATGAATGCAGATTTTTCGAACAACTGGCACAGGGTGCACCCAAACGACCACCAGCAGCCCAGGATACTCGAACTACAGCGAGAATTCCCAATAAAAAAAAAAAAAAAAAAAAAAATTGGGGGGGGGGACCTCCAGATATCCTGGAGCCGAAATACATGGTCTGTCAGCACTCCAGAATATTTTAAGAATGGGTTCCGGTACAAAGTTACGGTTCCCCAAACCCAAGTACCACTGGCAGCCGCCCTCTTTGTACTCACAGAATGCAACCATTTGTTTCGATAGACCCAGCTATGGGCTCCGACACCCATAACTCAACATTCATGCGCTTGCCAAGCGCCTATAGGCTGCTCGATTCCAGAACCTGTCCCATCAGAGGTCCTCGGCAGTGCTAGGCACACATCAGGTTCCACATACTTAGCCCCGCCAAAGGTAACTAAGCAGTATTGCCACTCCCAGAAATAAAAGAACAAGTACAGCAAATCCCTAAATGTACGTATGTGTGTGTAAAGTGTTTAAATCGTAAGTGTAGTGCTGTAAGTGTAAGTGTGTGTTACACTTGGGTGCCACGAGGTTCGTCTAGGTCCTCTCATTAGGTGCAGCTAGTCTGCACCCCCTGCGTGTGTGTATGTATTTGTGTGAGAGAGTATGTTTGTGGATGTTGTGTGTTGTGTGTATGTGGAGTAAATGAGTGAGAGTAGAATGAGCTAGAGGTATGGTGGGGTCGCTAAGCCCATCAGCTGCTCACGTCAGCTGCCTCCGCCGGCCCATATTATTTGACTTTCAAGTATTTAACGGGTTTGTGTTGCAGTGATTTTTTTAAACTTGTGTAAATGGAGGATTTTAAGGAGTGAAGAAATTGCAATAAATTTTGCTTCAAGCTTAAAAAATTACTGCAGAAACCAACTGAATTCTAAAATATTTGATAATGGTCCTGAATCATTATTTGTAACATGATATTACAGAAGTAACATATATTGGGATCTTTGAATAATAAATTTACTTTTTGGGCTCATGATAAAAGAATCTCTTCTAAAGTTTCACAAAAATGAAATATTTTTACATGGTTAGCCGAAATGATGACCTTCTAAATCTAGATATCTTCTAAATGAGGCCTATATAAGACCACAACACCTAACTTATGGAGGGGATATTCTTGCAACTGTCAGCAGAAACACAAAAGATAAATTACGGATAAGTCAGAACAACTGCATATGCCTTACTGCTGGTGCTGTGTGGACAACTCCAATATATACCCTGCAGGCTTTCACCAATAATATCCAATTGTAAGAAGACTTCAACATAAGAGCATATATTTTCTATGAGAAGCTGATACAAAACGAATACGATGACCCATGGATAATGGGACCTTGTCCAAAATAAAACGCTAAAAACTCAGACCAGTTTTAAATAATTAATCATCTCTAAAAAATAAATAAACTGAGAGTGGAACCACCTCCTCAACTGGTGAACCCAACAGACTTCATAAATTTTATCATTTTCTTGGTTCTGCTAAGAACCAGTAAGCAACAGGGAAAGTATCTCAAATAGCTTTGGAAATCTTGAACCAGCGATACCCTTCAGACTCCTGGATATAGATATATACTGATGGATCTAGAATGAAGAAAGAAATAGGAAATGAAATACATTGTAGCCACTTATTACATTACTTTGCTTAAAGCAACAACTCTTAAAACTTTTGAGGCAAAATTGGTTGCTATAAATTAAGCTCTTCAACAGGTTTGACTTCTTTATAATTATGAGGAATTCATAATTATGAGGCCATGGCTAAACACAAGTTGTCTTGGTTGACTTCAAATAATCCCTGCAAAAAATAGTTAATAATAACCTTAAAAGCACAGCCATACAAAGTATCAAAAAAAGAAAAAAAAATTGTAAGAAATAATGTTAAAAATATCGCAATGCAATATATGAAAATTAAAAATAACCTCACAAAAGAAATTTGTTGATGAGATGAAGAATAAACTGCAGAGTATAGCAATTTGAGCTTGATCCATTTGAATTTTTTAAAGAAAACAGGATGCTTTCACGTATTATACCTGTAGCAAATTTCCAACTAGCTACTGATCATGATTTTCTTACATCTATACAAAATAAAGTTACTAACTTCTGACAAGTGCCCAATTTGTTCACGAGATGGGTGTGTTATGGACAAGTATCACCTGCTGATCTGCAGGGGTTATGAATAGAGAGAAACATGGATGAAGGGATTTCCCTAGACTTTACTGGGAGGCGAGATCCAAGACGTTGTGAGCCAAAAAGAGCTATTGGAAGAAGCAGAAAAAAAAAAAGTTTTCCACAGTAACTGCAGTTCTGAACCTATGTATGATCTTGAGGTGCATAGTTCAAAGACATCAAGAATTGTTTTAGCCACCTGAACCATGAAGCCCTGTTTTTATCTCTGAAATAACCCAATGCTTCAATGCTCTGTTAGTTGTTCATAAAATTCCAGTGACATCTCATATAAACAATGATTACATAAACTCATAGGTGTACCTAGGATAAAGCCGCCTCGGTGGTCTAGTGGATAGCGTACTAGGCTTTCACCCCGAGGATCGGGTTCGATTCCCGGTGAGGGCTTGGCATTTTCATACGCTATAAATCATAGCCGTCTGCATTAACCCAAGTGTGCACAATAGTCGGACGTTAAAAAAAAAAAAAAAAAAAAAAAAATGTACCTAGGATAATCAAATGGAGGAGATGGTTACAACTAACGGGGGTAATTGGAAATTTCTCCAAACTTGACACAAAATGGCGAATTTTAAAGCCATCTGAGAGCAACTATTATTATGTTTTTTTTTTTTTTTAGGAAAACATCTATAATTTGAATAAGTAGTAAGACTTAGACGTTTTTAAAATATTTTTAGGTTATAAAATATTAAAAATTATGGGTTTTCAACTTGGCTTACAAAAAAAAATATTTTATTGAATATCAACATTATTTTTATATTACTACAAGCAAGATACTTGGATGAAATTAATAATAGTAAAATTGGTCACTCCATTATTAATAGTCAAAAATTACTATAATATCAATTATTAGTGACCTTACACTACAAGTATTCAGCTCAGATTCTATGCTGTGTTTACCTGCATGATGTTATAACTGCAAAGAAGAATCCTAGTTCATTTCACTAACCATGTACAATACAAACGTTAATAATATTTAATAGTGTCATAGTGTAGCAATTCAATAGTTGCTTTATTTGTAGGTTTGGGGTTTGTTGCGAGACAAATAATGACAAATAAAACCTAGAAAAACACGCTGTGTGACTTCTCTTAATCCTCGTTGCAAAAGATACCTGTTATTTTGAAACTGCTTCTGTTGCCGTTCTACACTTATCACTACTAACAATTCCAATCTCTACAGCACACTGAACTGTGCAAAAAACAACACTATAATAAGACAATGTATACTGAGAATGCAGTAAGATGTTAAAAATTTGCCTTGACTTGCTCAGCATTACACTTGCTCAGCAAACAAAAAAATTACCTTCTTTTTCTCATATTCAAATGAAATAAGATACAATATGTCGCAAATGGCAGACACCAATGTTGAAACAAAGTAATCAATTAATAAAACAAAGAAAATTCATGACACATATATACAAAACCTAAATATTCCTTTAATAAATATTCAAAGCAAAAAACAAAACTCACTTTTGTAAGTCCCTCGTCATTTCTAGAAAATCTAAGTGGCGAAATTACCACTTTTGGATTCAGTCTATAACTATTATATCCAAGTCGCTTGATGTGATGAATGCTGAAAACATAAAAATTATATAAATATCAAATATCATAAAATTTAAAATTATTTTAAATATTGAAATTTAACAAGTATTTTTAAAAAAATCACTGATATTTCAATGATTAAATAAATAAATCACACCATGCAGCTCTGGTAGAAATTGCAGCATGTCTTATTGACATGATGTAAAAGAATTGCTACAAACCAAAAAGTGTTAATAACACCTCGCACGGAAATATCTTAATGAACATTTTTTACTATACAATAAAAAAATTAATATCAATCTAGACTATATTCACTGAATCTGATTTTCATGATCGTAAATAGGAACAGACGACTGTGCATAAATTATTTATTTCTAAATAAAATGTGAAAATTAAAGTTATTATACAAAATATAATGCTGATTATATTGAAAAAATTACATTATCAAAAAAATATACAATACTTAAAAATACACTAAAAAAGTATTATCTGTAAAAATATTATATTTATATCTCTTTGTAGTAACTACAGGTTAATTTTACTGTTACTTAAAAATGTCTTGTACACTTTTACTAAAATTTAAATAAAAAATCATTAATTAATTTAATGTAAGGTAATGTTTTTCCCACCATTATTTATTTATTTATTTCATTAATTTTTTCCACCCTACTCATTAAAACCTGATATAGATCAAAATTCAGAACTTCAATGACCATTTGAAATTTAGAAAAGTTTTTTTTACTTAGTATTATTCCAGTCAAACTAATGAGGATGAAGGATCCATATTAAAAAATAAATAAATAAAACTTGTGGCAGTAACTGTTGTCCTAAACATACAACCTTGGAGTGCACAGGTCAGAGACGCAGCAAACTGACCAGTGTCTTAACCACCTTGATCACTGATGGTTAAATATACTTTTACTATACCACCTGATATACTTTTGATATACACCTAATATACCGGTTGATATACTTTTTTTACCATCTTGATCAGTATATCAGTTTTAAATATACTGCACTAACAGTATATTTAAAATAAAAACTACACTTTAAATAAATTACAATTTACATAAAAATCTTCCATATCTGGTAAAAAAACCCTTCAGAAATAACTCATCATACCTCCTTTTTATTACAGTTGAACCTCTATTATCAGACACTTAATAATAGATTTATTATTAATATAATATATATTATATTATACTATATTATATTATTAATATAGATTTATTAGACTTATTGTAGGATTTTCCACAATAATAATGCATTTATGTGGAGTTTGAATTTCTTAATTGAAGAGATTTTCCGTTTACGCATTAACAACAGATCAGAACTTTTGATTACAGGAGAAAGCTAGATTATTTTTAACCTCAAAACTTCAACACTTTTATCTATAATACATGAATAGACTTGGCACTGTCATACGGACTACTGCAGAGTGAAACAAAGTAGGTTTTGATTCAAATAAATAATCACAACACACAGCAATATTTGTGATGACTGAAATGAATTTTTAAAAACCAACAACACTGAATTACATTACGTAAATAAATATTTAACTTTTTTCTGATTTCACATCAAAAAAATATTGTATAAACTTTCTCAAATTTAATTACTTTTTAAAAAATCTGGTTTGGACACAAGAAGAAAAACTGGAAAACTGGCTCATCAGATTTTGCTTAAATTTGTTCAAAGTACCAAATTTGAAGTAAGAATAAATAGTTAAATTTAACTTTTAAAAAAATCTGATGACGGTTATGGTTTACTTTAATTTTTCTCTAGGTGTAAAAATAAACTGTAATTTGCTTTTATTTCAAATTTGCTGTAATAATATGAGTTATGATTCATCTTTACTAACCAAAATTTTAGCACAATCTGATCATTTTTTTATTATTATTTATTTTAGGGGTTGCAGCAATCCACACATTTTAATTATAACAATAACAGTACTAATGAATTATAATTTAGCATAATTTGATCAAAATCATTTTAGATGTTTCAAAAAGAGTTTTGCAATTTTAGTATTCATTGTAGCATTTTTTAATTTTCTTCTTTTCAATATCCATATATAATAGTTGCAATGACACCTAAAAGCCTGTTTTAAAAATCAGGATTGCAGTACAATTTATGGTTCTGCTCTGGGTCTTATTGTGATGAAGTCTAGCTCAATTTCCAAAGGAAATTTGCTATAATCATTGTCATTCCAGATTATATAAAAGTTGTCTACTTTCTTTCACCTTAAACCATTCTCTCTACTTACAAATGCCATATTTCATTGATTCACACTGTATTTTACAGACTATTTTTAAGGAACACTACAAAGTGAAAAAATGAAATTTAGTAAATCTTACTGTACTTATTTAAAAAAACAAAGATCAAACACTTAAATGTACTAAACTAAACCTCAGGATTACGATACCTAGTACTATGTAATTAAGGTTGTGCGATCACGTCTGCTGACAAACTTTGTCCGCTAGATCGCAGGCCACTCGCTCTAAGCGCTGTTTTCGTTAAACGAACATTTCCCCTCCAGCCGCTTTGTGTTTCGTGGTACCCCCTCCACGCTCCACACTTTCTTGGTTCCTTCGGTGACTGTAGGCTTTATCAGCCCTTGTGCTTACTTGAGCATTTTTATTTCAAGGCTGGCTATATGCTATGACATCTTTCCATGGGATTTACGAAACAGAACTTCACATTCATGCGTTATATTTTTCTGTTATTACAGAATGTCACTTTTTGACTTATATTGTAGTTTGCCTATTCCAACTTGTATTTGTAATTATAGCACGCTACTCACTGACATGATGGAAGCAAATTTCCTAAATGTGCTGTTTTGGTTTAAAATACAAACATTTTAAATGTATTAAATTTTGTTCTACAATAAAAATACAAAAATGAAACGCCGTGAAATTTTTAAGTTTTTACACAATACTTTCTATAAACATTTGATTCCACTATCGTAATCGGTGTTAAAAACTGTATAAATTAGCATTTAAAACTTTAAAATTGCATTAAATGAAAATAAAATGTAAAATAAAAATGCAAAAATGAACTGCGACGTCAGGATTTGTGTGCATTTGTATGTACAGATAAATATGATTGGAGTAATAAACCTTGAACATTGATGATGTAATAAAAGCTTCTAAAATTTAAGAACCTGCCGAGTATGCTGATCAGAACGATCACTGTTCGTATAGGTAAAAAGGCAATTTGATGATGTAAACCAAATTAATCAGCACGACGAAATAATTATATTTTGTATGATTAGGCTGAAGGAAAAATATTTAAAAAGTTTAACAATACAGGCTTTTCTTTAATCTCCAATCTAAAATTACTTGTTTCACATTTAACAATTGCAGAACCTGCCGGTATGCTGATCAGATCTTCCTACTTTTAGCCTGTGTGCGCTTATTTGTCATTATGGTTATGATCGTCACGGTTATGATACCTTTTAATGCAAATTGTGAAACAGAACTTCATGCATGCGTTCAAATATGTCACTTAATGATTTATATGTAGTTTTTTCATTCCAAATTGTACTAAAAATCGAGCCATGCAATAACAGCTTAAAAATAACTAGCTGACGTAAAAAAAGTAAAACAATTTTATCACAGCAAATTTTTACAATAAAAATGCAAAAATGAAACCTCCGGCAAATTAATAACTTTTTTATGTACTATTTTTTTAAATCTGATTTCATTATCGGTAGTAAAATCTGTATTACTTAGTATTTACAATATTCAAATTATATTAAAAATAAAAAACGAACCGTGGCCTCAGTATCGGTGGGTATGTGTGTACGTGCGTTTGTTACTGACACGGGTCCATTTATTATGTTTTCTAAAATGTTTTTGAATCCTATATTGGTAAAAAATGTTATTTTCTTAAAATCGGTTTTAATGATTTTGATCAAATGTAGTTCACAAGTACCTAAACAAAGTATGCGGCAAGACGCATACACACACAAACACTCACACGCGTGTGTATATATATATATATATAATTTCTATATATCACGAATATCAAAAGCGTTATTTTATACATGAATAACTCTATCAAAATAATATTTTTGATAATCTAGCAGCTTCTGTAGACAAAATATAAAATAACTTATAAGGCATATTTTTTAAATACGATCACTTGTAAATAAATATAGCCTACATATATCATACAATACAATTTTTAATTAAGATCACTTTCAGTGTAGGGAAATGTTATTTTCACTAAACAAAACCAAAAAACACAAAGGTTGAAAGGTTTCCATCCGTGTTTAGTGTTGTGTTATTTTATAACCTGTTTTAACCCGTGCTATAATATAACCAGTGTTATGTTGTTTTATATTCTAACATTGTTTTGACATGAAATTACTGTATAAATAAGAATACATTATTGTTAATATACACATAAGAAGTTACAATGATCTGTCAGCCACTTAACACCGTAAATTGTAATTTTAAAAAAATGTACTCACATAAGCTTCCTGGGTCTCTAATACATTAGTTTTTTGTTCAAATTAACAGTTGGTTTTCATGGTGTTTATTGTACTAAAAATTGTGCCAATAGGAGTATGGTATAACTATGTTTTTTACAACGGGGGAAATATTTTCTTAAAAATAAACACTTTTATATAACCTAGGGTTATCTACACACTTAACACTATTTACGTTCACAATATTTATACTGTATTTATATTTTCTTTTCTTTCTTCATTTTCAGTAGTTCTTGTGCTTCGATTATATACGGTGGATCTCTGACTTTCAACCCTCGCACAATTCTGCTATCGACAATTTCCGGCAACAAACATTCTTTGTAGAACTGAATAAGCTTTGGGAGCATTTTATTTCGCCAAAAAGTTTTGTCCTTAACAATTTTTTCAATAAATATTTCGCCTTTTCTAGTGTACACAACAAAATGACACCATTCTTTTTGGCAGATGTTTAATTGTCCTTGCACCTGATAACAATATTAAACAAATTATAGTACTCGATAAACATTCATAGGATTTCACAAAAAAGAAATAGCAATACTAAATGTAGTGTACAACATAGATTGCATCAATCTATGTACATCGATTACACTTAAAATAATGTAATTTTTTTAAAGATTAATTATTTTAATTAATTAAGTAATCAATTTAAAGATACCTTCAAATTTATTTAAATTTATCTTTTAAATTTAAAGATAAAGGAATTAATTTAAAGATTAAAATAATGTAATCTTTTTTAAATGATTAAATGGTATAGTTAATCCTACCGCCAGTATGAACTAGTTTATAAACAATTTGCAAAAAAAAATTTAAACACAGATTTACTTTTAACTAACCTGATAGAAGTAGTTGTGATTTTTTTTTAATTTCAGGATTCCATTTTTGTTCATTTCCAAGCAAATGTGGTTTCTTCTTGGTTTTTATTTCGTCACTAAGGTAAAGTTCTTTTACAGAATGTAAGCATTTTATTTCTAATAACCCTTCCCTTGAAACAAGGCCATCAGGGCTTGCTCCCAAGAAAGGGTGTTCTTTATCGATAAATAAGCCACATTTGACAACCTGTAATGACAACCACAATCATTTTTTTCTTAGACAAGAACTTGTTGACCAATGAGCTTACGATTTATTCAGATAGTTCATATAATATGGGATTTTTGTTACGCTATTTTTCCTGATATATTTTTTTAAAATAAACATTTTGATTGTTATTTAAACAACATTTAAACATACAATATCAAACGACACTTACCTTGTTATGTGTTTTATCCTCATATAGTTGAATAGCTACATCTTCATTGTCTCTACCAAAGGCAATTGCTTCTGTATTGATGGTATTTGGGTAGAGAATTGTCTTGACCAAATTGTGACAAGAGGTATGGGGAAGCCGCTTAGTTACTATGCCAAATTTTGAAGCTGTTAGTCTGTTAATTTTTTTATCATGCCAAGCTGCATTTGTACTTTGGCCAACTGTCTCACGTTCTACTTTTTCTTGGCCATTCTCTATATCTTTACACAGATTTTCAACTATGTTCTCACCTTTCTTCTTAAGAAGTTCTTCATCAATATCCGCTTCAATTGCAAGTGGTCCATATTCTCTGTCACAACCCGCCGTGTTTTTTCTTCTTTTTTTAGGGAGCGAAGGCTTCTCAGAAAGAAGTAATTTTCTTTTTGCGTATTCTTACCCTGTATGTCTTACTATCAGAAGTTTGTTTACATCTGGGCTCAACACACGTAACGATGCAATGTCGCGGGAGTGTCTCATCAACAAAGGACACGGGAACTTAGTAAAACGACATATATACTTCCTTGTTTCTCTACGTTTCACATTTTTTTTACTTACATATCCATCCACAGTCAAATAAAATGTTATTCTAATAATTACAAAGGCATGAAAATGGTAAAAACCAAGTAAATTATGTTACAGTGTTCCCGTTTATGGTAATGCAAGCTATTTGCAAGTAATTTAACAATCAGACTATCTATAAAATTATTTCTATAATTGTATGAGTTGATAGTTTTCTGTTGAGTTTGAAAAACAGTTATCTAAAATAGCATCTTTTTTCACAATAATGAAGAAATCGTAAAGGGTCTTCAAACATAATTAAGCCTTAAAATTATAAAGTTTTTATAATTTTATAGAAATTTTATTTTTTTAAAATTTATTAACATTGTTAATAAAAACATAACATTTACCGTGGAATGTGGCCATCATAAAAAGTATTTACTTTTTGAATTTAAACTAGATATAAGCACTCATGTACATTCCTTCAAAATTTACCGAAAACCTACATAGGTACACATTATAATACTAGCTCATTCTAGGCAACCATAAACCATGATTTACGCCTTTCATAGTATGATTTACGGACTCCTAAATGCACCTTTAACTAATGATAACTTTAATTCTGAATTAAAAACCAACAAACAGATTGCTGTCAATAATAAATATAACTTTGATCTTGTGAAAAGAATTTTAAATAAAAACCAGAAATCATTTGTAACTAGTATGTCATACAATGTAAATACGTCAACTAGGAAACACAATTATATTGTAAAATACGATTTTTAGACAATATAAGTCGTAAAATTAGAAATTTAATTTTAGATAAAATTAATTGTAAGCCAGCTTTATACTGTATACTGTATTTAGAAAAACATATTGTCAACAATAAGAATAAAATAGATCTTTTACTAAACAGTGGTGTATATAAAATTGTCTGTGAATACGTAGGACAGTCAGAAAGAACTATAAAAACTCGTGTTAAAACAACATTTCAATTGTTGGAAGTACGAAAAAAATTACTCAGAATTTGCAAATTATTTATTAGAATTTGGTCATTCCTTTAATTTGAACAATGTAAGTGTAATCCATAAAATCAAAAAGGTATCAGCTAAATAATTCACAAACTTTGAAAATATATAGGCTACATCTATTTCTAAAAACCTTAATTTTTATTAAATGAACAGGGTAACTTCAACCACCTTCCTTTACTCAAGCCTATTGTTTAGGAGTTTTGCCCCACCCTGCTGGTCACCTTTTTACACTGTCAGTCATACCTTTCTTTACTTTCTCCCTTTCAGTTTTAACGTCAACTGTATTACGATATAAGCACACTATTATCTTTGACTTCACTATGTCTGAAGATACCTCACGGCAAAACATATGTCACTGAATAAAAAACAATTGTGAAAATAAAATTGTTCTAATTTTCCAGGATATCATGGAGTTTTATCAAGTACTGTGTGTTCAATAAATAATGACGTAACTTAATTTTACATGCTATTTGTCCTATGCTATAAGTGCCGGTGTTAAAAAAATTACTTTTATCTAATAAACTTAGCTATCAGATATTTATAACAATGAAGATTTAATTTAAATATGATGAAATTCAGCTGAAGATAAAATTTAGTTATCTCGAAAGGCACATCTTGAATATTAACGTACAGTTTCATAATAATTTGATATATCAAGGCTTTTTAAGTACGAGTATATTTTACTCATCCAGCTATAATAATTATAAAGTATTCTACAGCTAACTATGAACTTTAAACAAATATCGCGTTAAGCATAATATGTAAATTTAATCCCTATTAACAGCTCTTAACAAATCAGATTCTAAGACCAGCTGTTTCGACTTCATTACGTTGTTTAATTTTCAGAAACAACAATTTCAGTTAGTAAAGAAGGATAAATTAATTTTCTTTGAGAAGGCCCATAAATAGGCATTTGACTGTTAAAGAAACGTTAATATAAACGACTTTCATAACATTTTATTTTTTTATTAGATCCTATTATATAAATGTTTAAATATTCAATAAATAAAAATAAATGTCAGACAATAATAATAGATAAATGTTAGAAACATCGAAATATTAATGCATAAATCGTGTTTTTATTTATACAACATTTTATAATACTGTATCCCTAAAATATTTAATTCGTCAAAACATAGTACAACTCCATAGTAGCCATTTATATTACCGAAACAAGCACACATTGATACAGTAAAAGTGTACGAAGAGAATTGCCAGTGGCGAGAGACCAAGTAGTGGGGGAATTGACGTACCGGTGAAGGGGAGGGAGCAAGAGAGAGCGCGACTGTTAGACAGAGAAAGAAGATTGCGTGTTGCATCTTTTCATTTGCAGGAGTAAGGCAATTTTTTTAAAACACCCCCACGGTTAAACGATTTCGTCTAGAACAGATATTTTTTTGGAAAATAAGCTTCAAACCTATCTGCACCTTGCTATAAAGTTTAAATTTTGATTCAATAAAAAATATATTTGTTATATTTTTTTCAAAAAAACAGTTTTTTTAAAAATGTCCGATAAGACAAAATGCAGGTTATTAAGGTATTGGGCATGTTTAGTAGCATATAACTCCAAAATTTGGTTTAAATTGCTTCTTCCGTTTACACGTGGATGTGGATTGACTAAAACACAAAAAAGGCCATATAAAATCCCCAAAATGCTTTTAAATATAAAAAAAAAAAATGTCTATGTGAAAATAACATGTCTCCAAACATGTGTGAGTTATTTTAAGCCAAAATATCCATAATTTTTGATTTTTTTTTGATCGCACAACCTTAAGCCTCTAGCATTTTCAATTTTGGCCTGATTTAATTCAAACATGACACAAAAAATCAATTCTGGTAATAGCTTAGACGTATTCATTCAGCAGCTTCAAAGTGATGGTCATCTCAAAACTTAATTGCAGAATAATGTAATTTTTTAGATTCAGTAAAATATTTTAACGTAACTTTACAATGTAAAAATTGGATTTTTGTCCTTATGCCACCTATGAATATTTGCTTCACTTATTGTAAATTCCTGTTCTGCAGCTCTGTTTTCATTTTGTTCAGCGAAAAAAATAATTTGTTTCAAAATTCAATGCTTCATCATAATGTGCTCTTTGAAGACATTTTACACATATACAGAGTTTTTTTAACAACGAAATTCTTACCAAACAACACAAACTGAAATAAAAACTCTTGTTGCATTACAAAATTGAAATGAAAACACTCGTTACTCACTAGCTACTGGAAAAAGAAATGACAGAATTTTAGAGAGGGCTGCCATAGTGAATGATCTTGCAGCTGTCTGCTTTGTTCTATTGTTCAGTTAATAAAGGTTCATTTCTCGGAATATGATAACAGTAGTATTTTTGGATTCAAATTTTGAAATCAAATGATTCTAAGACGCATCTTGTTTTTTTTTTTTTTGAGTACTGGAATAAGAAAAATGTATGTCTTAGAATCGATGAAATACAACAATAGAAACAGTACAACAAAAATCCGACTGCAAATGCTTGACCATTTGTTGCACAGCATCTTTGTTACTAATTTTTTTTTTTTTTTTTTTTTTTTTTTGACATGTTATCGGTGAGTGATGATGGTTAAAAATGATTCCATTATTATTATTATTATTATTCTGAAATATGTTTACATTATAAAAGTAATAATTGCATACAATAAGTCAACTTCTGTCATCACAATAATGATAAACATTCCTTTTATCTTATTTAAATTTCTTAAAACTTGTTTTGGATAAACCAAAACTTTGGATTAACATGTTTTGAATAATAGCATCCTTAATGGACTAAATATCATTTCTTATTTGTATTGTTAGACGAAATGTTGCCTTACTGTTATGAGATTTTGACTGTTATAAACAGAAACTTGTTAGTGTTTCATTTGGCTCATGCCATTCTTCAATCCCCAATAAAGACCAATCAAGTCACTTTTTTTGTTTCTCTTTATCCAGTACTTGACAAACCAGAAGATGCTCTCTGTCCATCTTCTTCCAGGGTATTCACAAAAGACACAAAAATGCAGAAGATCCTTTTGACATGTTCTGCAAGGCAGTTGTGTGTGGCCATGCGGAATTTACTACTGAAAATCTTATTACAAGTTCCTTGTACTCAAGAGTAGAGCTAAGTCTGGCGATGTTATTTGATTTGTTCAAACCTTCTATCACTTGTATTAAGCCTTGAAGATACCCTTATTTTACAATTCATCTAGTGCTTTGTTCTCCCCAGTCCTCTGTATGTAGTACCCATTGTATTTCTGTACATCTGGTGCTTTGTTCTCCCCAGTCCTCTGTATGTGGTACCCATTGTATTTCTGTACATCTAGTGCTTTGTTCTCCCCAGTCCTCTGTATGTGGTACCCATTGCATTTCTGTACATCTGGTGCTTTGTTCTCCCCAGTCCTCTGTATGTGGTACCCATTGTATTTCTGTACATCTGGTGCTTTGTTCTCCCCAGTCCTCTGTATGTGGTACCCATTGCATTTCTGTACATCTGGTGCTTTGTTTCCCCCAGTCCTCTGTATGTGGTACCCATTGTATTTCTGTACATCTAGTGCTTTGTTCTCCCCAGTCCTCTGTATGTGGTACCCATTGTATTTCTGTACATCTGGTGCTTTGTTCTCCCCAGTCCTCTGTATGTGGTACCCATTGTATTTCTGTACATCTAGTGCTTTGTTCTCCCCAGTCCTCTGTATGTGGTACCCATTGCATTTCTGTACATCTGGTGCTTTGTTTCCCCCAGTCCTCTGTATGTGGTACGCATTGTATTTCTGTACATCTAGTGCTTTGTTCTCCCCAGTCCTCTGTATGTGGTACCCATTGTATTTCTGTACATCTAGTGCTTTGTTCTCCCCAGTCATCTGTATGTGGTACCCATTGTATTTCTGTACATCTGGTGCTTTGTTCTCCCCAGTCCTCTATATGTGGTACCCATTGTATTTCTATACATCTGGTGCTTTGTTCTCCCCAGTCTTCTGTATGTGGTACCCATTGTATTTCTTTACATCTGGTGCTTTGTTCTCCCCAGTCCTCTGTATGTGGTACCCATTGTATTTCTGTACATCTAGTGCTTTGTTCTCCCCAGTCCTCTGTATGTGGTACCCATTGTATTACTACTCCGCAATATTATTTTTGACCATTTTATATTTGTTTCTGATGCACTGCATTATGGTGCTCTTAATGAGTCATTGCTTGCCTATATTGAGTTGATTATGAGTCAACAAAGTTACAATATCTTTTCTCAGCCAAGATCTCATTGTCTCATGGCTTCATCAACTGCAAATAACTCGGCCTCAAACACTATATTGCCCAGACCTAGTGCAAAAAATGGGAGAACATTTGACTTATATATGCCTGCTTCTGTATCTTCATTTAATTTTGATCCACTCGTATAAATTCTGGTTATCTATCTTTAGCATAAAATTTATTTATGGTTTTAATTGCTATCTGATTGATCACAGAAAGTGGATTCTTAGTTTTGTTAATGTGTTGTATCAGATTTATGTCAAACGCAACATAATCAGTGACGTCATTGGTTTTGTTGGTGGCTCGGGTTCTTCATGTTTTTCTATTTCTTGCGTTACCATATGCTTAAAACTTTTCTGTATCTTCAGTGTTTGGTGACATTTCATGTTATTCTAGTAGGATTTAACCTTTTCTTGCTCGAAAAGTATTATGACCAGTCCATATGACCACATTATTCGCATAAAGTGCACAATGGGTAGTGTTAAATGCCAGAAGCATTGGCTAAGAAGCTTTCCAGACATAAAATGAATAAACAAAGAAAATAAATAGAAATTTTGGGTTTATTTTAAAAGGTGTGAATTTATATTTTTGTTTTGAACAATTTTATGTTTAGTAATGTTAATTTTTACTTTTAAAAAAACTTTTGCACTTACATTTTTAATACCATACAATGGTAAAGAATTTCCCAAAAATACAATTTTTTTCTTACATTTTTTAGAAAATCTGTTTTTACTGTCATAATCAGTGTTAAGATCTGCATATATCTGCAATTAAATTACAACGAAAATATAAAAATGAACCCTCACCTTCATTAAATCCCTATTCATTTTCAACACAACATAAAATACAAACGTATGCAGGTTAACAATGCTAAAATCAATTTTTAAAGCAAGTATAAAATAAAAAAGATATGAATATTTTAAGTTTTGAGATGACCATCACTTTGAAGCTGCTGAATGAATACGTCTAAGCTATTACCAGAATTGATTTTTTGTGTCATGTTTGAATTAAATCAGGCCAAAATTGAAAATGCTAGAGGCTTAAGGTTGTGCGATCAAAAAAACAATTATGGATATTTTGGCTTAAAATAACACACATGTTTGGAGACATGTTATTTTCACATAGAAATTAAAAAAAAAAATATTTAAAGCGTTTTGGGGGATTTTAAATGGCCTTTTTTGTGTTTTAGTCAATCCACATCCACATGTAAACGGAAGAAGCAATTTAAACCAAACTTTGGGGTTATATGCAACTAAATATGCCCAATACCTCAATAACCTGCATTTTGTCTTATCGGACATTTTTAAAAAAACTGTTTTTTTGAAAAAAATATAACAAATATATTTTTTATTGAATCAAAATTTAAACTTTATAGCAAGGTGCAGATAGGTTTGAAGGTTATTTTCCAAAAAAATATCTGTTCTAGATGAAATCGTTTAGCCGTGGGAGTGTTTTAAAAAAATTGGCTTACTCCTGCAAATGAAAAGATGCAACCGGCAATCTTCGTACTCTTTCTAACAGTCACGCTCTCTCTTGCTCCCTCTCCTCCACCAGCTTGTCAATTCCCCCACTACTTGGTCACTGGCTGCATTCGTCAGTCAGTTCTTTTCCTAAAACCTTCTACTGTAACTGTCCGATTGCCTCTTCGAGACTACTATTGAATTTTTCTCATTATAAACTCCTAATTTTTTATTCATTGTTACAAGTAAACGAACAATAATGTGATAAATTTAGTTACACCATTGCCTTTATTGGTTTTTCCAGAACAATTACACATTTAATTCTTTTAAAAAAGAATTATATACAATTTGTTTGAGAATAATATGTTAAAAAACAAAGTTTTCATAGTCTTTTGTTTTGACTAAAACCAGATCAAGAGTTTTTGAGATAAAATCTCTTTTGCAGTGATTGTAATAATACTGTATTAATAAAATGATATGTATATAATAGGCATGATACCATTAGTTGAAAAGATATACGATTCATTTCACAAAAGGAAATGTTAAATATTTACTTCAATTATTATTGAATAATTATTTATAACTGATAATTATAAAAGATCCGCAGTAAAAGTACAATCTGTAAAGGTACTTATAAAGAATCGATTTTTCATTTGAAATTCAAATAAAACAAATGCTTTGTTTTAAATAATAAACATTAAGATCGAGTAGAAAGAGAGGGAATGAATTCGACTGCATTAATCGGTATCATAATGCATTTGGGGAAAATAACTCATTTCAGAGAATCGTGTAGTGTAGAATGATCGAGTACTCCATTCAAATCAAAGAATTGAGTATTCGATTCTTACTAGATTATCCTATCTCTACGAGAGTGGAAATGAGAGGGGGAGGGTGAAAATTATTTTCACATCGCTTGTATTACTGTAAATGGCAACCATATAATATAATATAATAGGTTTTTATCATTTTTAAGAAACTGCAATAATTAAAATAATTATTTATTTGACAGTGGGCGAATAATATGAAAACATTACAGGAATTTTTTTTTTCCCGGCGAAAAACCGTTCAGGTTATCATCGCCGTCACGAAAAATGAAAATATATTAAAGAAAAAAAAAATTGTACAAAATTTTACTTAAGAAGAAAAATAACAACAAAAACAACAACAACTAACAATAACAGTAAAAATAAATTAAAAATTTAGATAACAGATATAGATATATTACACTTAAGAACTAAATAACAATAAATAATGAATAAAATTTAATAACAATTTGTAAAAGTATGCATAAACATAACAGAAATAAAGTTTTTAGATAAAATAAATAAATAATATAACACAAGAAATAACAACTATATAAATTAAATTTTATTTAAAACATTCAGACGATGAAGGAAGTCTAGAACCCGGTCAACGGCCGAGGCACTATCTCCCAACATCGTCTGCAAACAGTTGCTCAGACCACACATAACACGCACATTTTGAAAACCATCACAATCGAGCAGTATATGTTTAATTGTGATGGTTTCCCTACAGAATTCACATTCAGGTGGGTCCCCGCGTTCCATCAGAAATCCATGCGTTAACATGGAGTGACCAATGCGAAGGCGGGTGATCACCACCTCTTCTCTGCGACTTGCACGTATTGACGACCCCCAAGGACGAACTGTACTTTTGATTACCCTCAATTTATTATTGCTTGTAGCTGCCCATTCATTTTCCCACTGTAGATGAATTAAATGTTTTACGTGACAAAGGAAGTCAGACACGATTACACGTTGAGTGCATGGCGGAAGAAAAGTAGCTTCCTTTGCCGCATTATCCGCTACAGTGTTTCCAAATATTCCACAGTGACCAGGAATCCAGATAAATGATACTCTTGCACCTCATAGTTCAAATCTATGGACAGAGCACAGAATATCTTGAACCAGAGGGTTTACCGAATACATATCCCGGATTGCCTGGAGGGCACTTTCTGAATCAGAACAAACGACGAAATGCAAACTATCGAATTCAATAGTGTTCAGAGCCTTTAAGATGGCAAAGAGTTCGGCCGTAAAGACACTACAAATTGAGGGTAATCCATAATTATATGTTTCGTCCAGTGAATAAAACGCGCACCCAACATTATCATTCATCTTTGAACCATCTGTGAAAATAAGTTTAGCAGATGGATATGAATTAGTCAGTCGAGAAAACTCACGTTGATACACAATGTTAGGAGTGTTGTCTTTCAGGTATGTACACAAGGAGAAATCAAAGGTCGGCATATTGATTATCCATGGAGGGACAAGACAAAAGGACCTTTCAAACATTGGGGGTAGTTCAATACGTAAGTCTTCAAAAATCCGGGATGTTCTAACGCCAATAGGCGCAGTAGCATGCGGTCGGGATTCATATTGTTGGAGCAACTGATTGTGGAAAATTGAATTATAAGCAGGGTGCCACAGTTTACATGATAAATTAGATACGTAATTCAGTTGTAACTGCTGTCTCCGACGAGAGAGTGATGGTTCGCCAGCATCAGCGAGAATACTCACGACGGGACTTGAACAGAAAGCACCAGAAACAAGGCGGATTGCACAGTTATGGACGGGATCTAGTTTCTTTAAAATCGATGGTCTAGCAGATGAATAAACAATGCTGCCATAATCTATTCGCGAACGAATTACGGCACGGTAAAACATCAGCATACACGTCCTATCAGCACCCCATCGAGATCCACTAAGAACCCTCAACATATCGAGGATTTTATTACATCTTAATTTTAAATCACGCACGTGAGGGCTCCACGAGAGCCTTTCGTCGAGTATTAGACCCAAGAATCGAACGGATGGAGAAGTCCGAAGCTGTATACCATCAAGATATAACGACGGAGCCTGGATCTGTCTACGGCGACTGAAAGCAATACACTGAGTTTTAGCAGCGGAGAATTTAAAGCCAGTAGTTCTCGTCCAGGTCTGCAACCTATTTATTACAAGCTGAAGGGTTCTTTCAGCTGTTGCCATGTTTCTGGTGCTTACGTAAATAGCAAAATCGTCTACAAAGAGAGAACATCTGACAGGGGACCGTGACGTTAGACGTTATGCTATTGATTGCAATAGCAAACAGAGTAACACTAAGTACACTCCCCTGTGGAACACCATTCTCTAAGTAGAAACGATCTGATAGCGTACTACCAAGACGCACCCTAAAATACCTATTACTGAGGAAGTTTTTGATAAAATGCAGAATCCTGCCCTGTATACCCCATGATTTTAATGTGTTCAAAATTCCCTTCTCCAAGCCATGTCGTATGCCTTCTCTAGGTCGAAAAAAAAACAGCCACTAGTGTTTGACGCAAGAGGAACGCATTTTGTATTGCAGATTCTAAAGATACTAATTGATCCACAGAACATCGTCCTTGCCTAAAGCCGCACTGGTCTTTGCAAAGTAAATTGTTGGTTTTCAAATACCAAACAAGGCGACGATTTACCATTTTTCTACCAGCTTGCAGGGAAAAAGAACGCTGGTAAGAGAAATCGGACAATAGCTACTTGCATCAGTTTTATCTTTACCTGGCTTAAGAATAGGAATTACTATTGCTTCCAACCAAGCGTCCAGGAAAGTATGTTCATGGAATATACGATTGTATATCTCGAGGAGGGCAAGCCTACCTGGACGTTGGAAGGATAACATCCTTTTTTATCATGGAATATACTGAGGTTGTCAGGACCGGGAGCTGTGTCCTTCGTTGAAGACAGTGCGGATTCCAGCTCATGCAGAGTAAACAACCTATTAAGAGGAGACTCGTCAGAAGTACCGATGGTGAAGCGGCAATGGTTCCACTGCACTTTTGTATTTACTGAAAAGCAGCGCACATTTATATCGCCGTAGAACAGGAATAGCTAGAAAAGTCGCTTTTGATTTTTTGATACGGCTTTTGATTTCAGTTTTAGTTTTAGTTTTTTTAAATTGCTTAGAGGTATTTTTAACCAATTTTTTATCCGCATCCTTAGACCCAACTACTGGTGGGTATGTATTTAATTTTTTTAAAAAGTAAGCTAGTCCAGGAGAAACAGACTTTACTGTCAGTTTTACCACTTGTGACTTAGTTCGGACCATCATTTTTGAAGCAGATGGAACTGCTTCAGGAAGAGTAGGTTTTGAAGATTTAGTCACAAGTGACTTTGGAGCTTGATTTTTAGAGATATTCGACTGATTTTCTTTTGAAGAGATAGACAAAGATTGATCGGATGTACTGGAAGCAGGAGTGGTAACAGTTGAAATTACGGATAACAGCTGAGCTACTTGCTCAGTCAGTGCTTTAACAGTTTTAGTCAGTTCATCGCAATTTCTACATGAGGTCTTGCTACTAGACGCGACCGACGCAAACGACTTACCCTCAATTATTCTGGAACTTTTGAATATTTTTTAGCTTCTGAAAATGAAACTTTATCCCTTGCCATGATAGTCAAAACTGCTTTCGTCCTTATACTTGGGACAGCTGAAGGAACGAGCCGGATGATCGCCACCACAATTGGAACACTTTGGGTCATCCGTGCAATTGTCACCACCATGGCCATTCGAACCACAATTACCACATATTTCGGGCTTTCTGCATGTAGAACTCACGTGTCCAAACCCCTGATACTTAAAGCATCTTCTCGGGTTTGGAACGTAAGCTCGAACAGAAAGCCTTTGATATCCGGCAAATATATATTCCGGGATTGTGGGTTTACCAAAAGTCAGAATGAGGGAAGCAGTTGGTACTTTTTTCCCATTTTCATTACGCAGAATGCGATAAACATCCGTAACTGACTCTGATGCCAACTCAGACTTTATCTCCTCAAGGTCTAGGTGGAGGAGATCTCTGCACGTTACCACTCCTTTAGCAAAATTCAAGGTTCTGTGGGGCTCCACAGAAACCTTGATCCGATCAAAAAAGGAAGACATCTTTAGGAGCGACAAGCTCTGCTTGTCGCTACTAGTCTGAACTAATAGCGTACCATTTTGTAGCTTCCTAATAGACGCTACAGGACCTACTCTTCCAACGATAGCCTTGTTTATGAGGAAAGGAGACACTTTCGATAGGTCAGACCCTTCCTCAGAATTTCTGAAAACTAAAAATCTAGGAGAAGGGAGCTGAACAACTGCAGCACCCATCTCCTTTTCTTCGATGTCCATACTCCCACTGCTACTCTCAGACCTGTTCGACGTAGTCGAACGAGGCCTCTTCAACACATTTTTGGCGTTTTGTATTTTTTGTTCCATACTTTAGTTTGCCGAGCGATTCATGAATGTAGATTTTTCGAACAACTGGCACAGGGTGCACCCAAACGACCACCAGCAGCCCAGGATACTCGAACTAAAGCGAGAACCCCCAAAAAAAAAAAAAAAAAAAAAAAAAAAAAAAAAAAAAAAAAAAAATTTGGGGGGGACCTCCAGATATCCTGGAGCCGAAATACATGGTCTGTCAGCACTCCAGAATATTTTAGGAATGGGTTCCGGTACAAAGTTACGGTTCCCCAAACCCAAGTACCACTGGCAGCCGCTCTCTATGTACTCACAGAATGCAACCATTTGTTTCGATAGACCCAGCTATGGGCTCCGACACCCATAACTCAACATTCATGCGCTTGCCAAGCGCCTATAGGCTGCTCGGTTCCAGAACCTGTCCCATCAGAGGTCCTCGGCAGTGCTAGACACACATCAGGTTCCACATACTTGGCCCCGCCAAAGGAAACCAAGCAGAATCGCCACTCCCAGACGTAATGGAACAAGCACAGCAAATCCCTAAATGTACGTGTGAGTGTGAAGTGTTTACATCGTAAGTGTAGTGCTGTAAGTGTAAGTGTCTGCTAGACTCGGGTGCCGCGAGGTTCGTCTAGGTCCTCTCACTAGGTGCAGCTAGTCTGCACCCCCCTGCGGGTAACATTAGAGGAAGCAGGAAGTATGTATGCTATGTGGTTTTGCTAGGTCCCTGTGTCCTCTGGTGGTGAGAGATGAGACACTTCCATGACTTTTAGTCGTTTAGCCACATCAGTACAGCCCAGATGTAAACAAACTTTTGATAAGTGATTATAAGGAACAGAATACTAAGACGAAATATGGGACTTCTTATAAGGAATCCTTTGAGTTTATATCAGTGTAATAAAACACTACATTTAATTTAAAGAACAATGGGTGTCTATATGCTATATTTTTACACTAATTTAAAAAATTGGACTGAACTAATAATAATAAAATTACAGTGCCAAAAACTATTGCTTAAGGATTCCGAAATATAGTCTATATACAGCAAATAAGAAAAATCATCTCACAGTTTTGGACAACTGATTATCCAGACTAAGATTGACCTCATTATGTTCTAATGTTACATTCGATTCTAACTAACAAACGTCTTGAACTTTAAATAAATTTAAAATTTAAATATATTTTTTTGTCAAACTGTAAACAATATTTTTTTTTCTGTTATGAATAGCATATATAAATATTTTACAATTCATAGACTTGTGAATTAGGATGCAATTATATTATAACTATAACTATACCTGTTTGCAATTAATAATGTAACAATATCTACCTAAGTTTTACTTCAAGATATTTACATACAATACCTACATTCTTTATAATATTTACATCCTATACATAGCTTACGATATCTATGTACACTTTACTTTACGATATTTACATACAATACCTATATTCTTTACAATATTTACATCCGATACATACCTTTCGATATTGATGTACGCTTTACTTTATAGTATTTACATACAATATCCACATTCTTTACGGTAGTTACACAACATATATAGCTTATCTCTCAATATATGCGGCGTTGTCCTGACTGACTGACTGAGAATCAATGTAAAGCCCGAATCTATTAATGATAGAAACTTAAAATTTGGACAGGTCCTTTGAACATTATGTAGGGGTGCACTAAGAAAGGATTTTGCAAAATTTTGATTCTGATGCCATTAAACTACTTACCCATTCCAAATTTAATAAACAATATACAGCCAATACTATTATAGCTAGAAACTTGAAATTTTCAGAGTACCTTCTTACAACAATGACAAAGGTACACTAAGAAAGGATTTTGCAAATATTTGATTTTGACGCCATTAAACTACTTACTCAGTCCAACTTTAATAGTGAACGTATAGTGATGTATTAAAAAAAATCAAATAATAGCCAAAGATTTGAAATTTTTAGGGTTACCATCACATGTAGGGGTGCACTGAAAAACGATTTTCCAGTATTCAACCCCTAAAGAGATAAAAATAAGGTACAACAATTTTTATTTGAAAAATATGTTTTTCATCTGACATTCTTAAAACGTAACATAGTCACTCTTAAATACAAGTAATGAAATATATTTTTCACCATTTCCCAGAACTCATTCCTTAAAAAGATTGAAAGGGTTGAAAGAAGAAGGGGGGTAGACAATGTAAAAAAGTGGTTTACAATTTTGCATTGAAAGAATATTTGTTTTGGATCAAATATTCTAGAAGTATGCTATGAAAAACAAATAATGAAACACATATTTCAACATTTTTCCGAATTCATTCCCTAAAAGAATAATAATGTAAAAAAGAGGTGTCATTGGAGAAAAACATTTTTTATCGAATTTTCTTAAAAGTAAACAAAATATTCTAAAACACAAATTATGATACATATACATATATACAAAAATATAAAAGAGGTTTGCATTGGAAGAAAAATATTGTTTATCAGATTTTCTTAAATTCGAATGAAACACGTTTGAAGACAATAAAACAACATATTCAGGTTATAATATTTTTTCATATTCACTGTAAAATAATTACAAGTTTAGATGATCACGCTTTTATTAATATATTTTTTAATATTTCTAAATTATTATATTACTGAAACAGTTTATGTTTCGTGGGAGAAGCCGCGACGGATTTAAAGTAATCTATTACGGATCAAGTAAAGATTAAAGTAAAGATTATGGATCAAGTAATCTAGATATAAGCTTTACTTTAAGATATCTACATAAAACCGGGTGGCCATCAAATACGGAGCGGAGTTTCGCTGAACGAAGCGGACTACGCATACGAAAACGAACCTATTGATTTTTAATGTAGGTGCAGCCACTAAAAAAATAACGGAGCTAAGTGGAGTCAAGTGGCATCACTGGGCTCCGCTCCCCGTAGCTTTGACTCTGTCTACATTCAATTTTGATGCTGACTCCGCTTCCCACCACTACACTAACCCAGGCTTTTAAACTTATTATTTCTCGCTGCCTATATTACGGTTTTTAATATATTAGTTTACGAGATTCCGTTACAGCAGACCTAAATATTTAGATTTAAAAGATACAAATGCGTTCTTTAAACTGACTTAATTCCAACTTTTTGTTGGCCGCCTGACCTAATACTTACATACGCTTTACTATATGACAATTTGTTGTTGAATACTGTCGGGATGCATTAAAAGGCAATTTCAACAACCTTTTTAACTGTAGACTTGGCAAAGAGCTTTTCACCACTTGGTGGTTTTTATTTAGATTTTTACTAGCCTAGGTAAAACTCCTATATACTGCAATTGTTAAATGAGAAAAAAGTAATTTTAGATTGGAGATTTAAAAGAAGCTTTTATTGTTAAACGTTTTAAATGTATTTCCTTCAGCGTAATCATACACAATATAATTATTTCGTAGTGCTGATTAATTTGGTTTATATCACCAAATTGCCTTTTTACTTATATGAACAGTAATTGTTATGATCAGCATACCTGGCAGGTTCTTAAATTTTAGAAGCTTTTATCACATCATCAATGTTCAAGGTTTATTACCCCAATCATATTTATCTGTACACACAAATCCTGATGTCACAGTTCATTTTTACATTTTTATTTTACATTTTATTTTCATTTAATGCAATTTTAAAGTTTTAAATGCTAATTTATACAGTTTTTAACACCGATTACGATAGCGGAAGCAAATTTTTATAGAAAGTATTGCATAAAACACTTACAAATTTCACAGCGTTTCATGTTTGTATTTTTAGTGTAGAACAAAAATTTAATATATTTAAAATGTTTGTATTTTAAACAAAACAGCATATTTAGGAAATTTGCTTCCATCACATCAGCGAGTAGCGTGCTATACAAATACAAGTTGGAATAGGCAAACTACAATATAAGTCAAAAAGTGACATTCTGTAAAAACAGGAAAATATAACGCATGAATGTGAATTTTTGTTTTGTAAATTGCATAGAAAGATGTCATAGCATATAGCCAGCCTTGAAATAAAAATGCTAAAGTAAGCATAAGGGCTGGTAAAGCCCACAGTCACCGAAGGAACTAAGAAAAGTGTGGAGCGTGGAGGGGGTACCACGAAACACAAAGCAGCTGGAGGGGAAATGTTCGGCTATCAAAAACAGCCCTTAGAGCAAGTGGCCTGTGATCTAGCGGACAAAGTTTGTCAGCAGACATGATTGCACAACCTTATGACACACACACACACACACACACACATATATATATATATATATATATATATAAAATTTTCAACAACCAGTCAAATAGTGAACAAAGGTGCTTATTTCATGGGCCATGGTCTGGGATTTACTATGGTGGCTGTTCTAATAGCTCATTTTCAAATGGATATTCATTAAAAACAGATACTACGAAACTTCTTTTGAAAGGTTAGTAAAATTTTAAAATGAATTAATTTTTACTTGCTAATGATGGCTGCTGGGTTGTATGTTATACAATGTGAGAGAATTCTTTGTGGCTGGTTGCTCATAGTATAAGTAAATGTCCTCTGAGGCGTACTTCGATTAATAGTTGTGTCTGAAGGATGGTCTGGTTTAATCTCTGCTACTTCCAGCTGGTACGTGCTGCCAAAAAGAGTTTGCGGAAACAAGGTTGGTGAAGGTTGATAATCTTCTACAACTGGTTGAAAAGGGCCTTGTAGCGCTGGTAGTCCACTACTGTTAACACAACTGTTATTGTTTGGCACACTAGAAGTAAGTCTTTTTTCTTTGGTACTAATAGGATTTTCAATAACCTGTTACAAAGAAATAGAAATTACAATTCCAAATTTTGCTAAAATACGATATTTATTCCTAAATTAACATTTATGAAAAACAATTGAAGTTAAAAACAAATGTTTATTGAAACAATGATAAGTCAAACAAACATTAACATTTAAACCACTAAAAAATTTATCATGAAATGTAAATTTTGTTAATAGCTGACATGATAGTAACAAACAGGTATATTCAGACAAATGTCAAGTCCATTTTTGTATATTCCGTACTATTATTTTATACATTTTAATGTAAATTATAATGTGAACAAAATTTTAAAACATAACAAAATGTAACACAATTAAGTTTGAATCTCATAAGTTTTTAATATCTGCTACTATGAAACAAGACACAATATTTTGTATAACCATTCATTTTGATCATTTGAATCAAATTAGACCAAGTGTGAATGCAATTTTATATATATATATATATATACACACACACACACACACACGAAAAATCTTTGTCCCACCAAAACTTAATTTAGAGATAGGGTCCCAATTTTAGATTTTACTGGGATAGTTGTTCCAGTAACTAATTTTTAAAATTGAAATTTGTTACAAAATACAAACACTCTAGCATTCATAATTTAGGTCATACTGGATTTAAACTTGGTCCAATAATTAATATTGATAACAGCTTGAACAAATTTGTACAATGCCACGGTTCAACCATGTCAAAATGGCAGCCATTCAAAAATCTTTAAACAAATTAACTTTTTGGCCTTATTTTACCAGCGTTTTAAATTTCATTGATAATTTAATTACTACAGTGATTAAATTTTGTCGAGTAACTATTTAAATTAAAAACAGATCCATGTTCAGCAAGGTAGAATAATATAACAAAATGGAAGTTTATAAATCCAAAACTGTGTCAACCAATGTAAAAAAGTGTATACAGTTAGTATGTTTGCTTTTAAGTAAATTATAAAATAATTAATGTGTAATGATATAGTAGTCACAAGTTACAGTGTGATTTCATTGGGGATTGCACGTTATGAACGTAATAAGTAATTATCATATTAAGCAACAGATAGGGAAACAAGGCACTTGTCTTGTCCCTTAGCGTCTTAGCACTTTAGGACATGCCTTGTCCCTTAGCGTCCTAGCACCTTAGGACATGCCTTGGCCCTTAGCGTCCTAGCATCTTAAGACATGCCTTGTCCCTTAGCGTCCTAGCATCTTAGGACATGCTTTGGCCCTTATCATGGACTATTGCCACATTCTACAATCTAAATACACTAACTATACGACTTAATTAGGAAATAAGTTAGATGCACTTTAAAGCTTTTTTACACACTACAGTTGTACTTTAGTTCCCAGTTGGTAAATAGTACAATAGTGTATACGAGGTTTGTCCAATAAATACGCGAACTGGTCGAATATGGTGGCCATTACGGAGAGTTAAGCCACGCCGCACTGGCCTCACGTGTTGTCTGGGACCCAATGAGCCGTCAGTGCTTGGCAGAACGTTATGCTGTGCGGATCTTGCGAGTAGAGTTATTTTTAGTTTTGCATTATTTTTTTTGTTCGTCGATATGGAAATTGACCAATTCACTGAACAACGAATTAACATCAAGTTTTTGGTAAAGCTTGGTAAAAATTACCAAGAAATTGCTGAAATGTTGAGAGTTGTTTATGGTGATAATGCTATGAAGAAAACAGCCATTTTCAAGTGGATTAAGCGCTTTAAAGAAGGTCGAGAAGACGCCACAGATGATGCAAGAATTGGACGACCTTCAACCTCGTGTGCATGAAAACATTGATCGTGTGCGGCGTCTTGTCCTTACTGATCGCCGAAAAACTGTCCGAATGATAGCTGAAGAACTAAATTTAAGAAAATCAACAGTGCACACAATCTTAACCGAGCATTTGGGCTTAAGAAAGGTTTGTGCGAAAATCGTGCCAAAACTGCTGACTCCGCATCAAAAGTTGAGAAGAGTCGAATGTATTACTGACTGGAAAAATTCCATGGAAAATGATGTTGGATTCTTAAATAGGGTTATCACTGGTGATGAATCGTGGTTTTTCGAAAGTATGACCCGAATCGAAATCGCAAAGCATGGAGTGGAAAGCAACAGGTGAAGCTCGAACAAAAAAATCAAGGAAAAGCCGATCAAAAATCAAAGTCATGCTCCTGGTTTTCTTTGATATCAAAGGTGTTGTTCATCATGAATTCCTTCCTGAGGAAAAAACGGTAAATTCTGAGTTCTACCTTAACGTTCTCAAGCGTTTGAGAGATCGAGTGCGTCAAGTGCGACCACATTTGACTCAAAATGATGGATGGATTCTTCATCAAGACAATGCACCCGCACATTCGGCTTTGATTGTTCGCCAGTTTCTGGCTAAAAATTCAATCACTATCCTTGATCATCCCCTTATTCACGGACCTCGCCCCTGCGACTTTTTCTATTCCCTAAATGCAAAAATGTGATGAGGGGACAGCATTGGGAAGATGTGGACACAATCTTAAACAAGAAACGACGAGGAGACTGAAAAGCCTGATTTCCGAGGACTTCCAAGGGTGCTTTGAAGAGTGGAAAAGAAGATGGGATAAGTGCATAGCAGTGAATGGAGAGTATTTTGAAGGGGACAAAATCAATGTAGATGAAATTTTGTAAAATAAAGTTTTTATGACCTTAGTTCGCGTACTTATTGGACAAACCTCGTACATAAAAATACTGTAATACATAAAAGCTAGCCAACCAAGAAATGTTACTAACACTTATAGACAACTCAATGATACGTGATAATGGTAGTTGATAAAAAAATTGAAGTAAAATCAGTTATCTAAATTTAATTCATTGAATTTCAGAATCTGAAATTTCTCCAGTTTAAATCACTTCTCTTATGAACATTGGATATTTTCAAACAGTTACAAAGTACATAAATGCGACTAAACTGTAATGTATATACTACACACACTAACTGTATGATCAGTATAACCACTGCACATGCTACACTATAGACTACACTTAATAAAAAATTAAGACAATGTGAAATTATACTGCACTGCATGAATCGGCTAATCAACAAACTGATGTCGGGCAACGTAAAAATAAAGGAAGAATAATGCAACATAGGAAAAAAGTGTGATAAGCCTATTTTATGTCTGTTAATGTACTATACTTGTCATTAACAGACAATTGCAACTTTTCTCTGGTAAAATGTACAAAATTATGGGTCAGCAGTAAGCCAGCTGTACTGTAGACAAATGACCTGTTTATATTAGTCTAAGAAAGGTGCTCATGATTGGTCATTGGTACTGCCATCTATTAATCACTGAGCTAACAACTGTCCCAATCACTGACTCAATATTTACAGTCTTATGGTATTTGTTTGCTTCACAGTTACTGCAATAATTGAATAGAATTATTCTATTTACGTATATTCGTAAAAAAATCCTTTTATCTTGATGTGTAGAAGCTATATTTACATAAAATTTCTAATGATGTTTTTTAAACAATAACAAGTGGTGAATTCCGCTATAAAAAAAAGTAAATTTACACAAGGAATTTGTCTTGAATGAACTGATCAATATAAGCAGTTGATCAGATTAATCAGTAAATGCAATATCCAGCAACTACTGTACTATTGTAAGTACTATATTGTTATATAATATTTTGAAGCAAATTATAATTATTTTTGTAAAGTAAAATAATTAATAGAAATCTAGAGTATTTCAAATGTTATGAACATGCAATGTACGAAAATAAAATGCACACAAGTTGTGTCTCTAACTTTTTGTAATATAATTTTTTTTTGTTAGTAAAACAAAATTAGTGTTAAAACTAAAAGTGGTAACAAAAAATAGTGTGTAAAGAATAGTTTTATAAAAGATATGTGAATGTTTGAAGTAGATGAAGAGTACAAAAAGATATTGCCAGACCAAATTATAAAACTAAATAAAATATTAAATTCAGAATTTGTAAGTGTGAATATTAAAAATTAATAATAAATATTGTTTTATAATAGAAATTTAATCCATTAAAATAAAAGTGATTAATAGTTTTTAAGTGCTTTGAACTTGTAATAAAATTTAATTACTATTAGTAGATGAAGTATGAATGTTATATGAAGTAGTTAAGTTTATATAATTAAAAATACAGCAGAGAATTGATTAGTTGGGACCAAACTCCTTTTCGATTATCAAATTTTCCAGATTTTTGAAATAAACTAATATACCAGTAGTTGTCTTCAAATTAAAAATACAATAAGATAAAATAATAATATAGTACATAATTACTTTGATAAACAAAAACTTAGTGTGCATGTACACACATCCAGAACAGTGCTCAAGTTCAGAGATCTAACACAACTAACAGGGGCTGAAAGGGATGAGCATTCATAGGTCAATGTTTTTCACATCGATAATAAGCAGTTGATGTTTTTTATATATCGATAGTTGACTGCTGATGTTTTACACACCAATATCTTCAAGATTTTTTCACAAAAAATTTATTTTGTATCAATTTTAAATGTTATTGTCAAGATTTTCTTTGGTGCATTATATTAAGACTTTTTTAAAGTCAAAATAATCAAACTGTCAGTAAAATAATAATGCTGTTGAACTAAACAATAGATTTTCTTGTAGTTTTCCCCTACTTCTCAGGAGTCATTTAATGCTGACTTGACTTTCACCTATCCTACCAACAAAACTTCCTCTCATTTTTCTAAAACATCAATATTTCACACATCAAAACACTGATGTACAGTATTTTGTTCGAAGGGTTTGAATGATATTGTTATTTTTGTATCGGTTAGCGATAACTCCATTCTTTAGGACACAGCAAGTTTTACTATCATGTCTTCGATTTTAAACAAATATACACTTTTTCACTAAATTAGAATCTGGATTATTGATGGTCCGGATTTCAGACTTCCATATTATTGACGCTCTGCTATAAATTAGAGTTCTAAACTATTAGTAAAAAATAAAGATGCTCAAAGTAAACAAAACTTTAAAATTTTTAAATTATAAGAAAATAAAGATTAGATGTCTATGTTGTTCTTACATATTTTTTTCTAATGAATCAATTAAAAATAGTTACAATCTGACTACCCACACCGGTATTTACAACTTTTGGTACAATTCATAATTTCCAAATAGACCAATTATATCTAATATCACAGTCAAGAGCATTATACAAGAGATATATATAAGCAATAAATATGGTAGACTGAATTTACTGTGACACCTGGCCATATCATACTGGCCCAGATTGATTGGACATTCTTGTAATACAGAGTGTTTGAAAAAGAACTTCCTAGTTTAATAAGCACTAGAATCTGTACAAAGTGACACACTATTCTAGTTTGTGGTATTTAAATCATCAACTGTCCAAGTTTTGTTCACATAAATGTAGGAATCAATTCCTGCAGTTGGCAGGCCTACGTGACATTGAGAATAACGGCGACAGCGTTCAATGCAATGACTACTCCGCAACAAAAGGTGCAGTGTGTTATTTGGCTTGTTCAAACTGAGCCTGTTATAACAGTAAAACATAATTTTAGACGTGAGTGTGATGGTGAACCGGTAGTGTTTTAAAAGCTAAGTCACCAGATAGACAAAGAACTTCTGACGTTACTATTGAACAGATCCGTGTTTCGTGTGTTCGGAGCCCAAGGAAGTCATTGGCCAGATGTAGTCTACAATTAGGAGTGCCTAAAGGTACTTTGTATGATGTGGTACATAAAAGATTTCATTAGCCTTCCTACTTATTACAACTCGGTGGCCTAGTTGATAGCGTACTGGACTTTCACCCCGAGGACCCAGGTTTGAGTCCCCGCCAGGGCTTGGCATTTTCATATGCTATAAATCATCCCATCATCTACATTAGCCTAAATGTGCACAATAGTCTACATCAAAATAACTTGAGATTACGTTTTTGCAATTCACAATAATAAAATTTTATTTTACATTTTTCTACTAAATTAATGTTTTCTTTAGTCTCCGACCCCAAATGAACATAATTTGAACGAATTTATATGCACAATTGTACCACGACTTACACGGTCATCAACTGCTCCTACCTCTTGAGTAAATTTTCAAGGTATTATTGTATTTTATTAGAAATGGCTGTGATGTGTGCAGCCCATAATCCTGTGACGTTGAATCTGATTTGTATTCTGATTTATTACTAGGATAAACAAAAAAACAAGAAGCAGTTTACCTGAACAAATTATTTATATGTACACTTATATTAAATAAATATGACAGAACGAGAATCAGAAGCAATCTGAAAAAAATCAGGTTTGATGTAGGAAAGCCGGAATGACGAGGGACTGTGGATAGGAGCCGGTGTCAGATAAGGTCAGGAGGCGGAGAGTGGACAGGATAAAGTATTGGAGGAACAAAAAGTTGGAATCATTAACACGGATAAGAGAAGAGACCGAAATATTGACTCAAAGTGGTCCCATGTGCCCTTAAAAAAATAAATAAATATGTATGTTAGATATTAAATAAAGAAGTTATTCTATAGTTTTCCAAATTAAAATTACTAAAGCAATATTTGGATATATTTTCTCAATAATGCAATTATGTGAATTTCACAAAATAAAAAATAAATATAAAAATAGCACAAAATAGTGGCTAATGAAGTGGAAGTGAGTCATACCTAGGATATGGTAGAAGCCAGACACATATCTAATGTTCTTTGTAAAATAATTTTTAAAGAGGGATAAACATTAGTGAGTGGTAAAAAATCTATTCCAAAAAAAAAAAAAAAAAAAAAATTAGAATAGCTATAACATATACATACTTTAGATCTAAAAGAGTATATATTTTGATTTGACTGGTTCTGTTCTATATACACAAATACATCCAAAATTTTAACAGTCAACATTTTTTTAATTTGAACTTCAAATTCCAAATTTTAAATTATCATCAACCAAATTTCAAAAAAAGCATTACCAATTTTATGAATAATACTAGGACTCAAACTTTCAAAATTGATTCAAATATTGTAAATTTAATTGTGCTAACCTACATCAGAATAAATAATTTGCAATATATTAATTATAACTTTAAGTTCTGTATTGATGTAAAAAATGCTTCATTGAGGGGTGGCTTGATTTCATCCCATCTCAAGATTAATTGAAATAAATTATCTGTTGCATCTTACATAATCTGTAACACCGTTCTACCGATATTTATGGTAGTGATAAGTTTTGAATATTGATCAAGGTAAATAAATAAAGAAAGAAAGATTATAGAACTATTATATTAAATACTACCTTTGCATTCTGTATCATCTGCAATACTGCTCTAATGATATATTTGTGGTAATGATAAGTTTTTAATATGATCAAGGTAAATAAAGAAAGAAAGATTATAGAACTATTATAATTAATAAACTATCTGTTGCATCCTATATAATCTGTAATACTGCTGTACTGACATTTGTGATAGTGGTAAGTTCCTATTACTAATTAAGGTAAGTACATAAATAGACAGATTATAGAGCTATTATAATTAAACTATCTGTTGCATCCTATATCATCTGTAACACTGTTCTACCAATATTTTTGGTAGTGATAAGTTTCAATTATTGATCAAGGTAAATAAATAAAAAAAACAGATTAAAGAAATATTATAATTACAAGTGCTAAAGTCTATAAATGAACAATTTCTGAAGGATAAAAATTTCATTGTCGTATAAGTGCGGATAAACACACTAGTGAACAATTTCAGAATCTTAAAATAAACTTGTGAACTTCATTTAATAAACAGAGAGAAAAAATAATCAAATAATACATCCACATGCTTTATGTTTCGTTCACATTACATGTTTTTATTCTGTATATTTTGTGTATATACAAGTCATAACTTTGTTTACACTAGGGGTCTGCGGGCCGAATTTTTTAGAGTTTGGGTAGAGCTAAACGGTTAAATGGGGAACCCATCACATTTTTAGCTAGGCCTGTCAAAAAAAAAAAAAAAAAAAAAAAAAAAAAAAAAAAAAAAAAAAAAAAATTAGAATAAATTTTTTTTTAATTTTATATTTGATCCTCTGACCGCCACAGGCCGATTATATCAGTGAGCAAAAGTTGTGTTAATACCGCCACGGGGCGATTATATCGGAGCACAAAACTTATGTGAATACCGCAATGAACCGATGTATTACAAGCTCATTGTGTTCAATATTTTCATTTGATTTTTTTTTTTTTTTGAAAAATTACATCTTTTAATTTAGTGACAATCATGAAACAATGTACATTCGGAAAAAGGATATCTGCAGATTCTCTGAACTGATTATGTACTGTTGTCAATCACAGACATATTTATTTGACAAGGCAGTATGCTGAACTGGCCCGACCAGGAAACTATATTTGTAAATATGCACAGTCCACTTGGTCCTTTCTCATTGTAGCATCACAATAAATAAAACTACTAACCGATAATACTGCACCCACTGACAGGTCAACAATTGGTTTTGTTGAGTAAAATAAATAGAATGATTGTAAGTGTTAATCACTTGACCTTCAATGATTATTTAAATTGTTCTTTCTTTATAATATTTGTATATTATGAATTTTGGTAGTGAAAATATTTATGCATATTGCGTACACTATTGACTAAAAATAAAAGTTAATATTTACTTGGCCCGACCTGTCTTTGACCGAATTGTATTCTTGGCCTGAACCGAAGTCCGGCTTTTCAATTGACCCGACCAGACCCGTAAAATTCGGGGCCCAGCATACCCCTAGTTTACACACAATGTTGTGTAAACATACATTGTGTATACAAGATGTACCTTGTGTATATAATTTTTCCAAATAAATAGTTGGTGTGTTGTTTATATATATGAAAAATTATTAATAAAGATATTTACATTTTTCAAATCTATAACAAAATACAAACCATTAAACCATCATCATGATCATTGTCCTCAATTACAATAGGCGTAGATAATACATTCTTCTCGGGTTTAGGAGAATCTGTTATTGTTATTTCATCAGTTGTATTAGTTGTAGATGTGCTAGGCGATGAGATGTCCAGTATATTCCTAACACGTCGAATAGCTCTTCTTTTCCTTCTGTTGATGGAAGGTGTTTTTTCTTCATCACTAATATCATCCACCCTAAAGTCAAAACAGTTACATTTAAGGTTTATTACATTTTACATTACAACAATTAATTATTTAAGGGGCCATTTGCCATTATTTTGTACACACAACAATAATGGTTTCAACGCTCTTGTTCTCAGTTAGGTTGCCAAATCTTAAACACAGCCAAAATTTTTAGGCATTTGTTAAAATAATAAAACTAAAAACAGGAACAACTGCAAAACGTTAATACACTAAGCAGTTTAAAGTAAAAAAACTAAAAAAATTACATGTGATTAGTCAAACCACAAGTCATAAAAATGGGTTCACAACAGACAACACAAATGGGTAGAATAATAATGGAAGTCAAATGAACTGAAATAGTAAAGTAATGTTGAAATATACAAAAGCACATATCACTTCCTTTGATAAGATGAATAAGAATTAGATGCTCAGACTACCTAACTCAACTGAATCGCTTTTGACTAGGTGAATTGCCAGCTTGTCTGCTTTGTCAGAAGCATGAAGGGATTACTGAACATAATGCAAATATTTTCTTCTTTAGTGTTTATGGTACACTACTGCCAGGAACAACTGAATACAAAACATTAATCAAACTGTACCATCCAATGGATTTTGAGTCACATTACTCCTTTGAGACTGCATGTGTGAGAGATACTATGTGCTTGGTGCCTTTCATGACACGATTCCAGAGATATACCCTTGGTAAATAAGAAGCTCAGAATAACACAATACACTGGGATTTTGGTTACAACATCCATTATGAACTTTTAACGTCTCATCTGAATAGCTTAAAATTTCCCCAAAACACTATCCCCAATTGTTGTACTCAATGTAAGAAAAAAAACATTGTGAAATTGTCCCATACACAACCCCTAATTGTTCTCAAGGTTGTATCTATGGGATCTGGACTTATTCGTACAATTTCAGGTGACACAACTTCCTCATGAATTCAGTAACCACCTCCTTAGGATAACAAAACAGTGTAGTTTTTTAATATTAAGAAAAATTGTTTTTTTAATTAAATTAGAACTTTCTAAACTAAGAATTAACAAATTACACTTAAAAGATAAGGAACAAGTTTGATTTGTACTGCAATCTGGAATTATTTTCTGAATATGGAATGTTCATACTATTATTATCTATGTATTGCATAACTATTATGTTATAACTACTAACAAATATTCCAAGTCAAATATGCTTACCTATTTGCAGAAATAGAGGAATGTTTTGCCGCATGCATCTGTCTTCTAAAATGTTTTACAATTTTCTTGTTCTTCTTAAACTCAGGACTTTCTTTGCCTAAAAACGTTTTTGGTTAATAGAATTTTGTTTTAAACTTGTAAATTGTTTGCTAAGGGAAACCATAATAATTACTAATTGCCAAAATAACTCCAGAACTTTTTAAATAACTTAAATAGTGTGATAGATTAATGGTGTGGCAAGTTTATTAAATTTTTATGTATGTAAATTTCCATTTACTAAACCTTTTTTTTTTGTTAGTGTTCTGGTAATGTGTAGTAGTTATAATAATCTGTAATTTTGTTGTTGCCATGGTGTATATATATATATATATATATATAATTATTATCTGCATATAGACCCTGTTGGATCATGCAAAGCACTCCGACTCATGTCTTGCTCTTTCTAATCCTCCACATCTCCCTCATCCTGTCCCTATGTCCTCTTCCGCTCCTCCATCCATTTTACCCCTGCTCTCTTTGGGATTTCATTCTTTGGGACCTTCCAACCGAGCAACTTTCTCCTGTTTGCATTCCTGTCTTCAATGTCTGCTGAGTCTATTTCTGCGCCATGTAGGTCTATTCTGACTTGTGCGATCCACAACGTTGTTGATTTGACACCTTGTATATACTTAAGGATTCTGTTGGCAAGTCTCGTTGTTGGGAGTCTACTGATGTGTCCATAGAACATATATATATATATATATATATATATATATATATATATATATATATGTGTGTGTGTGTGTGTGTGTGTATACACGTGAGTTTATTAGGAAATATTAATAGCGTACAATTAATTAGGGTAATTCCGGGAGAGATGGCCCCTCGGGTGAGATGAACCGAACACATATTTCGGAAACTATTCGTGTGAGTTCACCAATGGTAGCAAATTGGTGTCATGTCTGACTGTGTTGATTTGTCTTGTAGTTTTCTCGGCGATGATAACCTTAAAGGTTTTACGCTGAAAAAAAAATGTCTTGTAGTTTTCAGCCGTTTTGATCTGCTTATTTAGGAGTTATTGAAGAAAATAAAATTCAGGTGAGAGAAAATATTTTACAGAGTTTACATTTTAGAATCTTGTGCCATTATTTGTCAATATTTTTTGGTTTTTGATCTATGTAGAGTGAATAAAGATTGTAGCAGTTCATTATAAAGTACTGCAGCATCTCTGTCGAGGATAAAGGCAAGATGGCGGCCTGGTCCATCTGTCCTAAGCAATTAGGAGAGACGGACCAGGTCAAGTCGGGAGAGATGGATCAGTGTTTTACAAAAAGACTATGTCTAAAGTTGATATTTTCTTAAAATTTAATTACATTACCATAAATTTTATTTAAAAAATAGTCAAAAAATATTATTAAAACATTATTTTGAACATAATTCACTAGAGACAACCTTATTATATCTTTTTCGTTAAAGTTTGTGCGAGGCGTGTGTGTGTGTGTGTGTGTGTGTGAGAGAGAGAGAGAGAGAGAGCAATTACTACTAAATTTTATCACAATAGCTATAGCTTAAAGTTTAAAACTACTTATTTTTCAAGCCTTGTTTTTGTTTTCTTTTAGAAAAATACCTACCATTTGCATTTTTCGCATTTCATTGGTACAGACAATGAAAATGTGCCAATAAATTTAGCTGTTCCTGGAACGTCTCAGTCATTAGCAGGTAACACACAACATGATGAACAAAATCCTACTCCTACTAAAGCTATGAACAAAATATCTCCAATACATGTGCTTAACAGCACTGCAAGCAACTGCACGCAGTATTCAGGCAAGCAGGCCTAAGGTATTAAACTCAGTGCGTAACATACAGAGTATCATTAGGACAAAAAACAGAAAGTAGTAAAATTGAAATTGAAAGAGGACAAGAAGAGGAAACGGGACGCTAAGAAAGTATTGTTCCCACAGAAGAAAAAAGGAAGTGAAAAGGGAGTGGTCTTCAGCGATAGTAGTCATGGTATTGAATTGGAAGAAATGTGCTGGCTGTCTCGAAGACTATACCTTAACAAATAGCCAGGAAGATTGGAGGATCAAATGCACTAAATATTTCAGATGGTTGCATGAGAACTGCACAAAGTTTGAAAATTTTAGTGACTTTTGTGATAAAATAGAAAAAAAGCAAAAAAATACCTTTTAAGGTCAAGAAAAAAATATTTTAACTATAATTTTTCAAATTGTAATGTAAATATTAAAAATAGTACATGATTTTTATTATATTACTGTTAATTAAATCGCTTAACTTTTATTTTTAATCTAGTTTTAGAAATGTTTACCTTGTTAATGTAGTTGGTAGTAATATTGGATAAATAAACTGCAATTTTTACCAATAAATATATGTTTTTGGCTAATTTTATCCCAATATGCTTGGTCTATCTCACCCATAGACTATCGGTGAGATGGACCAATGACAAAAAATCTATTAATTTTGTGTGAGTTATTATTAGAGTAATCTATGATATCACTTTAGACCCAAGAAAAAAATTGATTACTCAAAAATAAACAAAGATATGAGTGTTACAAAAAAAAAAGGACCATCTCTCCCGGAATTACCCTACAATAACTGTAAATAACCCACCAACATGAAGTGTGCCTTTACATTCATTACATTCCCATACTGGTTCCACCCTGGCAAGCTGCCCACAATTAATGTGCATTCCTTGGGATCCACATAACCTACAAAGTACAAGCTCCCACCTCCTGAAATAAAACACATTTATTAATAAAACTGAACAACTTCGATTCACTTTTTTAAATATTGTCATATTTATCAATGCATGTCAGCCCCAGAAATATACAACAGACAGAAATCAAAATTTTTATTAATGAGTCACACAATCCAGATCACAGTAGGGAGGTATCTACATCCCAGAATTGGAATACACTGTCAGGAACTCCAGTATGAAGACTGAAGATACAGCTATCCTTGCCCCTCCAACACGGCTACAAATTACTTAAAGATCAAATTTGCATCCTCACAGACTTTTAAAACCTATCCTCTGGACAAAGAATAAGTACAATCCATTTTTTTATTTCCCCTACATACAGCCATTCACATTCAGTTTTAGAGTATTTCAGAATCTAAAGCCATCCACACGGTGACCGCAGAATCAACTTTCAACATTCCCTGTCCAAATTTTTATTTTACCTGATTAACCCGCTTGCCTGGCTGTAGAAGATTTGCTGTCATAGGCCAATTTTTTAATGCCACCCTTGTATCCTCCCTCATTACAAAACTGTATAACTTTACTGGTATTATTTTGTTAGAAAATTTTGTAAAGGTTAAATTTAGCATTAAGTAATAATCATCTAAAGTGTTACCAATCTTTCTTGATAAAATTTTATATGAAGCAAAAATGTTGCTTTTCTTTTAGGTAAAGAAACATTGTAATCATAGAATCAGATAATTGGTACACTTCATTCAATGTAAGATTATAATTTGCGATAAAAATTGTCCTGATCGCTCCTTATAACTTATTGTACTCTGTATTTTAATGTCTTTGTTTTTAATTATGTGTGATATGGAACTTATACAATAATAATAAAAATATTATACCAATAGACTTCTAAAGGTATGAAAATAAAACAAAAAACTACTTGAAATTTCTTTTTTTAAAATTTGAAATAAACTATAATGCTTCAAAAGCATTATAAGTAGGCTAACAACAAGTCTGTCATTAGCTCATGTAGTCCAGGATTTAGGCATGTGTCCAGGATTATGATTTTTTGGGTACCTGTGTGAAAAACTTGGTGGCCAGGAAATTTTGCTCTGTTTTGATTTAGTGATTCGTAACATTGCATACAGCAAAGCTAGATCATCAAAATAAGGCAGAAGATAGTTGACATTTACAATCATTCGTTGATAAGCCATTGTTTACTTAATTTGTTTTAAATTCAAACTTAAGTTGTACCTATTATGTGTGGTGAACTGACAGCTGCTGGAAATGGGCCCGAACAGAAAGTGTTTGTTTAATGAAAACTTCAAAGTGAACTTCAAATCACGTGAAAAATGATAAGCTTCATCTGCTAACATTACCTATTTTTTTTTTAAATTAAAGTTGAAGGAGTCAATGAGTTGCAATGTGCTGCAAAAAGAAGCCACATTTGCCTACCACACAGCATAACATGAATAAAGTTTTTTAACACCAACGATTACATTTCTAAACTAACAAAATAAATGCTTGAACGCAAATTTTCACAAGTTTGCAAAAAACTGAAGCAATAGACAGTGCAATCTCTCTGTAAATTTTTACGAAATTGTTGAGTGACAAGGTGTTAATTACAATTTCCACTGATTGTTTCAACCAAAAGGACGAAAAACTAACTCCTATAGTGTCAGGTATTTCACTATAAATGATGGAGACAATGTGAAATTGTTTTATTCCAAAGAAGCCCCTGATGTAACAAGTAACATTCTCCTTGATCACATTTTAAAAGGAATCAATCAATACTTTCTTAATACTGAGTCTAAAATTATAGCCATATGTGCTGACAACACCAATTTCGGTGTGTCCATAGAAATGTTTTCATGAAACTGCAGGTCAAATTAGAAAAGCCTATTCTTGGAATTGCATGCTTGGCTCACATTGTACACAATGTTGTACAAACAGCAAGTGATTTGCTTTTTGTTGTTGACAAAGTAATTGTTAAATTATACAAGTATTTTTACCAATACAAAATAGTTCTTCAGATTTGCAAGAGTTGTTCCAGAATTTTTTGTCTCATAGCAGCACCAGATTTTTGAGTTTGTTACCAGTTATCGAAAGTTAGTTCAAATCACTGAAGCTGTACTTTCTAGCTAACGAACACAAACATATCTCAAAAAATGATGGCGGACTTTCTAAAAAACACAGATAATGAAATGCATTTTGTTCCTTGGTTGAACTTGTTTCAGAATGTTTGTTCATGATCATATGCAGGTGCTTCATTTAAAACTTTTTTAAAGTAGGGCAAGAGGGGTACGAGTGCTTCAGAGGTGTCACAAGTCTATCTTGATTTGATAAGCCAGCTGAAAGAAAGAAAGTCTCACATATGTATTCTGTTTGTGGCCAAACAACTGCTAAGCCACTACAATCTGAAGGTGAAGTTTAGAAAGGCAAGTATTTTGGGAGTCTAAGTTTTAAGATGAACTACTTAAAATTTTGGAGATCTAGTTTCAAGATAGCAAATTTTTATGATTGTCCTTGAAAAATGAAGAAATTACCTGGTCAGAACTGGACGAGTGGAAATACTGTTAACTGTATGTATAGTGCCCAATTCAGTTGATATGAATCAGTTGTTTGATGAGCATACATGATGCCATGATATTACTAGAAAATTTAAACAAAAGTGGGAAGGCATGCATGAAGAAAGAAATCTCAGCACTTAAAGAGAAATGGGAGGAAGTTCACATTGGTTCAATATTTAAGTGAAACATTGAATTCAAAAACATTTTCAAATTGGTGGAGTTCATGATGTGCTTGCTAGGTACAACAGCACTAGTGGAAACAGTATTTTCTATAATGAGAAACTAATTGATGACGGAGAGAGGAAAAGAAACTTATAGATGTCCGTTACGGTTATAAGAGTACTAACCGTATGTACCCCACCGGTTATAACCGTATGCACCGGTTATAAGAGTACGGTTGATGATTAGCTAATCATCATAAAAATTAATTCACAGATGTTTTGTGTGGACTTTTATGCAAAAATTAAAAATGTAACGTTATTTTGGAAAAAGCATTATCATCTGAGAAATATCATACCCATTCAACTTGAAGGAAAGAGCACCAACCTGATGGTACAGATGTTGCAATCGCAGAACCCAGTTCTTAATAAATGTTTGGATGTTTTTGTGCTTACTTTAATATTTTTATTCTAAAAATAATAATTTAGAAAGTAATGACATTACTAATGCACTAAAGTGAAAAAATGATTAATAAACAAAAAATATTTTGTATCTTATGTACTAAAAAACAACCCTTTCAAAAAAAAGAAATCCAGGATTCGAGTCCAAAAAATTATGATAAGCCTAATTATAGGTCTATATTTTGCTAGCTGAGTGCAGTACTTCATTACAATATTTTGCCAAAAATAAAACTTACAGTTAATTAACTGAAAGTTATCTTAAAAATTGCATTTCAATGTAAAAACAGAGCCATATGTTTAAAGCTCACGAAACACCACATTTTAAAACAAATCAAGCATTTTGAGTGTCCACAATTTCATTTCAAAAAGGAGTATGATAGTTTCAGGCTATTTAAAATCTTGTCTCAGATTCATATACAAAAACAAAAATTTCAATGAAATGCCTCAAACTATTTCCCAGTGAAAACTGCTAAAGTAGACCCTTTAATGTAACAGACAAATCAAGCATTTTGAGTAGCTGCTATTTCATTAAAAATTGATGTGTGACAGTTTGGTATCACCTAAAACCTTGTCATTGTATAAGCAGAATTCATTATTTGTCTCTTCATCTGTATAGGAAACAACATATAATGTTGAGGTTTGAAGCACATACAGTAAGAAGTATCAATGCATGTCAATGTCTAGAAATAACAGTAAAACAAAATTACCTATGCTTGATGATGTTAAAGGATTTTTTTTTAATTCACGTATAAAGAAAAACCTGATCAGATTATGTTTTCTTAATGTACAAGCATGCGTAAAAGTAATTTATACAAGTGAAACATTATGAGTTATTTCTCTGTTGTAATCTGTCAGGTAGCCTGTGAAGACTGTTTTTCTGTAAAAGTACTGCACTTACGTTCCTGATGTGTTACATTTTCGTCCTTGAGGACAAAGACATTTTGTTGCATCGCATGAATCATGTCGATAATATAAGTCTCCGAATGCATTAGGCACAGACTCCCATGAAGCATCTCTGCAAGCAAAAATTTTTAAAGCAAAAAATAAAGTGTTATTTGCAACAGAACGTACAAATTGTTTCCAATCATAAAATAAAGCAAATAGAGCAGGAAACAAAAGAGAAACTGCCGTAAATACCAATGTTTGCTATCAACAATTTTTTTCTAAAATAAATATTGGTAGTTTAATATTTATATGTAACCCTATACAATGTGCTACTCAAAAGTTTGAAGAATTTGAATTCCACATGATAACCGTTTGTGATATGACCTGCTGTAATTAGAATGGGTAAACAGTATGTTATGTGAATTAGTGTGTCAACAGCTGTGACAGTGGGGAGTCGTGTCTTTTGTTTAATGCGTTTGTGTAACATTGTGATTTAGTGTTGCAATGATTTTGAAACTTGAGAAAGGCAAATTTTACAGAGCAAAGAACCTGCAACAAATTTTGCTTCAAATTAAAAAAAAAAGTTGCAGAAACATATCACATGCTTGTGGAAGCATTAGGTGACAATGCTATAAGTCAAAATAAAATGTCTTTGTGGTACAAACACAAGGATTAACGGACGTCTGTTGACAACAATAAGCACAGGATGACCATCGATATGTACAACACCAAAAAATATCGTGAAAGTGCGAGAGGCTATTGTTGCAGATCATAGATAATCTATGACGTTTGTGCGATTGTAGGAATGTCATACAGGTCCATGCAATGTATCTTGTCTGATAATTTGTGCATGAGACGCATTGTTGCAAAATTTGTACCGAGACTGTTGAAGAGCGATGAAAAAGGTCATCATGTAGCTGTCTGCATTGAAATAAAAACTGTAGCAAGAAATGACTCCCCCCAACTTCATCTCAAATGTCACAACCAGTGATGAGACATGAGTTTATGGATATGACTTTGAAACTATGCAGAAGATTCTGCAGTGGAAGTCATCATTTTCACTGCGGCTAAAAAAAGCATGTCAAGTTGCAGCTACATGATGAAGCCCATGTTAATAGTTATATATATATATATCAAAGGCATTACCTCAAGGAATTTATCTCCCTTGGCAATGAAACTGCATACAAATTGCTAGTTGTTCTAAATTTTTCAGCTTCCAAAATAACGTTAGTTATTCCGCTATTTGCCCGACCTTACACCGTGTGACTTTTTTCTGTTCCCTAAAATAAAGTTGAAATTGAATGGCCATAATTTTGACAGAATTGAGGAGATCCAGGCAGAATTGCAGGATGTGCTTTGCACATTTACACTTGCAAACTTCAAGGGATGCATGGAATTACAGGGGGAAAACGCTGGCATCACTATATCCATGCCCATGGAGACTATTTTGAAGGACTTGGTAGAAACTGGGAGATATGATAAAAAAATTTATTTTTATGAGAAAATTCCCTGAACTTTTGGGTAGCACAAGTTAAACTTACATGTGTATATAATTTTTTTCTTGAAAACCGCTCTAAAATTTTTATGAAACAATGATTTTTTTTGAAAAATGATTAATTCTTTAAGTTAGGTTCACTTTCTACAGTATGTAAAGGGAATCAAAGAAAGGGGGTGTGAGACTATGGTATAAATAATAGAAGTCTCAAATTAAATTAATGTATAAATTTTCATTACTACTGTATTTAAAAATACGGTATATACATTACTATAGTTATATTTTCATTTTGTAATTTTTCCCCATAATTTAATATTCTATATTCATCTAAATATATAAGCATTTTGTGAAAAACATTTTATATCAACGAAAAATGTTTTTCTGAACCTTGATAAAGCTGCAGTTTGTCTTTCTCAAATAAAATAGCGTCTTCCAATATAAAATCAACTACCCATTATCCACACAATTGCCATGAATAGCCCACATATAGAAAAAAAAGTTGTAAAATCAGTAAAAAAACAAATTATTTCACAACAAATAACATATACTGTATTTGTAAGGTACAACAATGTTTACAATTAAGAAGAAGAAATAATTAACTGTTTAAATGAAAGAATGATTTACAGTACTGAAACACTTGGCTCACTACTGTTATTTATTGCTTCATCTATTTTTTGCCTGTCTGATATGTGAAACGTGCCTAAAGAATTTAATGCTGATTAATTTTTATCTGAACAGCAATTTTAATCCAAAACATTATAACATGTTAAGATGTACACAATTACTATAGAACATTATATATGTGTTGTTTTAAAAAAAATTATTTAACTTTATTACATTCAAAACACTCTCATAGCAAATATAAAAATAAAACTATTATTGTTCACTACACTAAATGCTATTTACAGCGAAATATGACTAACAACAACAGTTGTGAGGTTATAAACTATAACTGTTTTTTTTCAGTTATTCAGGATAATCAAAAGGATAAACCAAATTATGCATACTCTTGTTATAAAATACTTTAAAAACCAAGTAGTGCTGCTTTCTAGTAGAAAATGTCTACTAACTATAAGTAAGAAATATACGAGAAGACTCTTCTGTAAAAATATTTCAGAGTCAGTATATTCCTAACAGGAAAGACTTGTCAAAGGATTAAAATTTTGGTTGAGACTTTAATAAACACAAAAAACTTTACTGTAAGAAAAAATAAATACTTTTTATTAGGTGCTTCAATCATTAACTAGTAACAATCGTTTTATTGGTAAATATATTTTCTTTGTTTTGTTTTAATTATCAAAATAATTTCTGGGATCAGAACATTTTTTTTACACCAAAATTAATTTTAATGTCTACTGTTTGTAATAATAATGAAATTTCAACACAAAACTTACTGCTCTGGTATGTAAATTCCAAAATTACGCATTGATGAATAAAACTTATCTTTATTATTGCACAAAGGACATTTAAAGAAATATCCAGCACTAGATGCTAGTTTCTGAAACAAAACAAATATTTATAACTATTATCAGATTTAATAATATAATAATAATGTTTATTTCACAACGAATAAAAAATTTCATAATAAATAACAACAATAACATTTATTCTTGATGAAATAAAAATTAATTCTTTAGACCAAGCCTCCATATGATTTCCTTCAAAGATAATAAAGAGATAATACAAAAGCACTAGAAAGTATATAACAAAAAGAGTATGGCGAGGTTTGATAATTTAATAAATAACCGGACTGGTGCTACAAAATATTTCATTGATCACTAGTTACATTACAAAATTGCTTCATTGTGCTCTCTGCCGATAGCTAGGCTCCATATGAATTTTCCATTGTTCAAAACAGTGCTGGAAGTCCGCTTCTGTCAGCTTGTGTTCACCACTTCGTCGCTTTTGTTTTCACCACTTCCACACTGTGAAATCTTTTCCTTAAACCTCCGATTTGACCTCAGGAAATAACACTATTCTGCAAAGAACGCCTACACAGACAAAGTGGAATAGGCAGGTGCATTTACTTGGTGAAACATCCAAGAATTGCTTTTCCACAAATTGGGCCATCGTCTTGTCACTCGTTTACGAAGGGCTGCCATAATCTCAACATAATAATGTTGACTGACTGTGACCTTTGGGAACCCAGTTAATATAGACAATTCCACAATTGTGAAAAAAAAATCATGCCTTGAATTATGATTTGCTTATTTTAGTTTTTCTTACCATGGTGAGGTAGAACTCTTCCAATATATCGATTGGTGTTTTGATTCAGAATCACAGGTAAAAAAACCACAATCACCAAAAGTAATTACTTTGACAATTCTGGATCATTATCAGTGTTGATTAAAAGGTCAGCAAAAAGGTTCACTCATGATTCCTTTTGCTCTGAAAATAAATGTTTTGGGACTATTTTGTATATTTTCTACACATTCAATGATTCATGCAAAACCTGACTAACATTTTCTTTATTCATTCTTCAGATTTCAGGAAGAGCTTGGATACTCAGATGATAATTTTTGCAGATAAATTTACCAATTTTCTAGATACTGTCGTCCATTTTTGATGTTGAGTATTTTCCAGGTCGCACAATGTCTTCAGTCATTTCACGTCCCTCCCTGAACCTGTTAAACTTCTTAAAAACTCATATGAATGATAAACATTTACTTCCTTTAACATGCTATGAGTTGCTGTAGAAGTTTTTCCGTTTCACAAAAAACTTCAGGTTAATTCATTGCTCCACCAATTCATTGAACAGACACTAGCGCATGGACTTGAACAGGCAATCGCTACAGCAAGACTGAGCGATGTACAGCCGTGCCCATCAAGCTCATGGTGAAGGAAACATCAACAGGCACAGACATGTTTGCCGGTAGTAGCACCAGGGTGGTTATTTAATGGTCACACCTCACATATGTATTGACATGACATAACACAGACATTTGCTCACCCATTTATCCTTGTCTAGGTTTACACACAAATACCCATCCACCAATGGAGAGTGTTTAGTGAATTTAATATCAATCACAAATTAACTTCAGAATGCACAATTGTGCCTTTCCAGAAGCAAGAGAATTTAAGCTTCACAGAGAATTTAGTACTTTTTTGAATGTTATTCATATTTTTAACTCACAAATTGAACAAGGTACATCCTATTGCTTGATTGATAACTCTTTAATTGTAAACCAATCCAGCACTTGTTGCAAATAAGTGCAATTAGAGCAGTTAACTAAAAAATGAGACCTAATGTACTTTTCAAGAAAAATAAACCAAATATAAGGTTATCAGAGTTTCTTATCCACTGAAAATGTTGATTTGGAATGTAAAGGACATATCTATAAACAGATATATATATATCTGATAAAAGTGGCAGTTCTGTCAATGAATGTCCACTGGTTTACCATTCCTTATATTCAGAAAACAAATTACAGGTCTAATTTCACAAGTAAGGATTTTCAAACAACTTTGCCATTCTAAACAAGCAATACAACACAAACAAGAAATATTGATGTCAAACTGGCATCATATCCTTCTCCTTGACTTAGAGCAACTACTGTGCATGTGCCATACTGTAATCGTTGCGTTGCCAAGGCAAGAAATACAAACTGATCTCACTTTACGGACATACATCATATTTGTAAAGTAAGTTTCTCATTCACAATGTGTAGTGTTAGAGCTAGAATTAATTGTATTAACGTGATACAACATTGTGAAAATTGAATGTAAAAGAGTTATTAAAATAAAAATTATAAGCACAAAAATGCTAGAGCTCATTCCAGGTTTCTTTCTCTTGCAACATCTTTATATTAATCTAAGAAATGTGCTTCTATCACATGGATTTCTTAACTAACAAGTAATCTTACAATGCTAGTTAATAGTTTTATGAAATATATAATGAGAAAACTACTTAACTAGCATGAATAATATATTTATTTATTTACTTAATTACTGTATCTTACCTGTACACAATCTCTGTGGAACCATGCACTTTTCTTACAGCATGGTGCCCAAAGTGTATCATATAAAGAGCTTGGATCAATACTTTCATAACAAATTATACAATTTGTCACTCCTTCTTTAGCTGCTTCCTGTATCAAATCCAATGGAATTTTTTGTATGGGTCTATGGTGGTGGCAATATGATCTGGAATAAAAATGAAATGTTATTTTAAAAAATTGTAAACAATATAGAATTTTCAGTATATTAAGTACAAAATTTGAATTAAAAAAACAGTAGTATGCATACTTTGGATAGCCAGTGTAATGAAGGGGACTCATACACATTCTATAATACAGTACTTTGTGTCTCCTATCAACAAATAAATATTTACTTCTTTTAACAATTTAAAACTAATTTACCTAAAAGTAAATAATACAGTTGATCTAGGTTATAAAGGCCTTGGCTGTAGTATCGGTTTTTTCTAATTCAAGCCTATTTTTAACATAAAAAAATCTAGACACTAAGTATTGTACTACTATTTTGTTTATATTATATATGTTATATTATATATATAAATTTTGAAGTACAGTGAGTCCCATAATTTTATCCCAATAGTGGGACAGACTTAACATGTCGCTCTTGAGAACAATTATGGTTATTATCAAAATGACAGATGATGACAGCTGAATAAATTGTGATTAGCAACAATAACACTTATCTTAGGGCTGGTAACTTCCTTATGGACTTTACCTGGTGGCAGCATTGAATATAAAGGGTCTAAAAGTACAGTCACCATTATAAAAAGTGTGCTCGATATTAGCACCTAAAATTCAAATCTGCCGCTAAGAACGCTGTAATCTGCAAGGACAGGGAGTAGAGACATTTGAGAAATTAGACACTACTATTATCTATTTAACTGTAGTTGAACACTTTGCCTCTAGATGCCGTAGTGAGCGCTCACATATATCTAATAATGGTTAACATTCTAGTACATTTATATTCAAAAGGTGGTAGACTACATCTGTTTCACTCAAGACTTTTTCTCTTATGCCCTTGGACTTCCATTTCACTGGAATTATTCTAAATACGCTTGCAATATGATATTTTTGACACTATAACCAAACAATACAATATTTAAGCTATACTTTCCAAACTTGAAGAAGTTTATTCAGAAATGCTATGAATCATATCATTATTAGCATATTTTGACCTTGTTGATTTACATTTTAATCACTTAAGTAATCAATTAATTGTGAAAAATGTCGGATCTTGTAACATCATTAAAAAAATAAACAATCATGATTTTTTTTTTAATTGGTCGCACAATGTTTTTAATTCATCTCTCAAATCGCAAAATTGTTTAAATGCTCAACCTTAACTGAGCCACCTGGTTTAAGAATTGTGTAAATCTCACTTTGCTACCACATTACTTTTGGGAAAAGTAGCCTACTGACTAATAAATTGTTGATTTATTATAAATGAAAATAAGCATAACTAGCAATAATTTTTACAAGCTTTAAAATTATTTTAAGCTTTTGTAACATGGACACACAGTGTAACTTGATGTCTAACAATGAAAATGTTAAAATGAAATAATTTAAACGTCTTCCTCAATCAAGTATTGTTTTATTTTTTCAACAACACTGTGTTTAGGCCTGGCTATTATAGGTGTAACATTTGTGTCACTAAGCATGTTAATTTTAAACCTATACAATATTTTGTTAAAAATGTGGTTAGGTATTGTGTCACGCATTGGTATTAATTGTAGGAGCTTATAAATTATTTTGAGATTCATGTCAACTTCATGGATACGTCCAATACCCTCATCAATTTTAAGAGAAAAATATTAGTTGTTTTTGAAGTTGATTAGGTTCACTTTCATATTTCCAATCAAATACAAAAATTTTAAATTTTACGTTATGCAGCTTTTAACTGTAATTACAATGATTTTACTGTCAAATAAGTTTTAAGGAAAGTACAAAAAAATTAAGATTTTAAATTGCTATAATTTTATAATGGATGAACAGATAATTCTTGTTAACAAACTTATCAAAGCTATTATCAAGACCAATTTATGTGACAAGTTAAAAAAAATCATCCCATCGTCTGCATTAGCCCAAGTATGCACAATAATCGGACGTAAAAAAAACCCCCATTATCGCCCCCATTAAATGTTTTAGTGCTAACACAAAAATATTGTTACGATATATATATCTTTTTAAAAACCACTCCGAAACTGGTTCTGGAGATCAATTTTATTGTTTATAAATAGTTTGCCATTAAATTATTATTCACATGTGTAAACCATAATTAAGAAAATGACCATAAAGGCAGTAAACTTTTATAATATAAATAACTCACCTGAACGTATCAAAAAATTGGTTTAAGGCATTGTTTTTCACACCACATGGTAGATGAAACACATTTTTACATGTCACTATATCACAACCCAAAGTTGCTCCAGTTTTTTTACAGTACGTACAACGCTGAAAATACAAATGTAATTAACAAATTTAAATGTATGTGACAAAAATAAACTGAATGTTTCAGTGTCATTACATTTATCTTTAGAATAACCAAATTCAAAATACAAATAAATTTGTATGTTTGCGTTGAAACTGCACAGTAAAATACTAACCCTTTGTATTTTTTTTTTTTTTTTTTTATTAAAGAAGTTTTCTTACATGGATGTCCAACACTACTAAACAGTAAGTCATTAAGAATGTACTTTTGGTTTGTATTGCCTTAATGTTAATATGTTCTATAACTCTAAATAATGTTCACAGTCTTGTAACATTAAGGCTGTGAAAATATAAAGTTTATAATATAATGTAGGCTTCTTCATGGCACAAAGCCCTATGTTCTGAAAGTTATGAACAGTAAAGTTGTGCACACACTGATGAACAAATTGCTTATATACTTCACGCATGCAGTTCATAGAAAATATTTTTACCATAAAAAGGTTGCAACTTGTGGATCTACTTTGAACATACACAGCTCAAAATTTGTTTGCAATAATGTATAAACCATTTCTGAGTTAATGAGACTAGGTTAGGTTTCATAGGTTAGGTTTCATCTCTGTCAGACTTGTATATCTGAACCTCAGCTTGACATAAATATAAAGAATATAATTATACTTAAGATCTGTGATATCTGGACTAATGTGATGCTGGACAACTGGATATGGGAAAATCCGGACATCAGACAGAAATATCCAAATTGATTCAATTGAGTCAACTGTAATGCAGATAGTGTTTGTTTAGATTTCAATCACACAAACTGCCTGCACAATGTAACATGGCATACAACAGTGCTGAATCTATTTCAGCACAAGATTGAAGTTAAAGTTGACTAATTGTCAAAATGTAATATGATGTGGGTGTTGTGGCTTAAAAATATAAAACACGAAAACTTCAACATAATAACATCCCAATAATTGAACAGGAGGTTTCATATATCAGAGAGCCAGATGTGAGAGGTTTATATATTTAAAAGTAACTACTGAAGACTGACACGCACGATCAATATATTTTTGATATGGACTAGCTGTTACCCGTTGCGGCTTCCCCTGCAATTATAATGTAGGCAATAAAATTTATAGTCGATTTTCAAAATCAGAATAGGTTAATTTCATTTTAATATATTTCTATACACAATATTATACGATTTATGGTTTTCGGTCAAAAACATATACATTTTTGCTATTCGATATTCTAAAACAGGGTCCTGTCATATTTTAATAAAATACAGTATTATTAAAAAGTCTCTATTATACAATTAAACTAGAATAGTATTGTCTTTATCTCAGGTACCTAAACCGTGTTCATACCAAATTTAATCTCAATTGGTCCAGTAGTTAAAGTGTGATTGAATAACAAACAAATAAACAAAAACAAACTTTCAGAAATATAATATTAGCTGTTACCCGACACGGATTTGCCCGCAATCATAATATACATTAAAGTCAAGTGTTAGGACCAACAACCGTGTCAGTTAGGTTTGGTATATTTTTTTTTTTTTGTAAATAAATGTTTTTTTAACGCATCATCATGTTAAGCTTAACAACCGTGTTAGTTAAGTATGGAGTACTTTTTTTAAAAAAATAAGGTTTTTTTCCTGCAACACTGTATTAGGCCCAACAACCATGTCAGTTAGGTTATGGAGTACTCTTTTTAAAAAAATATATAAAGCTTTTTTTAATGCATCGCCGTGTTAGGCCTAAAAACCATGTTAGTTAGCTTATGGAGTATTCTTTAAAAAAAATATAAAGATTTTTTCACGCATCACCACAATAGGCCCAACAACCGTGTCGGATATGTAGTATTATTTAAAAAAAATACAAGGATTTTTTAAAGCATCACCATCTTAGGCCTAACAACCGTGTCAGTTAGGAGATGTTGTATTCTTTAAAAAAATATAAAGGTTTTTTTACGCACCACTTTTAGACCTAACAAGCGTGTCAGTTAGGTATGCAGTATTCTTTTTTTAAAAAATGGTTTTATTATCACCCAAAACCTGTGTTAGACGTATTTTTTATCGTTTTACCGATCTACAACATGTTACCGATTTTCGCGTGGTAGCAATTTTGAGGTTATGTTAGTCACTTTTATTTTCGATTTTTATGGTACTTCTCCTGGTTTCCGTGCTTTTATAGTTTGGGTTCTTGCTTTTGGGCACGTAATAAAGCATTTTAGTAAAAAAAATATCGAAAAATCCAGGTCATGCTACACAATATATTTATCATTTTTTCATATAAAGTAATTACACAAATATATATACATATATATATATATATATATATATATATATATATATATATATATATATATATACTACCTTACAATTAAAGTATCCTAATAAAATTGTATATGTTATATATTCTGCACTCTGCGTCGAAATCATTGAAAAGTCTTAAATGAGAAATACCAGATTGTGATTATTAGATCTAATGAAACTTAAAATAATAAAACTACAAAAAAATAAAGCAAACCTTACTTTCACAAAGAGAAAATACTTACAATTATAGTAATTTTTAACGTATCATAATATGCACTCTTTTTTACATTTAAAATTGGAAATCAACACAAAGTAACAAATTAGAGTCGGTAACCTGTAGTTTCAATTTTTTTTATTTAAATAAAAGATTGAAATTAAGATTATTTATGCATACTCTTATTAAAAAATAAGCAAAATTTTGTTTTCTTAATAATTTTTCTACATAAAAGGAAAAAATCAAAATTAAGACAGCCTGCTTACCAATCGTTTGCCTCGACGAACTTCTTTTTTAATATCAGAAGGTAAAAATCCTAATATACCATCACTGTCACTTTCACCATTTTGTAACATATTTGACGACAACAACTAAAAAAATCAAGAGTTATTTACATTTAATCTGTAACAAAATTAATCCTATTATAAGTTAATAATATTAATTTTTTTTTAGCCATATCTTCATTAAATAGCCCATTTTTTATTTAAATTAAATATTATATTATACATATAAATAATTAATTTATAATTTAATAAACTATAGGCTCCTTAGACATGGATAAATTAATGAGAATACTGTAGACTCTTGATAATCTGAATACAATAATTTTAGCTACAGTAGCGGAAAAGTTTGTGCTAGTCTTTATTGTTGAATCGGCAATATCACCATTCCAGCATTCTGGAACATATGAACATGCAGTGTTTAAATAAATAACCATTGCACAACTAAAAATAGTAAGTGCATTTTTTTTAATTAGGCAAACAAAAACTAATAAACAAATTTTATTTAAACAAATTAAAACCTGGTTTTGAAAAATATATTTGAAAACAAGGTTATACACAAAATCCTACTTTTTTGTATTGTTTGTTTGTGAACAAAAAATCTTTACTGTAATTTTCTCTTTCATCTTATCAGTACCTGCATCAGTCACGTGATAAGCCACGCTGTTAGACATAGTGAGTGTTGCTCTTTGTGCTGATAAGGGCAGTAGCTCAGTCCAAGTTTTTATCAAAGATTTGCCCAACAAGCTGTAACCTAAAATCTAAACCTGGCGTATATACTCAAATACTGAAAGTGAGACATCGCATAAATACCGCACCATTCACGCTTCACGCTAACAGATCGTCAAACAATATTAACTTCAGATTTAACCTTCTTAGAACTAAATCATACATTTTTACCACAACATTAACAATTTGCAAGATTGGTATATCGGTCAATATTTTTTTCACTCTGAATTGGACAAAAAAAATTATAAATTAATTTTATGCTCTTTTCGGAGTGCATACAATGTCAAACAGTCATACCCACCCCTCTAGGTATCAGGACACATTAGAATAGGGGAAAATGAGAAAGCAGATGGCGAGGAAGAGAGACATCAATCCAACTTATAGAACCAGAACAGTTTTGTGGACTTGGAAGATAACTTCCAAGATGAAGCTTAAAGAGGAAGAAAAGGGTAGAAGATCTAATCTCTGAAAAGATAAGTGAGGTTTAAGATACACAAAGGAGCTCTGTGGACCTTTGACAGGAGCACGGCAAAGATCTGTATCGGCATTAGTAAAAATAAGTTAAGACTGCTGATAGATTTTCTTACAAGACATGTTATCCTTAAGAGACATCTTAGGAATCTAGGCTTACGAGACAATCTAACTAAAATATTGTGGGAGGGAAGAAGAAACTCCGTATTACCTACTGGTAGACGTGAGACAACTGCTAGGAGAAGAGCTGCTATTTTGGGAAGTTGACAAGTAAAAGTGAGAGATTTACCTACATTGAATCGTCACCAAATTCTCAACTTCATAAAGAGGCTAGGATTGGAGATACTTTAACTGAAAAACTCAGGAGTATATGAAAGGGAACACAATAGATCTGCAAAGATCAGTGTGTTTTTAACCCCTAATATTTATTCATTCAGTCACACCCCTTACTACTATCCAATAATTGCTGCCTACTCTTATACTGTACAGTACTCGGGTGTGTTTTGTATGCCAGTTTTTTTCTGTATAATACAGTACATAGTTTAGATTTTCTGTTGTCATCAAATGCATTATTCACAAGAAATTTATCCTCCTGGTCAAACTGTCAATGGAAAGTTTTACTGTGAAGTTTTAAACTAATTACATAAGATCATTAGGCGCATGTTTATTTTTGTTTTGTTTTCAAAACAGTGAAAAGAATGAGAGATGCGTTCTTCACTACAACATTCCTTAGGCATACTTCGAAAATTAAATTTATTATGATAAATTATGATTTTATGCAACTTTTAACTGAACTATATTGTGTCATCATTGCTGATTACTTTGCATGAACGTAATAAATTTAGAACGATAAATTAATACGCCAACATAACCTACCGAGGTAATATTAATACACGTTATCACATACATTTATTTTGCAACTGGTGCAAACACAAACATGATGCTGGTGTGAAATTCAACACACGATCCTATGACTTGGCATTATCCAAAAACCACAAAGTGGGATATTTAGCCGAATTTCAATTTCAATACAAATATGACAATTATAAGCAAAGAAGTCACAATTTTATAAAGCAGCAGCTGCTTTTTATTCAACACAGTAAGACTCAGTACAAGGTTAGTAGCTTTTACACAGTACTAGTTATATACTTGATTACTATGTCAGTGTTAGGTAAACACACAAATTTAAATAAACGCCAAACAAATTACTGTCTTAAGCTTTTTTTTATAAAAAAGTTAAATTTTTTGTAGTACCTAATTTAATTAATTGATTTTGCAATGAAAAACATGCTACCTACTTTCATGCACTACTCATTTTAAGGTTATGTTTATCGCTTACATTTATACTTTTTTTTCTAACTTCCTGTTGTTTCCACACTTTCATATTTTGGATTATTAATATTAGGCAGATAATGAAGAGCTTTGGTGCAAAAATTACCAAAAGTGCCAAAAATACATTTTTACTATTTTCATTATTAATACAACACATTTATGGTTGACAGTGCCTCAAATTGAAGGTACAGCAGAGAAAAGGATTCTAAGGAATAAATATCTGCGACTCAAGCTATCGACATTTGAACGAAACACCTACACCATAACTGATGAATAAAGGGCAGCCAGGTCGGACAGGAGAAGAAATTTTGTCAACGGAAGAAGAGGCTCAAACTAGCGTCTCTCAATAGCGATATTGGACTTGGAGGTGTCCAATATTACTGATTAAAGTGCTCCAATGAGTGCGTAAACTATTTAAAAAAACATACATTTAATTGTTTATGCAATAAAAAATGTCATTTTTATATAAAAATTGCAATAGTGATATTGAGATTGTGAGAGTAACTTTTATTTTCTATTTTTATTGAACTTCCTGAATTTTCATACTTTGTATTATTATTTTTGGGCATGTAATAGCATTTTGGCAAAAAAGGCAAAACAGTTTAACTACATTTATCCAAAACCATGTTAGTTAGTTCTTAAGTATTTTTTAATTTAATTAATCATTTTTGTGATGATAAACACATTACCTAGTTTGCATGATAATCATTTTGAGGTTGTTTGTCACTTTATTTCTATTTTTTCATAACTTCCCATTGTTTTCCACCTTTTATATTTTGTATTATTAATATTGGACATATAAAAATGAGTTTTGGCGCAAAAATTATCAAAAGTGACTAAAGTACCAAAAGTGCATTTTTACCATTATTACTAATGGACATGAAATGGTAAATATGCAGTATATGTTGTTTTTGATAATTTTTTCACTGAAAGGGTTTTTTGCATCCAAAACAATAATCCAAAATATGGAAGCAATGAAAGTAGGATAAAAATTAATAATAGTGACTTGCATAATCTCAAAATTACTACTGCACAAAAGTAGGTAACATATTAAAGTAGGTAACTTAAAACAATTAAAAATACCTTTATTATTATTTTTTTTTAAGTACTGAAGGATCTGACTTCAGATTTTTCAGTTGGGTGAAAAATCTATTTAATTAAACGGACATTTTCATATTTTCACTACAAGAACAAATTAATACATACTATGTATTTCTTCTTAAAATGTGATAATGCGCATGAGCAGTACTTCGGTACTATGCCTTATGTCACAATATAAGTTAGACCTGTAAAAAACAGCCTAAAACCAAAAGTAATCTTTTAAAAAATATTTCCTGCTAGTGAAAACCTATATGTTAATTGGATATATGTATGCGGTCAAAGAAAAAATATTCAAGAACCACTATTTTAAAACGTCCTACACCCATGAATAAATAAATACTCATGAAATAAAGCTTGTGGCAGACAAATTAAGAAAATAGTAAAAACTCCTGCCAGTACATATTTACAAACTCTTGCCACAGCATAAATACCTACCTTAACTTCAACTTACAAAGTACTTACCAAGCAATAATAATGAGTGATTAAGCTATTGTACATGTATACTGGTCCTAGTTTCAATTTGTTTTGTTCTGAAGTTTTACAAAAAACACATTTTTGATGATCTTCTAGCACTTCTAGCATTTTAAAATTAACTTTCTTCTTGCTGTCTGCCATCTTAAAAAGTTTATTGAAAGTAATCTTTAATTAGATGACAGAAAATAAAATGTTCTTCCTATAACAAAAATTTTAATAGCCTGTATTACATATTTTCTTTTTTAGCTATAAAATAATAACGTTTTCAATCATAGAAATAGTGTAAGCTCTCAAGTAACCTACACAGAAACTATTTGTTTTTTTACTGCTTATTGCTTACCTCGTCCACTAAATCAATATAATGCAAGGAAAAAGTAAATGTGCACATATTATGTAATATTTATGATTACAATACATGATTCGAATATATGTACTACTTACTACTGATCAATAAATATTTTATTTAATGACACTTTAAACACAATATATGACAATAACATGTTGTTAAAATAATATCACGCCTTCAAAAAGTAAGAAGAGAATGAAATAAGACCTTTCACTGGAGCAGTGGGATAATCTGCTATTTAGTGCTAGACATTAGACGTTAGCCCAATTTTGGTAAACGGTTTTTATTTAAAATTTAGCCTACAGTTTCCCAATGGATTAATTCTTTCTTTTGGCGCCATAAGGGATCACAGGTCGGGAAAATTCATAGAATGTAGAAAATTCATATTTTACAGTAAATGTAACTCATGCTCTGAAATATATTCATGAGTCTATAATTCTTAGACGTACTATGCAACCAACGAATAACGTCCTGGTTTTATAAGGTCCTAGTCTTGCTAATTTATCTCTCGACTAAATAGGTAGACATGCTGTCTGTGTACAAAGTATACGTGCCTTATTATAAATAATTTAATGAATATTGTGAAAACGTTATTTTATCATTAATAAATCTTTCTACAATAAACACGTTTGATATTTATTTATTTATCAAAATCTATTAATTGCTAATATTTTCACAGAATAAAGTAGCCTGTGTCTTAGAAACAATGCTTGTTGTATGTCATGCAGCCTACGTCTATTACCCACATACTATTAACTAAAGATAAATGGTAAACAGTAAATTATGGTAAATGCACAAATAGATAGATAACTTATATCTATGTTACTAGTATAAGTATAATGTCTAATATAGTTATAAGGCCACGACTTATGACGTCATGAAAGCGCTGTGAGGTGTTGTTTGAGGTAAGTCAAGAATTATCCTGACTTTTCATAAAACACTTAATTTATTTCACAAATACAGTTTGATTTACACATTATTTTTCAGTATAATGTCTTTTCTTTGAAATACACTTGGTCCAGAATTCCACAAGCTTGTGTATTCCTGCCGAAGAGCTTTTCAGTTGGTTCAAAGCCACTGATGCACCGCTTCTTGTACCTCTGTATCTGAGGAAAATAGATTACCTCGCAAAGTGTATTTCAGCAACCCAAACAAATGAAAGGCTGACGGAGCAAGATCTGGACTGTAAGATGGTTTCCAGCAGCTCGAAACCAAATTTCTGAATGGCTTCAAGGGTGAGATGAGCCATTCACCCTTGATCAAAAAAAATTATGACGGGCGTTATCGTGCAACAGAAACATTTTCTGTGACAAAAGACGTCGTCGTTTGCTACGAATTGCTGATTTAAATTTGTTAGTCAACAATGTACCAAAATAGTGTTGGTTGACGGTTTTCCCCTTATCCATGTAATCTTTAAGTATATGCCCTTTTGCGGCCCAAAACACGGTTAGCATAACCTTTCCAGCCAATGCCACAGACTTGAATTTTTCTTCACTATTGATTCGGAGTGATTCCACTCCATACTCTGGCGTTTTGATTCTGGCTAGTAGTGATAAGCCCATGTTTCATCACAGGTCACTATTCTTTCCAAAAATGGCACCCCTTCTTTGTTGTAACGGTCGAGTAAGTGTTGGCAGATCTCAAGACGTTTGAGTTTGTGTTCTTCAGTGAGTTGTCGTGGCACCCATTGCGAACAAACTATACGGAAGCCAAGTTTATCATAGATGATGGTATTGGCAGAACCATAGCATGTTCAATGCAGACGCTATACCAACGATAGTAATCCGCCAATTTTTCAAAACCATCAATTGAGCTTACTCCATTTTGTCGACCATTGTGGACATTGACGAGTTCCTTGCTTCCTGTTTTTGCGGATCGGTAATATGCTAGAAAAATGCCAGAAAGCATAAAACAATTTATTAACAAAAGTTGACCTTAAAATAAATAAAAGTATTTTTTTAGTACATATTCTGTTCTTTTTCCTTTTAATATTGTAATCAAATATCGATGTTATCACTAATCCATTTGACCAATGTTTTTTGCCAGTAGTTTCTTAAGTAGTCTATTATCATACATAGATTGATTTTATGTTTTTGACAACATAGTACCATGATCGTAGATGTAGTTTACGTCTTTAGCAAATTTGTTTTGGGAAATGAGCTATTGTAGAAGCCATTATGGTACTACCCAAATTCGGGACCTTGAAATATTTGCCGATCCTGACATCTAGATTACTTTTTGAGGGGTTGTTAAAAAAATTAATATTTTATATCAAATTTTTAACGATTATTATTAAAAAATATATATATATATATATATATATATATATATATATATAATTTTTACCCGTCTAAAAGTGGCCTAAAATTCAGAATCGGCGAGTATTTTAACGCCCCGGGTCCGGTTGTTTCATAATGGACAAATGTCCAAAAGTTAATTTTCCGATGTAAGTTCATTAATTGTAAGTATATGTGCCCATCACCCTATCAGGCTGAAATACAGTGTTTTTAATTTTGAATATTTTATGCTATTTATAAATTCGCACTCCTTTTTAAATTTATTGACTTTTAGACCATACCTATGTAGGGAATTTTTGTGTTTAACGAATGCAACACTGAACACCTATTATATTAAAAATTGTGAAAACAATAACAAACTAGCAAAGATCTAAACAAGAACCAACAAGCAAGCAATTGCTATGTCGCCATCTTTCCTTATTTTGTTACTGCTGATACACATCAACATTCACTGCACCGACTTACTGTTCATGCAAGTTCTAACAGGTATTACTTAATACATATTACTTTATTCTCGTAGTAAAAATATTAAAATGGTATCCATTTAACGAAATAGGTTTTTCACCAACCATGTCAGTAAGGTTCTTCACTCCGTAGCTCCGAAGACACGGTTAAGTTCTTCATCAGAGAACCGTGTCAGTTAAACCCTTGAGTATTTTTTTTTTTTTTTTTTTTTTTTTTTTTGTAAAACCACTTTGGGCCTCATTGAATTTTTGGTCAATTTTTTATGAAAACACTATTATATCCCCAATAGTAATAATCCAAAATATAAAAGTGCATAAGCAACAAGGATGTAGAAAAATAATAAAAATGATAAAAATAATGTCCAAATGACTAATACACAGAAGAAGGTAACATGTTTCTCATTTCAAAAACGATTATAATGTGTCTTATTAATAATGAAAAAATATAATTTTTTTTTTTTTTTTAAAAGGAAAAGAACCTAACTCACATCAGATGTTGGGTGTAATATAAACTTTCTTTAAAAAAAAAAAACAAACGTAACAACTCGGCTGTTGGGTGAAATCACAGTTGTTGGGTAAAAATACAGATTTTAAGACGAAATGTATCTTTTGTAGCGAAAACGATGTTATTGTTATTTTTCTAAACTTTAGGACCTAACTGACATAGTTGTTGGACATTTAAACATGGTAATTGGATATCACTACAAGAATTATCAAGATAAATAATTTATTATACAGTGCTAATGAGCATAAGCAGTACCTCACTTGGAGACGTAAACATAATAATCTTGCATATGGAATTTAGTTTGTTCAATGCAATGTAAATAGCAGTGACATCACAATATAGTTCAGTAAAAAGGGCTTAAAATAGTAAGTTATCATAATAAACTGAATCTTCTGCTGGTGATTATATGCTATTGTAAAATTAAAGTTCATAATAAAATAGAAAAATTAGTTGAAATCACAACTTCAGCATGAAGTCTGAAAGTGCAGGAATACCTTTTCATGGAGTATTAGTTATATAACCAACAACTGATTAAAGTTAGGTACTGAAGTTCTTTTAATTTTTTTTTTTTTATTAATCATTTTAGCAATGGAAAAACATGTTTCCTACATCTGAGAAAACACTCAGCATCTGAGTCAAGTTAAGTGAGTCAAGTTAAGTTCTGAAGTAAAAGCCCAACTACCAAGTCAAGATAGGTTTTGAAGTTCTTATATATATATATATATATATATAGCTGCACCTATTGAGAAGATTTAGACATCCCTCGCGGCACCCGAGTCTAACACACACTTACACTTAAACTTTAACACTTTACACTTACACCTACATTTAGGGATGCGATAATAGCCTCAATGTGCTTTTCGCCTTAAAATATATATATATGTATATATTAATAACATGAATTTAGTTAATCGTTTTTGAAATGAAAAACATGTTTTCTATTTTCATTCGGTAGGTTATGCTTGTCACTTTTTTTCATTTTTATGTAACTTCCCATTGTTTCCATATTTTGGATTAATACTAATAATATCGGTTAGAACGTGTAGCAACGTTGTCTGATGTCTAGATTGTCCGATTTGTAAATTTCGATCACTTATAGCTTTACGGATTCCTTCCATCCATGTCTTTCTTGGTCTTCCTCTTGTCCTTTTTGAGGTCGGCACCAACTCCATTACTTGTTTTGGCAGTCGTGCTTGGCTCATTCGTTGGACATGACCGTACCAAATTAACTGACTCCTCTCAATATCCTTCATAATCAATATCCTCTATTCCCATCTGTTGACGAATTATCTCATTTTTTATTCTTTGGGGATTATTAATATTGGGCATATAATAAAGGGTTTTGGTGCAAAAACTAACCAAAATTGGTAAAAGTTCTAAAATCCTAGTTTTACTTATTAAAAAATTTTTTACAGTATTTGTGTAATTAATGGTTTGCCATTAATTATATATTTTTGATAAATATGTGTTACCAAATACCAGAAAATTTTAAAAAGATTACCTCTGAACCTAAAAATTACCAATTATATTGTTCTTGTGAAAACGCTTTACTTAAAGCATATAAGCAATTTATTAATCTACTGAATATTTATTCAATTTTGATTTCATGCAATTTTTAATAGAACTGTTTGTGGTGTCATTGCTATTTAGATTGCATGGACAATTTACTGTACGAAAAGTATCACTCCGCAAAGTAGTGTATAATCAGTTAATTCCTATTACAAAGCAGCAGCTGTATTTTATCCAATGTTGGAACACTAATTATAGTCCAGCTACTTGGTAAACAGCTTGCGCATGGGGAAGAATTCCCCTATAGTCCAGTGACATAGATGTCTGCAAGTCTAAGTTTACATACTGTTACTACTCAGCAATAGTGAAGGAAAAGGAGGAAGATGTGGTAAGATAGTGGGGGACTCAACCTCTCACTTATATTTTTCTCTTTTAACTGGTGTTCTTAGCAGGCCGTTTTCTAAACAACTGATAATAATCAATACCATTATCAATAATTGATTATTAACATAATAAAATTAACAATTGTAAACAATTATAATAGGCCTGTATCATGTTATAGCAAGTGAAACATGCTATAACATTTTTTAAAGTTTTTAACATGCTATAAAAAATTTTTTTTTTGAAGTTTTTACGTGTTATAGACATCTCGTTCTACAATTCATTATCAATCCTTGAATATATAGAACTTAAACTTACTAGATCTGCTAATTAATAACAAGGTTAAAATGTTTTCAAATAAAAAAAATACAGCTTTTGAGAATGACAAAAAATTGTTTACTATTAAAAAAAATATGTTCTGCTGTCAGGAAAAAAAATTATAAATTAGTTATTGATTTAATACTGTTCTAGAGTAAGGATTGGTTTCAAGAAAATTTTGAAGATGGCAGGAAACAAAAGGAGAATGAATTTCAAAAAGCTTGAAGTGTTAGCTCAAAATCAAAAATGTGTTTTTTGTAAAACTTCAAAAATAAATGAAGTCAAACTGGGACCGGTCTACATGTATCGAAACATAATCACTCACTACTACTGTTTGGTAAGTATTTTGTAAGTTAAAACTAGGTCAACCTGATCCTGAAACAATTTGTACCAGTTTTATAGACATTATCATGACGTCTTAGTGCCAAAGTACATCCTATTCGTAGACAACAATTTTATAAAAAGTTCTTTTTTTATTCAGTTTTTCAATTTTGTAAGAGAAATTACAAGGATAATAAGATAAATAATTATATATGAATTCCTATTTTGATATATGAAGTAGAACCACAACTCCAAATATTTTTTTTTTAAATTAAGGCTTTTTGTGAAAAGCACATAAAGGCTATCATCGCCAACCACAACTCCAAATTAAGGTATATTAGTTAATATGAGGATGACATATACACTATGTTTTTGGTGGTTTAATATCTTTAATTCAGACTAACTTTATTAGTTAGTCAATATCAATCAGGATATTGATGTAACATTAAAAAAATCTAACAGCAGTAACTAGATTTTAACCTGTGTAGAGGTCTGAAGTCTAATGAAATGTAGCTGCGGACTGAGATAAGAAAATTCCCGTGTATCACATGTGCTTATATGATTGCTTAACTTCAAATGTAGCAGTAGTGAAGTTAAGGAATTTCCTAAAGCAAATGAAAAGAAAGTGCCAAATCGATTTGAATGCACACCTCTTCTCACAATTTTGTATTTTGTGTTGCACTGTTTCGTGCTATGTATATATATTTATGTCTAAAACTAAATAGTCTTCTTCTCAGCTTAAAACGTTCTCCAACGTCTTCCAGTTCCTAGCTTCCACATACCCGTGTCATTCCATAGACCTTGAGCCAATCCTCTCTATCTCACTTTGTTATCAATTTTTTTCTCCAACTAAGTCTCAGTCTTCCTCTTTTTTTGCAACCATGCGGTTTCCGTTTCAAAATCTGGATGGAGGTGTTGATTTTCTTCTACCTTTGGATATGACCAAATCATCAAAGTGTTTTGTCTGCAAGATGTGCTTCCCATCAATGATTTCCTGGATTCTTATATTTTTTATCTTTTCCTGTTTGGACAGACCTCTTCACCAATAGTCCATTTCTGAAGTTTCAAAACATTTTTCTGTTTTTTGTTTCAGTGGCCATACTTTGCTTCCATATGAGATTATACTTTTTATAATTGTATTATACGAGGGTTGATCAAATATAAATGAGACTGACTTTCTAAAAACTTTTCCGTTGGACATTGAACTCTAAAGGGTGGGGTTTCAGGTAGCCTGGGAGGTTTGGGACGGGCGTAGACGGGCAACATTTCCGTTCGGACCCTTCAGTATAAAACTATACAATGAGTGAGAGTGAAGTGCACGTTTCCGTGGAGCAGAGAATTATTATTAAGTTTTTGGCCAAGGAGGGGGTTAATCCGACTGAAATCTTTCGTAGATTGATGGCTCAATACGGGGACAGGACCATGTCAAGAGCTCGCGTTTTTGCTTGGCACAAGGAATTCGCCGAAGGACGGGAAGCAGTAGAAAACCTCAGCCATGATTGTCGCCCGACCACTTCCGTCACGGATGAATACATTAATGCTGTTCGGAAGCTCCTGGACGAAGACAGACGTATATCGCTGCGATTTATTGCAGATGAACTCCAGTTAAGCTATGGTAGCGTTCAAAAAATCGTTACATCAAACCTGGAACTCAGCAAAGTATCTGCAAGGTGGGTTCCACGAATTTTGACCGACGTTCACAAACGGAATCGTTTGGAGATTTGCCAGCGACTATTGACCCAATTTGAACGAGATGGTGAGGCATTATTAAACCGGATTGTCACCTGTGACGAAACATGGGTTCACCATTACACTCCCGAGTCGAAACAGGCAAGTATGGAGTGGCGGAAGAGGGGAGAGAGGGCGCCTCTGAAGGCCAAATCACGATCGTCGGCCGGGATGGTATTTTTCGACCACTGTAAAATGGGTGTAAAAATGGGATGGTAAAATGGCCACTGTATTTTTCGACAATCAAGGCTCCTTTCACGTCGATTTCTTCCATCAACGACGCACAATAAATGCACAATATTATTATGCGATGTTTTAGAGGCCGCAAAACAGTCTTTTCGTAGGAAAAGGAAATCTAAACCGGCGAGAAACGTCATTCTTCTTCACGATAATGCCCGACCACATTCGCGTAAACGCTACGAGGCTTAAACTCGATCAAATTGGCTGGGAACCAATGGAACATCCCCCATACAGTCCAGACTTATCACCCTGCGACTATCACCTGTTTGGGCCACTCAAAGAGGCGCTTGGAGGCCAGCGTTTTGAAGACGATTCTGCGGTGGAGACCTTCGTGCTCCAATGGCTCAATGAACCCCGAGAACTTTTTACGAAGATGGAATTAAAAAACTTCCAATCCGGTGGGAAAAATGTGTTACTCGTGCGGGAGACTATGTAGAAAAATAAGTTGTATCAAGAGTAATTTGTAAGCAATAAATTTTTTAAAAAATCAGTCTCGTTTATATTTGATCAACCCTCGTATATTCTATGTTTATTTATTTTTGATATTTGTTGATCCTGTATGATACTGTTCAGTATCTCTATTGTTTTTCTTCTCGAGGTGTTCCATTTTTTTATCGCTGTGTCCAACACTAGTAATTGCCATTCCCAAATACTTGTAAGTTGTACACCCCTTGATTTTTGTGTTGTGTTCCAATAGAACATTCGTCATCTGCCCTCCAATGCACATGTACTCCGTTTTGTTTAGGTTTACCTCAAGTCTTCCAAATGTCATATTCCTCTATTAATGTCCTATTCATGTATTAATTATAATAAAATAGTTCATGTCCATGTACAATAACTATTTGGTCACCTGCAAAGGAGAGGATGTATAAAGTGTTGTAGTTTAATGGTTTATCCATTCTTTTACAATTGCGTTTCCACTTGTGCAATGCTTGTTCCAAGATGATTTGAAACAATGTTGGAGGTAGGGAGCATCCTTGTTTAAGTTCTTTAATGACTTTGAAACCTTTAGACATTTTATTTTTATTTTTACTTTTACTGTTATATTTGCATACAGTGTTTTGGCTGCCCTTATTAGAGTTATACTTATATTTTCTTATATTAGAGAAATACTGAGTATTTTCTAATGTCATCCAGAGCTTATTGTGTGGTACACTGTCACACGCTTTTTCAAGCTCTACATAAAGGCAATGCAGTTCTTGATTTACAGATATCTTCTCAATTATTTGTGTTTTACAAAACAAGCGATCTGTAGTCAATTTTAATACACAAAATCCTGCTTGTACTTCAGCTTCCATATCATTGTATTCATGTTATATTCTGGCTTTTATAACTTTTCCATAAATTCTACTAATTGAACTTGTAACGGCTATTCTAAGATAATTATCACATGTAGTTCTACTTCCTTTTTTGTATATTGTTATTATTATAAAGTACTCCATTGTTCTGGGATTTTCTTTTCTAGTACACATTTTTGGAAGAGTGCTATGAGGTGTTTAACCCTTTGAAGAGTACATTAAAAGTACAACAATGAGTAAGGACGTTATAAGATGTCATTCACATATGTAACATGAATGAGTAAGGACTTCATATGATGTCTTCATTATTTTTTACATTTACAAGCTGGAATTGTTGTGTAAATGGAATAAAAGAAGATAATATGAAGTTATTTTATAAACCCATCTCACATTGGTACTTTTCCCTGCTAAATGCAACAAAAGTAATACACTCATTGGTAGATAAAAATTAGGCAATCTCAAAAAAATGGGATGGTCTTACAGTGTCAGTATAGTTTAACGTGTGAAATATTGGCAGTAGTTGTTATCCTTTTGGCAGTAATTGAAGTAAGACGTGTGTTAGTAACAGTTTATTTCAATATTGTATTAGTTATTTTTTAAATTGCTATTATTTATCTGGTTATTTTTTGTTCTATTTTTGTTATTATTGCTTTTTGTTTCAATTTACATCTACTTGATATTGTTGTATTAAATGGTTATCACATGTTCAGTTTATGTCAGCCGGCAGAGGCAGCTGAAGTGAGCAGCTGATGGACTTAGCGACCCCACCATACCTCTAGCTTATTCTACTCTCACTCATTTACTCCATATACACACAATACACAGCACACACACACACACACACTCACACACTCTCACACACAAACACATACATACCAGCAGGGAGTGCAGACTATCTGCACCTATTGAGAGGACCTAGATGAACCTCGCTGCACCCGAGTCTAACACACACTTACACTTACAGCACTACACTTATGATTTAAACACTTTACACTCACACTTACATTTAGGGATTTGCTGTTCTTGCGCCGTTATGTCTGGGAATGGCGATACTGCTTGGTTTCCATTGGCGGGGCCAAGTATATGGAATCTGATGTGTGCCTAGCACTGCCAAGGACCTCTGATCGGACAGGTTCTGGGACCAAGCAGCCTATAGGTGCCTGGCAAGCACATAAATGTTGAGTTATGGGTGTCGGAGCCCTTAGCTGAGTCTATCGAAACAGGTGGTTGCATTCTGTAAGTACATAGAGGGCGGCTGCCAGTGGTACTTGGGTTTGGGGAACCGTAACTTTGTACCGGAACCCATTCCTAAGATTCTGAAGTGCTGAAGACATGTATTTTGACTCCAGGATATTGGAGATCCTCCCCAATTTATTGGGGATTCTTGCTTTAGTTCGAGTCTCCTGGGCTACTGGTAACGTTTGGGTGCACCCTGTACCATTTGTTCTAGATATCAACGTTCATGAATCGCTCGGAAAATACAATTATGGAAACTTTAAAAATAAACGCCAAAATCGGAACAAAGAGACCTCGTTCGGCTTCGTCAACAAGTCTGTAGGTAATATGGAAGAAAAAGAGATGAGTACTTATACTACTCAGATGCCATCTCCTAAATTCTGAGTAGTGAAAAATGCGGTGGAAGGTGCAGATTTATCCAAAGTTTTGCCCTTTCTTATAAACAAGGCAGTAATAGGAAGAGCTGGTCCTGTAGCTTCCATTAAAAAGCTGCAAAACGGTACGCTACTAATCGAAACCAAAAGCGAGAAGCAGAGCAAGTCGCTATTAGAGATGACCTCCTTTTATGATGCTGTTAAGGTAACTGTGGAACCCCATAGGATCTTAAACCATGCTAAAGAGGTCCTCTCTTTAGTGAACCTAAAAAGAGATCTCTTCCATGTAGATCTGGAGGAGATCAAATCAGAGCTGGCAAGCGAGTCTATTATAGATGTCCGTCACATTTTGCGCAATGAGAAGGGGCAGAAAGTACCAACTACTTCCCTTAATTGTCACTTTTGAAATACCAAACATACCAGAATATATACATGCCGAGTACCAGTGGCTGTCGGTGAGACCATACATCCCAAACCCTAGACGTTGCTTTAAATGCCAGGGTTTTGGACAAGTGAGCTCTACATGCTGGAAGCCTGAGGTATGTGGTAATTGTGGTTCAGAGAAGCATAATAGTGAGGACTGCAAAGATGACCCTAATTGTCCCAATTGTGGAGACGCTCATAAAGCTCGTTCCTTTAACCACCCTAAGTTTAAGGATGAGAAAGCTATCCTCACTATTATGACAAGAGACAGGGTATCCTTCTTAGAAGCTAAGAGGATATTTAAAAGTGCAATTTAAAAATTTTTTTTTTTTTTTTTTTTTAACCTACTATTGTACACACTTGGGCTAGTGCAGACGAAAAAAGTGTAAAACAAATAGTTGAGAGTAGGTCAATTTTGCATCCAGCAGCAGCAAGGGCTCTTGTGTAAATTGCGACGAGCTCACCAAAACTGTGAAAGCATTATCGGAACAAGTAGCTCACCTTGGGCTCTTATTTCTACTAGTACTAATCTTTCTATCTCTAATTTGACTGGTCGTCAACAATTGGATTGTTCTGCTGGAAAAATCCAGGCCTGTAACAGTATCAAAATAACCTGTCATTGGGCAGAAAAACACAGGAAATAAACCTGTTAAAAAAATACTAATAAAAATTCTAAAGAAGGATCACCTGCCAAAGTGCCTCCTTCAAAATGCGAACTATCTACAGAGTCCGACATCAGTTACAGTATTGATTCAATGTCAGTGGACTCGGATAAACCTAAAGTAGATACAAATGACAAAAAATATTAAATCCTGTTATATACTACAAATTCCATGTTGTTCATGGAAGCTACATATACTGTTGTTCATTATATTCCAGTGGCTACAAATCGAATGAAGCATAACTTAATACAATGGAATATTAATGGGGTAAGATGCCACATCGAGGATCTGAAAGTTCCTGTGAGAGATTTATCACCTTTGATAATGTGTCTTCAAGAAACGCACCTGCATCAATCTCACAGTTTCAGTTTTAGGGGTTATTCCATTGCCAGATCCGATTTCATCACGGAGGAAAGAGCCAAGGGTGGAGTCGCCATATTGACTTATAACTCTATTGAATCGGTTCTCGTTAACATATTGACACCTTTACAAGCTGTTGCTGTTCAGATAACCGTCCCATTCAAACTTACTATCTGTTGCCTATACTTGCCTCCGAGTTACAATTTTCAAAATCATGAAATATATAACTTAGTCTCCCAGTTAGTTACCTCCGCCGATTTTACTGACAGGCGATTTTAATGCTCACCATATTGCATGGGGGTTCATTGTCTTGTAACTCAAGAGGAATACAAATTGATAGAATAAGGTCCAACTTGGATTTATGCCTACTTAATGATGGTTCTCCTACACATTTATCAGCACCTACTGGTGGATGGACAGTTGTGGATTTGTCATTTTGTAGTCCAGTTTTGGCGACAAAGTTTGAATGGTTGGTATTACCTGATCTATATGGCAGTGATCATACTTCTATTGATATTACCTTTTGTAACCTCCCTTTTTGCTGCGTTGGATTATTAAAAAAGCGAACTGGGAGGAATTTTCAAAGAGATTTTTATCACCAGATATTGGATAACTTTGTTCTGTTTCTGGGCCTAGCCCATGTAATTTATAGATGGGACTTGAACAGGCAAACGGAGTAATATTATCTGATTGTTCTGATGTTGTAAATCTTTTAGGGTCATCTCTTGCAAGCTTTTGTTCTTCTACCACCTATAGTAGTGCCTTTTGTCGGTACAAAAATAGAATTGAAGCAGTCCCGTTCACCGTCGGCCCAACTGGAGAATCTCCTTTAAATAGTTTGTTTACTTTGCATGAGCTAAAATCTGCATTATCGTCTACCACAGATTCAACTCCCGGTCCTGACAACCTTGTTTACTCCATGATTAAAAATCTTTCAACGTTGGGTAGGTTTTTTCTTCTCAAGATATACAACCGTATATTCGAGGAGCATACGTTTCCTGATGCTTGGTTGGAAACAGTAGTAATTCCTATCCTTAAGCCAGGTAAAAATAAAACTAATCCAAGTAGTTATCATCCGATTTCTCTTACCAGCGTCCTTTGCAAACTTGTGGAGAAAATGGTAAATCGTCGCCTGGTCTGGTACATAGAAACAAACAACTTGCTTTCCAAAGAACAGTGTGGCTTCAGGTAAGGACGATCTTCTATGGATCAGTTGGTAATGTTAGAGTCTGCAATACAAAATGTCTTCCTCTTGCGTCAGACGCTAGTTGCTGTTTTTTTCAACCTAGAGAAGGCATATCATATGGCTTGGAGACGAGGAATACTAAACACATTAAAATCATGGGGTATACAAGGGGGAACATACTAGCTTTCATACAAAATTTCCTTGCTGATAGGTATTTCAGGGTGCGTGTTGGAAGTATACTATCAGATCGCTTCCACTTAGAGAATGGTGTTCCACAGGGAAGTGTACTTAGTGTAACTCTGTTTGCTGTTGCAATCAATAGCATAACATCTAATGTACAGTCCCCTGTCCGATGTTCGCTATTTTTTGATGATTTCGCTATCTATGTAAGCACCAGATTTATGGGAACAGTTGAAAGAACTCTTCATCGTATAATTAATAGATTACAGACGTGGACCAGATCTACTGGCTTTAAATTTTTCCTACTAAAACTCAGTGTATTGCGTTCAGTCGCCGTCGACAGATCCAAGCTTTTTTATTATATCTTGATGGTATACAGCTTCAGACCACTTCATCCGTTCGATATCTGGGTCTAATATTTGTTAAAAAGCTATCGTGGAATCCTCGTGTGTGATTTGAAGTTACGATGTAACAAAATTCTTGATATGTTGAGGGTTCTTAGTGGCTCTTGATGGAGCGCTGATAGAACCTGTATGCTAATGTTTAATTCGCTCACAAATTGATTATGGCAGCATTGTATATTCAGCTGCACGACCATACATTTTAAATAAGCTAGACCTTGTCCATCATAGTGCAATCCGCCTTATATCTTGTGCATTTCGTTCTAGTCCCATCGTTAGTATTCTCGCTAAGGCTGGTGAACCATCTCTCAGTCGACGGAGACATTATCTGCAATTAAATTACTTATGCAGTATATTATGTAAGCCTTGGCACCCTGCTTATAATACTATTTTTAATAATAATTTGCAATATGAAGCACGTCCGTGTGCCACTGTTCCTTTAAGCATTAGAACGTTCCGAGTGTTTGACGACTTGCGTATTGTACTTCCTCCAATGTTCAAGAGGTCGTTTTGTTATGAACCTCTGTGGATCATAAATTTGTCAACCTTCGATTTCTCACTGTGTATGTACTTGAAACACAACACTCCGGAATTTGTGTATCAACGTGAGTTTTACCGTCTAATTAACTCTTTTCCATGTGCTGAGATTATCTTCACAGATGGTTCAAAAATAGATAAAAATGTTGGTTGTGCATATTAAGAGGTCATACATGTAAATATGGATTACCCTCAGTTTGTAGTGTCGTTACTGCTGAACTGTTTGCTGTATTTAAGGCTCTGAACTCCGTTGTATCCAATTGTGTGCATTATCTGGTGTCTTCCGATTCGAAAAGTGTATTTCAGGCTATCCAGGATATGTGTTCGATAAACCCTCTGGTTCAGGATGTTCTATTTTCTATCCATCTTCTTGAACTACGAGGTGTTGGTGTATCATTTTGCTGGTTATCTCTTCATTGTGGTATAGTTGGGAACACTAGAGCCCAAGGATAGCAGCAAAGGAAGCAACTCTGCTGCCGCCAGCCACTCAGCGTGTTATTCTATCGGATTTTCAAAGTCTGTCAAAACATTTACTTCTCGTGGATTGGGAGAATGAGTAGACACTTACGGATAACAACAAACCTAGGGTAATTAAAAATACTATTCGTCCTTGGAGGTCGTCAATATGTGCAAGTCGTAGGGAAGAGGTGGTGATCACTCGTCTCCATATTGGTCATTCCTTGCTAATGCATTGATTTCTGATGGGAGGCTGGGACCCACCTGAATGCGAGTTCTGTAGGGAAACCATCACAATTAACATATATTGCTCGATTGTGATGGTTTCCAAAATTTGCATGTTATGTGTGGACTGAGTAATTGTTTGCAGACGATGTTGGGAGATAGTGTCTTGTCTGTTGACCGGGTCCTAGACTTCCTTCATCGTCTGAATTTTGTAAATAAAATTTAATTTATATTTAATTTATATTTTTGTTATTTGTGGTAGGGCTCCTTTACAGTCCTGAAAAGATTGTTTATATTTGCTGTTTGATTAATTTAATTTATAAGTTGTTTTTATTTTGTCATTTAGTTTTAGGTACGTTTATATTTCTTTTATTTTTTTTGTTATTGTTGTAGGACCAATTTACAGCCCTACAATAATTTGTGTGTATGTTGTTTTTAGATATATTATTCTTAACTAGTTTTAGTCGTATATCTATAACTGTTATTTTGATTTGTTTTATTTATTTGTTTATTTTATTCGTTCTTTTATATCTTTATTTTGAGTATCGACGATGATAACCACATTGGTTTTTTGCTGGGAAAAAAATCAATTTATGTGATGATAAAAAAATCGCTAATCCCCTTAATGTAGAGAAATTGTAGTAATACATTACACGCCTGAAGAAGATAAGGTTCCTCGACAAACAGTCCATACCTGAGTATTGATAGATATCCGTTGGCGGCTCCATTGACGCCAAAGGACGTCATTTCATCCGACCTCTACCAGCAAGTAGTGAAAGGAAAAGAAAAATTCAAAGGAAGTGTTATTTTGTTACAAGTGAAAACAAAGGAACAAAAAAGAAACGACACTTTCTTTGAATGTGCACTGTATAGCATTGCATTGTGTGTGTAGCCTATATCTTCTTGTGTTTTGAGAATTTTCACACAAAGAAAATACACTAAAACAATTTTTTTTCATTTTTATGTATTTTTACAATAAAATAAATGCATTTTGATTAATTAAACAAAACATTCTTTTACTCCTTTGTGACAGTTTTGATGTTAATATGCTGCTCACTGTGATCTCAGCTTTGAAGACGTCATATGACGTCTTTACTTGCTAGGGTTAAAAATTTTTCTGTTCCATACTGCATAAGTTCTCCAAAAATGTTTCTAGGACCAAGTGCCGTTTCATTCTTAAGCAGTTTACATATTTTTTTTATTTTGGCAACAGTTAGTCTAATTGGTGATTCAATGTATATATTTTCACACTCGTTTGTCGGGTTTGTTTAAAATTTTTCCCTGTTCTTGCTTAGTAATGTACTGAATTACTCCATTCTTCTGTAGTTATGGGTGATAAAAACCTTTTTCGTCTTGTCATTCTTTTTAAAAATTTCCTATTTTCTGAGCTTAATATTTCTCCCAAGTATGTGTTCAACCTGTCACAATTCTTCTCCCATGAGTTAATTTTTCTTTGAGTGATCTTTTTGCAAACTAAGCCTTGTGCTTCTTTTTATACGATTAGTTTTTGTACCTTTCCAGTAAGGTTTTTCCTGGGTATTTAGTAGTATCCTAATGCTTCCTTGGCTACCTGGTATACCGAGTGTTTAATATGATTATAGTGATCTTGCACATTTCCCCATTGTATTTATTTATTTATACCACAAAAATCTTTACAATGAATAACAGTGATTATACATAACAAAAATTTAGTAATGTACAGAGAGACAACAATCCCCTGTGTGCAGTCTGGTTACCTTATAAACTAAAATAGAATATAATTAACATTAATCTAGCAACATTAAAATAAAAATTCTAACTGTTTTATTTAATCCATTTTTTCATTTTATTTTTGACTAGGTTTTTTTAAAGTGTTTAAATCATTAGGCAACTTATTAAAAGTTATTGCCTTAATGTAGCTATCCTTAATAGTTGAAGAATTTTTAAATTTAATAGAAAGTACATTGTAATGAAATCTAAGCGATAAAAGAGTAAATAGCTGATCAATACTGAGTGCTTTACAGTTAGTAAAAGATGTATTTTTATGTATTATCTTTAATATTTGATTTTGCACATTTTGTAATATATTTAATGTAGTGGGGTCTACACCTCCCCCAAACTATAATTGCATAATTTGTGATATTGTGGAAAAAGGCATAATATAAGATTATTAACGAATTAGTTTGCTGTATTTAGCCAATTTTCGAAAAATAAAAATGAGAGATTTTGTTTTATTTATTAAATATTCTGTGCGTTTGTTCCATTTCGTATTATAGTCAAAAACAACATCTAAATATTTACAACTCTCAACTCTTTTTTAACATTGCCCATTAATTTTTATTTCAGTAAGTTCTAGAACACTATCCATATAGGAACCGAAGGTCATGTAAACAATCTTATCTATATTTAATGATAGCTTATTTACAGTCAACCATCTAGATATCCATCCATTTTATTCTGCACAGCCTGTCATATTTTATCACTACAAATAACTGCTGTGTCATCAACAAATGAAAATATAATGTTATCAGGCATATTCATTAATAGATCGTTAAAGTAAATAATGACCTTGTCTAACCTTTTCCTATATAACTCTTTTACACTATCATATTCTAAACTCCTTAAATGAAATCTTTCTTCTTTCTAATCTTTATCATGTTCACTTATCATGGGATGTTGGTTGCTGTCTCTTGCTCTTCCAGGAAAGATCATTGTCATTTTTAACAGATGATGGTTCCATGTGGCTCCTCGAAACCCTATTACATCATGAACTTTCATTTGTGTTATCCGTTTTATTATACAGCAATATATTATCAATTTTAGTTCTTTGGTGTTCTGAGACCATGTGCATTTGTGAATCTCTTTATGCAGGTAAAACCCATTTAAGACATGTAGGTGGTTTTGTTCACATACTTATATTAGACTGGTTCCATTATTGTTAACTGTTTCTTCTTCATGTCTTCCAATTATCGTGTTATTATCTTTTCTTTCTACTCTACTGTTCATATCCCCCATTATTATTATTTTTTATGGTGTTCCTGTCTTCGTAATTTCATTGTTTAATTGTTTGAAAAATTCATCTTTTTTCCCTACTTCAGCGTTTGGAAGTAATTGCATATACTTCAAGATAGTGATTCTAAACCCATGTTCAGGTATATTCATTTGTATTAACTGTTCACTTATGGCTTCCCAATAAGATGTATAAACCTTCTTAGATTTTTATGTACCATTATGGACATCCCTTGTTGTGCCTTTTTATCTTTTAGTACTCTACTATAGAAGTGATAATAAAGCCCTATATTCTCTGATCCTGTCTTTTTTATTTTGTTTCTGTTAACACAGCTAGATCTGCGTTAGCATTTTTCAAGTCTTCCATTACTTCATTTATCTTTCTAGAGAATCCTTGAATATTCCAAGTACCTAAAATCTTTGTTTCTTTAGCTTGAGTCGTCTTCGTTTAATACATTCTCTCCAGGGCTAGTTTTTCCCTTTTTGGAAGTAACAACGGCTCTGTGGCCCCCAACATGTCAGCTTAAGAGCTTTTTGTGTACCCATATCACTTCACCTTTAACTGACTCCAGTGCCCTTAACGAGCTCTAGAATCTTGTGTAAGGAGTCCTGGTTGAACTCCTGATCTGGTTGTGGAGGTCCAAAGAGTCTCTTTCATTGGCCTCTAGGACCTCGTAGTCAAGGAGTATGTGTGCTATGGTTTCAACACCCCCGCCCGCACTCAGGCGAGATTTGTAACAATCCCACCTTATGTTGATGATTCCGGATGTGGCCGTGTCTTGTGATTATGGCAACGACCTGCCTCAGTGACCTATTAAACTGAATAAGCATCCTTGACAGGACAGGGTCTGATCCCGAGAGAAGGCGTTTTCCCAATTTTTGGCCAGGGATTTGTCTCCATCGATTGATGTGTTCATCCTTTGCTGATGTGTTCTTTACTGCTCCTTTTGCAGTTGTGTGTGTGATGCCACACGTGGACTCTGGTCCCACTAGTTGATCAGCAGCTTCTCTCTTAGCTATCATATCTGCTCTCATTTCCCTCAATCCTACAATGCCCAGTTGTCTATCCTAATTGCACCATATTATCATTTGACAAGATGCAGGGGGAATCCCATACCAACTTGGATGTGATTTCTACAGAGCTGAGAGCCTGTAATACCAGCTGGCTGTCTGTAATTATTGGAATGTCCTTACCTGTATTCTAATACAGGTAGTAAAGACTTCCTCTAATACTCGTTGAACACATGCTGAGATTGCACAGATCTCAGCTTGGAATACCATGCAATACCTGGCATTGAATGCTGCCCCATTGGTTTCACAGTATCTTCCATATCCAGACTGTTGATCATGCAGTGATCCGTCTGTGTACCAAACAGTTTGCCGACGTCACTTGCCACTTTCCCAGTCCTCTTGTGAATGGAGAAGAACTGTGAAAGGTCGAGTAAAACATACTGAGTGTGCATGCTATCAGGTAACATGTCCAATACTGAGTTCTTTCTTGACGAGTCCTTTCTTTAGAACTTTCTTGATGATCTCGGAGTGCCCCACCTCAAGGATGCTCCCCCTCCATTTGCCAAGATTACGAAGCCAAGATTACAAATAAAAAAACGATGGCTTGTCTTGCTTCTGACATTATGAAAATGCCGCTTCCAGAGGCAGCATGTTTAATAAGACCTCCAGAGCAGCTGTAGATGTGCTCCTAAAGGCACTAATGACCAACAAGCCTCCAAGCCGCTGCAAGCTTGCTAATTTGCTGCCTGTGTAGCCTTTGGACACCATACCAGAGAACCATATGTCATTTGAGGTCTGACAATAGCCGTGTATATCCAAAGGGCTACACTCAGCTTTAGTCCCCATTCATATCCAATAAGGCACCGCATCACTATCAGTGACGATTTTACCTTTAAAATTGCATGGTCCAGATGTACATTCCACGTCAGTTTCCTATCCAGGATCACACCCAGATATTTCACAGACTCTGAAACACTTAATCTGGTGCTTTCTAGCTATAAATCCTCCTTGTTCGTGGCCTTCTTGTTACTGAATGGAAAGACTGTTTGGAGGGATTGACTCAAAGGCTCTCTCTTGCACTAGTTGCTGATACATCCCAAATATAAATTAAATAGTCCTCCAAGTGAGTTAGGAAACTTACCTTGGACCATGATGACAATGTCATCTGCATATCCTTTTGTTTCAGCTCCATTGAGATCCTCCAGAGACGATCCACCACCAGGGTTCACATAAGAGGTGAAAGAACCTCCCCCCTCTTGCTGACAGCCCCGGGCTACACCTACCACCAGTCACCTGGCCCCGGCAGGATTGCACTTGTTTACAGTGCAACATGGGTCTATCCATCTGCAAACCACAGGGTCGACCCCACAACTTCGCACCTCATTATTTATTGCATCATGCAATTTGATAGTGCGTTATCAAAGGTACCCTCTTGCCGGGCACATTATCAAAGTTGCCCTCTAAAAAGACGCAAATTGCCGTCTTTCCTAGCAAGGGCATCCTCGACCCAGCCCACCCAACTGGTGTATGGCGGATTAACAGGACTTCCCCGGTTGGTATGCATGTTGATTTTGAAATGGATTTCCAGATAGAACCTACTTCCGTATATATCTATCTATCAGCCTTTCCAAAGTTTTTAAAATAAACAAGGTAAAACTGATTGACTTAAAGGCTTTTGGATGGGTGTTGTGATCTGGACGACCACGCTTTGGAATGAATACGACTCTGCTAATCCTCCAGGTCCATGGTGTGTTACAATACACCATGCTAGCCCGGAAGATATCACACAGTCAGACAAAAAGTGAGTCTGGTCCCCTCTGCAACAAGGCAGGGAAAATACTATCCCCTCCAGGTGATTTAAATTGGCTGAATCGCTATACAGCTCATTTAATATGAGAAACTGTCACAATGCGTTTATCTAACTTTCAGCCTTCCGAAGTTGCCCTTGGCCAAGAGCTGTTCTCAGTATCATTCCTCTTAATACAGTCAGGAAAGTGAGTCTCTAAAAGAAGACCCAACGTTTCTTTAACTGTTCTCGTATACTGTCTTGAGGCATCAAAAGAGTACCTACAGGATTTACAGGAACGGCGGCAGTCTTGCTAAACACTGCAATCTTGCTGCACTTCCCAGATTGTCCATCTCTTGGACGAACCTTATCCAGGAAGACTGTTTGGCCTTTCTGATAGCTTTCCCATAGTCGGTTAGAGCTAAGTGATGTGCCCTCCACTCATGGCTACGTTTTGCTACATTAAAAAGATGTGAGGTCTACATTAGCATTCATTCGAGATCTGTATTCCACTATTTTGCCCTACCTTTGACGCTCTTGGTGCTGACTGTGCAACTATCCTGATAGAAGTCCATTATGGCATCACCAATTTGTGACACCATACATTCCATATCTGCAGAAGTTCTTACCTTGTCCAGTGACTCAATCTTACTAGCAAGGTTGTTGCGATACTGAGTCCAGTCAGTCCTATACGGCATTCCAAAAGGACTCTAAAACCAGGTCAGCATCCAGTTGAAATTGAACATACTTGTGTTCATATATGCTACTCCTTAACCAGTAGTAACATGTTTTCGGAACAGGTTATATCAATAACTTCCTCTCTTGTTCTAGTTGTAAAAGTAGGTTTATTTCTCACATTTAATACATGTTATTTGACATAAGGAAACAGAGTAACAACTCACCTATTTGGTTAGTATCCCTATATTCACCATCCTACTTGGTGATGTGAGTTGGCTTCGCAGCCTGTCAGAAGATGTTTGGCACCAGCGTCACTATATTCCACAACAAACTCAAGCTCTCTCGAAGGTGGTATAGTATAGAGTCATATCGAATGTACAGAGAACTCATAAGTAGGTCCTCTATTCCGTCCCAGCTCACCTGAACCATTGTGATATCCCTGGAACAAATCCATTATTTGTAAACTATGTATTCCCTGACCTACTAGGATACAAGTTCTCACATTAGTTGAGGAATTACAATAGATTAACTTATATCTTGCATCTTCTAGCCCAGCTAACTGACCTAGGTGAATCACCATCTCTCAGCTTCCCACACTCTTTTTTGCCAGGAATGATCAGGGGTACCCCTCACAACCTGATTTATTAGTAGAAGCTATGGGTTTTCAAGATCCCAGCCTCACTATCTCTTAGTGTGCGAGAGCTGGAAGCACCAACTAAGATCTTAAGACTAACCTCAGCTGACGCTTCTCTAGTCTAACTTTCGTTTGGTTTTGTTGTTATTGTAGGTTCTTGCTTCATAACAAAAATCCCACTAATAGCTAGGGAAAAGTTGGTCCACCTGAACAGAGCCCCACCTGTCCAGGTATGGCTAAATACTTTAGAAGGGTGCGTGGTATACCAGAGGACTTAACCTGTTAATGACACGTCACTAGTGCCATTCATCTCTTCGGCACAGGTAGCTCTCACCTTGAGATAAGGGATTATTTTTTAGGGGTTTACTCCCCTAGATCCGACAGATTCTGTGTGGACCTCATGCAGTGCAGGACGCAGTTCTTCACTGCACTGGGACACAATTCATTTATGCGTACCATTCCGTCAGTCTTGAGCACAATCAGTGCTCCTGAGACTTGAATAGTAACGAGACATCCAACTGAGTGACTACTGCTCAGGTCTAGTTACTAGGTGTTACCCTCCAAGGCTAACACCTTACTAGGTGTTACTAGTTACTAAAAACCCTCCAAGGCTAGTTACTAGGTGTTTTAACAATAAAATTTTTCCGAGTATTGGGGAGTTAACCCAATGCCTCAAACCCTAACATGGTCGACCAGGGTTTGATTTCTAAGTATCTTTTTCCCAGATGTTGCTTTCTCTACCTACTCCAGATCTTTTTCCCACCTACTCGCCAGCATGCCGATTAGAAATTTCTCCTATCCACCACCTGTGGATGCACCCTCTATAGGTCAGGCTGTCCTGAGAGTTTTATTTTAAAACTAATAAAAATGTTATTACCTTAAAATTACATTTTAATTATTAAAATTTGTATGTCAGAAAACCTGTTTTCTCTGTAATGTTTTATATGAGTACCAAACAATTGCAAATAAATAAAACAGTGTATATGAACAGTCTCTAAAGAGTATACTTTGTTTGTTAAGTGTTGTAATTGGGCTTTCCTGACAGAAGATCATTCTGCGACTGAGTTTAACAAATATTTATTAATTGCTGTATTATAATATGAGGTACGTCCAGAAAGTAAGTTCCGTTTGGTAATAAAATTAAATTGTGTACAGATACAGAAAAATTATTTATTGCACAAAATTCTACAACTCTTAAACTACTTTTCCACATAACTGCCGAAATTTTGCAGGCATTTGTCATAGCGTGGCACATGTTTTTGTATACCTTCTTGATAGAAGTTTGCCGCCTGTGTCTTCAACCAGTTGGAAACATTTTCTTTCAGCTCTTCGTCATTGTTGAAGTGTTGACCGCCAAGGAAAGACTTAAATGTAAGAACATATGAAAGTCGCTAGGAGCAAGGTCAGGGCTATACGGAGGATGGTCAAACACGTCCCAGCCAAATCCCTGTAGGAGGTTTTTCGTCACATTTGCAGTGTGTGGTCGTGTATTGTTGTGAAGAAAAACAACACCTTTAGACAGCAATCCTCGGCGCTTATTCTGTATTGCGCGGCGCAATTTCCTAAGTGTCTCGCAATAAACATCTGCTTTGATTGTTTGACCACGCGGTAAGAAATCAATGAGTAAGATGCCTTTCCAGTCCCAGAACACTGTGCACATCATTTTTCGAGGTGTCAAGATTTGTTTTGGCTTAACCTTTGCTGGGGATGAAGTGTGCCTCCATTCCATTGATTGCCGCTTACTTTCAGGGGTATTGTAAGAAACCCAAGTTTCATCTCCTGTGACTATCTCCTGTGAGATTTTGGGAAATTCCATAGCAAGAGCACTAATTGTAAACTTGCAGTTTTCCTGGATCTTGTCATCAATCGCGTGAACCAGTTCTTCTGTAACCAAAGATGGACGCCCACTTCGTTCTTCATCGTGCACTTCACTACGTCCTTCATTGAACTGTCGGACCCATCTTCTCACCATTGAATCACTCATCGCATTTTGTCCGTAACTTTGCGAATTTGCCGATAAATTTCAATTGGTTTCACTTTCCTAGCATTCAGAAAACGAATCACAGATCTGATTTTACAAGCAGCGGGATTTTCAATCAACACCGACATTGTAAACAAGCACAACAAAGCGTACATGGCTGACAGCAATCTCAAAATGGTGCACGTTTCTTCTCTTTGATACAGAGTGTCTAGCACGCATGTGCGGAACTACGATTGCAGCGCTGCTGCGTAGAGAAATTGAAATGGAACTTACTTCCTGGACTTACCTCGTAATATGCAACTGCTGTATTATTAATTATTTATATAGTATCATAGGATAAATTTTGTTTTTCATATAAAGTGAATGTAATTAACCCTTGTTTTTTTTTTAGTTGTTATCATCAAATATGCAACAAAATGGTGAACATGACAGTGACGGAATATTAGGATTTTTACCTTCTGATATTCGAAAAGAAGTTAAACGAGGGAAGCGATTTGTAAGTTTTAAAACTTTGTAGAAAGGAGGCTATGTATTTTATTTTTATGAATAAAATACAACAAAGTGTACAAAATTTGTTATTATTACAGTTTATTTAGTCGTTTACCAATATTTATTTATATATGTATTTATGTATATAAAGCACTATATGACATTTTGAAAATATGGATCAACTCTTCTTCTCAAGTGCCCAACTTAAAATCTAAATAGGCAACAAGACCGTAAGCCTAAGCCTAAGTTAAAATACTTAACCATAGAAAGGTAGTGTTAAAAATACTTATGTTATGAGTAGTGACCCGTAAATTTGACGTACAGTTAAGAAACGTATGATCCTTTGCTAGTTCTGCTATAAAATGGTATATTTTGTTTTTTTATATTATTTTTATTTATTTCAGTTAAATTTAACATTTTAAAGAAACGGCACTAATTTTAAAAATATAAAAAATACTTATAAAAAACAATATTATACAAAAATGAAAAAGAACATTGTTTTTATAATTTCATGATTAAAGTTTTATTTATTAATATATTTTTCAGCTTAAAATTGCCTGTGCTAGTTTTAGTTTAATGTTTAAAAAAATATGGTTAAAGTAATGTAATAGCTCTAAATAACTAACTAAAATTTCTTAACATTAAACATAAGATATAAAAAAAAGGAATATAGTTTTTGGATGCAATTTTTTTTATGTGCATTTGGGGCAAACATTTCTTTGATGTTAAAGTGAATTGATGTTGCAGTGAATTTTTGTCATCTCTTTTTCCTAACATCGCAAAGAGCACAATATGTTCTTGTGCCCTTCTAGTCAGGCATTGGAACAACTGAAGTCTCCTACGACCTTCTCTATTGTTCTTAGGTCACGGTTTATACTTTTTTCATTGTGTCATATTTCTAGCCGAAGTTTTGATAGGCGTTTGTTCTAGGCAAAAATTGAGTGAGTGAGTGAATTGGATTAAAAATATTTGTGATTATTTATTTCATACACGTCAATATGACTTACACTACCTTTCTAGGGTTAAAGAATCAGGGCAAATACCTGCATGTTTAGGTTTTAAGGTAGGCACTTGAGAATAAGAGTTGATCCGTACTATCGAAATATTGTGTATTGTTTTGTATAGATGGAAAATGACCGAATAAAGTGTAATAATAACAAATATTCCATCAGTAAGTAAAAATTTAAAACAAGGTTTTTTAAGTGACTCAACAATTGTACCAGGTTCCTTGTGTCTTGCTATCATAACAAACTAAGGTAAATGGCTACCATTTTTATCAATGAAAGTAAATCCATTTTTAATATAATCATCAGTATATAGTCTTCCCTTTTGTAGGCATTTAGCCTTTTCAGTCCTACTACAACAACACACAAATTGTCATTCTCACTCTTTAATGAGCAATAAACAACACAAACATCAAGAATCACAACAAAAATGGCAGCTGACAGCTACACTCACATGAAGAGATGAATAGCACAACTGATAACATTGTTATGCATTATGCTGGAGGAGTAAGGATGACAAACGCAAAGCAGCTAAGTAACCTGTCTGACGCAGTGTTGCCGTTGTTATTACAGTTTTTTTTTTTTTTTTTTTCCGGCGAAAAACCGTTCAGGTTATCATCGCCGTGTTGTTATTACAGTGTTCCTAAATATACAACAGTTATCATTTTATTGCAATAATCATGTTTTTGAGTATGATAATAAAGGTTATTTTAAAAAGATAACATGCGATGACAAAACTAAATAAATTATTGTTCCACTTTAATTAATTTTTTTTTTTAAATACATTCATGCCTCCCCTAAAACTCTTCTATGTCTCCATGGGGGGGGGGTACCTCAGGTTGAGGACCACTGCTTGAGAGGATGAGGGTGGCCGCTATTTTGACCCCTAGGGCATCCATACTATTTGATGGATAAATTGTCTCTAAAAAATAGTCTGTGAGCACTGTGTGGTTGAAATATCAAAAACTCCTGTCCTCTAAATGTTATACGTTTGCAGGTGAAGGGTTTATTTGCAAAATCCTTTCTACTGAAAAAAAAAGAAAAGTAAATTATGAACAAATAACAGATAGATTCCCAACCTTAAAATTGTGCAGGCGAAATTGAGATGGGGTGGGGGCTAATAATTTCGTAAATTCAAATCATTTTTTTAAAAAGCATCCAAATTTCAATTTTAGCCTCCTTAAGAGCATTTAAAAACTACTTTTTACAATGTATTTTTGGAATACTAGAAATAATACTTTGGTCACTTGGAATGTCCTCCACTTGACTGCTTAACATCGACTGCTTGGGGGGGGGGGTCTTCCTCTTATGGAAACATCCCTTTAAAGACTGTGGTCATGGTATTCCTCCTCTCTTGTGTACTATTATTGGTCATTTTAATTTATTCATCTTGATTTTAAAATATTTTTGTAAAGAAAATTATTATCCAAGTAGCATTTTTTTAAGTTTATTATTTAGTAAACTATAGAATAACTTCTTTATTAAATACTTAAATGTAATTACTTAAACTAATTGTATGCAGAATTTTTATATTTGGTTAAGTGCCAAATCTTGTGACTGGCTAATCGGTCAACGAATTGGAATACAGTTGTGGTGAACATGACATATATCCCATGTGTGTTGTTATTAAAACCTTGTTTATATATGGCTATTTAGGCTTCATGTCAGTTTATTAAACATTATTTGTTTTTGAGAATTATTATCAAAAAACTGAAGTGAACAAATTTTAGTACATTTTGCTAAAACGCCTGAATATATTGTGTCCGCGTATTTCGACAGGTTAAATTGGGATGTTAAAATAATGCCAACCATGTCTAGATAAGTGTAGGCTGATAGGTTATGTTTAATTTTGTCGGCTTTTTGTATATTGTTTTATACTGTGTGTAATATTTTTTTTTAAATGAGTGATTATTTGGAAATTGTGAATTGTTATAATAAATTCAGTTTTTCAAGTTAATCTGTATTAAATATATTTTATGCAACACAATTACATTAAAATCATTCTGAAACTAAATTAAATTTAAAATAAAAATAATAAAATCTTAAAGTTTGTGAGATTGTTATAACAGGTTAATTAAATTGAATTATAATTGGTTACATTAAAAAAAATATTATTATAACATCCAATCAAGAAGGTAGACACAAAAAGATAGACAACATGTAATAAAAAATGTAAAAGGCTGAATATTTGTAGAAATATTATGCTGGACGGCCACCAAATGTTGAGTGGAACTGTGCTGAGCTAGCTGAGTTGAGGTGATTGGAATGAAGATGAATGGCAAGCGAAAGCAAGAGTTCAGTCAATTTAAAAAACACATTTTATCTTTTAAATCTAATTTTTTGGGCCTACTGTAACAGATTCTAGGGAACTACAATCTTTATATTTATATATATATATATATATATATATATATTTGTCCATACTTTATGCCCTCAGTATAGCACTGCTCTGCATTTGGTGTCCGCCCGGCATTACACTGCAATGGAACCATTCTAATGAATGCAGTCCTACTTAGTACTGACTAAGAAATAAAGTAGCACTCAACCTATTGAAGAACAAGCTAGGTTGTAAGAACAACTTTTCAAATAAAAATGTATTAATCACAAAGGGTTAATGTTTAATTGTGCATTTCCAAGACAGTTGACTTATTTAAGTTAGATTTTTATGAAAAATGTAAATTGAATGACACTGAAATAATATATTAAAAAAAATTATGTATTTTTACTCTTGCATTACAGCTTTGTACATACTGTCAAAAACCTGGAGCGACTTTAGGTTGTGATTTAGCGAAATGTGAATACATATTTCATCTTCCATGTGGTGTGAAAAACAATACCCTACACCAGTTTTTTGATACATTCAAGTGAGTCCTATTTATGTTATAAATGTTTAGTAACTTTAAGGTCAATTTTTCAGTCATAATTTAAATTTGAGATTGTTTAATTTTTAATTCAATGGCAAGCTAAAGTATGTTTTTTAAAATAATTTTAACCAAATCATGATTGTACCTATCAACAAATTCCCTTTAAAAGTAGGATATATGGAGAATAGTCATTATTTATAGGCTTTGGCCTTCGTCGTAAAAGACCTGGGATCATGAAATATGATCAGATTCAAGCCTCAAAAACCTTTTTTGAAGCAGTCTACAAAAATTGTGTAGTATTACATGTGTTAGGACTCTAGAATTCATAATTTGTGTCCGATGGCATTTAAAATTTTAAAACTAGATTATACTAATTTTAAAACTAAACTTAACTATAAAACTAAAAGGTGACACTAAATTGATTTTTGTAATAGTTTAGTTTTTACAAATAAATATAAATAATAACAATACAAAATAAAATTACAAACACTGTAAGATTAAAGTCAAAATAATACCGCATCATAATAATTGGCAATAACACAAAATAAATCAACTAACATGACAAAATTCAAAGTCAGAATAATGCAAATTCAAAAGATTCACAAATAAAATAACAAAACAAAGTAAAACAAGCATGATAAAGTCAAAATAATAAATAATTTAACTAACATTATATACCTTGCAAACGGAATATAGTAAAAAAAAAAAACGTTCCAAAGGTGTATTATGGCTGAGCAGCAAACAAACCACTATAACAGAACAAAACATCCTATTTGACTGAAAAGTAGATGGGCGGCCAAAGTCTAAATGCTTAATAAAATAGAATTATACAGGTTTTTAATTTTATATCCATCGTAAAATTTTAAAAAAATATAAAAAATAAATAAATAGAATATTAAATAATTTTACAGTTTAACTTTTAATTGAATTATTCTTATTGACAATGATTGTTGTTAATATTATTGATACAGTGTAAAACAAGACAAATATAGAACAACAAAAAGACAAAGAAACAAAATTGCTTTACTAAAAAAAAAAATCACTTTAATAAATTAACTTTAAGAGAAATTCTAGTTAGATTTACATTTACAAATGACTTAAATTTTTCATAAAGAAACAAACATACCATTATTATCATTGAAATTTTAAATATATTTTGATCGAAAAATTTATTGTGTGGCTTTGATTGATCAAGCTATACTTATTGTATTCCTTAAAATAAATCATTTAAAAAAACAAATAAACATAAGAATATATGATCCCTTTCAGTTATTAAACGACTAATATGTAATTAATTAATATTAAATTACAATCTACAAACTATAATACTTAATCTAACACATATAATTACTATTTATTTACTATTAATTTAAATTAGTTTTAGTTCGTTCACACAGGTCCTTAAGTCTATCACTTTATATAAATTCACAGTTAAGAAATATATGTTTTAAATAAATGTTTTGTTAATTTTAATATTCTTGGGGGGGCTGTATGTGCTAGTCCCATTCAAATTAATTACAAATTTTTGTAAACTCTAGTTTATGATTTTGAAAAATTTTAAGTTGGATCCTTTAAATGTTTGTGGGATGCAATAATAAAAGAAATTTTAATGTTACTTAATGGAATGTATTACTTACTTTGGTTAAGGCCGAGTTCAAATCTAAAAGGTGAAATCTGAACATTCAGGTTGAAAATATGACTAAGTTTAAATCTCACAAATCTTCAAATTGTTTTAAAAAATCTTGAAGAACACAAATCTGACTTAATATTTTATCGTCATAACTGATATTTCCTGATACTTAACTAATTTAATTTAATTATGACTTTGGATCACTTAATTAACAGTTACTGTAGTGACCGTAAAACACGCATGTCGTTCTTGATTGCTACGACATAAACTAGCTTAGTGTCTATTTTTCAAAAAAAAAAAAAATGTGCCCTTGCAAATTTCCATTTATAATGCCACCTATGAGGTGTGTTCAGAAAGTAACAGGAATTTTTAAATTTTGCGGGCTTGGAGAGTCCGATTGTCAAACATTTTTTTTATTATGTTAGTATACATGCCCTTGAAGTATGATAAAACTTTCAGCTGTTATCATTGTTGACTTTGTCTGTAACAGCCACTAAGGTTAGATGTGTTTTTATGAGCTCAGTGATTTTCGTTTGTTAAAAGAAATGGATCAAAGAATTTGTATCAAATTTTGCGTAAAAAGTGGAATAATTCAAGTGTAACAAAGTGTGTGAAATGTTAACAAAGGCCTATGGTGAGTCTGCTATGAGTAAAGCAAGAGTTTATGAGTGGTATAAGCATTTCCAAGAAGGCCGTGAAGATGTTGAAGATGACGAACACCCTGGACACCCCAGCATATCAACAACTGATGAATATGTGGAAAAAGTGAAAGAAATGGTTATGAACAATAGTCGAATCACAATTAGAGAGGTCGCTGATGATGTTGGCATATCAATTAGATCATGTCATGACATTGTTTCCAATGTGTGAAATGCATGGCAGCAAAATTCATTCCAAAATTGTTGAATTTTGAAAAAAAAACAGCAGCGAATGGAAGTTGCTCAGGAGTCACTAAATGAAGTCAGTGACGATGCAGAATTACTGAAACATATTATAACAGGTCACGAAACATGGGTTTACGGATAAGATATCGAAACTAAGGCTCAATCATCCCAGTGGGGGCATTCTAGCTTGCCAAGACCGAAAAAGGCTCGATAAGAGCGGTTGAACGTGAAAATTATGCTCACTGTGTTCTTCGATATTAATGGCATAGTGCATTATGAATTCCTGCCACCAGGTGAAACGGTTAATAAGGAGTACTACCTACAAGTTCAATGCCATTTGCGTGAAGCAATCCGAAAAAATCACCCAGATCTGTGGAAAAACAATTCATGGCTTTTGCACCACGATAATGCACCAGCTCACACTTCATTGCTTGTTCGTGAATTTTTGGCCAAAAACAGTACTGTAACGATGCCCCAGCCTCCATATTCGCCAGGCTGGGGCGAATACAATGGCTCCGTGTGACTTTTTCCTATTTCCAAAAATAAAAGAGAACCTTAAAGTGCATAATCTCCAATAGGGACTATTTTGAAGGCGACAACATCAGTGTAGAAAAATAAATAAATATTTTGTTCAAAAAATTAAAATTCTCATTACTTTCTGAACACACCTTGTATGTTGTCCTATCGGATATCAAAACATGGCTTGGCCAGATGGTTTGGGTCCTGAATTTTGCTGAAATTAAATTTATGATGTAATTTGAAACGATTATTTTGTCGAAACTGATTTAGCTGATTATTTCCTGATTTCTGAAGATTTAATTTAGTTTTTGTTCACATAATTAAGTTTATTGTTAGGCCATGTTACCTATATCTCCTGTCTGTTGCACCATGCTAAAATTTGCTGACATGATGAATATGTACCGGGTGCATGCTTGGCCTGTTTCTCCTGGATTGCAATATTGGGTCCAAGATGTCTTTTTGTTTATTAATTTCCAGCATATCCCTTTCCTAGCTCTATATTTTGACATTCGATGTATGTGAAAATAGTGTTTTTGTTCCTAAAATTTTGGTTTGGTAAGATAATTTAGTTGTCTCCATCTATTACCTTATTATTTTAAGAAAAGTAAATATGTTCTGGCTAGGCTATGTGCTGTGACATCATCACGTAGGAATGTTGTCATTAATGGCCTAAATGCATGCATTGTTTGTATTTGAGTTGTTCATAACCTGTCCTACTGTTTGAATTATGAATTGTTACAATTTCCCAGATATATATGTCAATTAGGGTTAAGGCATGTAAGATTATGATTTAATTTGAAGTTTTATAATAAGAATGTGAGAACAAATGTTGATTTGTACTCCGAAATATATTGTTCTACTGTATAAGCATGCGTGTGCGCGCATACACACATACATACACAGTATATATTGTTAAAAATAGAAAATCCACACCGCTTTTTATTAAAAAAAACCAAACACTTATGCAACATTTATTTATTTATTACCAACTTTTCCTTCATAAAAACATTTAGTTACATAAGAAGGACCTACTACAAGGGGCTTAGAATACCCGTACAAAGGTTGGTCCTCCACATACATAAAAAACATTTATTGAAGACAAAACATTTAAAACAAAATCATTTTTGTTTTGCATGCCATTCAGGACACTAAAAACTGTATGTACAGTATAAAATAGGAATGTGATAGGAATTACATAGATAATGTAAAGAGACCTCTAAACAGAAGAATAAATAAACACTCAAAGAACACATAATTAGGCCTAGTAGAAAAATAAAAAATAGTTGAAAGTATATTATATAGTCTGAAAATCTAAACTTCATTGGGAAGAGGGAAAGTATGATAATAACTTAATGTAAATATAAAATAATTCGTCTCCTACATTGAAATAACGGAAAACCATATCAAACAAACCAGTTTAGAAATAAGGCCTATATGGCTAATCCTTATTAAAAATTAACTTAAATTTGAAAATAAACATCATTTAAAATTTAAAAAGGCTAAGATTTTAACTGCTAGAGAAAAGGGGGGGGGGAGTCATTACTAGATCCCAAGTTAGAGGTGAACAGCAAGTGTCAGTGACCTTCATCAGGTAGACCCTCTTCATCTGGTGTTTATAGGTACAGACATCAGGCTGGTATTTACTGTTGTCTTGTAAACACCTTTTTTGATATCATATTTGTCAACTCTTGTATAGCGTTTTTGTTCTGCTTTCTTGGTGACTTGTGCTTTTCTGATCACATACTAAGTCTTAATTTTGTGTCTTGTTTGACCACTCAGGGATCTGCTCTGTTTTTTCTTAGTTTTTAAGTATTTACGTAGGCCTAGGCATCTCAACTAATATCTTACTATCACGTTTTTATTAAGTCACTTTGGGTTTTGTCCGGGTGGCATTTTACAATTGATTTTAAACTAACTTCCGGATGAGCTTAGAGGTTTAAAATTTTATATCATTGTAAACTCAATGACAGTACAATAATAATGGCTTATTTATAAATATTGAACGGTGCCATGGGCACTATTACTGAAATTTGGTTTTGTCCAGGTGGATTTCACAATCGATTTTAAACTAACTTCCTGATGAGCTTAGAGGTTTAAAATTTTATATCATTGTAAACTCAATGACAGTACAATAATAATGGCTTATTTATAAATATTGAACGGTGCCATGGGCACTATTACTGAAATTTGGTTTTGTCCAGGTGGATTTCACAATCGATTTTAAACTAACTTCCTGATGAGCTTAGAGGTTTAAAATTTTATATCATTGTAAACTCAATGACAGTACAATAATAATGGCTTATTTATAAATATTGAACGGTGCCATGGGCACTATTACTGAAATTTGGTTTTGTCCAGGTGGATTTCACAATCGATTTTAAACTAACTTCCTGATGAGCTTAGAGGTTTAAAATTTTATATCATTGTAAACTCAATGACAGTACAATAATAATGGCTTATTTATAAATATTGAACGGTGCCATGGGCACTATTACTGAAATTGTTTGGCCATTATTTTGGCGTGTTCAGATGTACAATAATGACATTCTGTTTGTTTTTCTTGCTATAGTTAGTAATGCTATCATAGTTCAGTGCAAGTCAGTTTGTTGCACTGGTGTGTTTGTTGGAGTAGTCTAGGCCAGCTTTAAGCTCTCGTTTCCAGTTGGGAGCGTGGGTTCGAACCCAACACTGGACGTGGTTTCTTATAGCGTTTTAGCGAGTTTAATAGAAACATAATTCGTTTTTGTTGTGAAGCCTATATTTTTTTCAAAACGTATATGTTTTAAAAAGTATTTATAGTTACATTGACTAGTCAAGGATTTGGCAGTATGCTAATGTTCTAATTTTACCTTTGGAAATTTAAAGTTTACAGTAAATGAAAAAATATATGATAACGACATTCCATTTGTTTTTTTTTGGTACTTTAAAAATAATTAACAAGACTAAAAAGTAAACAAAATAATTATATAAATAATTTTTTTTTAAATCATGTTTTTAAAAAGGACTAAAAAATATATAAATAAATTCTCATAAATCCATCAATCCATCGAGATTTATAAACCTATACAGATTCATAATCACACACAGATTGAATGCTTGAACGGAATTTGATCCATTTATAAACAATTGATGGCAAACGTGTGAATACACTCTAATGATACATAAAAGTCCATGGAAAATTGGATCACTAAATTTGTTTATTGAGTGACATATATATTTAGCTGTGAGGTATTTTCAGACATAGTGAAACAAAAATAAAATGTATTTATATACTAACATAGTTGATGTTGTAACTGGAAAAGAAGGTAAAAAAGACAGGACTGAGAAGTAAGTATGTCAGTGACCAGCAGGTAGGGTAGAGAAAACCCTTAGAAACACTAAAGAAATAATAGTAGTATAATTTTCCTTGTTACTATGGAGTTTCAGGAAGTGTGTTTTCAGTAAATAGTACAAAATTCCATTATTAAGTAACATTAAAAAAAAAAAAAGAAAAAATATACCTTACAGAAATTAAAATTTGCAGGCTATATTTTTATTCTATTTTGTTCAGAATATGTTGAAAATTATATATTATTTATAGTTTTTAAAGTAATATTTCATGTCTAATCCAGATCATATTGTCATCAACATAGACCAGTACAAAAAATACCAAAGGATTTAATACAGGAAGCACTTAAAGAAGGAGTAACAAAGTGTATAATTTGTTATGATGCTATTGATCCAAACCCTGTATTTGATACACTTTGGGCACCATGTTGCAAGAAAAATGCATGGTTCCACAGAGATTGTTTACAGGTAAGATACAGTAATGAATAATTGTATTGTTTATATAAGTTCTTTTATCATTATGTATTTTATAAACCATTTTAACAGTATAGCAAAATTGTTAACCTAACGGTTAACCCGGCCGATGTAATATAAGGACTTTGTAGGTCTAACTGAATACCACCACATGCCGATTACATCGGCGCGCAAAAGTTGTGTGAATACCGTTACAGGTTGATACAATACAGGCTCTGTTGGTATTAATTAATACCGCCAATCCGTGTGTTACTGGTTAGTCAAAACCACGATTGTAAATTGTCTCCAGTGACCAAATAATATCCAAATAAAAAAATGATGGTAAAACCGATTTTCTCATTTATAATCATAGTATTTTCCACGGTATATAGATACACGGTATGGGCCACGCACATGTCCCCCCCCACCACTTGCCGGCTGAAGTGCATCATCGGTTCAAGCTCAGACGTAGTGTTTAGCAGAAAACAGTTTGTAATGTTAGTGTTAGTAACTGTTTTATAGTAATTACAAGAATAATTCCATATACCTAACATTAATAATGCTGTTAATTACTTTACTTACTGAATTCGCTCATTGTCTAAACAAAAACTTTTTATTTTGTACAATGTTACGTAAGTTATAGCTTGAAAAATTCCAGGGTAATTTTTTGTTTGAAATTTAAAAGCACATCACACTATGAATTACGTATCTGCGGATTTTCCGTGGCAGTTATGTGGTTGGCTGTGAAAACGCACATCTCAAATAAAAAATTAACAACAAATTAAATAGCACATAGACGTATACCTATTATGTAAACAGTAAAATAAAACATACATATTTCTTAGAACTTATGTTTCACACACACACACACACAATATATATATATATATATATATATATATATATATATATATATATATATATATATATATATGTATTTTGTGTTTAACGTCCGACTATTGTGCACACTTGGGCTAATGCAAACGAAGTATATATATATAAAATTATTAATATTATTATTAATAATAATCTCCACAAACTATTTTTGATACCTAGTACAAGTTATTGTAGTTTACTGAGTTTGTTACTTGTCTTCCTTCCAGCATCAGTGGATTTATTTCCGTTAACTTCTTTTTACAGACTTATTTTTATTTAACTTCTTTTTACAGATTTCTTTTTATTTAAAGATTTAATCCTCATAAATGTATGGGTACGGACATAACAGGATATGGAAAATTCATCTACTGAAGAATACTTATTATTTAGTTTGTCTGCCAGATTTTTCATCACACCTTTTTCTTTATTTAGCCTATTTTCACCATGATAGTTCAAAAAGTCCCTTTCCATTTTTACCACGACGTTCAACCATTCTTCAGTAGGATACTTAAGGGAGCCTTTTGACAAAGTTGACAGCCAATCCCTTTGATTATTATGGCACTCATTTGTTGGATGACCGTATACAAAAGTTGAGATATGCTATATAGCCAGCCAACATCTAGCCAGGAGTAGATCAGAGTTCTCCTGTATATCACACTTCACATCATCTTCACTAGCTTGCAAGTCATTTAAGGCCAACTGTTCAAGCTCCTTCTCTTTGTAAGAAACCGCATCTATTTTGTCGGCTACGCTGGTGTTACTTACATTTAATGATTCCTCATTTTCTTTTACTGCATTTTGAATAAGACTGTCACTGAGAGTTACTGATTCATCATCATCTTTTGAGCAGTTTGCTGTTTTTATCATAGAGGGGGAATTCCAATTGAGCAGAAGAGACTTTATCCTTTGGCTTACAGCTGTGAACAGAGGATGGTCGTTGAACTTTCCAAAACCCCTAATCATTGAGAAGTATGATTCCAAGACATCTTGTTTGCACCTTGAGGTCATTAAATATGAATGTCTTTCCTTTTGTAGATCTATGTATAATCCTTTGGTGCTGGTTATTGAAATTAGAAACCCCTTTTGAAACGGAAGCAGATCCTTTCTTCCTAACACTCTCATTGATGAGCAGAGGTTATACAGTTTTGTAAGGTCACTGTTTTGTTCACCTAGGTGCATCCCATAAGCACTCTTAAACTTATTAGGATGGCTAAGAATACGGGAATTGAGCACATCAAACCCATCATTTATAGATTCTAAAAAACATTTAACATGTTCCTGATCCTCGTACAGGTACCCAACAGCCAATGCCTGATAGTAGTTCTGCTGCCTTTCGAACGTTCTGGCGCTCTGTTCCTTGGACAAAAAAGTGATTTGGAGTAACTTTATATGCAAATTTTAAATCATTATTCTGTGCAGAAACTATTTTCTCCAAAATATCCTTTTTCACAATTTTACCATCACTTAATATATATCCTCAACCAACAGATGGTTTCTCATCAACTTCAACATGTGTTGAACATCACAGAATCCCCAAATGTGACGCTCAGCATCAGCAGGGTTTGGAATATTTGTGTGGTTTATTCGGATTCCAAGCTCTAAAAGAAGTTTTTGGTTTGATGGACCCATGTCAACAACGAACCCACGAACTCTGAAACCTGTTTCCTCTATTTTGGTAACTACATCATTAAATAAAGCTTTATCCATAGATCGGTCAAAATCATAAAATACAGGCTGCTTCCATTTACCCATTAGACACCTTACTACAATAACTTGGAACATAATTGTGCGGTCCCCGTAAAACGTCTTGTACACTATTGTAACAAACGTCAGATTTTATTTTCATTTTGTCATAGCTTAATATGACATCTTTTTCAGCTTCAGTAAAAACATTCGCATGAGATTTCAGAAGATCAAAACTAATATTAATAAAACCTGGTGATATTTCAATGTTTGATAACCTTGATGTTCAATGCTTGATTGTTCTTTCACTGGGTAGAGGATATTTCAGATGATTTCTTACAAGTCAAAAGATTTCTTTGAAATGCAACGTAAGGTGTCGGCTTTGGAAAAATCTTCGGATGACTAGTTAGAGCATGCACCTTTCTCTATCACTTGAATTTGATTATCAGAAAAAATATTCTTAAACTTGGTAACATTGTTTTGTAAAGCCACATTTTTATTTTTAACCGAGGCAAGTTCTTGTAATGCAAGTTGAATTTGTTCTTCAAAAGTAAATTTTCATTTCTTAAACATTTCATTTCTTCTACAGAGGCATTATTTACAATGATATTTGTATTAGAATTACTGACTATGGAAGGGTGGGTTTCATTTACAGAATTACACGTTACAATTGCACCAACGTCATTTCCATTTACAGGTGATTTTCCTGGTAGATTTACATCGGACTCGTCAGTAAGTTTTTTTAATGTTTCTTGGTTTTCATGTTTTTTAATCCTTGCAGCTCGTTCAGAATCAATACATTTATTTTCAATAGTGGGAATGTTAAAATGTGGAATGGCACCGGATTTCATTTAGGTTTCGTATTTAGTAATTCGGACTTAAAATCCCTTTCGAAATCATCGTCATTAAAATGAAGTGAATAGACTTTAACATTATCAAAATTAAAATGATCTGCTCGCATGAACCCACGCTTTTCTCAGGCCTTCGTCTTTTGGAATTCTGTGAAATGTAATTACTTTTCCTTTACAATTCTTATCATTATTATAGCAATTGGCAATCGCACAACCAGTCATTGTTATGCATACACAATTATACAATAGCAAACAAAACAAATTATGTATTTTTTAGGATTCAAAACACAGGCTACTTAAATCTTTTCTTACACTTATTAAACCTCGACCACAAAACACAATTATCACCTTTTATTTAAAACACCTTTTATTTATACAAAAAAGACCTTTTACTTAAAACACAACACTCGCATAAGCACACCGAATCTCCAACTACATTTAGGGAACACCGTATTGTTAAACGGGAAATTACATAAAGTAGCAGTCACCATAAATACAATTGTATTTACGGTGGTAGCAGTGAAGAGTTTGATCCAGTGACGTCACACGCGCGGTAGTCTACTGCGCACACCCACCGTGGCCCATACTGTGGTATTTTCATTTGATTTTTGTCTGAAAAAAATACGACTTTTTTAATTTAGTGACATAATTATGAAACTATTATTCTGAAAAAAGTACACCTGCAGATTCTCTGAACTGATTGTGCACTATTGTCAATCACATTCACGTATTTATTTGACAAGGCAGTGTGTTGACCCGGCTATACAAGGAAACTATATTTATAGACATGCACAGTCCATTTGGTCCCTTCTCATTGTAACAATACAATAATAAATAGAACTAACCAATAATGTTGCGCTCACTGGCAGGTCAACAATAGTTGGCTTTATGGATTAATACTAATAGAATATGATTGTAGGTGGTTAGACACGTGATATTTGATAATTAAATTATTTTTTTTATATATTATTTGTCTATTACATATTTTAATATGAAAATATGTGTGTATTGCGTAAACTATTACCTAAAAATAAAAGTTAATATTTATTTGGCCCATCCCGTCCTTGACCTGAATTGTAAACTTGGCCTGAAACAAAGTCAGGCTTTTCAATTTGGCCCAACCAGACCTGTAAAATTCAGGCCCTGCAGACCCTTAGAAAATAACTGTCCTGAACTCCAACAAATCCCATAGCTAGCTGCAGAACATCTTTATCTGGATTTATAAAAAAGATCAGTTCACAAGTTCATACAAAAAAAATCTTATAGGGGACTCGGTCGATATGGCTAGAGCACCAGTCAGTCTGCTGCATCTCTGAACTTCACACATTAAGGTTCTAGCCACAGTTACTTCCATTACTTTCCCCCCTTACTGTTAACATCATCCCTTGTCCTCATTAGTCTAACTGGTATAAAGTATGAACAGTAAGTAAAAAAAAACTTATAATGATACAATAATTTAACACTAACGCAAAATTTATTCTGTTTCAGGAACTTGCATCAAGTGCAGGGTATTTCTTTAAATGTCCTTTATGCAATAATAAAGATAAGTTTCGTTTAGCAATGCGTAATTTTGGAATTTACATACCAGAACAGTAAGTTTTATCTTGAAATTTATTAATACAAACAGTAGAATTCATGTAAGTAAATTCATGCAAGAATTTACATTCTTGCAAATTAAGTAGGAAAAAAAAACAAAACTCCGATCCTAGAAATTGTTTTGATAGTTAAAAATGTAATGGCAAATATTTAGGAATAAAAACAATTATTCCTTACGTAATACAGTACCTTAATTGCAATTTACACAGAGATGAACGAGGTCTTGTCAAATCCAGTGAGTTGAAATTTTGTTTGTCTTAAAACTCAACTGACTAGTCATGATGAACATACTAAACACTTCAGTAGTAACGTAACAAATATAAAAATGAGTAGCAACATGATAAAAATGTGAATACGCTATACATGCCAACTTAAGGAAACATGACAGCGAAAAATTAACTAAATAAGACAGAAAATTTATTAAACTGTCCTTCATTAATGTATTGAAAATAATAAAGCTATGTTTGCAAGAAAAAGATTTAATTAACGAAAATTATATTTAAAATGGTTGATTGTATATTGTTTTATGTCGACTGGTACAAGACTTATGAAGATTAAAATGGATGAATATTAACTGAGCACTTTTGTTATACATATTGTAAAGAGATTGTCCCTGTATCACATACCAAAAGCATGGTTACTCCAAGATGAGTTAAAAGTCAACTAAGGAACAGTGTCAAATGAGTAATTAGGGAATAGATCCAGTAAGGATTGGCATGTTTCGTTTTGAATTTGCACGATAGAACCTCATAAGTTAGCCCCTTTAACTCGGATCTCCAGATAACTGAAATTTTGAGTAACTGAAAAAAATATGAAAGAAGACTATAGATATTCTTATTGATGTATTTTGTGAACACAATTAAAGTATTTTTGGAAGATTGCTGTCATTGGACATATTTTTGTAAATTGTCTATAATTTATTCTAGGAATTTTGTGGATGAAATTGTGGGAGAGGAAGATGCAGCCTATTCCCCATCACCATCCTTATATGTTATTTTGTTTTTCTTATGAATTATTGCTGTTGTTGAATTCTCTCATGATATGTATGAATTCCTAGAAAAAAAAATTACAGAAGTATTTGGATGGACTGTGGTGCTAATAATTTTTCTAAGAATTGGAGTGATGTAAAAAATAGCATGATTGTTTGTATAAATTATGTCTGACCTTACTATCTACTACAATAGTGAATTCATTTGAATTGTGTTCCAAGTTCTAAACAACTCGACATCCAGTGATTGACATGTGACATTTAGTGTGTTATTTACTGAGGTGTATTATGTGAGGTTGTAAATTGTTCATAATGATGATAAATTAGAAACATGTTGTTATAAGAAAGGAAAAAGTAGAAGCATTAAGAAGAATTTCTAGGGCTAAACGTTAAAAAAAGATTGTTTTGGTGTTTGGTATTGGAATGCCAATATAGTTGGAATGGAAAAAAACAGGAAAAATATTGAAGATTTTTCTATTAAAATAATAGCAAAAGATAGTGTATGTAATAGGAGTAAAGCTAAGAAAGCTAAACATGAGACACTGGATGAAGCACTGTTTGTATGGTTTTGTACCCTAAGAAAACATGGTTTATCAGTTTCCAGATCAATTATACAACAAAAAGCTTAGTTTAAGTAAACAGTTGCCTGATTGAATTGATGCAAGTTTCACTGCCAGTCAAGGCTGGTTAGACAGGTGGAAAGAGTATCAAGGTGTACACAAAAATAGGAAAAAGTTTGACCAGTGATAGTAATGCATTTAACATATTTTAAAAAAGAGTTCGCAAATATAAGAATTTAACTGTAGACCAAGTCTACAGTGCCAATAAAACTGATTTATTCTGTCGGTTGTTAAGTAAAACATTAGCCTTAAAAACATTAGAAAAATTGGCAAAAGGTTATAAAAGAAGCCAGGATGACCTTACTATCATGTCACTAATACACTAATATGTCCATCAAACGTAAATGTCACACATCCTTTATTAGGGAAATTAATCCTTGAGCCCTGAATAACGTAAGACATTACTGGTTATATGTCAATAAAAAAAAATTAGTTTTGTGCCAGATGGGATAAAATATTTGAAAAAGTGCAGTTTTTTTAATTAAAAGTCATTCTGCTAATTGAAAATGTACCAACAAATTTAATAGCTGATGTATTGGCCAGTGGGAACATTAAAGTCAAGTCCACATGTAACTGTCTTGGTGCAACCAATGGATCAGGAATATTGTCTTTGACAATATCAAGCGAATCTACAGACAGCAGATCTTCAGTCAAAATAGAAGATGAAGGAATTGTGATGTGTGATGTAGTCTTTAACAACAGTAGTTGTGAATTATATAAAGGAAGTTTGTAATTTAAAAATGAAATAATCTATAAAACCCTTGGTCCATTAGGTTTTTTAATTGTGCTATTTTTTTATATTATGATAAGTCTTTAATTTACATGTGCCTTATACTTCTGTTCAATGTTTCTTATGTTTGTCCTTTTGTTTCTTGATTTTCTGTTTGTGTATTTTTTCCTTGGTTTTTATAAATTCCCTTTATTTACAAAACTAAAGTACAACAGAATATAAAGTTTGTTGCATATATATTTATTATTTTATTTAACTAGTTAATAACACTACAGCTGTGCATGCTAGGTTATATTATATATCAAAATTGCAAGGCAATCTCTCGGGAGCAGGGAAAAATAAGTAAAAGTTAAAAATTATATTTAATGTTAATTTTTATGAAATGCATTAGTTTAACATGCCGTATAAGAAACAAAATATTTTTCTTATTTAACCCTAGAATACTATCATCGTAGCTCTGATGTGTGGTACAGACATCTTGTTTTGTCCCAACTACACTCTAACCTTAAACCCAGCTAGCAATGCTTCCAGCTATCAGGGGTAATTAAGATAGCATGGTGATAAATGGGTGTTGCATTTATTTAGTATCAAGTTTTTTGTTAATTCTTCCATAACACATAAATGTTATTAGTGTTAATAAAAAGTGTAAATATTTGTAAGTCGTTTTGTCGTGTCTAGTGCCAAAATATTTGTAAATACAATTTTTTAGTTGAAAATTGAAAAATATGTGACAAAACGATATTGTTCTATGATGATATAATACAGTTTGAAGAGTATGTCAGTGATGAAGATTTGGTGGAATTTAAGGATAGAAGTAGCTGTTTATGTGTGATGAGAATCCTGAACATTTTACAAAAAAATAAAATCCAGAAATAAATTATAATAGTGACATAGATGACAAAATTGCTGCTTTAATAAGAAACTTTGAGTGTAATACTGACAACTGAAGAAAAAAGGAAAGTAAGGAAGCAAGTAATTTAAAGAATAGTGGCACTGGTAAAAAAATCAAAAAAATTTAAAAAGGATAGCAATACTGGAAATTCGGAAGAAATATTTTTTGTTGTTATTTTAAGGTGAAAAGCACATTAAGGCTATTATCACCTCCCTAAATGTAAGTGTGAGTGTAAAGTGTTAAAGTCGCAAGTGTAGTGTTGTAAATGTAAATGTGTGTTAGACTCGGGTACCGTGAGGGACGTCTAAATCCTCTCAATACGTGCAGGTAGTCTGCACCCCCTGCGGTGTCAAGATGTATATCAAAAGATTTTACAAACAAATAAAGAAGTCACAAAAACTGGTTCTTCAGAAAATATTTTTTGTTGTATTAAATGTTTATTGTATTAAATCTTTTGCAAAGATTTAATGTTAATGATTTCTAATGAGGGATCATTGTTTTTTTTCTGTGTTACTAATTCAGCATTGTTCATTTCCTAACTGAAACAGTGTTTGACACAATTTCTCTTATGATAAATATTGTATAACAATGTCAGAAAGACGATTCACTTTTGTCCTAGATTGTCTTTCGGTGTGACGGAAAAAACCAGAGAACAGCAAAAAGAGCAAATCAAGCTTTGGTCTTTTTATAAAAATTTGCAAGAAAAATTATAAAGCAAGCTCTGATGTTTAGGTATTCAGGAATAAATGCTCCTTTTGTATTTACCATTGATAAGCCTTTGGAAGAAATTGTATTTTTCATATGTATATACCCAGCAGACCTTATAAATATGGATTGAAGATAGTTAGAATGTGTGACAGTAGCTCCAAGTATATACTTGTTAAGTGTAGTTCCATATTTAGGAAATGGAACAGTTCCTGCAAAAAACTGATTTCTATTAATTAAAACTAGTTTAATTATTTTAAGAAGTAATAGTAATATGACAACAAATTATTAGTTAACAAGTATATGGCTGCCCGAACATCTAAATGAATGTCACATTACAACTATAGGTACAATAAATAATAGAACTACCAGATAACTTAAAAAATAAAACATACAAAAGTCATCGTATCATGTTATTATTCGACAATAATTAGCTTTTGTGTACTAGAGTGCAAAGAGTAACAAAATTATAAGTTTATTATCAAAAATACCTCAAGACTACTGTAAATGAAGCTACATATAAACCTGAGGTCATTATGGCAAAACGTAGTGACATATTCTATCAAATATGTAATTTTGCAAACTGTGTTCAGATATTTTTTTAATAATATGCTTAACATCACAGCCTTCAATGGCTCTATCAAGACATAACTTCATGATAAAACTTATTGTAAAGCTGTGTTTACAATGTCAATGTGTGGTAGTTTCTCAGTTACAGTGAGGAACTACCAAATATATCTCAAGATCTAAGGAACAGTATTCACGAGGTCATGAGAATTCAACAAAACAAGAGTTGCAACTGTTTATCAACAAGGACAATAATAATGGAAATACTGTATCTTTTGTGATTGGAAGAAAAAGGGAATGTCAGCAAGTTACTGTGATTGTGGCTATGTGATCTGTGGTGTCCAAATAAAAAATGCCCTGACTGAGTGTATAGGTTATAAGCATCTACTAAAAAAATCAACAGCCCTTACCAATTAAATATGTTACAGTAAGTGTATGGTGAATGCAGGTTAACGTGTTAACTGTAGTCAACTGTATCTGATTAAGAAATTCTGTTTGGTAATAAAAATTAAAAGAAGAAATTTTTTGTAAAGATATGTCCTGCTATATGTAAACTATCTATCTGTATGTCTACTAAAAAAATCAACAGCCCGTACCAATTAAAAATGTTACAGTAAGTGTATGGTGAATGCAGGTTAACGTGTTAACTGTAGTCAACTGTATCTGATTAAGAAATTCTGTTTGGTAATAAAAATTAAAAGAAGAAATTTTTTGTAAAGATATGTCCTGCTATATGTAAACTATCCCCTGACCCTTTCCAAAAAAGAAAGTAAAAATAATAATATTAAACTGTGCAAACATATCCATACTCATCACTATTACTCATGCCTTCGTATTAGCGCCTTCATATTTTTTTTATTGGTTTCCCTTACAAAATTTTATAAAGTTAGGACATATTAGCTATGTTGTCAAATAAAAAAAATCGAAACTGCATAGAGAGGTTGCCAAGAAAAAATACACATACATACACGATTAGCTAGTTAAATAGTACATAAATATCAAACTACAAGTATTTAATTTAGACAAAAATTTGTTGATAGGAGTCATTGATGTCCACAGCAATTTCCTTTCTTTTCTCCTTTATTTGCTTTGTTTTATGATTGGCAACAAGCTTTACATTCTGTTGCAGTAGTACTTCATTTTTTGCTTTAAAAGTGTTTATGTTTGCAGAGACGCTTCATGGGAGTCCGTGCCTAATGCATTCGAAGACTTGTATCATCGGCATGATTCCTGTGATGCGAAAAAATGTCTTTGCCCACAAGGACGTAAAGATAACATATCAGGAACGTAAGTATGTAACTTTTTTTTTTATTTTAAAGCGAAAAGCACATTGAGGCTATTATCACCACCCTAAATGTAAGTGTGAGTGTAAGTGTTAAAGTCGCAAGTGTAGTGTTGTAAGTGTAAGTGTGTGTTGGACTCGGGTACAGCGAGGGACGTCTAAATCCTCTGAATAGGTGCAGCTAGTTTATGTAGTCTAGTAAGGGAAAAGATGACCTGTTTTATGCGAGATGTAGCAGCAAAAAATGGTCAGACAGTTGGTAAACAGAAAACAAATACAAACTTTTTCCGTAACTGTTTTGACATACTGCTCTTTATTACTGTAGTGAGATTCTGTATGCTGTTTAACCTTTCAGTACAATACATTTAGTAATAATATATGTAAATCAATGTTTTTTAATGTATTCAATTCAATAGTTTCAAACTTTTGTAATGGTTCTCCGTGTAATCCGACTTTCCCGCTAATTCAACCCGGCTGCGTCCGGTTTAGGTCGGATTAGGAGACTACTGTACAAAGTTATTATTATTAAACGTACTTTAGAAAACATTTTACAAATATTTTCGTATAGTTTTTGACGTATAAAACTTTATTCTTTAAACAATCAGCAAGATTTCTTGAAAAACTTTGATAGAATTTTTTGTTGTGATAAAATATGTGCTCACTCATGGAATTTTAAAAAATATTGCCAGTCTATTGCCAAAGTCCTGCACATTTTATTCTCCTCCCCCATTGGTGAAAACATGTTGTTTTTGAACCTGTTAATATTTTCCTGAAAATGTTGCTTGATGTAATACAAACATTCCAAAATAAAAATTATTTCATATTTGTTTTAGTAGTCAGGAATGTTGGGAAGTTTATCTATGTTAAACTAAATCTTGACATATACTAACAGGTTTATCTATGTTATTTCAACTTAATATTATTATACACATTTAAAAATATATGCTAATTAGTTTATTTATACTATCATAAATTTTGTTCTTGTAAGTATGTTAAAACTTTTCTTCTATCCATTAACCAAAGAATCTGTTAAGATACCATTGAAGTTCAGATCATAATAAAATGTAACAAGTCTGCTGAAACCATATGGTCTCATGCGATCATTGTTACATTCATCAGAAAAAAGGCCAATAACTGCAGGAAGGATCAAATTCTATAAAAGTTTTAATTTTGTTTGCCATTGAACTCTCCAGCTGGTAGTTATGAAGTTTTTACTAGATTTGCAGCACTTTTTTTTAAAAAAAACTATTAACAATTTATACTTTTGACGGGAAAAATAGTGTTTTATATATCATTATTTTTGTTTTGTTCTTGCTTTGTACATTGTAACAATATCATCAAAAGTGATATAATATATATTTTTTTTAATATTATAAGGAGTGCGTTTTGCAAATATAATATTTTAGTTTTACAACATGAAAGATAAATAGATACAAACATGGAAACCGTGTTTTTTGCAACAATTGAGAGAATTTTTAAATAATTTGAGAAAACATGTATTTTGCTTTACCAAAATAAGTAATACATATAGTATCAGGAAATTATATTATACTACTTATCCATATACATCCTTGATCAATAGGCATTTGCATAGATGAATACCGAAGAGTTTTTCAAAATTGTCATAAGCATACAGTGCATAATATAAAAACATTTCTCTTCCTTACTATATATTAGGATACATTATATTTACAAAGAACTTTATCTTAATCAGAGACCACCCTATCACACCCTTTCTTTCTCACAGAAATGCTCTCAAATAGTGTTGGAATTTCTTGTAACTAGGGTCTGCGGGCTGAGTTTTTTAGAGTTCGGGTCAGGCCGGGTCGGGTTTTTTTCGGCTCGGCCTTTTTGGGTTGGGTAGGGCCAAACAGTTAAATGGGAAACCCATCACATTTTTAGCTAGGCCTAAGTAAAAAAAAAATTAGAATTAAAATTTTCTTTATTTCATATTTAATTCTCTGACCGCCACGGGCCGATTATATCAGCATGCAAAAGTTGTGTGAATACTGCAACGAACTGATATTATACGAACGAGCTCATTGTGTTCAATATTTTCATTTGATATTTGTCTTTGAAAAAATTACATTTTTTAATTTAGTGACAATCATGAAACAATATACATTCGGAAAAAGGATATCTGCAGATTCTCTGAACTGATTGTGTACTGTTGTCAATCACAGACATATTTATTTGACAAGGAAGTGTGTTGACCCGGCCCGATGACGAAACTATATTTGTAAACATGCATAGTCCACTTGGTCCCTTCTCATTGTAGCATCACAATAAAGAAAACTACTAACCAATTATACTGCAGCCACTGACAAGTCAACAATTGGTTTTGTTGAGTAAAACAAATAGAATGATTATAAGTGGTTAGACACTTGACCTTCGATGATTAATTAAATTATATTATTTGTTGTTTATATTATTTGTATATTACTTATTTTGGTAGTGAAAATATGTATGCGTATTGTGTACATTATTGCCTAAAAATAAAAGTTAATATTTACTTGGCCTGACCCATCATTGATCCGAATTGTACGCTTGGCCCAAACCGAAGTCAGGCTTTTCAATTGACCCGTCCCGACCCATAAAATTTGGGGCCCCGCAGACCCCTACTTATAACACAGTTTATGGATACCTGTATTTCAACCAGGACACCAAAATAATTCCATCCATTTTCATGCACACAAACAACATATACTTTAAGTTTTTTTCCAGATTGGTTAGGTCCAGGTCGAGGTTCATTTCTACTGGCGTCATCAGCTGAGGATGGGTTTACTTGTTTGCTTAAGAAACATATTTTCAGTAAGAAAATCTTTTCCTTTCAGTGGTTTTCCAGCTGTTATTTTCTGTGTAATAATATATATGCATTTAATAAACACATATCTAATAAACTAAAAAAAATATTTTTTCCAATATCTTCGAATGGGTCTTGTACATGAATTATGGAAAAATTGACTTGTCCTTAGTGTATACTGCCCTCACTTTCTTGTACTTATGTATAGCAGTGGGATTGTTTTACTGCTTGCAAGCCACTCTTTTGGCTTTGGACTAACTTCTCAATGCGGCAAGTGGTAGTTAGCGTGTACACGGGTATCCTTGCAGGCTTTTGCTTGTATCCTAATAAAATAATGTTCTCTTTTCTGTAGTGCATACTTTCCAGAGCTTTTAATTTGCATCTTTTATTTATTGTTCCAGTCAATTATGTTTTCTCTTTGAATAATCTGCTGGCCAGAGGTACCTTTATATAGAAGTTGTCTTTATAAGCATGGTACTCTTTGTGAGTTGACACGCATAGCATAGCAATTGCCTGTAACAATGTCAAACTCATAGTTTGACTAAATAATAGAATATGGTGAACTGGATCTATATACCAGTGGTTAGCAACATTTTTGTCTAGTAATGCCTATAATTATGATGATTCCACATTTCTTGTTGTTACAATTTTCCATCTATTAAGAGTTAGGTTTTATTTGCCTTTTTATCTATAATATCATTTACATGTGTATTGTTTTCTCGTGTTATATTATGTATGGGGCCAGGTGTTATGAATAAATTGAAGTAATCTATAGGATTATCATTGATGGGACAATTGCAAGGGTTGCTTGAATTGTGCTTGAATTTGTCTGATAAACTCTCATCTAAGTTTCTTTAGTAGTATTGTTAGCTCCTGTACAATCCAGATTATTGTCGTAAGTGCTAGGCCTCTCAGTATTTGTAGTTACTGGCTTAGTAGATCTAGTGCTTGTGGTTGTAGGACTAGTTGTAGTGGAAACCGAAGTATATAATTTTCATGTGAATCACTAATATTCTATGGTTGGTGATCAGTTTCATTAGGAGGGGGTAAAATATCTAAAATGTTATGAAAAGATTTTTCTGACTCATTTTTGTCAGGAACATGTGACTCACTGCTGCCTGATGAAACGTCTGGTCCAGCAATACTACTATGTACATCCCTTCCTGCTACTCAAGCATCACTATTATGCCTGAATTATTTATAAGTAACTCTAGTATTTCATCATTGTCAGTACTGTTGTCCAAATCATCTATACCTAAATCCCAAGTCAACTCGCTTAAATCAGATTAGCTATCTCTGAAGTGTTGTCTTTCCATGTCTGTACAACAAAATAAACCACATATATTCTTGAACACAACAATTCGTAAAACACTAAAAACTACTAACACACTGAATAAACTAACAATGCACACAAAACTTAGCTGTCAGTCGACAGTTGACTAGCAGTGGCAACCTTCTAAATGTCAAGCTTTTACAGCTGACTATAAATTTAGTTGTTTATCTATAGGACTGTCTATTTTGGATTGTAAATAACTTTAACGTAGACCTAATTTGCAAATTATGTCAGGATTGGTGCAAAACTCTACGCTTAGCAATTGCAAAGTTGTTCCACATTTAACAGTCTACTTTTAACAGACTGGATTTACGGACTGTAACGAATGAACATAAGGTTACTGATGATCATAACCCTTACAACAAAATCTGTCATGCAGGTTGTAATGAATCATAACCCTTACAATGATTTGTTTTCGCCTGGATTTAACAGTCTTCATGGATTTACGGAAGACCAGGCGAGCTGGAGTGTCTGTAGGGCTCCCTGCAGACAGGAAGGTAAGCCGAAACCGTAGCTTTGAAGCCATGTGGGCTGATCAGCGGGCCAGTGACCAGTCCAGGCCTTAAGGTATTTTGCCATACTGGTACCACGGGTTCGTGCTCAAGCCCCCCGGGGGACCCCTAGGGTCATCCCTGGGTGCACGAGAAGGTGTTGGATTCGTGGGGGTAGTGGTGGTGTTGGATAGTAGATGTCTGTCTTCTTCTTTGATCTTCTTCTGTTAAGTGGGGATGGTGGTAAACCCTCGTGGTAGTGACACCATTTCCTTTAGCAATTTATTGCACTTAATTTAGTAGTAACTGTCTATTTTGGATTACTGTGTAAGTACAGAATTTGAGACTTATTTGTTTCAAAGGGATTGGATTATATTTTCACTGCTAAAAAGCAATTAAGTGCACCTGATATTTAATTCATTGAAAATCGGTGATTAATATTGCAGCAACAACTGAAATTCATTGATATCAGCTTTTAACAGTTAAATTGCTTTCAAACATAAATGGCCCAGTGTTGTATTACCTGCTTATACGTGACTTGATCTTTGGGTACAGCAGTCTTGAATCTAATGGGGATTTTCCATAGACCAGCAGATTTCACTTATTTACATGTCCATGTAAATTAAAGAATCCCTCATATAAAAAAATTGTTTTTGTAAAAAAATGAGGGTACCTTGTGATTCATTCCATCATCTCACAAAATTATACTCTTCTTTGAAACTTGTCTTAATTTAATTCATAAATCGTTTAGGCTTTAAAAAAAGGAATTTTTTAGTTTAGAATTTTTATGAACCATTGTGTGGCTTATTTCTTCTGTCAGTAGTTGATGTCTTCGGTCGACCATGTTGAGTTTTGAAGTTATTTGTTAACTGCAGACTGCGTAATTAACCCATTGGTAACGAAAGACGTATATTGCCCGTCCTTCTCTCTCAATGGCTTAAGTACTAAAGACGGGCAATGTCCGTCCTCTATTTCACTGATCTCTTTGCCGTATGTTTCTAGCCTAAAAGTCGAATATAGAAATATAAATCTATTTTCAATCTATGAGATATTTTTCCTTCGTTTATTTCCGTTGTTACTCGTTAATTTCCGGCAGTTTATTTGTGAAGTTGTGTACGAATTTGACAGTTGTAGAAACATGGCTTCTAGTGAGGAATTGTTTATTTCTTCGAGTGCATTTAGTGAGTTTGCTGGGGATATTTTAAATGAAAGTAGTTGTGAGATTAGTGATAATGAAGAGCAAGAAGTTATTGTTGAAAATGACAGTAGTGATAGTGATAACAGTGATGATGAGATCTGTGAAAATAGGCCTAATTGCAGACAATATTACACATAACCTACAAGTAAATGATTGGCAGTGGACTTCTAATCCAAATATAACTAAAATTCTGGTGACATTTAATAGGGAAAATCCACCCAACAAGCAAAGCAAGGCCATCTAGAAAGTGTAGAGTATGTACTGCAAAAGGAAAAAGGTCTGAAACAATTTACCAGTGCAAAAAATGTAGTGTTCCTTTGCATTTGGAAAATTGTTTTGAAATTTATCATAGTCGGACAAATTTTTGAAAAGGAAACAAAATGTACATAGTGTAAATATATAAACATAAAAAATGTTAATATAGTGTTAAAAGTGTTGGCTAAGTATGTGTTAACAATTACAACATTATGTAGGATAAAATTGGTAGGTTACTTGCTTTTATTATTGCACATAATCTTAGTGTAAACTACTGAAGAAATTCAGTACTGAAGGCCAATAGCATGTTAGTAAAATCCAGTTTCCAATGGGTTAAGAGGCGATCATGGTACAGTTCATTAAAGATATTGCAAACCTCTTTTTGTGTCTTCTTAACAATCACCATAACCAATAATAATCGATATTTCAATTCATTTTTTGGGGTTTTAAATAAGCCATAACTGTTCATACTATATATTTTCTTCTGTACAGTTGTAAAACAGAATTAAAGAATAACAGTCATTTTAACATTGTAATCAGTAGATATGAGCTTTGTCATATTTATTTGGTTAAAACATGTTTACATAGATAAGATCAAAACAACCCATTCAATAGTCAGTGTGGAAAAATAATCAGTTAACTTTTATGTAATAAAAATAGTATCGGTTATTTATTTATTTATTCAACCAGTACATAATAGTTTACAAACATAACATAAAATTCATAAACACTACAGAGGGAAATCCCTGTATGTAGGCTGGCTGTATATAAAATATAAGCTTAACACTAGAATATTACAAAAACAACTTAAAATTTAAAGCTATAAAATTAAAATAATATTTGCATTGCCATTGAAATAAACGAATAGGTAAGTTACTTTTACAAACAATCGCAGAAATACATAAAATGGTAATTGTTTATAAATATAAGTAAATATATGGTAATATAAATAATTCAACCTTCCTTTATTTGTTTCACCCAACTTTGGGGTACACCTGTGCCTTCCTCATAGCCCAGTATTGCTTCATTCGTTCTGATCTTGCTTTTCTTTCTTCGTAAGAGATTTGGATCATTTGCTTGGATTTGACTTTGCCTTGGAACCGTTGTTTCTTGTCCTTGGTTATTGTTTTGGCTGTTTTGTTCATGAGTATAGTGTCAGTGATTTGTAGTTCTGTTATGTCTTTCTCTGTTTCTCTAAACCAAAGTAGTTTGGCTCTAATATACATAATAATTCAATCATTAACAACCCAATTTAATAAAATCTTTTTCCTTGTTTTTGCACTTTGCACTAATGATTTGAGGTCATTCGGTAATAAATTGAAAGTTTTAAATAGCCTTGATAACACTGTGTTTGTTACCAACTACTTTGAGCATTTTTGGTGGAATTATAAGTTTATTCCTAGTTCTACTATTGGTTGTATATACTTGAGACTAAGAACTGGAATGCAACTGGATTCTATTGTAAATAACTGCAATAGATTACATGGTTTTCTCTCATTTGTAAAAAGATTATGACTTAAATATCCTAATATTTTATGCTGGACTGTTTGTAGTAAATTTAGGTTATTGTTGAAAGCTCCATTCCATGCAATATTACCATAAGCAATAATGCTGTGGAAAAAAGCATAATATTTTAAATATATATCCTCATAGTATTCATAGCTCATAGTATCCTTCAGTTTATAAAAAAAAACATATGTGAGGTAAGTTTTTTTTATGATGTATATGGTGATCCCATCTGAGTCTGAAATCGAAAAAGATACAAAGGTATTTACATACTCTTTGTACTTCAATATTGTTAATACAAATGCTAATACTTTTGGTTACACTATCAGAATAATTTCCAAATGTGATAAAAACATTTTCCAGTTAGAAAATAGACAATAAATTGTTCAGATTGTGTTAAAACCAGCTCAATCAGTGGATGATATAAAAATGAAGAGAGCTATAAAAAAAATGAATTATGACATCATAGACTTTCTAGGTCTCCGTATTTAGGATGGAGAATCAGTATTTTGAACACATTTTCTGTTGACATTTTTCTTAGAAAAATATTTAGACAATTATTGTTTCATTGGTTGTGTAAACACCATGTGTATTTTGTTCTTTTTTTCGTCTTGTACATGTTATTGAACCTAAGCAGACTCAAGGTCAACAAACTACTTGTCATTCATTTGCTTTCTTGTTTACTCATGGTTAAAGATAGTCAAGTGGTCTATATTAGCAGTCTGAACTAGTGATGTTGGTTGATATTTGGATGTCGGAATACAGTGGTACCTCGCGATACGATCTTAATCCGTTCCTGGACCGGGATTTGTATCGTAAAAAAAAATCATATAATGAACAATGTAATCTTATGTAATTTAATTAATTCGTGCAACGCCCCATATATAAACACCAAAATCGTCTATACGTAATAATAATTAGTCACAAAATAGTATATTAAGTACCACATACACACAATAAACATTTATACCACATTTATAAATTAAAATAACCTTATAAATAAATAAAAAATAAAAATAAAAATTAATTTCACTTACCGTAAAGTACTGTACAGTCAGCGAGGGTAAGCGAGGCGACGGAGCAGAGCTCAGTGGAGATGGTGAGGAGTGGTGGTAGATAGCTACGTGAGGGTTGGTTGGTGGTGGTTGTAACAGCACCCACACACACAGCTGATGATACGTACGTATGTACGTACAGTACGGGTTAATAGTTTTTATTACGACACTGATAAATTGCGCACAGTGTTTATAAAACTTAGACACAGTAATGAAAACTTAAAATTAAATTAAATTTCTTATGTAAAACTTCATAACAACTTCAAACAACTTGCACGCCAACTTCAAAACAATTTCAAGCGGCAAGAGATATTGGGATCGTATCGCGAAAAACGTATCGTTTTGCGAGCAGGAATATTTGCGATATTCCACTTCGTATCTTGAACACATCGTATCGTGAACCCATCGTATCGCGAGGGTTATCTGTAATTGGAATCAGCAGCACAGAATTGTTTTGTGTATTCAGTCACCAAATTTAGATGCAGGATGTGAATCTGATTCCAAATATTATTCCAATGTGAACGATCTGCATAGCGCATAACATTTAAACTTGAGTCCAAACTTAATAAAGTACTGTTTATTGTTTTCTATGCCTAAACTAAATTATTGTATACTTCAAATTTTTAAGTAACACAGTAGAAACTATTAATCTTGGATTTAAAAAAATCAAGTAAAATATAATGTCAAACTCGTTAAGAAATCCAAATATTTCATGATTTCTAATGTGATAATGTCAGAATAATGAAATTAATGAACATGTAATTCATGTAGAATATTTATTTTGAATTTTTTGCTTCCGATTCCGTTTCTATATCTATATAACGATATGATGAACTCTATAATAGGAGCTTATGATTATTTTGATATTTGGAATCAATGAGTATTTTATTTGAACCTACAGATCACTAGTGTTAACTATAAAAAACAAAGAAGTTTATCAGTTTTGAGTAAAGAAAGTTTAATTATTATAGGATTGATAATGCTCTTTTTTTTAGTATATTGTTATCGATATACTAAAAATGAATTTTGTTCACTTGTTTGATTGTAGTTCATTTTGTCCATAAAGGATTATTATGCTCCAAATAAATTGTGTTGGAAAAAATTTCCATATTTGTAAAAATTCAAAGTTGGTAAGTCTGATGTTGTTTGTATAACTGAAAGACAGCATTAAAAATAGGTATCACATGGTCTGCTTCTTATTTAAAATTTTAAAGGTAAAAGGTGAAAGTTAAAGATGGCTGCTGAAAATTCAAAATGTCAGAGATTTAAAGTGAATGTGTTCTGCACCAAATTTTAAGTTCAAATTTTCAGCCGTTATTAGTATATTTTATGCATTACAGACTTCATTTACACACTGTAAAATTAATACTAATTCATAAATTTTATTTCAGGAGATGGGAGCTTGTTCTTTGTAGGTTATGTGGGTCCCAAGGAATGCACATTGGCTGTGGGAAGCTTGCATGGGTAGACCCAGTGTGGGAATGTAATGAATGCAAAGAAATGCTTTTACCTGGTGGGTTATTTACAGTTAAAGTAATTGATATTCTAGGACATCTTAATCAACAGAAATACACTTTTGTTAAGCTTTTAAATATTTGTTTAAGGACAAAGTTCTCAATAACATATTGAACAGTATTTTTGATATTTCAAAACTGATGGAGTAGTGATTTTTTAAAAATCAGTAATTGTATGGTATTAAACAGGCATAAAGACAGTTGCTTAATTTGCATGGAATCACTTTAATTTCAAATAAATCGTAGTTTTAATAATATACAAATAAGTCTGCAATCCACATAAAACCATTATTTATTTTTAGACAATAATTTATGCAATAAAATACATATTATCATTATCAAAATAAATAAATAATAGACAAATAATATAAAAACCAATTTAATTATCATCGAATTTCAAGTGTTTAACTAGGTATTATAGTCACATTTTAATATTACTCGACAAAGCCAATTGTTGTTGACCTGGCAGTGAGTGCAGTACTGTCAGTTAGTTTATTTATTATGATGCTACTGAGGAGTAAAAAGTGTAGTCAACACCAAATCAAACTGGAAACATCTACAATAGATTGCACTATTAACAGAACTAATAATAGTTTTTCAATAGTTTTCTTATTGATGAATTGGACACCGTTTATGTAGATCTATTATAAATTTAACAAATGTGACTACCTGTGAACTGTGGATTTTTACAAAATATAGTTTCTTATTTCTTGTCTGCCCGGGTCAAAACTTCGCCTTGTAAATAAATATGTGTATGTGATGGACAACAAGTACTAGGTAACTCAATACAGAAATACACACTCAGCTGAGAAAACCAGAGCATTCTGCAGATATCCCTTTTTCAGGATGTTATATTTCATGGTTATGTCACTGAATTAAAAGATACTGTGATTTTTTTCAAAGACAAAAATCAAAATACAATTTATTTTTTTGATGTTAACAATCAATAATATTTATGAAAATGTTATTGGAAATTTTGTTCTTGCTCCATAAAGCTGTCAAGATCAATATGTTTTGTTGTTCAGCCAGTATTGTAGAAAATAACCAGCAAATACTATCCTCATTGTTGAATCCGAGCAAGACAGGCATCCACAACCATTAGGCTTCACAATGGCCTCCATGGTGAATGGAGGGTGAATATCCTTGAGATGGTGCACTTCGAGATTGTCAGAAAAGTTCTAAAAGATTCAGTTTTAGATATGCTGTCTGATAGTGTGCATACTCAGTATGTCTTTACTCAACCTTTTACAATTCTTCTCCTTTCAAAAGAGGATTGGGAAGGCAGTAAGTAACCGGTACACCCAGGTCAGTTTGTCTGGTGTACTGACAGATCATTGCATGGATCGGCAGCCTGGATATGGAGGCTACTGCGAAGCCACTTGGGCAATATTTAGGGCTGGTCTAGAAAGGTTTTGCACAGTATTTCAAACAGAAGTCTGTGCAATTTCAGCATGTGTACCGTGAGCATTCAAGAAAGGACTTACAGGAAAATGACATTCTAATCCTCTCAGATAACCAGGCAGCAATACAGGCTCTCAGCTCTGTAGAAATCACCTCCAAATTGGTATGGCATTCCCTCACACCTCTCTGTGTCTTGTCAGATGCTAATATGGTACAGTTGGGATGGGTACTTGGGCATTGCGGGATTGAGGGAAACAAGATAGCAGACCTGATGGCAAAAGAGGAATTGCTGATTGACTTGTGGGACCAGAGCCCACATGCAGGATTAGTCACACAATTGCAAGAGGTGATGTAAGAAAATGGGGTAGGGAAGAATACATCAAATGATGGAAGCAATTCCCTGGGAAACTGGGAAATGTTTCCTCTCGGGACCATATCCTGTGCCAACAAGAACACTTGTTCAGTTCAACAGGAGGTGACTGAGGCAGGTTGTTGCCCATGATCACTAAACATGGCCACATTCAGAATCATTTACATAAGGTGGGATTGTTACAAACCTAACCCGAGTGTTATCTGTGCGGGCAGGGGTTTGAAACTGCAGCCCATATACTCCTTGAGTTTGAGGTCGTGAAGACCAAAAGAAGGAGATTCTTTGGACCTCAGCAACCAGACAAGGAGTTTTACAAGGACACATAATCTGAAGCTCTTGGAGAGTACTGGAGTCGATTTATAGCTGGAGTCAAAAGGTTATAGTTGACGTTTTGGAATCTTCAGAGCTTCTTTAGTAACCCTGAAGGAAAAACCATAATATTTATAAAAAATACTACTCAACCACTGATATTGGAAATTTTATGCTCGTTCCCATGAAACAGTCAGAATTGTGATAGGTTTTGCCTTTCAACCAGTATTACAAGAAGTAAAATAATTAGCAACTACACTCTCAATTTTGAACAGAGCCCACCATCTTGAAACGGAAGTGAACAGAAACAAATATTTTACATACATATTTTGGGTTTTATACAAGGTACGTTCATACTAAATTTCAAAACAATCTGCCAATACATTTGATTAAAACTGTGTACATTTGTCGTTATTAAATCAGAGGCCGCCATCTGGAAATGGAAGTAAACAAGAAACAATGTTATACATACGTCATTTGTGCTATATGTAAGATATCTTTGTACCAGATTTCAAAACATTCAGTCAGTGTGTTTGGCCAAAGCTGTACACACTCCTCATCATTAAATCAGGCTTTGACAGAAATCTTCAAAAGGAAGTAAATGTCAAATGGTTGAGTTGAAACAGAGACCTTGCTTTATTTGGTTAATTTGAATACTTGTTGGGAACAAGTTAAGTAAAATCAAAACAACCTATGTTTCTAAATCTATAAAACTCTCATGAAGTTAAGGGTATTTTGACTGCAGATTCTAAAATTTTCATCACAATCTTAAATTTGTATTGTATGAAGGAGATTTAAACACAGAAAAGTTAATCTTTCCTTCAGTTAAGGCAAATGACCCTTAGTAGATTAATTATTAATAGTGTACCTTCAGTATTATATAGTTTAAATACATTAAATATTGTAAAGAAACATTACTAGTAAATAACTTAGTGTACACTAGTTATTGCTAAATTGTATTCACATATTGATTCTAAAGTTTTTAGAATTACATTAAAAAATATCTAATATACGAGGGTTGATCAAATATAAACGAGACTGATTTTTTTAAAAATTTATTGCTTACTTACAAATTATTCTTGATACAACTTATTTTTCTACATAGTCTCCCGCACGAGTAACACATTTTTCCCACGGATTGGAAGTTTTTAATTCCATCTTCGTAAAAAGTTCTCGGCGTTCATTGAGCCATTGGAGCACGAAGGTCTCCACCGCAGAATCGTCTTCAAACGCTGGCCTCAAGCGCCTCTTTGAGTGGCCCTAACAGGTGATAGTCGCAGGGTGATAAGTCTGGACTGTATGGGGATGTTCCATTGGTTCCCAGCCAATTTGATCGAGTTTAAGCCTCGTAGCGTTCGCGAATGTGGTCGGGCATTATCGTGAAGAAGAATGGCGTTTCTCGCCGGTTTAGATTTCTTTTCCTACTGAAAAAGACTGTTTTTGCGGCCTCTAAAACATCGCAATAATATTGTGCATTTATTGTGCGTCGTTGATGGAGGAAATTGGCGTGAAAGGCGCCTTGATTGTCGAAAAATACAGTGGCCATTACCTTCCCGGCCGACGATCGTGATTTGGCCTTCAGGTTTTCTACTGCTTCCCGTCCTTCAGCGAATTCCTTGTGCCAAGCAAAAACGCGAGCTCTTGACAGGGTCCTGTCCCCGTATTGAGTCGTCAATCTACGAAAGATTTCAGTCGGATTGACCCCCTTCTTGGCCAAAAACTTAATAATAATTCTCTGCTCCACGGAAACGTGCACTTCACTCTCACTCATTGTATAGTTTTATACTGAAGGGTCCGAACGGAAATGTTGCCCGTCTACGCCCGTCCCAAACCTCCCAGGCTACCTGAAACCCCACGCTTTAGAGTTCAATGTCCAACAGAAAAGTTTTTAGAAAGTCAGTCTCGTTTATATTTGATCAACCCTCGTAATTAATGTAGCTTATGTCCGAAACACATAATTGATTGTATGATCGGACAATCATAAAAATTTAGAAAGACATGCCCTTCAGAACATTTTTATGTAATTAAAAAAATTATTTAGAAATTTAAAGATGTTATTTTAAACATTAGTAATTATTGTGATTTCATTTACGAGACATTTTATATGTTTACAAAATTTGTATTAACCAAAAATTTTTTATTTTAGGCAATAGAAATCTTGATTCTGAAAATGACAAAAAAAATGAAGACAGTTTTAGAAAAGAGGAAAAATGTGCTACAAAACATCCGTCTGTTTCTTCAGATAGGTAAGCATATAAATATACAATATTTGTTCAGTTACCATAAATATGCAATACTTATTTACAAAAATAATTTCATTCGGCAGAAGAAATCAGCAAAAATCATTAAGCTTTATTTTTACACATAATGTATTTATTCTTAGATTTGAAAGTAAAACAGTTCTAAGTTGAACATAAAAAGCAATTTTTGGGAAAATTAAATATTAAACAGTGTAATTAGGAATATTGTAATGATTTTACAACCTTTGGGTATTATGTGGGGTGATTGTGTTTAGTATAGTGTAGTAAGAACTTTATAAGCGGATATTCAAGACTAGTTTTAAAAGTTTGTAACTGAAGTCGATTACCACCACTATTAGGCCGGGTGACCAACAAATGTGGAGTGGAATGAAGATGAAGAGCAACTGGAAGTGGAGTTCAGTCAGTTTAAAGAACATCTTTGTATCTTTCAAATCTAAACATTAGGCCTACAGTAACTTATTTCTAGGAAACTACTAAGTTTAAAAACCATAACCTAGACAATGGTAACCTAGGAAACGAAAATAAGTTTGGAGGCATAGTAAGTGTGGTAAGGGAAGTGGAGTCAGCTTCAATACTGAACCTAGTCAGAGTCGAAGCTGTGTAGAGCTGTGCTCAGCAACACCGCTTGATCCTGCTCAGCTCTTACAATTTCAATGGCCGAATTTATATTAAAAACAATAGTTTAGGTTTTGAATGTGTAGTGTGCTCCACTCAGCGCAACTTCACTCTGCACTTGGTGGCCAACCAGCCTTTGTGCAACACAGGATAGAACTGAACAAAATGGAACGGAAAATACCCTATAGCTATTATAAGAAAGAACCAACAAAAATATTAGTTATGAGATGTATAACTTAAAGTGCTTTTTTAAACCTCTTAATTGCCGGTGGAGGCAGCTGAAGTGAGCAGCTGATGGGCTTAGCGACTCCACCATACCTCTAGCTCATTCTACTCTCACTCATTTACTCTACATACATACAACATACACATACACACCCGCAGGGGGGTGCAGAATAGCTGCACCTAGTGAGAGGACCTAGACGAACCTCGCGGCACCCGAGTCTAACACACACTTACACTTACAGCACTACACTTACAATTTAAACACCTTACACACACATGTACATTTAGGGATTTGCTGTACTTGTTCCGTTATGTCTGGGAGTGGCGATACTGCTTGGTTTCGTTTGGTGGGGCCAAGTATGTGGAACCTGATGTGTGCCTAGCACTGCCGAGGACCTCTGATGGGATAAGTTCTGGGACCGAGTAGCCTATAGGTGCCTGGCAAGCAATGAATGTTGAGTTATGGGTGTCGGTGCCCATAGCTGAGTCTATCGAAACAAGTGGTTGCATTCTGTGAGTTCATAGAGGGCGGCTGTCAGTGGTACTTGCGTTTGGGGAACCGTAACCGTGTACCGGAACCCATTCCTAAAATATTCTGGAGTGCTGACGGACATGTATTTCGGCTCCAGGATATTTGGAGGACCCCCCCAATTTATTGGGAATTCTCACTTTAGTTCGAGTATCCTGGGCTACTGGTGACGTCTGGGTGCACCCTGTGCCACTTGCTCGAAACATCTTCGTTCATAAATCGCTCGGAAAACAAATTATGGGAACTACAAACAAAATCGCCAAAGGTCTGTTAAAGAGGCCTCATTCAACTATGTCAAACGGGTCTGTTGGTTCAGTGGAGAAGGATGAAAATGTGGGAGGCAAGGAGATGAGTACTGAAGCACTTCAGTTACCATCTCCTAGATATTTAATTTTTAAAAACTCGGTGGAAGGGGCGGACTTATCTAAAGTATCGCCCTTTTCGATTAATAAGGCAATTGTGGGAAGAGCAGGTCCTGTTGTTCCTATTAAGAAGCTGCAGAACGGGACCTTGCTAGTGCAGACGAACAGCGACAAGCAGAGCTCATCACTCCTAAAGATAACAACATTTTTTGAAAGTGTCAAGGTTTCTGTGGAACCCCACAGAACATTGAATTCTGCTAAGGGAGTGGTGACTTGCAGAGATCTCCTCTATGTTGACCTAGAGGAGATTAAATCAGAGTTGGCAAAGCAATCAGTTGTAGACGTTGCCATATTTTTCGTAACGATAAGGGGCAAAAAGTAGCTACTGCCTCATTGATTTTGACTTTTGGTAAACCTACCGTACCAGACCATATCTATGCTGGATACCAACGCCTTTTGGTTAGGCCGTACATTCCAAATCCGAGACGGTGTTTTAAATGCCAGGGTTTTGGACACGTTAGCTCCACATGCCGGAAGGATCAGGTATGCGGTAATTGTAGTGGTAATGGTCATGATAGTGAACAATGTAAAGACGATCCAAAGTGTTGCAATTGTGGTGGAGACCATCCTGCTCGTTCCTTCGACTGCCCTAAGTTTAAGGACGAGAAAGCGATTCTTACTATCATGGCCAAAAATAAGGTATCTTTTTTGGAAGTAAGGAAGGTTTTCAAAAGCTCAAAGTTAATAATTGAAGGCAAATCGTTTGCTGCTGCCACGTCGCGTAATAAAACATCGTGTGCTAATTGCGAAGATCTAACTAAAACGGTAAAAGCATTATCGGAACAGGTAGCTCAATTGCTAACTCTGATCTCTGCAGGTTCCATTCCTGATTCGCTGTCTAAATCGTCTTCCTCTGAAGTGTCTTCAAAAGGAAAAGAAACCTTTCGAAAGTCGCTACTAACACCCTTGTGACAGTAGTGATTCGATGTCCATTGATTCTGATAAATCAATGAATCAAAAGTGTGAATCCGAAAAGAATCCAGTTGTATATTAAACCTAAGAATTCAATGTCTGCATGTTCCAAAAATAATGTGATACAATGGAATGTTAATGGGGTAAGAAGCCATATTGAAGATCTAAAGGTTCTTGTTCGAGATATGTCGCCTTTAATACTGTGCCTTCAGGAGACTCACTTGCGTGAATCTCACATTTTCAGTTTCAGGGGTTATTCTGTTTTCAGAGCAGATTTCATCGCTGAGGAAAGAGCCAGAGGTGGTGTAGCCATTCTGGTTCACAACTCAGTAGAGTCGGTTCTTACAAGCTGTTGCCGTTCAAATAACCGTACCATTCAAACTTACAATCTGCAGCCTATACTTACCACCTAATTATAATTTCCAAAACCATGAAGTACGTGACTTAATATGCCAGTTGCCACCACTAATATTATTATTAGGCGATTTTAACGCTCATCATACTGCATGGGGTTCATCAAGCTGTAACTCTAGAGGAATACGCATTGAAAGGATAAGGTCCGAATTGGATTTATGTCTTCTTAATAACGGTTCCCATACGCATTTAGCGGCATCTACTGACAATTGGACTGTTGTTGACTTGTCATTCTGCAGTCCAATTCTGACAACGAAGTTTGAATGGTCGGTATTACCTGATCTTTACGGCAGTGATCATACTCCCATTAATATTTCATTTCGTAATTTCCCTCATCCGGATCATCGCCTGCCACGTTGGATTCTGAAAAAAGCAAATTGGGAGGAATTTATGAAGAAATTTGTATCACCAGACATTGAATATAATGACTGTATAAACACTGTAGTGTCAAAATTTACTCAGAACATTTTCCAAGCAACAGAGAAAGCTATTCCAAAAACTTCAGTACGCCCTTCACGTTCACCTGTCTCTTGGTGGAACAAGGAGTGTAGGAAGGCGTTACGTCTACGTAGAAAAGCTCTGTGGAGATTCAACAGAAACCCGACAAGTGAAAACCTTGAGCAATATAAAGTTCTTCTTGCAAAAGCTCGTAGAATATTCAGGCAAAGCAGAAAGGATTCTGGGACCCAATACATCGGAACAATATGTAGAACACCTACTTCTGTTGTGTGGAAGAAATTGCGTTCCATTTGTGGTCCGCCTCAATCTGTAGGACTGATGGGACTTCAATAGGCGAATGTATTATTGGTTTCTGACATTTCCGATATTGTAAACCTTTTAGGGTCATCCTTTGCAGCCCCTCTTCTGCAGCCTATAACACTGCCTTTTGTAAACACAAAAGCGCATTAGAAAAATTGCCTTTCACCTACGGTACTTCTGATGATTCTCCTCTGAACAGTCTGTTTACTCTACGTGAGCTAGAATCTGCACTGCTGTCCACTAAGGATTCAGCTCGAGGTCCTGACAACCTTGTTTACGCCATGATTAAAAATCTTCCACTGTCGGGAAAGTTATTTCTGCTCGAAATATACAATTGTATGTACGAGGAGCGTACATTCCCTGGCGATTGGTTGGAAGCTACAGTAATTCCCGTTCTTAAACCAGGCAAAGAGAAAACTGATCCAAGTAGCTATTGTTCTATTTCTCTTACCAGCGTGCTATGCAAGCTGGTAGAAAAAATGGTAAATCGTTGCCTTCTTTGGTATTTAGAAACTAATAAATTACTATCTAAAGAACAGTGCGGTTTCAGACAAGGACGATTATTCGATGGATCATTTGGTTTTGTTAAAATCTGCAATTCAGAATGCCTTCCTCTTGCGTCAAACACTTGTTGCAGTATTTTTTGACCTAGAGAAGGCATACGACATGGCCTGGAGAAGAGGAATACTGAACATTTTAAAATCATGGGGTATACAAGGCAGAATTCTAGCTTTTATTACAAATTTCCTGTCTAATAGGTACTTTAGGATACGTCTTGGAGCTACAGTTTCAGATCGATTCCACTTAGAGAATGGTGTTCCACAGGGGAGTGTACTTAGTGTTACCTTGATTGCTATCGCAATCAATGGAATTACCGCTAATGTGCAGTCCCCTGTCCGATGTTCGCTCTTCGTGGACGATTTTGCTATTTATGTAAGCACCATAAATATGGCAACAGCTGAAAAAACTCTTCAGCTGGTAATAAATAGGTTGCAGACATGGACGAGATCTACTGGCTTTAAATTCTCTGCTGCTAAAACTCAGTGCATTGCCTTCAGTTGCCGTCGACATATCCAAGCTCCGTCGTTATATCTTGATGGTATACAGATCCGGACTTTTCCATCTGTTCGATTTTTGGGTCTAATATTTGACGAAAGGCTCTCCTGGAACCTTCACGTGCGTGATTTAAAGTTATGATGTAACAAAATTCTCGATATGTTGAGGGTTCTTAGTAGTTCTCGATGGGGCGCTGATAGGACCAGTATGTTGATGTTTTATCGTGCTGTAATTCGTTCGCGAATTGATTACGGTAGCATTGTATATTCATCTGCTAGATCATTGATTTTAAAGAAACTAGATCCCGTTCATAACTTGTTCATCCGTTCATAACTAGATCCGTCTTATCTCTGGTGCTTTCCGTTCAATCCCGTTGTGAGTGTTCTCGCCGATGCTGGCGAACCATCACTCTCTCGTCGGAGACAGCAGTTACAATTAAGTTACGTATGTAATATATTATGGCATCCTGCTTATAATACAGTTTTCCATAATCAGTTGCACCAACACTATGAATCCCGACTGCACGCCACAGCCCCTGTTGGCACTAGAACATCCCGGGTTTTTGAAGACTTGCGTATTGAACTACCCCCAATGTTTGAAAGGTCCTTTTGTCATGTCCCTCCATGGATAATCAATATGCCGACCTTTGATTTCTCTTTGTGTACATACCTGAAAGACAACACTCCTAACATTGTGTATCAACGTGAGTTTTCTCGACTGTCTAATTTATATCCATCTGCTAAATTTATTGTCGCAGATGGTTCTAAGATGAATGATAATGTTGGGTGTAAACACTGTAGCGGATAATGCGGCAAAGGAAGCAACTTTTCTGCCGCCATGCACTCAATGTGTAATCTTGTCTGACTTTCTTTGTCACGTAAATCATTTAATTCTTCTTTAGTGGGAAAATGAATGGGCAGCTACAAGCAGTAACAAATTGAGGGTAATTAAAAATACTGTTCGTCCTTGGGGGTCGTCAATACATGCAAGTCGTAGAGAAGAGGTGGTGATTACCCGCCTTCGCATTGGTCACTCCATTTTAACGCATAGATTTCTGATGGAACGCGGGGACCCACCTGAATGCGAGTTCTGCAGGGAAACCATCACAATATAACATATATTGCTCGATTGTGATGGTTTCCAAAATTTGCGAGTTATGTGTGGTCTGAGCAACTGTTTGCTGACGATGTTGGGAGATAGTGCCTCGGCCGTTGACCGGGTTCTATACTTCCTTCATCGTCTGAATGTTTTAAATAAAATTTAATTTATATATTTGTTATTTCTTATGTTATTTTATTTATTTATTTTATCTTATAATTTTATTTCTGTTATGTTTATATATACTTTTACGAATTTATTATTAAATTCGTTATTAAATTCGAATTTAAAGTTATTAAATTTTATTCATTATTCATTGTTATTTAGTTCTTTAGTATTCGTTATTGTAATATAGCTATACCTGTTATTTAAATTTCTGTTTAATTTATTTTTACTGTTATAGTTTGTTGTTGTTGTTTTCTTCTTAGTTAAATAAAATTTTGTATAATTTTTTTTTTATATACTTTCATTTTGCGTAACAGCGATGATAACCTTAACGGTTTTTCGCCGCAAAAAAAAAAAAAATAAAATAAACCTCTTATTGTACCTGTAAACAGACTTCCACTTTTAACGGCACTATACCTATTGCAGGCACCGTCTGCTACAATTGTTTCTCTTACCAAATGAGAGTTGTGTGGTGAAAATTTATTAAAGAACAAGATGAATATTTAGCAGCATTTAATAGTGAATGTGTTATGTGTGATTGATGCAGAAAACTTCAAGTTTAAACTGATGTCCATGATGAAAAGGGACAAACATGCAAATCTTGTTGTAACAGAAAGCATTGTTGAACTAGTTGATCAGTGATATGAGGAAAATTAAGTTTTACTATAAATGAGTTGTAGGTGTAATTTTCTCAAGTTTGTTGTATTATATTTACACGGTCATAGCAAAACACCTGTGTTACACAAAACTTACATGCTAGATGGGTTTTAAAAAAAGTGATGGTTATAGTCACTGAGTGGTATCAGCACTGATGATCCTCACTCTTATAGTATTGAAGGTAGAAATCTGTTGAAGCATTCATAACAATAGATCCACTTAAATTTGCCAAACAAAAAGAAAAAGTTCAAATAAATCTTCAGCATCATAAAAGTAATAGTTACCATGCTTTGGGACTATAAGTGCTTATTGAGTTAATGGAATCAGAAACTAGAATTAATGCAGCTGATTATTTTCATGATGATCTTAATGATGACTACAGAGACTCTATGTGTAGGAAAACTATTCAAAACAAAAAGTCATGCTGATTTTAGGAATTCTTCCTCCTACCCTCACAGTGCTGCTGTAATCCAATGTCTTTAGGATTTTCAATGGTAGCTTTTTTAATACCTTGAGTATAGCTATTACTTACTGGAAAACAGTTTCCATGTATTCAAGAACTAGAAATTATAACTAGACACAACAAACATCATTTTATATTGTTACACTATCAGATTAGAGTGAGGGAGTAAGGATCTTTCTGCTAGAACATAGATGAGTGCTGTCTGCAGAAGCTAGTCAAAGCTCCAAAGCTAGACAAATATTTGATTTGTTCATTTTATGTTTGTTGGAAAAATGTATATGAGTATCCTAAAAATATGTAATAAAAAAAAAGTTTTGAGGAATTAACAATTAGAAGTCGTTTGAGCATATTCTGTTTTGCTGAGGTCAGTATGTGCAGTAAGTATACTGTAATGTTTTAAAAATGTTTTGTTTTAATTTAATGGATGCATAATTAAATTTAACATCTTAAAGAAAACTGTTTTTACTTTAGGTGGGATGATGTTAGCGACGAAGAAGAAAAACCTTTCACCAGCAAAAGAAAAAGAGCATCTATTCGGCATGGCAGGAGTATACAGAACCTCTCATTACCTAGCACATCTACGACTAATATAACTTACGTAATACCAGATTCTCCTGAACCCGAAAAGATTGTATTATCTATGCCTATTGTAATTGAAGATAGTGATGATGATGATTTAGTGGTTTGTATTTTGTTATAAATATAAAAAGTTGATTCAGTAAAAAAAAATATTTGATAATTTCAAATATTTATCAGTCAAAAATATATATTTATAGCAGAGATTCTCCATGGCATTGGTATTGTAAACGTCATGGATAATTTAATCTGCAAATAATCCGGAAATATGTTAGAAATGTCAATTATAAAAGTAAAAACTCGACTTATATAAATACAAATTTATTTTATATTTAGAATCATTTACAGTATGAACAAACTAATGAGCTTAATTTGACAAAATATCTTCTTTCCTAAATACAAAGTCATCAGAAATTTAGTCATATTGGGCTTTATAATTCATTACTGATGTAAGTTATAAAATAGAAAGTAAAATAAACCCCAATCTCTGTCAGGGTTTTTTTGGGTGGATATGTTTGTGTACAGGAATTTTTGTTGGTATTGTTATTCAGTCTTGTTAGTATTTTAAAATTCTAAACTATGTGCCATTTTTAAAGGTTTTAAATGTGAAAATGTAAATAATGGATTTTTTGTTTATATCTTAGAATATGTTAAGTTAGAAATAATAATTGGATTTCAGCATCAATTTATAATTGTATTTTTTATTTCTTGTTAACAGATTGTTGAAGAAAGTCCTATTATTACCAAAGAAGAAGTACCAATTCCTAGTGTGCCTACCAATAAAAAATGTCTTAATGACATTGAACTGCCAGTGAATATAAAAATGTCCAATGTGATAAAAAAACCAAAATTAGACGCAGAATTTTATAACAATAATTTTATAAATTTTAGTGCTCAATGTAGTCCAGGTCTGCAAGGCCCTGTTCAACCACAAAATTATAACTGTTTGCCTTCTTCATCCGTATCCTCACAGGATTACATAATTCCTAGCAATATATATGGGCTAGAAACATCACAGATTAGACCAGACCTACCTCCTAGCACAAGTGTTTATCCTCAGGAGAACCTTCCGTTGCAGCAGGTAAAAATATTTAAGTTTTGTAATTCAACTAAACTTTCAAAATAATAGTTTCATAGTATTCCAACAAAAAAAAGTTCGAATGTGGTCTGTTTATGCTTTGCTGCTGTATGAAATTTTTAATAAATATTTTAAACTAGTGAATACTAAATTATGTTTTTAGAATAAAGAGTAGAAAATGATGTTAGCCTTGATGAAAATTTGACTTGTTCAAGAGGTATCTGGTACTATATTTCCATGAATTTCATCTATAAACTTTGAAATTACTTCGGCCAGTGTGTCTAAGGCACCAGTCAGTCTACTGTGTGTTTGAACTTGCACACCTCAAAGTTGTAAGCTCAAGACTGCTGTACTAATGTCATAAGCTTTACTCCGTAAAGCCAATAATAGTAATAATAATAATAAAGCAGATATTTGCAAAAAATATCACTATAGAATTTTTTTTTTTAACGTCAATACTTTATGCCTGTGAAACTAACGAGGACAAGGGATCAATGTGTTAATAGTAGTAGTCTAGTAGGAAACAAGTTCGAACATAATTTTTACATTAATTGGTTAGGGCATTTTATCTTCTAACTTCAAATGATTTCATATTGAAATACTTGGGGTGATAATGTTTTTATTAAATTTCCAATGGAAAATTAGCTATTGGAGTTCAATCATGGTAAAATCCAGAACCATAAATTATACCCTGATCCTGATCTGTAGATCACATTTTGTTAAACATTTTATATAAAGACCATTTAAAAAAGAACAAAATGTGTAATTTTTTTTATATTCTTCTTTTTTGCTAGGATTATTGTCACTATGTTCAGTATAATGATCTACCTTCCCTAGCTTCGTCAATTCTACTTTCGTTGATGTGTTTCGGAGAACCTCTATCTTCAAAAACTATATCTATACTCAATGGTATACATAGGAATATACTCAATAGGAGTATAGATATAGTTTTTGAAGATGAAGGTTCTCCAAAACGCGTCAACGAAAGTAGAATTGACAAGGCAGATCATTATACTGAACATAGTAACAAAATGTGTTACATGTTAGTAAAAATAATTCTTTTCAAGTAAAGGGTGATTCGGTAAGAACACCAGTTATTAAGTTTTGAATAAAGTAATCTATATTTATGAAATATGACGTATTTCAACATCAGTACAAAGGGTACATGTTGCCATTTCATATGAAAAATTGTATTTGACTTGATCTGCATGCTGTAACTCAATCAGTTAAATTTGTTATAGCCTTTAGGCAAGTGTTCTTCTCGATTTGGGCAATGACATTGTGAATTCTTCTTTTAGTTTTGGTATTATGCAGGGTTTGTTGTAATAAACTTATGATTTTTAAATACCTCCAAAGAAAGAAGTCGCAGGGTGTTATGTCACATGACCTTCCTGGCCAGTTCTTATCGCCATTGTGTGTGAGAACTCAGGTTTATTCCTCAATTTACTATCATATTGTATGAGGTGTGGCCAATACACTCTATTAAAAACTGTAATTTCTCCAATTTCTCCATATTCACATTTTTAAGGTAAGAGCATAAACGTGCCTCGACCATATTCCTGTCCTTTCACTGTCATGGCATTTCTGTCCTCATCTTTAAAAGTAAGGCCCCATTAACCCCACCATTCCAAAATGGTATGACATTCACACCACACAGTTACTCTTTATGTAAACATTACCGTGGGATAGGTTATGTAAGGATTTTATACTCCCCAAATGTGACAGTTGTGCTTATTAACATAGCTATTTAAATGAAAATGTTACTCTTGTAAATGATTATTGTCTTTACAAAAATTGTCATCTGCATGTTGTTTCTCCAAAACTTATTGAACAAAGTGTCTGTTGCAAATAGTCTTTTGGCTTCACTTGTTAACTGAATTTTGTAGGCCTGCATATGGTGATCCTTTTGTGAGAATTCACTGAAGGCATCTTTTCGAGATGCCTAACTGTTATGAACAACCGGCAAATTGACTTTTGTGCATAATTGTCATGCACAATACTGTCGTGCATAATTGCAATGTTCTGATGAGACCAGCTGGAATAAAAGTACATTGGTGTTTTGATGCATGCAATTTCATATTTTAACATTAGGCTATGAACCATTGATACGTTAGGTACATTATAACAACTTGAGTTGTACAAAGCTTCCGCACATTTTCTGCATAACACTCACCATATTTGTAATATGTTTTCACAATTAATTTTCATTGTTCATTTATAAAGCGTTCCATGATAACTAACCTCAAAAAATACTGATTTAAATAAAATGTTGCTATGGCAACAGTGCAACCATAGCTTGCAATTTAAAACTGGTGTTCTTAATGAATCTCCGCTTTATTTATATGTGGTAGTTTTCTAGAGTTTATAATTTTGGTCCAGTACGTAGAGTTTATAATTTTGGTCCAGTTTGATTAAAACCTGGAATGAAAGTTAATTTGAATAGCTTTGTTAACAATCAAAATCTGTTCACATGTTTCCAAATGACATCCATTAAAAATTAATCAGAATTTATTTCCATACTTTTTATTGTAAAATATGAATAGCTTGTATACTGAAACGTTCATTTATATACTGTTATTTAATGTTAGTAGTTTTTGAAAAAAAAAATTAAAAGGTGTAGCATGCATTGTATAATTTTTTTTTAAATCAAATAGCGCAGTGAAAAAGCTCACATTAATTTTATACAGTAGTAATTCATATGAAACACTATTCGAATAGCTAATGTTAAAAGTAATCTTGTATTGGCCAGTACTTTTTAAGTTTTAATCTGCTTTCAGACTATAAATTTAAAATCTGCATCCATTATTAAGAAATTAAAAGTCAGTATAAATAAATAACAGTAAACCCTTAGTTATCCGAATCTCGAATAACCAAATTCCGAATTATCCGAAGACTATCGCAATCTAATTCTCAAACACACCAGATTTTTTTTAATACATTGGAAAATATTACAAAATGGAAAGTAACTTTTTAATAAACAGTAATGTATGACAATAATAAATTGGCCTATTTATTTATTGGTACATGTTTTATCTAACTTATTTATCAAAGTTGATGTTCATTGTTTATGATACTGAAGTTATTTATGACATACTATAAGTCTGTTAATAAATGTTTTTGTACCATTAGCAATTGCAATTCAACAGTGTTTTAGTAGCATTTGACAATTCAGTAATTACTGATCGTTAAAAAGGTTAAAAAATCATGTAACTTAGTCTAATGTACAGAAAATACAGCATACTTAATAAATACAGCATAATTGATTAATAAAATTACAGGTTCATTATCTGAACACTACTGTAACTCATAATAATTTTTTTAGTGCAGGTAAAACTAGGTAAGATTATAATCTTTTTGAGAGTGTGTGTTTGAAAAATAAGGTTTGTAACCATCGCAAGTGCACTGCCGATTAAATGACAGTTCAAAAACTTCGTGAGCATGAACATCAGATTATCGCAAGTCTATCATATAGTTCTCTGCATTTACACAGTATTCATTTGACCGAGCGTTTACGGCCTAGTCATCTGGAGCGTGCGGTTGAAAAATAGGGTTTTTATAACTACCGTAAGCACACTGCCGATTAAATAACAGTTTTGAATACTTCGTGAGTGTAAACATTGGACATTTGCTTGATGAGTCATACATTTAAGTGATGTGTTATTAATGTTTTTTGAACTTAGTGCTTTATTTATGGTATTTAAATAAATACCCTCGAACAACCGAACCAGTTCCCCCTCCCCAATTAGTTCTGATAACCAAAAGTTTACTATATCTAATAATAGAAATTTTGTATTATTATCTGGTGTGTTATTTGATAATAGAAAATTCATTCTAATAAAAGAATGATTAGTTATTTTTAGAACAGGCAAGTTTACTGTATCTCTAAAATTATAATAAATATTTTTAATATCCTAAAATAATTTTTTTAAAATATTTTGTTAATTTTTTTTTTTTTTTAACAGGGTTGTAAAACTTATTACTGTAACTATAAAGTAAGATATAAAAAAATATTAGTTTTGCCTACTCCTACCATGTATCTAATTTCCATTTTTATATAGTACTTACTGTACATACCTAAGGAAAGGCAACTTAGTACAGTGATGGTTACTCACAAAAATGTTGATAAATATCTGCTTTAAGTACTGGGGTGCAGCTTTAAACATATGCGTATTGTATATACATGATCGTAATATCGGATTACTGGATTAAAAAATGACAGGTTTTCATGAATCTGTTATATTGTTTTTATACTTTATCTTATTTATCACAAAAAATTGTTAATTTATTTACTTTTTTTTAAATAATTTAATCACTTTTTTCTTATATGCTTACAAAAAAAGGATACAAGTAGAGAACAGCCAGTTAAAAATGTAAGTTGTTTTATTCCTTAAATCTTTGAAAGAGTTTAAATTATAAAACAAGTAATCAACTAGATAGGCAGTCTAGACTTGTGGGCAGTTCTTTTCCATATACATCATTAACAAAAAATAATAAGCAAAGAAATACATACGAGTGATTTTATTTTATACATGCTCCATTTATGTACTACACAATATGTTTACTGTATATGAATCAATAGTGAGCAACTTGTTGACAAAAATATTTTGTGATCAAAATTTAGTGAAGGATTTGTGTCATTAAATAGACCATCATTGATTGTAAACGATTTGATTAAAGTATTTGACAATCAAGAATTCACCATTTATGAAGTTTTGACTAGAGGAATGGCCTAAAACAAGTATATGCAAAATGGGTGACCAAACGTTGGTAGTATTCGCTGGATTAATACTTGTGTAACACTATGCATGGTATATAGATACACGGTATGGGCCACGCGCATGTCCCCCACCACCACCACTTGCCGGCTGAAGTGCATCATCGGGTCAAGCTCAGACGTAGTGTTTAGTAGAAAAGAGTTTGTAATGTTAGTGTTATTAACTGTATTATAGTAATTACAATAATAATTCCTTATCTAACATTAATAACGCTGTTAATTACTTTACGTAATGAATTCGCTCATTGTCAAAACGGAAACTTTTTATTTTATACAATATTACGTAAGTTATAGCTTGAAAAATTCTAGGGTTATATATATATATATATAGATAATAAACTATTTTTAATACTTAGTACGTACAAGTTATTGTAGATTACTGAATTTGTTACTTGTCTTCCTTCCAGCATCAGTGGATTTATTTCTGTAACTTCTTTTTACAGACTTCTTTTTATTTAAAGATTTAATCCTCAAAAATGTACGGGTACGGTCATAAAAGGATATGGCAAATTCATCTACTGAAGAATACTTATTATTTAGTTTGTCTGCCAGATTTTTCATCACACCTTTTTCTTTATTTAGCCCATTCTCACCATGATAGTTCAAAAAGACCCTTTCCATTTTTACCACGATGTTCAACCATTATACATAAGGTAGGATACATAAGGTAGCCTTTTGACAAAGTTGACAGCCAATCCATTGACACATTTTTATTTTTAACCGAGGCAAGTTCTTGTAATGCAAGTTGAATTTGTTCCTTCAAAAGTAAATTTTCATTTCTTAAACATTTAATTTCTTCTACAGAGGCATTATTTACAACGATATTTGTATTAAAATTACTGACTACGGAAGGGTGGGTTTCATTTATAGGTGATTTTCCTGGTAGATTTTCATCGGACTCGTCAATAAGTTTTTTTAATGTTTCTTGGTTTTCATGTTTTTTAATCCTTGCAGCTTGTTCAGAATCGATACATTTATTTTCAACGGTGGGAATGTTAAAACGTGAAATGGCACCGGATTTCAGCTGTTTTTTAGGTTTCGTATTTAGTAATTCGGATTTAAAATCCATTTCAAAATCATCACCATTAAAATGAAGTGAACAGACTTTAACATTATCAAAATTAAAATGATCTGCTCGCATGAACCCACGCTTTTCTCAGGCCTTCGTCTTTTGGAATTCTGTGAAATGTAATTCCTTTCCCTTTACAATTCGTATCATTATTATAGCAATTGGCAATAGCACAACCAGTCATTGTTATGCATACACAATTATACAATAGCAAACAAAACAAATTATGTATTTTTTAGGATTCAAAACACAGGCTACTTAAATCTTTTCTTACACTTATTAAACCTCGACCACAAAACACAATTGTCACGTTTTATTTAAAACACCTTTTATTTATACAAAAAAGACCTTTTACTTAAAACACAACACTCGCATAAGCACACCGAATCTCCAACTACATTTAGAGAACATCGCATTGTTAAACGGGAAATTACATAAAGTAGGAGTGGTAGCAGTGAAGAGTTTGATCCAGTGACGTCATGTGCGCAGTAGTCTACTGCGCACACCCACCATGGCCCATACCGTGACACTATGTAACACTTTTGTTGCCATCTGTATACTCAGCATTTTTCAACATTATTTACATTGTTTGTACAAAAATAAATTTAAAAAAATATGAAGCAGTAAACAGTAAGTTAACACAACTAAAATGGCTTATGAGACTTGTAAATGAAACAATTTCAGAATGTTCAAATGTTCGATTGATCTAAGGTGCTGTACTTGGGATGCCAGTATAGTATGTTAAGTGTGATTTTCTTTGTACAACTCACTTCAAGTTTGAGATAGTGAGAGGTGAGCCCCACCTTAAATGGACAGTTGAGGTGGAAGCTGACAGAGATTGGTGAATATTTTGTGAGTTGCATACTTTGTGAGTGTTTTCTTGCTATAGTGTGTGTGTGTGTGTGTGTGTGTGTGTGTGTGTGTGTGTGTGTGTGTGTGTGTGTGTGTGTGTGTGTGTGTGTGTGTGTGTGTGTGTGTGTGTGTGTGTGTGTGTGTGTGTGTGTGTGTGTGTGTGTATGTGTGTGTGCACTTGAAATAAGTGTGGGTACTTATATAATTTTCATAAAATATGTTCATTTAGCTTCAAGTATATTTAAAACTATAAAAATATTACATTTTTGTCCTTGTAAAAAAGTCCATAGCACTAAAAGCTTTAAATGGTTTGAAAAAGTCCTTCACCCTAGAGCTTCATCAGCAAAGATATGAACCAACTGAAGTTTTATTTACTTTACAATAAAATTTAAAGCAGACTCGTTGCTATTTGGCTAACCATCACATAAATCACAGAATGTTCAAACAGTCTGTGCTTGATTGTACATATCTCAAAATCTATTCCTTCTGTAGTTTGGGTATCTTGTCTCTTCATAAAATTTGTGCGAGAACAATGCAAAATCATTGTGTAATGACGTTGTGGACATAGTTAAGTTACCTATGGTCTCTGTGCAGGGAACAGTTTGTATGTTGCCTAAATTCAGATTTAATTTATTTTTTTGTTTGTCATACCTATGTTTTTTAATATTATAACTTTAAATATAAAAAAATACATAATTAATTTCTGAGAAGAGTGGACAGATGGTTACAGTAATTGAAATGATTGAAGAAATTTTGTATAGTCAAATATTATGAGAAGGGGAATTGTAACATCATAGTGGGAGCTAATTATGGGATAAAACCAGATATCAGTTATTACATATCATTACTTTTTGTTAGTGTGTATTTTTAATAATGGTAAGCCCAAAACTGGTTTTTCTAACATTATGTAATTTCATGTTTTTTTCTCTTTTGGTTTATTGTGTCAGCTTTTGCTTGTTTAGTTTTGTTGCTTAGTCTTATGTCTGTTATTAAAAATATTTTGTTTATATTGCTTTGTAATTGAAGTAAGAAGCATTCTCATTTGAATTTTAATTGTTAGATAAACCAACCAGCTAAAATTGTGGACATGTAAATAAATTTATAAGAGTTCATTGAAATTGTAAAACCCCACCTTAAAATTCTTGAATTGTATATAAATGTTTTACTTATTTTCAGTGGTCACGTTGTAATAACAGGTGGAATCCAGTACCATACCCTGCCATGCCTTCAATCCAGATATCAATTAACTCTGGAGGGGATGGTGCAGCAGTAAGTCAAAATATGAACCAGCCAGAAAACCCAAGCACATCGTGTAAGTGTTGTAAAATAGTCTAAAATGGAGGTTCTAATATATTTTACCTCATATCAATAATAACATTACAATACAATTGCTGTTTATAGTTGAAAAATTTCAGTACAGTAAAACCTTGAATGAAGTAATTTTGAGTTGTGTGAACTCATGTTATCACGGTTTTTTTCAAAGAAATTGAAAAATTATATTTCTGAGAAAAAAAATTACACAACTCTACTTTAAAATGCTATAGGCCTGCTGTAAATACAAATGAAATATAAATGAAACTGTACAGGAATTCTTTTCTTTTTGTTTGAAGTACTACAGCAATAGTACTAGAGTGAAATTTTTTTTTTTTGCGACTAAGTTTTCTCTCTCTGTACATAACATACATATAAGCGGCTCATAGCTCTTGTTGTTTGCTAGTAATATTCAATGTATCAAAAAAGCAACAGTCATGAAAGTTGCTTTATTAATGGGGTACGATGCCATTTTGAAGACCTGAAAGTTCTTCTGCGGTATTCTCCATGCCACTGTGCAGCACTAATTAATCTCCATTAGTGCTGTGCCTTCAGGAAATGCATCTTCATGAATCTCACTGTTTCAACTTGAAGAGTTATTTCATTTTCAGATCCGATTTCACTGCAGAGGAAAGGGCCAAAAATGGCATTGCCATTCTGACCCACAACTCTATTGATTCAGTTACTGTTGATGTAGTGACTCCCTTAGAGGCTGTAGCTATTCAGATTGCTGTTCCATATAAACTTACTATTTGTTGCCTTTACCTACCGCTGAGTTATAACTTTCAAAAAAATGACCTTGTTGACATAATATCTCAGTTACCTACACCATTTTTACTGATGGGCGATTTTAATGCCCATTATATTTCTTGGGGTTCATCAACTTTTAGTCCTAGGGGAAGACATATTGATAAAATAATAACCAACTTGGATTTGTCTTTTAAATGACAGTTCCCCCACTCATTTGGCGGCTTCTACTGGCGTATGGACAATTGTGGACTTGTCTTTTTGGAGGCCGGTACTGGCTATAAAGGTTGAATGGTCGGTGTTTCCCGATCTTTACAGCAGCGATCATACGCCCATTAATATTTCACTCCTTAATTTCCCTCGCCCGAATCAACGTCTACCACGTTGGATTCTAAATAAAGCGAAATGGGAAGAATTCAAAAACAAATTTGTATCACCAGACATTGAAATTAATGATAACATAAACTCAATTGTCAACAAATTCACTCAAAATATCCTACATGTAGCAGAGATTACCATTCCTAAAACTTCAGCAAAGCCACCTCGACCAACTGGATAGGGTTTCAATCCTATCCCTTGGTGGAACAAGGATTGTTTGAAGGAATTACGTTTCGTGGAAGAGCTCTGAGGAGATTCAATAGAAGTCCGACAAGTGAAAACCTTGAGCAATATAAAGTTCTAGAATTTTCAGGTAACGCAGAGAGAATTCTTGGACCAAATACATCGGAACAATATGTAGAACAACACCTACATCCATCTGTTGTCTGGAAGAAACTACGTTCAATATCTGGTCCACCTCCATCGGTAGGATTGATGGAACTTCAACAGGCGAATGGATTATTAATTTCTGAGTGTTTCGACATTGTAAATCTTTTAGAGTCATCCTTTGCAAGTTTTTTCTCTTCTGCAGCCTATAACACTGTGTTTTGTAAACACAAAAGCGTATTAGAAACATTGCCTTTCAATGTCGGTACTTCTGACGATTCTCCTCTGAATCGTCTGTTTACTCTGCAGGAGCTGGAATCTACACTGTTATCCACCAAGGATTCAGCTCCCAGTCCTGACAACCTTGTTTACTCCATGATTAAAAATTTTCCACCGTCAGTTAAGTTTTTTCTGCTCGAGATATACAATTGTATGTACAAGGAGCATTCCTTCCCTGTTGATTGGTTGGAAGCTACAGTAATTCCTATTCTTAAACCAGGTAAAGATAAAACTGATCCAAGTAGCTACCGTCCTGTTTCTCTTACCAGCATGCTATGCAAGCTGATAGAGAAAATGGTAAAGCGTTGACTTGTTTATTATTTAGAAACCAATAAATTACTATCTAAAGACCAGTGTCATTTTAGACAAGGACAATCTTATATGGATCAGCTGGTTCTGCTAGAATCTGCAATACAAAATGTCTTTCTCTTGCGTCAAATGCTAGTTGCTATATTTTTTGACCTAGAGAAGGCACATGACATGGCCTGGAGAAGAGGAATACTGAACATTTTAAAATCATGGGGTATATAAGGACGTATTCTTGGTTTTATTAAAAACTTTTTATGTACTAGGCATTTCAGAGTACGTCTTGGAGCTACGTTATTAGATCGATTCCTCTTCGAGAATGGTGTCACACAGGGTAGTGTTCTTAGTGTTGCGCTGTTTGGTGTTGCAATCAATAGCATAACTCCTAATGTAAGGTCCCCTGTTCGATTTTTGCTCTTTGTGGACGATTTTGCTATCTACAAAAGCACCAGAAACATGGCAACAGGTGAAAGAACTCTTCAGTTGGTAATAAATAGGTTGCAGACATGGACGAGGTCTACTGGCTTTAAATTCTCTGCTGCTAAAACTCAGTGCATTGCCTTCAGTCGCTGTCGTTATATCTTGATGGTATACAGCTCCGGACTTTTCCATCCGTTCGATTTTTGGGTCTAATATTTGACGAAAGGCTCTCCTGGAGCCCTCGCGTGCGTGATTTAAAGTTACGATATAACAAAATTCTCGATATGTTGAGGGTTCTTAGTAGTTCTCGATGGGGCGCTGATAGGACCAGTATGTTGATGTTTTATCGTGCTGTAATTCGTTCGCGAATTGATTATGGCAACATTGTGTATTCATCTGCTCAACCATTTAATTTTAAAGAAACTATATCCCATCCATAACTCTGCAATCCGTCTTGTTTCTGGTACTTTTTGTTCAAGTCCCGTCGAAGTATTCTCGCCGATGCTGAAGAACCATCACTCTCTCGTCGGCGACAACAGTTACAACTAAGTTACATATGTAATTTATTATGTAAACCGTGGCACCCTGCTTATAATACAGTTTTCCACAATCATTGCTTCAACAATATGATTCCCGACGCAATGCTACTGCACCTGTTGGCACTAGAACATCCCGGGTTTTTGAAGACTTGCATATTGAACTACCCCCAATGTTTGAAAGGTCCTTTTGTCTGGTCCCTTCATGGAAAATCAATATGCCGACCTTTGATTTCTCCTTATGTGCATACCTGAAAGATAACACCCCTAACATTGTATATCAACATGAGTTTTCTTGATTGATTAATTCATATCCATCTGCTAAATTTATTTTGACAGATTCTAAGATGATTAATAATGTTGGGTGTGCATTTTACTCATTGGACGAAACGTATAAGAATGGATTACCCTCAATTTATAGTGTGTTTACTGCCAAACTCTTTGCCATCTTTAAGGCTCTGAACACAATTGAATTCGATAGTTTGCATTACGTGGTTTGTTCTGATTCAAAAAGTGCCCTCCAGGCAATTCAGGATATGTATTCGGTAAACCCTCTGGTTCAAGATATTCTGTGTTCCGTCCATATACTTGGAACTACGAGGTGCAAGAGTATCATTTATCTGGATTCCTGGTCACTGTGGAATATTTGGAAACACTGTAGTGGATAATGCGGCAAAGAAGCAACTTTTCTGCCACCATGTACTCAACGTATAATCTTGTCTGACTTTCTTTGTCACGTAAAATATTTAATTCTTCTAAAGTGGGAAAATGAATGGGCAGCTACAAGCAGTAACAAATTAATGGTAATTAAAAATACTGTTCGTCCGTGGGGGTCGTCAATATGTGCAAATCGTAGTGAAGAGGTTGTGGTTACCCACCTTCGCATTGGCCTCTCCATGTTAAAGCATGGATTTCTGATGGAACGTGGGAACCCGCCTTGGTGCGGTTTTGTAGAGAAACCATCACAGTAAGACATATATTCGTAGATTGTGATGGTTTCCAAAATATACGGCATGTATGTGGTCTAGGGAATAGTATGCAGAGGATGTTGGGAGATAGTGTCTCGGCCATTGACCGGACTCTGAAAGTCTTTCATCGTCTGAATTTGTTCAATAAAATTTAATTTAAAATGATATTGCAGGGCCTCTTTACAGCCCTGCAACAAGTTGTATATTTGTGGCTATTTAGTTATCTTAATTTATTATTGTTTGCTTTGTTTTCCTTGTTGTTTAGTTTTATTTATTTATTCATTTCTAGTTATATCTTATTGTTAACTAGTTTTAGAAATAGTATTTATAGTTATTTTAAATTATTATTGTTTATTTTGTGATGTTCTTAAATTTTATTTTATTAGTATCGATCATCAGCGATGATAACCTTAATGGTTTTTCGCCAGAAAAAAAAATTTACATATTCCTGAATTAAAAGCATATTCTGAGAGGGAGGGGGCAGGTAGCTTTCAAAATATTGATGGTAATGTGCCTGGTCATCTATAAACAGTCAAATATCATTGAAAATTTTAAGACATTGTTTTTACCCCGGAACACTACATCCCTTAACCAACCATTAGGTCAGGCTGTTTTATAAAATCCATTAAAAGTTATTATCTTCTTCTTAAAAGTTATTAAAAAATAAAGAGTCTTAAAAGGATTTATGGAACATTCAAGAACATGTTTAGAAAACTGGAATCAAAAGAAAAAGAAAATTACATATTTTTTGAAAACTTTTAATAATAAAATGGCTTTTGATATTGTAGCAACTTTTTATTGACCAGTTCTGCACAGGGCGATTTCAGAAGGGTACAGTTTAGGAACCAATGTTGTACACCATTTTATAAGAAGAAATCGCACAGGAAAATTTTTAATATCTATAGTTTTTGATTTCAGTATTTTAACATGGTTTTTCCTCCTCAAAGATATCAGATTTTGACAAAAAGACAGAATAATGTTTTTTTTCTAGAGATAGATTGGTCAAAAACTGGTCAAATACACCTGTTTTCAATGTAATTAATGTAATTTCACCTACGCGCGCGCGCACACACACACACTCACTGTGACAACTCGGACTTTGGCACAAACTTTTATGCATTCTACCTGAGTCGACGAGAAAGTCAATATGTTGTCATGCTGTTGCACAACTTAAATTGATTTAATTTTCTTAATAATAAAAAACATAAATGCCTTGATTAACTAATTTCATTAAATTTCAAAAATTTATTCTGGTTTTTTCTTTATTTATAATTCTTTATAATAACCCTTTTTTCCAAGGGTGTATCACTTGAAAAGGACCTACCTATTATTTTGTTACATTTGCTAGCAACTATTTCCACAGTCAATAACTTTGCTATAATTTTAAATTACTCAATACATTATTTTCAGTAATTTAATAAAGTTTTAGATAAGAATAAACAAATATAAAATACCAAATTACACAATGGGCATTTTTACTTTCCCAAAATGTTTCCATTTCAAATTCTAAATGCATTTGATAAGTTATGCACAATGTTTTCTATTGAAGTAAAATTTGCAATTATTTTGATTAAACATTTTTATGACACGTTTAACTTCATTGAGTAATTAATACATAATCTTACTACTTACATTCCTGTTCACCAATTTAAAGGAATTAATGTAATCAGTTTTAACTAGAAACACAATAATACAATAAGTGTTACATTTTCACGTGTATTAATACAAAAATAGGTTCTTATTTCACAATTTCAAACATTTGCCATTTCCTGTTACCAGATCTTTTAAACACTTCTAAACTATAAAATAAAAATAAAAACCACTGTAATCACCAAAATATCTACATTGTTACACTAGCCTAGTTTTACAAGAATTTGTAATCTTATCAATTTTAAAAAATACGTTACAATCTCTACTCCAAAACTTAACTAAATTAATTTATACATTTCTTAATTCACACCCCTCTTATCTCTAAATACACATAATTACGAGCCTTCAAGTAACTGTAACAAAGCACACCTCAGATCTCTTTTGACGTCCAGCTTTGCTCGATATTTTAACTTTAAATATACTAATACAGAAAATCCAAATTCATATAGATATGTGAATGAAAACTGTACTAACAACGTCACAGCTTCCAAAACAACTTGTGGGTAAACAGAATAATAGTTTAACCAAAAATCTTCAACATTAATGTTTACAAATTCCACTTTTGCTTGAAAATCACATTTTAGGTCAATTTCCTGTTCTTAAATATGATCAGGAATTATATTCACATTGATTTTAAAGGGATCTTGTGTCAACTTAAATTCCCAGTTCTTTGAACTAACATTTGGAAAATAGTGTCCAATTTCATTTTTTTTTAACGCTGCCAAATACCAGCTATAAGGTCTTTCAATTCATATATTGAATTTTTTTTTTATCATCAAGGAGATTGTTCAGTCTTGGAAAGGGCTGAACTCTGAAGACGGCAGTGCCAAAGAACTGTGAAACTCTTAACTGTGTCATAAGTCTTTAGAATATTTTTCTGACTTTGTAGCTTCAGGTTCAAAAAGTTGAGTCCTTCAAAAAAGTCTGATAAATATGCCAAGTAAAAGATAAATTTATCATCTGTAAACTTGCTGTACAGATCTTTTTGTATTGAAATAATAAAAAAAGTCAACTTCTGACTTCAAGTTAAATAATCTAGCATATTACATTTGGACAACCAACAAACTTCTGTTTAAAAAAGAAGTTTCTTGGTCAGTGGTTATTTCTTAACACAATACCTCAAAGAGTAGTTTTCAAAGGACTGGATTTGACATGTTTACTATTTGAATTGCTGTTTAAAGCAGTGTTGGGTGATTTAGTTAGAGTTTAACAAGCTAAAGCTTGTCTATGATTGATACAATGATAACCAATTATTTTAGGGTTTTTTTAGCTATGTAAATCCTGATCAGCATCCAGTCATGACTTGGACTCCATCAGTTTCCAATAACTTTCTCCCAAAGGAGGTCATTAGTTGCTAAAAAAGTATGAAGAGCAGAAAATATATAAACAGATTTAGTTGTCGTTTTAAGAGATTTTGAAAACAATATTTCTTCAAAGAATTTCCTTCAATAAATCTGCAGTAAAATGATAACTGTGTGTGTGTGTGTTTTGAAATGTTTATTTATTTATGTTTCATCACACCGCAAAGAAAAGAATAGGGAGCTCCTTAGTTTTTGCACCAATTGGTTTTTTGAATCTAAAGCCATGTCGTCAATTCTGCGTTTTATTGTGTTGTTTGACAGAATTTTTTTAAATTTTATTACAGCTATTTTCACTGAGTATAGTACTACCAACTGTAAATAAAAAAGGCTTTACCAGTTGATTAAATTAAAAAGTGACTCACCAGTTGTATGAGGTTTCTTGTCTTTTGCTGTCAACATGACAATTTTGTAAGGAGCTTCAACAGCTTTCTCATTTTCCATTTGAAAACTTCCAGGGGAATCAACTTTCATACGTTTAAGACCATTTTTCTTAGCAATAAAAAAGTAGGCTTCACTAGGCTTGTCTTTCACTTCAGAGTGATTTGTGGTCAAATGTTACCAACGTCCAGGCCGCATTGCATCATTTCTCAGAACAACATGGCAAATAACACACTGAGGTAAATGGCTACCATTTTTATCAGTGAAGGTAAATCCATGTTTAATATAATCATCAGTATATTGTCTTTTCTTTTTAGTGAATTAGCCATTTTCAATCCTAATACAACATACAAATTGTCACTCATTTTTCAATTATAATACTAAAACAACACAAGCGTCAATTTTTGTCAATCAGAACAAAAATGGTGGCTGAAAGCTACACTCACACGAAGAGGCTAATAGCAACTGATGACACTGTTACACATGATGCCGGAGGAATAGGGATGTCAAAAACAAAGCAGATGAGCGAGTTACTGGCCTCACACAGTGTTGCCATTGTTATATAGTGTTGCCAAACATATAACAGTTATCGTGTTATTACAATGATCATGTTTTGAGTACAATAGTAATGATTATTTTATAAAGGTACATGTGACCACAAAACTAAATAAATTATTGTTTTACGTTAACTTATTATGTTTTTAAAAAATACACTCACCTTTAAAACTCTTTCATGCCCCCCATAGGGCTCTTCAGGTTGAGAACTACTGTTAGACAGTTTTGAAAACACACACACACACACACACACACCAGACTCTCTACTGTTTATACACATCATACTCATGATACTATGTATAATTAAATACAATACATTTAATAAATATTACGCTAAAGGATTATAATCCGTTATTATTTAGTATGTTTTCTCTTTTGATGAAATTGTATTTGAAGTACAAAATGTAAATGTTAATAATTTGTTTTCAGTGCAAAATCGAAGAACCTACAGGAGCTACAACAGATCAGGGGAGTGTGTGGCTCAAGAAACTCCTGTACAAAGTTAGTACATGAAAATTAATAAATATTTGTGCAGTATAGATACAAGTATTGGAGTGAAGAACCTCGAAGCTTCTCTGTCTGCTTAATCTGAACCAAAAATTAAAATAAAAGAAAATATTACTCAAGAAAAATTGCAAAAAAGTCAGTGTAGCAAAGTTGAAATAAAAAAAATTACAGTTTAGGAATAAAATGAGGGGAAATTAAAAATAAATTCTGTAAGACATAGAGTTGTTTTTACACGAGCAAGAAATTTGTTTTATTTCAAAGTTAGTTCACTGCTTTATGAATCTTTACATAAAACCAGAATTTGGTAATTCATTTGATGATTCATTAATGGAAATGTTTTGTTCATCAAAAATTTTTATAGTCACAATTTTTATAATTCTTGAAAATTATTATTTGTCAAAAAGTTTTTTGTTTGGATTTTAATTATTCCTTTTTTTCTCACTTTATTTAATATATTATGCAATCTTACATTGTAATTAATGATTTGATTTGTATCTAATTGATGAATAAACATTAAAAATTGTACATTATAAAAAAAATAATATGAGAGAGTTTGTGTATTTTTGTGCATCTTTTATTTTAAATCATTTAAATCAAAATCAAAATATTTTTACTGCATTAACACTTTACCATCAGTGAAGGTCCTGTTTAGTCAGACAATTTATATTTTTTTCTCTCAAAAGTTTGTCTGGATTAGAGGGCTCCTGATAATGATTTTTCTGTTACTAGTATTTTTTTTAATTTAACAATTTTATTTTCTTGTGTGATTTTATATGTAGGCTTATGTTTTTATATTTTTATTTTCAGGGCATAATCGAAGAGAAAATATTTCACATCTTTCGCAGCAAACACAAATAAATCATTCATCAGCAGGTATGAAATATGCTTGCACATTGAATAATTATAAATACACTAGTCCTGACCAACCGAATGTGATGGAACTAGAAGCAAATTTGACCTGTTAAACTTAAAACAGGATAACTACTTAGAAGATACATTTCTGTATTACAATGTGACCAAGAGAACACTGTTGAGTTTACTAACAGTTGGCCACTAATTAGTTCAGCATAAAACTATAGTGGATCTGTTTTAATTTTACATCTGGAATTTTCACTGCCTTTTAACATTGTATTTGCTTTATCTTAACTCATGGGCTTATCCAGGCGATGGCTCACAAGGCTGCTAATGCCAACAAATATTTTCAAATCTGAATGAATAAATTTAAAATTTAATTTATAGTAAAAAGAAAATACGAATGGAAATAAAATCAGCTGAAGTCACTTAAAACACCAATTTAATTACTTCATTCACAATTTAAAATAAGGAATTTTAAGAGAAGCAGATTACTGTGTTAATAATGAAGGTGGACATTTTGAACAGTTGTTATAAATGCTTAATATGGTTTTTAACAATTGATTTTATTGCTTTTTGTACTATTTAATTATTTTTAAAAAAATTCATACTAGATATTCTCGAATGTAAAAGGTACTATTCTTTCTGTTTGAAAATTGATGTCTTTTCCCCGCTGTGTTGTGAATATTTTGATGTTAATAAAAATTCGTTTTTGGTAATGTCTGTTTTTGTAGTTGATTACATAATTTTGTTCAGATACACAATTTTTGTGCATGTTTTATTTAAAAATTTTATTTGTTTATTAGGAAAATAACAGAGTTATTGTAAGCCAAATGTAAAAAATGTACTGTTTTGGCACTTATTTTTGTGTTTTAAACCGGCTTTCTAAAAAAACTACATGACTTACAACTTTGGGACCAGTTTTATTCAATTTTTCAGGTCAAAAATCATAATAAACCATCAAGATTACCTTAATTTAGGTTCCTAGAATTTCAGTATGACTTAATTCATTTTTTTCCAGAAATCATGGCAAATTTTTTTGCCAGCTGTAACTTGCTAACAAAGTGTTTCCAGACCAATGTTTATATAAACTTTTTTCATCATTATTACTGGTAGAATTTGCCCCGAAATTCTTTCCATTTCTTCTTGAAACACTGTATATAGAGCTCTGTAAGCAACAAATATATGCAAGATTGCTCCCAGAGAGCCATATGAGCACAAATGTATGTATGTAAGCATGGTACTGGAAAAGGTATGAGGGAGAGTTGTACTGCGGAAAGAGATATGGTGGTGATTACTCTTTAAACACTCTTGTCCCCGCAGGGGAGTGAAGACTAGCTGCACCTATTAAAGAGGATTTAGATGTCCCTCGCCGTACCCGAGTCTAATAAACACTTATACTTACAACACTACACTTATGACTTTTAACACGTTACACTCACGCTTACATTTAGGGAGGCAACAATAGCCTCAATGTGCTTTTCGCCTTAAAAAAAATTAAAAAAGTAAACTATCTTGCCACTAATAAGAAAACACTGTGAAATTTTTACTGAAGTCAATTCAGTAGTTTTTGCATCTGTAGAAGACACATACAAATATTGCTTTATATTTATGTATTGTAATTTATGTAAAATTGAATTTTTTGTTTTTTGGAAGTTCGTTTCTGTCACTTCAGCTATCTAGCTGTTTGTTACAATTGATTTATTTAACCTTTAGAATGTCAGTTGACGCTTGAAACTTAATAAATTTTAACATTTGGAATAATGTAAATTTTTTTACTTATATTTTTTCTTTTTTCAGAATGCAGCATGTCATATAACTCGGATATAATAATAATAGACTGAATCCAGAAGTGGTTATTTCTCCACTTAAATATTATAGAAACGACCAAAGAGTTGTGACAGTGAGTTTTGAACATTTATTTTTTAAGTTTTGTACATGTGTATCATATAACTGTGATGTGTGCCAATGACAGTTACTATATAAGTGTTCTGCAGTCGAAATTGGTTTTAACAATGTAGATAACAATGGTGTTACATTGTGTATCTAGTGTTATTTTTCGTAAGCTTCATAATACATAAAATCAGCTGGTTTTAAAAGTAAACCAATTAATTTAATATTGTACTACTATTGAATTAAGTACAGTGTACTAAGTACAGTAGTAAACATTTCTTAGAGGAAAATATGAGTGAAATGAAGGGTAGCTGGCTGGCAGAAGAAGTCAATAAGGAAGTTACTACTACTGATAAAGGCAAGATTCAGCTGTCAACATTTGTCATTCTGCTGAAACAAAGTTGTTCCAAAGATGGAGTATGCTGTTTTGTTTAATCTTAGGCCTTCATGCAATATGCTAGAGAAGGTTAAGTGGATTGGTTTTTCCTTAACCTGTGAAATCTAATGATTTTTGTACTCAGTAAGGATGAAGATATAAATTACAGAACTTTTTTTTGATACTATATTATTTTTGTATATGTATTATTGTATTTTCTTCATGTATATATATATATATATATATATATATATATATATATATATATATATAATTATATATTTATATATATATATATAATTTATATAAATATATAATTAAAATGCAAACAGTTTTATTTTTTGCAATGTCTTTTATTTGTGTTTTTTAATTTTGAGAAGAAAGTAATGCTATTTTTGAATAATTTAATGAAGCAACAAGATTTGTTGATAGATTTAAATAAATAAATATAATTTATTTCAAAGTTTGGTGTCAATATCAATGTTAGAGAAGGATAAGTGGATTGGTTTTTCCTTAACCTGTGAAATCTAATAATTTTTGTACTCAGTAAGGATGACGATATAAATTACAGAACTTTTTTTTTATACTATATTATTTTTGTATATGTATTATTGTATTTTCTTCATGTATATATATATAAAAAAATGTGTCACTAAATGTGTAATTATAACTCATTTTTATAACATTCCCTTCAGTGATGTTAAAACGATCTGCCACTATAATGTGTTTTAATTGAGATGGTTACAACATTGGCAAACTATAAAAGCAGAGAAGTGTGTTAACTTTGCTGAAAAATGATTATTAAATAATAATCATAACTTCTTTAATGTTGTTATATCATTTGGCATATGTATTTGAAAACAGTATTAAAAACACACTTCATTGAGACAAAAATTGATGGATGAATTTAAAGTAAAAAGTTATTGTTAAATTAACTGTAGACATTTATGAGTTAAATAAATATGTTTTTTAAGTAATCTTATGTTGCAGGTTTATTTAATCTACACAGCAACAGATTTTAAAATTAAATTGATTCAGTCTTAACAATTCAGTCAAGAAGAGACAAAAATAAAGATTCTCGTCTGAATGAGAAGTGATAGTAAACAAGTAAATGTTTCCCTAATGTAATTTGTTTATTTAATCAAATGTAATGTTTTCTGATAAAAAATAACAGAAATAATAAGCTGAAATTCTGTTCAAACCCCACCTGTAGACACAAATTAAATAATAATTGTAACATGAAAAAAGTAATATTTAAATAAAACAGTATGAACAATACTCATTTGAAGTTTGAATGACAGTCAGTAATCAAAAGTTAAGGTAAAAACTACAAAACAAAAAGTGGTGACATATAATTTAAAAATTCTTAATTCATATTTTAATGTTTTGAAATCAGAAGATAATCTTCATAATGTTGGACTTTCTAAAAAAAAAGGTTTTTACTTATTTTAAAGACATACAACAAATACTTAAATTTTAGCAGGTATTTTTTTAAATATTAATTTTTTGAAATGTCACAATAAAAAAATCAAAGAGCAGGAAAAAATGTTTAAACCATTTGCCTATTTTTGTAATTTTATTGAAAAATAAAACTCTGAAAACAAAGAAGAATTAAGGATATTCCATCATATAATTGGCTGCCTATGATGGTTTTTTTTATACAACCGACTCCATAGTTATAATATCCTAAATTCAGGTGAATACTTTTCTAAGTCTCTGTTTTTAGTAGTAATTTACCAAATTGTTTGAGATTTATATTAATAAAAGAAAAGTTTTAATCCGCTATAGATATTCATTATTCATTACAATTTTTCATCTGTGATGTACGAGGGCTATTCAGAAAGTAGATTACGTTTTTGGATAAAAAAAAAACTAAGTACAGGAAAAAAATTTTATTATATACATTTGAAAGAGGAACTAAAATACTATTTTTCGACATAATCGCCAAACAAATTTAGACATTTGTCATATCGGTGAACTAGCTTTGAAATTCCTGTGTCGTAGAATTCCGCCGCCTGTGACGCCAGCCAGTCAGTCACGCCCGCGCGGAGATCTTACGACAAAGATGGTGAATCATTTCTTGATCGCATCGTAACGGGAGATGAGACTTGGGTTAAGCACGTTACCTGTGAGATAAAACTACAGTCTATGGAGTGGGGCACACAAATTCCCCCAAAAACCGAGCAAATGTTTGCAAACCCTGTCAGCAAGGAAGATCATGGCGACCGTTTTTGGGACAGGAAAGGTGTTCTTCTGGTTGACTTCCTAGAACGTGGAGCAACCATAAACTCAGAAAGGTATTGCCAAACATTACAAAACTTAAGACGAGCTATCCAGAACAAGCGGAGAGGAAAACTGAGTGCAAAAGTGTTGTTTTTGCACGACAATGCCCGCCCTCACGGCAAATCGAACAAAGACGTCTTGACGGCCTTCAAGTGGGAGATTTTTCCTCATCCACCCTACAGTCGGACCTGGCACCTAGTGATTTCCACTTATTCCCGAAGATGAAGACTTGGCTTGCAACACAGCGCGCTGATGACGACGCAGATCTCTCGCGCGGGCGTGACTGACTGGCTGGCGCCACAGGCAGCGGAATTCTACGACACGAGAATTTCAAAGCTAGTTCACCGATATGACAAATGTCTAAATTTGTTTGGCGATTATGTAGAAAAATAGTATTTTAGTTCCTCTTTCAAATGTATATAAAAAAATTTTTTTCCTGTACTTAGTTTTTTTTTTATCCAAAAACGTAATCTACTTTCTGAATAGCCCTCGTAATTGCAAGAATATATATATTGCGAGTAAGCTTCACAGTGGATGAAAACTGTTTTTTATAAACCTTAATGTTTGACTTTTACGTAGTTACTCACGAAATAACCAAATTATTTACTTGGAACTCAGCTATTTTTTAAAGTACAGTAAAACGTAAGATATTGTTGTGTCCACTAATTAAAATGCAAACAGTTTTATTTTTTGCAATTTCTTTTGTGTTTTTTAATTTTGAGAAGAAAGTAATGCTATTTTTGAATAATTTAATGAAGCAACAAGATTTGTTGATAGATTTAAATAAATAAATATAATTTATTTCAAAGTTTGGTGTCAATATAAAATTGTTTTTTTATTTTTATTATTTTATTTATTTATATTTTTTTAGAGCACTTTTTCAGAACTGTTTTTTTTTCTGAAACAGCTTTTATTATATCATTTTTGTTATTTATCTATTCCTATCTTATTTTTTGTATTTAGATCTGTTAAGAGTCAACCTTGATTAATTCAAAATCCAGTTGAATTAAAAATTTTCAAAAGTTTGTTTGAATTTTAAATTTAAATTATTGTCAAACCTGGTTATAGCAGTCTTGATGTCACATCAACTGTAACATTTTTTTCGTAAGTCTGACCATAACCCATCTTTTGTGTAAAAAGACCTGCTTTTAGGTAGTACTAAATATTGTACTACCTGGTTATAGTGTCAAAAATTTCTTATGTAGCTACATTTTACTCTAATTTTTATAGCATGCTAGAGAACCTCGTTTATTAATGTGGATGAAGACTAAGATTTATATTTCATCTGCATGTAGTATTTTCTCAAAAGTACATCTTTCCTTTTAACAACTTGTATACTGTCAGTTTAGTGTACATATATAAGTTAAGTTTACAACAAGCGGTTTACATACATGGGAATGGAGACATATTAATAGAGAAATTTGTTTAGGAAATATGATGTAGAAATTTGAATGGCAACTAGTGCCACTAGAAAAGCAAAATTACAGGTAATATTGAAGAAAAAGGTAAATATAGTAAATCAGTTGTACAAAATACAGTAAGCACTGATTAATATTGGAGTATCTGATGTAACTGTTCATTCCATATTATTTATTGAGGAGAGTAGAGAGAAGCATAGTAAGTGTGTGGCTGACATGTTTTGGTTTAGCCTACATAATAAATAAAAACACTAGAATTTCCCTCATCTGATATAATGCGGGTCTGATTTGTCTAAGAAAATGTGTGTTTTAACGGGCGACCACTATAATAGCATTCCTAGCAGAAATAAAGATTATATTAAGAATTTTACATACTGAATTTTAAAATATGTACAATGTTTTTCTTTAAGTTTTTTTATATAGAGGTATTGCATCACTAAATACTTAATATTTAAACACATTAATGCAGTAATAAAAATAAGTTCAACGCGTTGTAAAAATGTACTTTTTTTCTTATTTATTATTATATATTTATTTAACTGAGCATAAGGTATGGATATTAAGAAGGGAAAAAATTATAAATATTTGCAATATACATTCAAAAAAAAATTTAATTAGAACATATTAACTTAATACCATTACATACTTAGTAACTTTATTATTATGTAAAACAACTTGTGACTTGATATGTCATATAGTAAAATATCACTGAAGGTAAAATACTGTAAAACTATAATTTTGCTAAACAGCACCGATTTGCACAAAAATTTGGATTTAGATTCTACTTACTCTTTACTTTAAAGTTCGCCTTGTGTTGGGGGTTGCTTTTTATTTTTTAGGGATGAAAACTACCCCTATTCGAAAATAATTTTAGAATTGTAGATTCAAAATTGTTTGGAGTCTCTTTAAATAAGTTGAATGAACGTCTCTTGGCATTAAGGGACATAATTTATGATTTATTAAACAGTTTGACCCCTAAAAGCCACCCCCTAGAATAGTTATAATTTTTTAAAATATCAAAATGTTCTTTAGCAACTTGGAATGATTAAATAGCACCTATTTGCATGAAAATTTGGATTTAGGTTCTACTTATCCTCTACTTCAAATATGAAACTGTGCCATTGGTTGCTTACTATTTTTTAGAAGAGAAAACTACCCCTGTTGGCAAATAATTATAAAATTGTAGATTCGACCTTGTAATCAATTGAAATCTTTAAATAAATCAAATTGCAAACAATCGAAAAATTATAGTTAAAAATTTTGTTTAATTCAAAATATATGATATTTTTATTATTTAAAATGTAATGTATTTATTTTATCTACCATTAAAAAAACAACCCCTACTGATTAAAATTTGCAATCACAAATAGGGATAATAAACATTTTATTTTTATATAGATTTTAATTTTTATTACAAAAAACATATAAATAATCAAATATCCTCTTCACTCTCATCTTTCTTTTCCTCTTCGTCATCATTCCTTCCCATGTCCGCCTCATTCTCGGCTGAAAGTATCAATTTTTTAACCAAAACTCGTTTTCAGACGGTTTTTCTCGAATAACTCAAAAAGTAAGTATTTCATAATAAACATCGTTCTTAGTAAAAATGTAGCTTATAAAATATAAAAAAATAATGGTAGTTTATGGTGTCTGTAGACCCAATATAAACGGAGTAATAGTTTGTTAAAGATTGGTTCTTTAATAAGAATTCGTAAAAACGCCGAAATTGGAAATTTCAATGTGAAATAACCAAAAAACAATGCATTTTCCGGGAAAGACCCATAGAACCTTTTTTTGAAGTGCTTGAAAAAACCTGTATTTTTGTTTTTTTACAAAAGTCCCTAGCATCAAAACTAAACGAGTTATGGCGAAAATAAAGTTGGTCTCTATATCTCTCGGGACTAAAAACATGAAAATCACCCTCTAATTACCACCTCAATTTAAAAAAATCGCCACCACTTTACAATTCACTTTATTCATGTACTTCTAATATGCTGTAGAATTTTGACGGGTTTAAAGTGCTTAGTTTAAAAAAAATGTATAATTTTACTTCGTATAACGTTATGATACGGTCATAACATTTCAAATATGAAATGTAAATACAAAAGGACGAATGACAAAAGTAACTGTTTGATTCTATGTTCATTACTGTATTAAAAATCATAATGGTAGAGGCCTTGGTGTAATCTTATTTCTTTATGATCTGTGACCTCCGGTCTGTGTCTCATAATTATAATCTCTGAGTCATTTTAAGCTGCATTTTAGGGAAACTTTTCATATTGGTGAAAATAAAGTTATAGCAGCAAATTCCAATAGGACCTCATTGACTTGGCAGAAAATACGCGATCAAACTTTAGATTTCTGTCCTAAGTACATTATAAAATTATAATATATTGATATTGTCATCTGCAAATGTTATTAGATTTTATGTATGCTAAGAATCATAAGAATTAATTTGAAAATTTGTGTTACTTAAAAATGGCTGCTGACAGTAGTGGTGTAGAATGGGCCTCAATAGTTAAACCAATTTTAGCAGCATCTTACGGATCTTTTAATAAAAATGATGTTGCCGAACTTGTGAAAGCAATAGTAAAAAGGTGAGTTTAAAAATAGTTTAATTTTGTTTGTTTCTGTAACATTTGGATTCATATTCCTTTTCATAGGTATCTTAAGGCAGATTTCAGAATGAACCAATCAAGTCTAGTCAATTTTAAGACCAATTGAGTCATATTTAGGCTTACCAAACGGTTTCTAAATTGACCACGATTGCACTAGTTTGTGGTTTGTCTGAGGAAAAGTTGCTTCCAGGCAAAAACCTTGCCCGAGGAAGAAGTTTGTTTGAAATGTTGCTTGCTTTTTTCAAATAGTGATTTATGAATATTTCTTTCATTACATATCTTCATATCCAACTAACACATATTCACCTGTGGAAAATATTTTTTAAAAGAACACGATTTTAGGCTGGTTTTTATATACGAATTTTGTAACGACATAGCTGTTTACATTGCATGAAACATGCTATATTTCCTACACGGACTTATTGTCACTGTGCTATCATTTACTGCACAGGCATATTGCTCATGTGTGTTACCACATTCTTATAGGCTTTACTTAATATGTATTACTTTATTTGTTCTTGTTGTGAAAACGTTAAAATGATATCTGTTTAATTAAATAGGTTTTTCATCCATCAGCCATGTCAGTTAGGTTCTTCACCCAACAATAATGTCATTTAGGTTCTTCATTTAACAACCTTGTCAGTAGTTCATTGAGTATTTAAAAAAAACATGCTTTTTTATGGTTTAGTGATTAAAAACATGTAACCTGCTTTCGCACGGTAGAAATTCTGAAGTTATGCAGTCACTTTTATTTTCAATTTTTATCATACTTTCTGTGCTTTTATATTTTTAATTATTGCTTTTGGACATGTAGGCCTAATAAAGTGTTCTAGCAAAAAAATTTCTGAAAATTGAAAACAACCTACATTGGATAATTACCAAAGAAAGCTTTTAATTGGGGACATTTTTCTCTTAAACAGTTAGCTGGTAGGGGCTGTGTATAGTCCTAGTTATTTTCCTATATTGCACAATATATGATTCTTCGGTAATTATGCTCTTGTTTTGACTTTTTTTTCATAATTTTTGTATCAAAATGCTCTATTATTAATCTCGGACGTTAAACACCAAAAAAAAAAAAAAAAAAAAAAAAAAATCTATTATTAATCGAATAATAATAATACAAAATATAAAAATGTGGAAACTACAATAAGTTTGAAAATAATTGATTTGCATAGCCTCAGAATTATTTCTGCGAGAAAGTATGTAGATCTATGTTTTTGTAACAAAATTGATTAATTAAGTAATTAATAAAATATTACAATCCTAACTAATATGGTTTTATATGAAATTAGTTTCTACTATAAAAATTGAAAGTAATAGTGATTCGCATAACGTTAAAATAACTACAGCACGAAAGTAGGTAACATGTTTTTGAGATATTTATTCAGCTATTTTTTTTTATATAGGTGTTTTTATCACCCAACAACCATGTCAGTTAAGTTATAAAAAAATAAAAGATTTTTATCATTTTAACAATTAAAAACACATTACCTACTTTCATGCTGTAGCAATTTTGAGGTTATGGGAGTCACTTTTATTTTCAATTTTTATCGTACCTACAGTGCTTTTATATTTTGCTTTCAGATTATTTAACACTTTATTACATATCAGTATGTAATAAAGTGTTTTAATGAAAAAATTATGGAAAAATCAAAAACAACCTACATTGCATATTTACTGCTAAAGCGATAAAAGAAACCTTTATTAAAAATAAAAAAATCAAGGACTTAACTGACACGGTTGTGGGTGAAGAACATAACTAACAAGGTTATTTAGTTGTAGTCTGCGGGAGAAATAAAAAAAGTCCAGACCATTACCTGGTCGGCAGTGGGGTGGCGAGGCACATCTGGTTTGGAAAGGTGAAGTGAAACTAAGAAGTCCGTTTGTTTGTAGTTTGCCGGATCCATCCTATTTCCTCTCAAGCAAGTTATGGTATCTTGCGCTGTTGGTAAGCTGCTATGTAGTTGTCTCCTCGATGTTGTACCAAACAATGATTTTGAACCTGTATTTATTCTGGAAATTATGGTGGATACCATTGTTAAATTTCATTGTTAAAATTAGAGAAAGAACACACCAATCAGAAAGAATTATGCTTTTGTGCACAGGAGATGTGATGTGATGCGCCGGTAGTAGTGCCTGGGCAGAAGTATATTAGTCCAGCGTAGTATAGACTTGAGATACACATGCACTGCGAACCAATCGGAAGTGAGTTTTGATTGATGGCAGTGAATTAGGTTTTGCAGGCTAAGGCTCTTTTCAATCCATGGGAGAAGTACAGGGATTTTTAGTATGTTTGTCTTGGTGTTAGTAAGCAAAACTAGCACATGTAACTCAGTTCCTATGTTGTTTAGGCGATGACAGAGTGAAGAACCTAAATGACGTGGTTGTTGGGTGAAAAACCTATTTAATTAAACAGACACCATTTCAATAATGTTTTCACTCCAAGAACAAACAAAGTATTATGTAATAAATAATGCTTATTATAATGTCGCAGGAGAAGTAAGTCGATGTAGGTAATCTATTGTGTTTCATGAAATGTAAACAGCAATGATGTCACAATATATGGTTCATTACAAAACAACCTAAAATCGTAAGTTATCTTTAAGAAAAGTATTTTCTGCAGGTATGTGTTAATTGGATAATAAGGCATATAATAAAAGAAAAAAATATTCAAAAATCACTAAAAAAACCGTTTTTACTGCATAAATACCTTAGGTTTTGTAGGCAATACTATTTCCATACAACCGTATTAGGTTCTTAAGACACTTTTTTTAAAACAGGAAAATATGCAGTGTAACTTGTTTTTGACTTTTTCATTATTGTAAATTAAATGCATTCTCATTTGTATTTATTAATTAACCCTATTAATAGACCAACTAGCTAAAATTGCTGATATGTAAAACATTTCAGTAAGAAATAAAGATGTTCATTCATTCAGTTGAAAGTAGTTTAGAGAGTTTTTTAGATGACCTATTTTAACAAGCAGTTAACTGAAGTAGATCACAATAAATTTCAGTTATTGGTTATTTATCTTGTATGTTGCAGTGAAGCAGATCTTTTAAATCATGAAGAGCAGTATGAAAGTTTTTACACGTCATTTGCTGCACTGGCTGCTGACTACATTAGTTCTAGTATTGGTTCGGGTAAGCCAAACTAAAACTTATATATATTTATTCATCAGGTCTTTTCTTAGAATTTTATAGTGTACATGCAAAGATGTATGGTGTAGGAATGACCCAAGTGACTAATTTGCCTCATAAAAAAACTCTATATACCTTTTTAGAGTACATTTACATATAGATAGAATAGTTAAACAGTAAATAGATATAAAAAACTAAAAAAATGTTTATACAAAATCTTGTAATATTCTGAAGACCCTTCCCCGTGTTGTTTTATTATGACTGTTTACTTTGAATATTCCACCATGCTTGGGCAAACACTCCTGTTAAGGCCATATGTTTTGCAACGTAAGTTCACAACATGAAAGTTTCAAATATCTCAACATTTCACACACTTAAAGTTGAGGGAAAATTTTAGAAACATATTGTTTCTTTATAATATTGTTTCTGCTTTCTGTGATATAGTTTCAGTATGGTGATAATTTGTCTGTAAATATTATGAAAAAATATATTTTTAATGCTTAAAAATTGTCAAGATTTTTAATGATTACTTCAGATGTGTAATAGTTTTGTCACTGAGGAAAGTTGCAGTGAGTAACTTGAAACTTTAAGTGCTATTTTTAATTAATAAATCTAAATAAAATGAATTTGTTCTGTTGTAATTATTTTTAATGAATACTGTTCAGTAACCATAGTAGAATTCTCATATACAAATTTATTTTAAGTTTTATGTGTTAGTGAGTATTGACAAAGATTAGATATGTGTTGATTGTTGGTAGAAATAAAGATCTTCAGTGTATATTTTTGAAGTAGTCTTTATAATTCTGCCTCAATCCATTCCTCACATAGCGGCTGGCTGAGCATGTTTACTGCTCTTCAACCTTTTGTTGTCATGCAAGTTCGGTACTAAGGCCAGTATGTGAAAATCCTCATAGGTTAGTCTTCAGTTTAAATATAAGTCTGTAAATTTTGTAACTAAGTTCACCTTATTGAAATAGTTTGAATTATTGAGGTACTACAACCAAGAATACTAACTTGATTATGACATGATTCCAGTTTACTGAGGTGTTATTTTTATAACTTATTCTAAATTATTCTTGGATAAAGCTCTAACCAGGTATACTTGTTCATTTAACATTTTAATTTTAGTTAGTTCAATTTGATTCAGACAACTAATTCAATTGATGACTGGTTCACTCCGATGACAAAAATCAAAACTCATTGTCCTTCACTAGTAATTTATGTGCAGATTAGTATTAGAAAACTTCACACTTAAATTTATTATGTCTGCTAATCAGTACCTTATAGACAATGAATGATTGAATATTTAAGGATTACAAAGACACTGTGACTGTTATCCCATACTAACTTACATTCTTTGCTTGAGTGTCTCCTAATTTGTACCCTCTGTAGGAGAATTGTAATTTTTGTAGCAGAACAGTTCCCAGTTCAGCCTGACAAATATCCTTGCAACAACAGCAGCTGGACCCTTGGTATCGTGAGTATTTATCTGGGTCACCCTGGTGTGTACTAGTACCTCTGACTCCTGTAACATTGCTGCTGAGTTGGGATGCAAGACTCCTAGCCACCTAGCAACATCTCTACCTCCTTTTGCCTTCCAAGGCTGAGGCTAGCAAAGATGGCATTCGTTTTCTTTCTACCTAACTTCTTTGTCACCTATAGTGTCAGTGACCATTAAATTACTTACTCCTCCACAACATCCTCTTTCTTTTCCTTTTTCTTAAAACCATTAATGGGGATTTTTCCAAATCTATAAAATATGGTGTGCCCGTTCGACCTTTACTGCTTGAAGACGATTCATCCATTACAATGGTCAGGATCCTCTCTGAACCTTCTTCTTTACTTTCGTACTTTCCATATTCTTCACTTCAAGATCATGTCTCCCATATGTGACTGCAATTCCCCTCCTTTCCATGCATTTACTTAAGAGGTTTTCTCCTTCAGCCAGTCTGCTAACTGTCAGCACATCATGACAGGGCAGAATTTCTCTTCAGCAAACCTAAGTTGTACTGTGCTTCTAGTACCATTTCCTCCACTATTGTGTCATTTGAACTCAAAGTCTTCATTAGGTCCTTTGGAAGGATTGCCACTTTTACGGTAGTACTGGCTTGTGTGTTAGTGCTAGGCCTATCTACTGCAGCTGGGATGTTACTTGACCTAATTTTTCTTTACTTTCAAGGCATTTAGGATGAGTTATTTTAATAGTTCCCCTCTTTGATTTTGCCTGTGATTGCACCTGCTGTGCTTTTCTATCTACGGCTTCTTTCCTCATTTCTTCAAATGAATTGTCCTTTGAAAGGAAGTGTAGTTATGTAGAACTCCCATCCTACTAAGGCCTCTTCTCAATGGGTCATCAAAACCTGTATGCTCGCTTAGTTGTAGGAAGTGGAAGATTACATACTCTTTGGTTTTCCACTTGGCACTCTTAAAAGTACCACCATCTACTCTTGAGGTACTTGCTCATGATCCTTGCTCTGTTTGGTCAACTCACTTTTGTGCAGTGAGAACTCGTTCATTTAATTTTTCATTCTTCTTGCTGATGCTGTTCCCAGAGTATATAGGGAAGAGCCCTGCTTGTATAGGTAAGGCGAGGATATACTGGAAGGATGCCAGGTATCACAGGGCTCCATTTAATACATTGATAGGTCGGTGTTATTCACTCCATTAGCATGGGTCGCTTTAAACCTTAAAGCCACGGCGAGAGAGAAATAGAAAAAGAGAGTTGTGTGAAGATAAAGAGTTTTGGGTTACATATAATCCAACAGAATGAGAGTAGTATGAAAATAGCAATAGGTAAAGTATTATCGAAAAGGGAGGCTTGTCAGTTCAGATCATCATGGCCATATGCCATTTAATAACAATAATGGGCATTTCCATTGTTTTGCGTTATTATAATACTGTTTTTGTATTTATTTTGGCATAGAATTTAAGCGTAGTTAAGAGGTTAATATAAAAACTAGAGTACATTGAGTTTTAATTTGTGAGGAAGAGGCAGATAGACTTTTTTTGCATTCTAATTATAGTTTCAAGTAGCACATTATATATATATATATATATATATATATATATATATATATATATATATATATTATATTATATATATATATATATATATATATATATATATATATATATATATATATAATTTTTTTATTGATTTTTTGTACATTGTACATCTTTCTGCATTATTGTAAAATATATTTTATCATTTCAGTGTGTAAAAGCCAGTTAGCCGTGGTTTGTTCAGCTTGTAGAATTTTACTGCATTATCTATTATGCCGACTGCAGACACAGGGAGTTTCAGAATCAGTCGCTCCGAACACATTATCAGCAAAACAACTCTTGCTGCCAATCAAAGCCTTGTGTACTGCAACAGGCATGTTGTCCAGGTCTGATCAGATTGCCCTTACTGCCGTAATGAAGAATGCTAGATTGCCATCACATATTAAAACTTCAATACCAGGTACAGAACATTTGAGTGTATGACATCATCATATGCAGAGTATATATATCACTATCTATTGTTAAGCATAAATAATGTTTCAAGACATTAATTCCTTTACACAAATAATTACAATATTAATTTATTAATCATTTGACTAATAATAAGCTAAATATTGACAATAATTAGCTGCATAGAAAAGCAGATCTGTAGACTTAAAACAAAATTACAGCACTTATCATAAAATACAATGTAAAATGTAACATTGCAAAATTAAAAAGTAAAAATATTTTCAAGCTTTCTTAAAATAATTAATCACTTGCATTTATATGTTGTTTTTTTATAACAAAACATATTAGACTGCATTTACAATAAAGTAGGCAGCAAGTACATTATTTTCCCCTGTCACCATTTCAAATTAGTCGGAAAAAAACATTGCTGAAGTGGTAAGCATGGACATTAGTAGGTGTACATGAAATAATGTGATGTGTTTACTGTGATATGCACGAAATAAATAGTGTGGTCATTATTTCCACAAAAAATATTTATTAACAAAAGTTTTTTTTTTTTATTTCTCTGTGTATAATTGTGATGTTTATCAACCATCCACTTCAGATAATCGGGAATCTTCTTTATTCCAAAAAAACTTGGAAAGTCCCATGAATATGAATTTATTTGTTAGTATATTGAACACTGTAGTTACAGCTATCTCCAGAAATTTTATCACATATTAAAACAGTACGTCTAAGCAAAACCATTAACAGTAATAGGTTAGGTAATTTTATGATGCAATGTAGAGTCCATTGCTATTTGTAGAGTTATCAAAGAGTGTTGTCATGTTGGCAATCTTGAATTGAATCAGAATCACTAGGTATGTTGTAACAGTGCCGCATATCTATAAAAAACAAAAATTTGTGTTACATAACTTGTGAATAATTAAAACTAGCGTTGGTATAATTTCTGCTCTTGCTTTAAAAGAGCAAATGCAGCAATAAGAAATAACATCGAATATGCAAGAGATAGTATATACAAAATTCATAACCCAAGCAAATTTGAAATGAAGTAAAACTTAACAATCTCGGAATATTTTGGAAAAAATGCCAAACTAAACTTTAACAACTGTTTTTAGCGGGTCATTAACTCAGTTTGTAGGATAGAAGAGCTTCAAATCTAGTTACTTTTTTTTGTACAAGAACGAAAAAACAAAATTAATCACCAAATCTAGCTTTAGAAAATAATTTTGAAAAAAGATTTAATAGTTTCAGGTTATGGAAATCAATTTTCAAAAAGAAGGTCTATAAACTCATAACATAACTCAGTGTAACAAATTTTAAATAAAGAAAATTTACTGTTTTAGAGTAAAAAAAAAAATATCTGACCACTGTTTTGTTTGGTTTTTCAATTTACTCTCAGACCATACATTTTTTTTCAAATTTGTTTCACTTATTTTAGTTTTATTTCTTTACATGACAAAAATTTGAGCGTGATCTGATGAACTGATTAGTTTTGAGAAATTAGACTAATTTTTTGGGATTGTTTTAGCAGCTTTCAAACTGGTTTTTAGAAAATAATATTTTTAATTTGTTACCTCTGTTGAACAGTTACTTTTGGATAATCTAATACCTTTGCTTAGTGGGGTCAAACTATTAGGATCCCACCATGTGGAAGCACTTGTTTCTCAGTTAGTGAGATCATGAGCAGACCTTTACATAGGTTCAGATCTGGCTAATAAATTTGGCTTTTTCCATGTCATGTCAATCCCTCTCCCCAGTCTTCATTAGTCTAACTTCGGCTAAAACAAACAAGCCTACCTCAGAGCAGGTTTGTGAACTTACCGAATAAATCAATGTGTAGTCAATAGAGAAAATATCTGCAGCTGTTACTTTCAGCTTCTGATGTAGAAGTTGCATTGAGAAATTCTTCAACTGCAATCAGACATACTTTATTAAAATTGAGGTTATTGAGTCACTATTTTAGAACCATTTTTAATCTCAGTGAGTGGTAACAAGGTATATAGAATACAAGGTATGGGCCACGCGTTTGTCCTCCCCACCACTTGCTGGCTATGGCATACCATCGGATCAAACTTAGACGTAGTGTTTAGTAGAAAACAGTTTATAATGTTAGTTTTAGTAACTGTATTATAGTAATTACAATAATAATTTCTTTTGTATAACATTAATATCGTTAACGATATTAATTACTTTACTTACTGAATTCGTTCATTGTCAAAACAGAAAGTTTTATTTTATACAATATTACATAATATTAAAGTAAATTGTAGGACAATAGCTTGAAAAATTCATGAGTTATTTTTTATTTGAAGGTTAAAAGCACATCACAATATGAATTACGTATCTGAGGATGTTCCTTGACAATTATTTGGTTGACTGTGAAAACATACATCTGGAATAAAAAATTTACAATAAATTAAATTATAAAGGACCAACCTATGTATAGTCTTTTATGCCCCCTTTAGGTCCTTTTTTTATATATTTTTATACATAATAGGAATTTGGTAGTAAATAAATAAATAGCACATTGACAAAGTTGACAGCCAATCCCTTTGATTATTATGGCACTCGTTCGTTGGAACCATATACAAAAGTTGAGACGATTTTTTTTTCTTGACTCTATACGCTATATAGCCAGCCATCATCTTCAGTAGATCAGAGTTCTCCTGTAGATCACATCATCTTCACTAGCTTGCAAATCATTTAAGGCTCCTCCACTTCGTCGGATTATCAGAAAAAAATATTCTTAAACTTAGTAACATTGCTTTGTAAAACCATATTTTTATTTTTAACCGAGGCCAGTTCTTGTAATGCAAGTTGAATTTGTTCCTTCAAAAGTAAATTTTCATTTCTTAAACATTAAATTTCTTCTACAGAGGCATTATTTACGATATTTGTATTAAAATTACCGACTATGGAAAGTGGGTTTCATTTACAGAATTACACGTTACAATTGCACCATCATTTTAGTTTACAGGTGATTTTTCTGGTAGATTTCCACCGGACTCGTCAATAAGTTAATGTTTCTTGGTTTTCACGATTTTTTAATCCTTGTCGCTCGTTCAGAATCAACACATTTATTTTCAACGGTGGAAATGTTAAAACGTGGAATGGCACCGGATTTCACAGGTTTTGTATTTAATAATTAGGATTTAAAATCCCTTTTGAAATCATCGTCATTAAAATAAAGTGAACAGACTTTATCAAAATTAAAATGATCTGCTCTTATACACACTTTTCTCAGGCCTTCATCTTTTGGAATTCTATGAAATGTAATTTCTTTCCCTTTACAATTCGTATCATTATTATAGCAATTGACAATAGCGCAACCAAGCATTGTTATGCATGCACAATTATACAATACTAAACAAAATACATTATGTATTTTTTAGGATTTTTAACATACTTAAATCTTTTCTTATATTTATTAAACCTCAAAAAAAAAAATATTGTGCAGTATTGTTGTTGACACCTTTTGTTTAAAACACAACACCTACAGATTAAATAAACACATCGAATCTCCAACCACACATACAGAATATCGAATTGTTTAGCGGGAAACTACATATAGTAGGAGTGAAGAGTTTGATCAGTGACGTCACACGCGCGGTAGTCTATTGCGCATACCCACCGTGGCCCCTACCATGTATTTCTATTTACCATGAGTGATAAACACGTCTTCTGCTAGTAGAATGTTTTATAACACTTTGTGTTGAGAGAGCCACTATGTGTGTGGCAGTATATAGAGAACTCATTTAGCTACTAGGGCTGGCTGTTATTGTTTTCTTGTTTGGCGAAAGGGCTTGTAAGTGGTATATTTTATAATTTGGTACAGTTAAGTATTAATGAAGTTTATAAGTAAACAGAATGAATTGATTTTTAAAAATAGGAAGTTACTTACATATACGTAAGTTTCATTATCTTCAGCTCTGTTAATTATATCGTGGATAACTATAGCTGTATGGTTTGCCTGCAGAAAAAAACAATTTTAATATATCAAACAGTTTTTATATACATTACGTCCTTCACATAAGTACTACTAAGGCTCGATGGTCGATGTGGTAGGGCACTGGTCAGTCTGCTGCATCTGTAAACTGCTTGCCTTAATGTTGTGGTATGTTTATCATTAACGTTATCATTAGTCTAATTAGAATAAAATATTGAAAAAAATTATGCTTGTGCCATATGGACATGATCATTCAAATCACGTCTATCTAAATTGAAAATTATTTTTTTCCTTTTTTTATATATTATTTCCATGATGACAAAAGTTGGCCTTGGTATATTGTACAGAATTTACTGCTTTTATAACATAGAAATATTTTATAATATTAATGGAATATTTTTAACAGGCTTCACTGACTGATATTGCTACTATTATATCAGATCAACTAATCCTAAATGGACATGTCTCAGCAATAGATCAAATGTCAAAACAAAACTGCAGCTGTGACAATTTGTTAATATGATAAGTAAAGGTGCTGTGTTACCTTGATGGCCATTCACTAATGCTTCCAGACTTTTATTTATGTCTTCACACTTGTTTATAAGCAAAGACATAAACATCTCTATCTATTTTTTTAATAGAGACTAGAACATTTAAGGTTATACGATAAAAAAAAACAAAATTTTTTAGCATTTTAGGGGGGTTTTAAATGGTCTTTTTTGTGTTTTAGTCAATCCACACCCACGTGTAAACGGAAGAAGCAATTTAAACCAAAATTTGGAGTTATATGCTACTAAACATGACCAATACCTTAATTACCCTCATTTTGCCATATCGGACATTTTAAAAAAACTGTTTTTTTTTAAATATATTTTTTATTGAATCAAAATTTAAACTTCATAGCGAGGTGAAGATAGGTTTGAAGGTTATTTTCCAAAAAAATATCTGTTCTAGATGGAATCGTTTAGCTGTGGGGGTGTTTTAAAAAAATTGGCCTACTCCTGCAAATGAAAAGATGCAACTCGCAATCTTCGTTCTCTTTCTAACAGTCGCGCTCTCTCTTGCTCCCTCTCCTCCACCGGCTTATCAGTTCCCCCACTTGGTCACTCGCTACATTCGTCAACCAGTTGTTTTCCTAGAACCTTCTACTGTAACTGTCCGATTGCCTCTTTTGCACTACTATTGGATTTTTCTCATTATAAACTACTCATTTTTGATTCATTGTTAAAGTAAACGAACAATAATGTGATAAATTTAGTTACACCATTGCCTTTATTGGTTTTTCCTGAACAATTACACATTTAATTCTTAAAAAAAAATTATATACAATTTGTTTGAGAATAATGTCACAAAACAAAATGTTCATAGTCTTTTGTTTTAACTAAAACCAGATCAAGAGTTTTTGAGATAAAATCTCTTTTGCAGTGATTGTTATCCGTGATGTCCTGAATATAACTGAAATTTTTCAAATCTTTATTTTGATTCTATACCCAGTTATTAAATTTTTCCCGACATACTGTTCATTCCGCTTGTAATAATACTCTATTAATAAAATGATATGTATATAATAGGCATGATACCATTAGTTGGAAAGATATACAATACATTTTACAAAAGAAAATGTTAAATATTTATTTCAATTATTATTGAATAATTATTTATGATTGATAATTATAAAAGATTCGCGGTAAAGGTACAATCTATAAAGGTACTTATAAAGAATCGATTTTTGTTTTGAAATTCAAATAAAACAAATGCTATGTTTGAAATAATAAACATTAAGATCGAGTAGAAAGAGAGGGAAGGAATATTGAATGAATTCGACTGCATTAATCGGAATCGTAATGCATCTGGGGAAAATAACTCATTTCGGAGAATCGTGTAGTGTACAATGATCGAGTACTCCATTCAAATCAAAGAATCGAGTACTCGATTCTTAATAGACTACGATATCCTATCACTAAGAGAGTGGAAATGAAAAGGGGAGGGTGAAAATTATTTTCACATCACTTGTATTACCGAAAATGGCATCCATATAATATAATAGGTTTTTATCATTTTTAAGAATCTGCAATAATTAAAATAATTATTTATTTGACTTTGGGCGAATAATGTGAAAACATGAGAGGAAGCAGGAAGTATAAGAGGTGTGTTCAGAAAGTAACGAGAATTTTTAAATTTCGTGGGCTTGGAGAGTCCGATTGTCACACATTTTTTTATTATGTTGGTATACATGCCCTTGAAGTATGATAAAACTTTCAGCTGTTTTCATTGTTGACTTTGTCTGCAACAGCCACTAAGGTTAGATGTGTTTTTATGAGCTCGGCGATTTTCGTTTGTTAAAAGAAATGGATCAAAGAATTTGTATCACATTTTGCGTAAAAAATGGAATAAGTGTAACAAAGTGTGTGAAATGTTAACAAAGGCCTATGGTGAGTCTGCTATGAGTAAAACAAGAGTTTACGAGTGGTATAAGCGTTTCCAAGAAGGCCGTGAAGAAGTTGAAGATGACGAACGCCCTGGACGCCCCAGCACATTAACAACCGATGAAAACGTGGAAAAAGTGAAAGAAATTGTTATGAACAATCACTGAATCACAATTAGAGAGGTCGCTGATGACATTGGCATATTGATTGGATCATATCATGACATTGTTTCCAATGTTTTGTGTATGAAACGCATGGCAGCAAAATTGGTTTCAAAATTGTTGAATTTTGAACAAAAACAGCGGCGAATGGAAGTTGCTCAGGAGACACTAAATAAAGTCAACGACGATGCAGAATCACTGAAACGTATTATAACAGGTGATGAAACATGGGTTTACGGATATGACGTCGAAACTAAGGCTCAATCATACCTATTCATTCGATACCTACATTCTTTACAATATTGACATCCGATACATAGCTTACGATATCTATGTACGCTTTACTTTACGGTATTTACATACAATACCTACATTCTTTACAATATTGACATCCGATACATAGCTTATGATATCTATGTACGCTTTACTTTATGGTATTTACATACAATACCTATATTCTTTACAATATTGACATCCGATACATAGCTTACTATATCTATGTACGCTTTACTTTACGGTATTTACATACAATACCTACATTCTTTACAATATTGACATCCGATACATAGCTTACGATATCTATGTACGCTTTACTTTACGGTATTTACATACAATACCTACATTATTTACAATATTTACATAAGATATATAGCTTATCTTAATATATAAAAGAAGAAGTCCTGACTGACTGAGTGACTGACTGACTGATTCATAATCAGTGCAGAGCCAAAACTATTTTAGCTGGCGACTTGAAATTTTGAGTGTACATTTATGTAATACATACATTTATGCATGCACTAAGAAAGGATTTTGCAAAAATTTGATTTTAACGCCATTAAACTTCTTACCCATTATAACTTTAATAATCAACGTACAGCCATGACTATTATAGCTAGAGACTTGAAATATTCAGGGTACCTTCTTACAAAATCTCGAAGTGTACTAAGAAAGGATTTTTAATTTTTTTGTTTTAACGCGATTAAAATACTTATCCAGTCTAACTTTATTAATCAACGTACAACCGAGACTATTATAGCTAGACTTGAAATTTTCAGGATGCCTTCTTATAAAATGTCGAGGTGCACTAAGAAAGGATTTTGAAAAAAATTGATATTAAACTACTTACCCAGTCCAACTTTAATAATAAATGTACAGTCGAAGCTATTATAGTTAGAGAATTAAAATTTTCAGGGTTACCACCACATGTAGGGGTGCACTGAAAAACGATTTTCAAGTATTCAACCCCTAAAGAGGTAAAAAAGAAGTACAACAATTTTTATTGGAAAAAATATGTTTTTCATATGACCTTAAAACGTAACATAGTCACTCTTAAATATAAGTAATGAAATATATTTTTCACCATTTCCCAAAACTCATTCCCTAAAGAGATTGAAAGGGGTAGAAAATGTAAAATAGGGTATACAATTTGCATTAAAAAAATTTTTTTCTTGATCGTATATTCCAGAAATATGCTTTGAAACACAAATAATGAAACACATATTTCAACATTTTTCCGAATTCATTCTCTAAAAGAATAATAATATAAAAAAGAGGTGTCATTGGAGAAAAAAGAGTATTTGCATTGGAGAAAAACATTTTTTTTATTGGATTTTCTTAAATATTAAATATTCTGTTTTTAGCAAACAGAATATTCTAAAACACAAATTATGATGCACGTATTTCAGCATTTTCCCGAATTCATCCCCTAAAAGGATAAACATATAAAAGAGGTATAGGCTATAAATGTTTGCATTGGAGAAAAGTATTTTCTATCAGATTTTCTTAAATTCGAATGGAACACGTTTGAAGACAACAAAACAACATATTCAGGTTATAATATGTTTTCATATTAACTGTAAAATAATCATGAGTTTAGATTATCACGCTTTTATTAATACATTTTTTTAATGTTTCTAAATTATTACATTACTGAAACAGTTTAAGCTTCGTGGGCGAAGCCGCGATGGGTAATGCTAGTAATATCTACTTTAAGATATTTACATAAGACTAGGTGGCCATCAAATACGGAGCGGAGTTTCGCTGAACGAAGCGGACTACGCATACAAAAACGAATTTACTTATTTTTTATGTAGGTACGGCCACTGAAAACATAACGGAGCTAAGCAGAGTCGAGTGGCATCGCTGGGCTCCGCTCCACGTAGCTTCGACTCTGTCTACATTCGATTTTGATGCTGACTCCGCTTCCCCCCACTACGTTAACCCACGCTTTTAAACTTATTTCTCGCTGCCTAGATTACGGTTTTTAATATATTAGTTTCCGAGATTCCGTTACAGCAGACCTAAATATTTAGATTTAAAAGATACAAATGCGTTCTTTAAACTGACTGAATTCCACATTTTTGGTGACCGCCTAACCTAATACTTACATACAACAATTTGTTTACTATATGACAATTTGTTATATATACAATTTACTATATGACAGTTTCTTGTTAAATGCTTTCGGGATGCATTAAAAGGCAATTTCAACAAACTTTTTAACTGTAGACTTGGGTAAGAGCTTTTCACCACTTGGTGGTTTTTATTTAGATTTTTACTAGCCTAGGTACTGCAATTGTTAAATGGGAAACAAGTAATTTTAGATTGAAGATTAAAGAAAAGCCTGTATTGTTAAACTTTTTAAATGTTTTTCCTTCAGCCTAATCATACACTATATAATTATTTCGTTGTGCTGATTAATTTAGTTTATATCACCAAATTGCCTTTTTACCTATACGAACAGTGATCGTTCTGATCAGCCTACTCGGCAGGTTCTTAAATTTTAGAAGCTTTTATTACATCATCAATGTTCAAGGTTTATTACTCCAATCATATTTATTTGTACATACAAATGCACACAAATCCTGACGTCGCGGTTCATTTTTGCATTTTTATTTTACATTTTATTTTCATTTAATGCAATTTTAATGTTTTAAATGTTAATTTATACAGTTTTTAACACTGATTACAATAGCAAAATCAAATTTTTTTAGAAAGTATTGCATAAAACACTTATAAAATTCACGGCTTTTCATTTTTGTATTTTTATTGTAGAGCAAAAATTTAATAAATTTAAAATGTTTTTATTTTAAACAAAAACAGTGTATTTAGGAAATTTGCTACCATCAGGTCAGCCAGTAGCGTGCTATAATTACAAATACAAGTTGGAATAGGCAAACTACAATACAAGTCAAAAAGTGACATTCTGTAATAACAGAAAAATATAACACATGAATGTGAAGTTCTGTTTCGTAAATCGCATAGAAAGATGTCATAGCATATAGCCAGTCATAGCATACAGCCAGCCTTGAAAAAAATGCTCAAGTAAGCATAAGGTCTGATAAAGCCCACAGTTACCGAAGGAACCAAGAAAAGTGTGGAGCGTGGAGGGGGAACCACGAAACACAAAGCGGCTGTAGGGGAAATGTTCGACTGGCAAAAAAAGCGCCTAGAGGAGTGGCCTGCGATCTAGCGGACAAAGTTTGTCAGCAGACGTGATCGCACAACCTTAAGTTCCATATGTATTATTTTAAAGTTCACATTCTGTAATGTATAATTTTTGTTTATTTTGTCCATGTTTTTAGTCTTCTTGCTTAAATTTTACCTTTGAAATTACATATTGAAAGATTTATTAGGCACCCAAAAACAAAAACCCACTACTGATGACTATTTATTATTACAAAACATCAGCGATAGACAGGAATTGTGTTTGGCTTACAAATCACTCTCACAAGCATCATAAATTGATACTAATTGATAATCGATTACTGTGTAGCAGATCGTGATAACGTTATTTGAAGTCTCTTGCCCTACAAAATATTATGTTTGTAGCTTTTATCGGTTCTACTTATCCAAAATTTCATTTAACTGAAAGAGTCGATCTCAAGTTTGGATAATCAAATCTCTAAGTATTAACAACTGTTATAAATTTCACCTTCTTTCTTTAAACAGTTTAGTGCTGGGAATTCTTTATTGGTAGTTTTGTAGATTAGAAAAATAAATTAAATTCTGATATTTAATTAAATTTTTTAAAAGTGAATTAAATTACAGCCATTCAAACACAAAGCAATTAGGTCATTATTATTTTTTTTAGCCCCTTGAACTAGATTTTTTTTTAGAAATATCAACCCTTGAAGGCATTATATTTTAACAAAATAAAAAAAAATATATATATATATATATATATATATATATATATATATATATATATATATATCTTCTAAAAACAATAGTAAAACCTATTTCCAAAAACTTTTTTAAATGTGAGACAGATTTTACTCATTTTTAATCATACATGTACAAAATCATAACTAAAGTTTTTGTGTAAAATTTGAATCTAAAGCAAGTTACAGTTAAGGGAAAAAAATTTAATTTCTTTACAGCTTTTAGGTTATAGTAATTTTTAGGTTTTTCACTTTCTTTTCTTTTAAATTTTATATAATTTTTCCTAGATGATTAAAATTTTAACAAAATTTATCAATCTTGTTTTGAAGTCTACATGAGGTCTTTTAGATTTACACTATTGTCAGTTTTTTATAGCTTCCGTTTATGTGACTTGCTATATTATTTAATGGTGTTTTTCAGTTTGCATAAAGTTATTATAACTATGATAATAATACAGAAGACTTAAAATTATCCTCATTGTGATTATCAAAGAAAATAATAGTTATTAATATATAGTAAAATTCCTGTTATCCGACCTTCCGTTTAATCCAAACTAGCCTCAAAGAACAATATTTTAAGCAATTTAAAAGATTTGTAGTGAAACTGAACGAACAATGCCCATGCGCCACTTTCATGTCACGCCTTTACGCCTACGTGTCACTTATGCGCTCAGCTGATGACCTATATTCTCTTCAAAAGAAAGAGGGGGTCGACCTCCCTTATATCTGCTCTGTTCGTTCATTTCCGTCTTTTATATTCAATTCAGATTCGTGGAAGAGTTGACCTTTACAGTGTATTCTGCTTGTGTGTTTTGTAACGTTTTACGTATTTTTTTTTATTTGCTGTTTTCCAAAAGATAAAAGATATTTTACTTTTTATGAGATTGTGAGATTTAGCGGCAAAAAAGTGTCAAACAGTTGATAAACAAAAAACAATTACAAAGTTTTTCCGTCAAATTTGATGATTTGAAGTACTGCTCTTTATTACTGTAGTGAGATTCTGTGTGCTGTTTTATGTTTTAATGCAATACATTTAGTAATAATATTTGTAATTAAAAGTTTTTAAATGTAATAAATTCAATTCAATACTTTTAAACGTTTTTCAATGGTTCTCCATGTAATTCGACTTTCCCGCTAATTCAACCTGGCCGTGCCCGGTTTAGGTCGGATTAGCAAGTCTAGCGTATAATAGTTTTTATAAATATCAGACTCACTGTAATTATTTCATGTAGGCCTTTACAGAAACTACAGTTCATGTTTTTTATCTTAAAAAAATCCACACATTTCCAAAAACAATCACATGCTTGAATCACTTATCACCTTAATTTTATGGAGAGTGAGTTTTTGTGCTTATAATATAAAGTGGCATCCAGAGAAGCTACCGTTGTACTACTGTATTATATAGTGTTTTGTTTGGGAAAAAATCCAAATGATTATTTTTGAAAACCTTAAACTGATATTTAAAATGTCTGAAAACATTTTTACTCTGTGTAATTATGGATACAAATACAGTTTCTTCCATATTTAAATTATGATGGAGAAATACAATTTTATCAATTTTTTAATGATAAGTTATATTTTTTATTTACTTTGTTCTCAAAATCTTATCCATATTTTACAACTGCTGCAGTTTTATTCATTTGTTTATATTATAGTTTATTCTTAATGTAAAGTAAATTTTATATTGAAATTTAAATCTTTGTATGGATTATCCATGAGTTGTGTTACCCGCTGTGCCCTGTGCCATAGATAATCAGAAGTTTGCTGTAATTTATAACTGTTACTATTTAGTTAGTAATTGTAATTAGAACTATAATTCCATTAATTTGATAAGATTAGTAACACTATTTACTTACTTCAGAACACATTTCAGAGAAAACATGGACCATTAAGAACAACCTTAGAATCTTGAAAACACTCCAGAGCAAACAATAAATGATAATGTTGAAGGAATAGTCTTTATCAATAAGCATGCTTAGAACAATATAAATACTTCCAGTCAATGATATTACCAAATATCCTACTTGTATCACTTGTATGAAGTCAGATTGTCTTAAGAGTGCCCTGCAGATTTCTATGTACGAGTCATGCAGGTCTTTAATCATTTCAATCATCTGTTGTGTCGGAATCTTTTGTAAATTTTTCTGAACTAGAACGGATTCTTTCAATAAATACGTTATATTTATGGTTTTTATTCCCTTCAAAAGATTATTTAATAATTGAAACCTAGTTTTAAATATACCCATCACGGTCAGCAATAACAGAAGAAAGGTTGTATTAAGTGACATGTATATAAGTATAACAATCCATGAAGTAAACAAAAATACTTTTTGTTTGTCCAAACAAATAACATCATGTAGTCAAGGACAAACATGACTACAAACAGAAGTAAAAAAGCAATAAAATTCAAAGTAATTGCTTTTGACAATTTTGCGTAGTTAATTTTGACTCCAAATTTTATTAATGTTTCATCATTTTCTTCCATTTTTAATAACAGTTGCGATATTTTTGGTTCTTTAGAGAAAAATGTAAAAGTCATTACTATAATTGATGAAATCGGTTCAGTGCTAACATGAAACGCATTGATAATGTCAAATATTGACCTGTGCTGTCTCTGAATGATTTCTAAAAACACTGCCATATAAATAAATATTACCCAGTGCACAACGTAAATACAAATGTTATAAAAGAGAATTAGTTTGTTAGGTCTACCTAGAACTCCAGCTGTTTTAAAAATTAATATTAACAGCTTAATGCTTTTCCGCAGTTCATTTTGATATTGTATCTTTTTTGCTTCTGCCATTTTAAAACAAAATCACACTTGATATTTTAAAACAAATGGTTGCTTTTACAAAAAAAAAGAATCACTAATAATTTACAGTTTTATTTAAAATAACTGTTTCATCAGTTCTGAAATGAGTGTCCTGTTTCTGGGTTTTCACCACAACTATAATGTAATTTAAAATGTTTTCATTTAATTAATTAATTGTGATAGTAGGCCACCTGTCTCATAAAATGTCATGTGATGTTTGCTGACTGTCAATTTCTTCTTAATGTAATGAATGTCAAACAGTAATGTATTTAAATTTTAACACTGTAATTTATTCATAAGTATAGCCTTTTTTAATTGAAAAAAAAATTAGTTTACAAAATAACAAAAGGCAAATATCTTGACATTAAAGTGATTGCATTGTATAATTTTATTCTGAATCACAGTGCCTGAGCATCGATTATTTTTAATTTATAATCAAACCAAAGTGAACCAGGGAATACCTGTTTTGTTGGAATAATAATAATAATAATTAAAATAATGTGATTAATAGCTTGTTTATTACATACATTTAGGATTAAAACATATGTTTTGTTTTCTTTATTCTTCACAAACAGTATTTACAGTATGTAAATTACAGTGCCAAATGATTAGTCATCATAATTAATATAATAACTGCAAAAATATTGATAAAACATTGTACAACAGTATACAGTAAAAGCTTTCACGATTTACAAGCTACAAAATTTCCAAAACAATATAATTTTAAAATTTGATCTACTTAAATTCACTTATAATAACAATTTATCAGTTAAATATGACCAAAGATATGTCTTGAATTTTTTTGGACATTTTAACATTTTTAAATACTCAGACAATTTGTTAAATAATTTAATTCCTCTGTAGAATGGTAAATTTTCAAACGGTGCTGTTTTATAGCAAGGATAATTAAGTGTATCCTTACTTCATGTAAGAGCTCTATGATCCCATAATGGCTATAAAAATTGTAATTTTTAACAAAGTATATAATATTTAACAAATAAATACAAGAAAACTATATCTGATGAATTAAAAAAAAAAAAAAATATTGTGCGATTTTTGCTGTTTGCTACTCATAGGTTTCTCCAATTGTAATGTTTTTCTTCATAATTTATATCTTTTTAGGTAGTATTATGAAGAAGAAACTAACTTTCAAACCATATTTTGCCATATTGCAAATAAAAAATGATGTTGCACACATCACTAAATTTTTTGCTAATCCTTAAAAATATAGAATAAGTACAGTAATGTCCCAAATTACACTGCCTCATTTTGTGTGGATCCAAAGTAATTCGATTTTCGAATGGTACACAAAATAATTTTCCCTCAATGAAATTATAGTCAGATAATCGGAGGTAATATATTTGAATCGAATGGAAGGAAAATTAGTGTAACATTTTTGGCGTGGTTACTGATTTATGACTGCCTGGGTTTTCCCCTGAAATGAGTCCCACCAGATGTTTTTTTGTTTATCATCTGTTAATATCTTTTATTTTGCTCTATTATTAGTTCTGCAAGATCAGTTCAGTACAGTTTAGCTTATGTGTAAATCAATCAATGCATAACTACAAATTATTATTTTGTGTTAGTGTATATAGACTCTACTGTCATCCAGATAAAGTAGGACTGATTCTTTTGCATAAAACAAGAAAAGAAACATCTTTGGAATGTAAAACTCAACAACTTCGATGCAGAAATAAAAACTTGTGAATTGGCAATGAAGTTTGATCTATTAGAATCGACAGTCCGAACAATTGTAAAAGTAAAGAAAAAAATTCTTGAAGCTGTGAAAAATGCTCAATTTTTAAATTCAAGCATTATTCATAAACGTCATGGTGTCACTGAGATAGAAATATTGTTATAATTATGGGTGTGATAATCTTGTAAGTGTGAAAAAGTGTTCTGTTGATCAGAACATGGTGTGCTCTCGAGCTAAGCTTATTTTTGAAAGAAAAGAAACCGGGGAGGTGACCTAAAGTGAAATGTTTGAAGTTAGTAACATGGTTGGATACATTGACAAATATGTTTGAAAATAAAATGTACAGCCGTGCAAATGCAATAAAATGAGACTTTTATAATGATAGCATATATTTCTGAAGACATACAAACTGTTGCAAAGTGTTTGAAATGTGTATTTTATAAAAAATGTCCTTTTTCAGGAGAAAAAGACACTGTTAGTAAGGATACAAAAACTAGATCACGCTCAGACCTCAGTGCTCAGATTATGGAGCAGTTGACTTCACCTTTGCATGATTTAATGCCTCTAAAAGCCCCAATAGCAGATACTCAAGAAGGTAAAACATGTGAACAGACAAGTAATGAAATACATCAGCATGTCGAGGTCAGTATCGCTCAATCATTTATGTTTTCTTTTGTAAAAAGAAAAATAGTCATATGGTAATACATATTAAGATTAACTACTATTTTTAATGGCATATAACAGTCATTTGTTTAAAAAGTTTTTATTATATTCAGATGAAAAGTTATTTCCTAATCATGTTCCTATGTACTCACCATGCTGCATTGTTGTGATTCATATACAAAGTACTTATGTAAAAATTCTTGTAGCTCAGATATGATAAATTATTATTATTATTTTATATTACATTTTCAACAAGATTAACTGTTACTGTTGATAGACATTAGTTCTTTCCTTCATCATGAATATTGTTCATCGAAACTAATTTTTTTTTTTTTTTATTATTTATTTAATTCTCAAAACCAATCTTTACAAGATCGATTAATGGTTTACATCTACAACAAAATCACATTTGTAGGATAGCTATTACTTTAATAACTTCCTTCACATCAGTGGAGCAGTTCATGAGGTTTAGTCCTTTTGAGGCGGCGAACATTGTCTGCCACTTCACGTACTGCCTCCATCTCACAATTTTCATGCGTAAGAAGCCGTAGATTATGACTAGTTGCATATTTTTTTACTTCCTGTGTGACAAGCCTGATGTTTAAGTCCCGATGTAAATCATTGTTACGAATATACCATGGGGCATTGACTATTCCTTGCAAGACGTTGTTTTGGAAATTTTGGATTATTTTTATATTTGACGGTTTTTTACAACCCCACAATTGCAAGCCATATGTCCATACTGGTTTCAATATTTGTTTATATATTAAAATTTTATTCTGCACTGAAAGCTCAGAGTTACGTCCAAGCAACCAGTAAAGTTTTCTATATTTTGTTCTAAGCTCTTCAACCTTTTTCTTTACATGGACTTTCCACTTGAGCTTCGTATCCAGGGTCATACCCAAGTATTTGGCATTGTTGGAGTAAGGAACAGCTTGAGCATTGATAAACAATGGATAGGTGGCAATCTTCCTATCGGTAAAGTTTACATGCATTGATTTTGTCTCATTCAGTTTAACTCGCCAGCACTTTGTCCAGGTACTTATTCTATCCATTGCACTTTGTAGTTTATTCATGCCTTTTCAACGCAATCATCAACAGCAAGCAGAGCGGTGTCATCAGCAAATGTGGCAACAATTGAATCAGCAACCTCTGGAATATCTCGTGTATACAACAAATAGAGCACTGGTCCAAGGACACTACCTTGCGGTACACCTGCTGTTATCTTCTTTAATTCTAAGTACTGACAGCCATGACGAACTCGAAAGTACCTTCCTTTAATATATGATTGTAATATCTCAAAGTACTGAGATGGTAGGTCCCTGTGTAGTTTATATTCAAGGCCCTCGTGCTAAACCTTATCAAAGGCCTTGGCGACGTCAAGAAAAACAGCTGAACATATTTTTTTCTCTTCAAGAGCTTTTTCAATTATGTTGATGATGCGGTGAATCGGATCTATAGTAGAATGCCTACGTCTAAACCCAAACTGATGTGAAGGAATCAGCTATCTGTCTCGAATGATCGGTTCAAGCCTTCTTAGAAGCAGCTTTTCGAAGATCTTAGACATGACTGGTAATAATGATATCTGATGGTATGATGTTACATCAGAAGAGGGCTTTCCTGGTTTTTGTATCAGTATTACCTCCGCAATTTTCCAATGGTGAGGTACATATTTCACCTTAAAGCAGGCATTAATCATATGTTGCAGCCTTATGATAGCCGTATCTGGGAGCTCTTTCATTATCTGGCCAGTTATAAGATCACATCCTGGTGATTTCTTTGCTGATATGTTACACCTTATCATATTCTTAAGCTCTTTCAGGGTCACAAATTGTATTTCTTTTTTGTAATTTTTTTTTGGGAGAATTAATATTTTCCTGATCTGTGCTTTTTGAAAAAGGACTAAAAACACTGGCTAGATGTTCAGCAAACAGATTCGCTTTCTGCATAGAGTTTGTGGTCCACATACCATTCTCCATCTTTAATGGTGGATTTTGAATTTTAGGTCTCTTTATTTTTTTAGCAGCTTTCCAAAGTGAATGTTCTGTGTTTTCATCAGCAGTTAAATTGCTGAGAAATCTACACAACAGTTCATTTTTAATTTCCTTAATACGTTTTTTCAGTTGGTTACTGAGGCGGTTAAATCTAACTTTATCCTCAGGATATCTGGATTGCTGCCACTTTCTTCGAGCTCGTCTTTTTTCCAGAACCAGCTCTCTGATCTCCATTGAGTAACTCGTTTCTGATCTAATGTTTCGACTTTGAGGTAGTGTACTTTCTTCTGCTGCCTGCTGTATATCAACAATGAATTGTTCAACTCCTCTATCAGTCTCTTCCTTGGTCTCAAGTGGTTCTTCAAGGTCCAAGTACATCTGCAACTTTGCTCTAAACTTGTCCCAGTTTGTTTCTTTTGTACATAGTCTTGGGAGCCTTGATTTCTGTATTATTGATTCATGATATAGTCCTGCATGATACAGCTCTTTACCTTTTGTAGTGATCAGTCTAGAACCCCAGTGCGTATGTTTTGAATTATAATCTCCTCCAATAACAAAACATGAACCCGATGTTTTAAAGAGATTTTTAAAGTCATCTTTGGAGAGCGAGTGTCTTGGCAGTCAGTATATTGCAGAAATTTTAAGCTGTTTCTTCTTAGACTATATACTGACTGTTGTTACTTGCATCATTTCTTCTTCAACCGCAGGTTCATCCTAATGTAATATATTTTCTTTTATCAATACAACTGATCCTCCTCTAACCTTGTTGGCTGGGTGTGGGCTGTGATAGCATACAAAGCCACAAATATTAACAAAAGAATGCTTTGTAAAATCAATCTCCGAGATAAAGCAGATGTCTATTTTCTGGTGTTTCAAGAAAAATTCCAATTCGGATAAATGTTTCAGTAAACCACTAGCATTCCAGTTTTCAATACGGAGAGTATAATTCATTTCTTCTTTGAAGAGGTTGATTTCTGAGAATTTATGTTCAGCATAGTTATTGTTTCAGTTAGAATTTTAATCGATTTATCTTGACTGTCTAACCGTCGTATAATAGATGTCCACATATCTTTCATTGAATTCTCTTCATCTTTTCTTCTATTTTTAATAATTTCAGAATATGTTTTTGTGTTTTGCTCTTTGTTATTTTTATCTACTTTTGCTTGTTCACTACCCAAGACACCACTGTGTTTTTTATCAGAAATAGCTTTAGCATAATCTTTTTGTAGATGACCAATCTGTCTATTTAGTCTCTCCTGATTTTCCTTCGCTATCAGACAACCCTATAAGATCGAAACTAATGGCACCATTTTTTTGAGCCGCCATATCAATCACATTTTCAACATAAACTTAAGATTTTCTTCCAGAAACATAACAGTTAAGAATTAACAGCTGGTGGAATTCTTGATCGTAGTGGATACCAGAACCAATGTTAAATGGATACTGGTTATTTTTTTTTATTTTAAATTAATTGTTATTTTCATAGTAAAATAAAACTTTCATATTAGGTTTATAGATCTTACATGTTTTTGTATTTATACTTAGAAAGCAAAATTTTGTTTGACTGGGAGATGTAATACTGATTGAAATAGTAGTATTTTTGTACTAACAAATATATTACAGTAAAGCCTTGGTTATCTGGACTAATTAGGAGGGAAGTCTGGTTCAGTTACTGAAAAGTTCAGTTATTTAAATTTATTTATTTAATCAGTTTAGAAATACAGAATTGTAGCAACATAAATATAAATATCAATTTATATTTATTTATACCGTAAATAAAGCATGAAGTTCAAGAAACATTTATAAAACAACACTTAAATGTAAAAATCATCAAGCAAATGTCTAATGTTTACACTCACGAAGTTTTCAAACTTATTTAATCGGCAGTGCACTTATGATAGTTACAAACCCTATTTTTCAACAGCACATTCCCGATGACTAGGCCGTAAACGCTCCAATCGCTCGATGGAATGAATAGTGCATAAATACAGAGAACTCTACAGTAGACTCGTGCTAATCTGATGTCGGTGTTCATGCTCACGAAGTTTTCAAACTGTTATTTAATCTGTAGTAAACTTGCGGTGACTACAAACCCTATTTTTCAACCATACACTCTCGGTGACGGCTGTAAACACCGCAGGTGCTTAGCCAATCAGTTCAACACCCAATGCAGTCTGATGCAAGCTGAATTACAATGTGAAAGTTCATAAATTAAAAAAAAACTACTGTACTCTACTAAATTTTAATATAAAAAGCTTTATTTTAAGTGTAACAAGTATTTACCATTTTAAATTTTCTATTCTAAATGTATTCTTTAAACTAATATAAGGTAGTCTATATGGTACTACAATAAAAATTTCATCGAGGCAACAAAACAAATCTTTAAAAACTTAAACAGTCAATTAAAATAATATACGTTTCGACGATAGGCCTATGGATTAACTCTTCATTCTCAAGTCTATCTACAGTATGTTAAAATCTAAACATGTAACAAAAACATAAGCTCAACTATCTTAAAAAAGTTAAATTTTTTTAACCTTTTTTATGTTCAGTAATTACTGAATTGTCGAATGCTATAAAAATATTGGTTAATTGCAATTGCTAGTGATACAAAAACATTTATTATTGCTTGACAAATGTTTTTAGTAATTGTAGTAGCTTATTATTCCTAGAAATCTGACATCCTGCTAATCTGTCTTAAACTTCATAACAAATGTATAGTTACAAGCAGTTGACAGATTGTGCTGCAAAGCTGACTGGGTGTTTATTAATAGACTACAATATGTCATTTGTAACTTCAGTATCATTATAAACAATGAACATCAACTTTGATAAATAAGTCATACACTACCTTATATAGGCCGTTTTGTTATTGTAATACAGTACAGTTTATTAAAAAGTTACTTTCCCTTTTGTAATATTTTCCAATGTATTAAAAAGAAAAATCCAGTGTTTTTGTGAATCAGATTGCTCTTCAAAGGTGTTCGAATAATCCAGGGTTCGGTAATTTGAGGTTTGGATAACCGAGGGTTTATTTATGAAATAAAATTATTAAAAACTATAAATTTCATTAACCCAAAATTTGTCTTATAAAATATTTGCTGATCTTAACATTAAAAAGAACTATTTGTGTTTAGAATGTCTTCATTCAGAAGAATGTTAACAGTCTTCAAAATATGAATGCTGGGGATATTTTAGTAGAGATGTGTCTAAATCTGCCTCATCTGGTTCGATATAAAAACAAGTATATTGCAGCGATTGCTAAAAAAGGATTCAGCTTACCTGCAACGCATGCAGAGGCGTTAATGGTGCGACATAGGTGAGTGAATAATAGCGCTTCTTTTATGGAACTAAGATGCATTAACAATATGTTTGAAGTAGTATAAAAGATTACTAGTTTTAAGTTATCATATATCTTTCATAACTGGAAAAATACACATTGCAAAACTTAAATGTAGGTCAAAATTAAATAGCAATTTCAGGTTTTATTTTCTAAAATCTACTATAAGTAATTTCACATAAAAATAAAAGTAAAATATTATATTATTACTAAAAAATATATAAATACTAATATTAATATTAATTCATTACATTAATATATAATGAATCAATAATCATTAATAAATTAATCAGTATATTAATATCAATAGTATATATATTATTATTATCTGCGTATAGACCCTGTTGGATCACGCAAAGCACTCCAACTCATGTCTTGCTCCTGATCCTCCACACCTCCCTCATCCTGTCCCCATGGATCCTCTTCCGCTCCTCTGTCCATTTTACCCCTGCTCTCTTTGGGATTTCATTCTCTGGGACCTTCCAACCGAGCATCTTTCTCCTGTATGCGTTCCTGTCTTCAACGTCTGTTGAGTCTATTTCTGCGTCATGTAGGTCTATTCTGACTTGTGTGATCCACGATGTTGTTGATTTGACACATTGTATATACTTAAGGATTCTGTTGGCAAGTCTCGTTGTTGGGAGTCTACTGATGTGTCCATAGAACCGAAGCCTCCTTCTGATATCTGCTGCCAGGTTCGATATCTTCTCTGTGGTCTTCCGGGAGTGCAACCTGTATCCATCTTCTGTTAATCTAGGGCCAAGAATCTTCCTCAAGATTTTGCGTTCTTCCTTCAAAATATCCTCCATGGTAGCTTTTGTGTGGAGTACTAGCATCTCGCTTACATATAATACCTCCGGTTTAATGACTGTGTTGTAGTGTCTGATTTTTGTATGCGTCGACATACATCTCTCATTGTAGATATCACGCGTTATACCAAGAGCCCTCTTCATTCTCAGTAGCCGAACCCTTTGCTCAGCCTTCTCGCCACCCGTGGGTTCAAGAATTTCTCCCAGATATTTGAAGTGCTTGACTCTGTTTATCTTACCATACTTTGTGTTTAGTTCTTGAATATTTTATGTATTAATATTACCTAATTATATATATATAAAATTAGGTAATATTAATATTAAAATTAAAAATAATTTAACATTTTTAAAGGGTTTTATAGATTTATAAAAACTAGATCTTTTCATATAAGATAAAAATAAAATATTTTTTAATTGTAGATGTGTTAGATTTATTGGTATAGTAATTTTTTCAGTCACATTTTAATTTATAAAGAAAGTTTTTAGTTTCTGATTGAAGAAATAAATTTCAAAACCATTAAGTTTGAAATAAAATAAACCACTTTCTTTTACTGAATATCGTAATTTGACTGGTATAGTCAATCGTATTCTCTGGTAAAAACTGAAAATTTTCATGAAACATTTAACCATTCTATGTCATTGTCAACTCCAGACGCATCTGCTAACCATTCCTAGTAAACAAAACTCTAAGGTGAAGGTTATGTTACAGCTCTTATAATTTCATTTCTGTAACTCAGAAAAATATGAATGTTACAGAGAAGTGAAATAAAATAATCAGTTAATTGAAAAATGTAAATTCATATGTCTATTGGATTTATTTTTCAGCTATCACTGACTAAAGTATAGCAACTGTTTGTTCTGCATTCTTGCTAGTAAATTACAACAATAGATCGTTGGTGAAGCATCCAAAAGGGTTAAAATTAGTTTATCAGATTTTAATTGTATTTGAAGAAGTTAGCATGCAAATTTGGAATGAATTTTTTTATTCCATGGTAGATTAACAAAATTAAAAAGCAAACAGTGTGTCGAGGTTTATTGTTTTGTTTTTTTAAATTTATTTTTGTAATATAAATTTGTTTTATTTCTATTTTGCTACAATGACTTCAGAAATGTATTACTGAAGTTTTATGTATTTACAATATTCCAGTATATTATATGTATTGCCAGTATTTTCATATATTACCAAAATTTAATGAAACAATTTTTCATTTTTTTATAGTTCTCAAATCAATTTTTTTCTAATATAGCAGTAGTATTTGTTTTGTATGAGGACTATAATATTTTAGCAAATGAAAACAAGAAGTTAACATAACACAAGAAAAGTTAATAATAGTAACTAGATTCAAATTTCCTTTGAGTTGTAGCTAAAGCTCACTGAGCTACGTCTCACATCGTAAGCATAAAGTAAAGGTGTTAAACTACAAATATTAATAATAAATAAATAAAATATAATAATGTAATTATTGTTTAAACATAATTTGCAGCCTTCAACCATTAGTAAACGATATCAACATGGTGTGGAGCGCGCTTTCATTACCTGTCCTGGAACCTTTGACACCAAACAAAATGGAGAATTTGTGCACAGTGACAATGTCTTGTCTGTATGCAGCAATTTCTATTGCAACTGCAAATAGTATTCTTGGAATATCTTCTGCAATTTCTCCAAAAACAGGAACATCAAACACAAGCAATGGTATTGTCAGATTTTTATTTTAAGTATTTTTTACAAATTTATTATATTGATATTTTAAATTGTTCTTTAGACTGATACATATAGGCTATATATCAAGGACCTTAATAATTCACCTGTAATAGTCATAAGTAAAGGTGATCAATGATTTTTATATATGAGTTGTTAAAATGATTGGAGAGCTTATGATATATCAACAACTTTCAGGAGTCAATAAGAACACATGTTCACAATAGCTGTTTTAGCAGTTTAATCTTGTTTTGGTTGGTTATCCTCCTTGTTAAGACTAGCATAAAATACCAAATAAATGTGAAAATGTGGTAAAATGTTTTATGTTTATGTCACTATGGTTTTATGTAACTAATCAACATAAAGTTGTTCAAAATTATATGACATAATTAGTTTTGAAAAGGAAAAATGGAATAAATAGCCTAAAATAATATAAACACAATAATTTCATTAAATAATAACAATTTGAATTATCAGTACATTAGAAGAAATGGAAGTATAACCAAACTGAATGGAAAAACCACGAGTAGCAGAAACAGCAATTTTATGATCATTTTAATGACAAAAAATACATGGTGTTGATAAAAAAGAGTTGAAATTTCAATTACCATGTGGTTCCTTTTTGCCAAAAATAAGTGTTGCAACCAGAGTAACATTATAAAAGTAGTGAGCTGTTATACTGAATCATCATTTTGATGAGTCATTAAACATAATTTATGCAACAACCCGTGGTCAAATTTAAAAAAAAACGGGCTGGTTTTTGGTTAATCGCCTAAACCAAATTTTTGGGAAGAATACCTATACGTGTTAGTGTTCTTAATAGCTAAATTTGATTAAAAGTGTTGGAAGCTATTTTGAGTAATTGTGACTTCCGTAATTTTCCAAAAGGTTTTTAACACAAAAAGTCTTGAGATTTTGATGATTGTATCCATTTTCAGGCATGGATACAATAGCAGTACATTCATTAAGCTCGATATTCTCATGATCAGATTTTATATATACTTCATGTAGTCATTAAATTTACGTATATCATATTTTACTTATATCACAAACACTAATTACATGTAGAATTTTTGGATTGAATAATTAGGTTTTATAGTCAAAAAGACTGGGTTTACAAGAGCTATTTTTTCAACATCTAAATCTACCATAAAGTGGTGAGTTAGTGGTTCTCACTATGTGACTTCTTCTTGCAGCAGAAATTCATTGCAGAATGAGCCGAGTATATGATGAATACTTTAAGAGCTTTGTGTAAGGATGCTGTGCACAAACTTTCTGAACAAGCTGAAAAAATTCAAAAGCACATTCAGTAACAGAAAGGTCATGGCTACCATTTTTTTAAACCTGTAAAGGAAACCATTCAGAACAAAGGAAAAGGTCTGCTATTTTTTAGAGTTCTTTTGATTCATGGCAGAGCATGACCATATGCCACTGCTCTAACTGAACACCTTGTGAATTCCGATGGGTGGTTTATGATCACATGCCATATAACCTGGATCTTGTTCAGAGTTATTTTCATATACTCAACTTATTGTAATATGAATTTCTGCTTGCAAGAATTAATAGATGTGGCCATGTTTTCTAGTTTGCAGCTCAGCTCATTACGGCATTACAAAGTTGAAAGTGGCAATGATTATAGTGGGAGAGAAGCGTCCACTGCACAGCTCTGCCTCCTACTGCTTAACTGGCCACTTCACTATAGATTTGGAAGCTAAAATAAAAGTAGCCCTTGTTTTTATAATTATTGTACACTGTTTCTAGAAATGCATATTTGTGGTTAAGAAAATTTCTTTAGTTTCAGCAACAAATCAAAACAAAAATGGTGAAGAGGAAGAAAATGCTGACGTATTGGCAATATGTGTTGTGGAGAAGTCACTGGAAATATTTAATTTAGTGTCTAATGTATTGAAGACCTCAACTAGATCTGGCGGATATGTAAGTGTAACTAAATAAATTATAGCTAAGGAAATGAGTTTTTTATTAGTAAATTTTAATTAGAAAATTATGGTTTGTCATGCTCATCATGGTAAGACCCATACTTGGGATCTTGAAATGAACACTGATAATTTCATTTATGCAGGTTTTATGCAGGAACGTTTATTTATTCAGGTTTTATTACTGACCATGATGGTGATATCAGGTTTTCAAAAACATCTTTAAATAATCGAAATATTGTGATATTGTTGCTTTTTTGAAATTTGCTTCCATTCAGCTAGACATAGCATATGTTACTTGATTAGCAATTTGTTCTTAATATTTTTAATTTTTTAAAATGTTATTTTAAAATTATGCAATATTTTTATGAAAGATATTATTTAAGTGTTTGGTTTTCTTTTCACTAATAATGTTTTACTAAATTTTAGATTCTGCAAAACCACTTGTTGTTGGGTGTATGGCTATTGATTACAGGCCTACAAAGCCAACTGTCAAATTCCAGTTTACTTCCCTCAGAGAAAACTGGAAAAGAAGATAAAGGGAAGTCACCCAGCAAGTCAAGGGAAGGTTCCTCAAGAATAAATCTTATGAAAGTGTAAGTGATGGAATAGTCTTGCCATTATCTCACTGTGCTAAAAAAAAGCAGTTTCTAAGTAGTTTAAAAGTAGTATTTGTTTTGTAAATACAAGAATCATATTTACTATTTTTTTCCTAAAGTACCAAATAGCTTATAAACAGTTTTTTCTTTGTAGGTTTATACTATTATTACTTAGGGCTGTTTTTTTTTCAACCTCCAATAAGCGGTAAATAAAAGACAAATGTATATGCAAAATTATTTTATTAATAAAAGTTATGTACACTTTTGATTATTTTTCGATATAATTACCGTGAAGATTGAGACATTTGTCATACCTGTGGACAAGCTTTCCAATACCCTCTTGATAAAATGTTGCTGCTAATGAAGTGGAACTTGATGTCTTCAAGTTCCTCAGTCTAGCAACTTCTTCAGTTCAAGGAAGAGATGGAAGTCACTCGGCGCTAGGTCAGGACTGTATGGTGGGTGATCAAAAATGTCCCATTGAACTTGGTGAAGGAACCATCTGATTGCACCAGCACTGTGAGGACAAGCATTGTCTTGTATGAAAACAATTTCAGAAGTCACCATACCTCTTTTTTTGTTTTGAATTGCTCTACACAAACATCTTAAAATTTCACAATAAACATTTGCAATAATCGTGGTATTTGGCTGCATGAATTCCACAAGCAACATCATCCCAAAATATGGTAGCCATAACCTTTCAATTGTTGAAGTTTTGTTTGAATTTTTTTGGTTTGGTGAATGTGTGTGCATCCTTTGTTGTGATTGTTTTATTTTGAGTGTGTCATATTGATCCAGTTATATTTGATTTAAAAAAATCTTCTCCTTTATTGTCATAATAATCAAGGAACAATAAAGATGAAGCCATTTGGTGAGTTTTGTAGTTGTCAGTCAACCTCTTTGGGTGCTAGCAAGTATGTTCCATAAGGTAGAGTACAGAGAAAATCTTAAAATTGTATAGAAAAATTAATGTACCTACAGTTTTCACTTAATATTTTGTCAGCTCATTGAACAAGGTTGTCTGTAGCGACAGACTTCCGTCCTTGATTCCCTTCATCATGCACATCAGTTCAACCATCTTTAAATTTTCAATACCATTTACGCACAACACTATCACACATATGTTTCTCTATACACATAAGTTTTTTTTTTTTGATGACTTTCTGCCAAACTATTCCCTTCTGCTTGCAGGAAACAAACAATGCTTTATAATTTATAAAGCACTATAAATTGTTGTGATTTATTTATTTCGTAAGCACTTGGTGGGAGAATCAGTTGAAGCGGCCATGTTTATATGACTACAGCTCAGCACAGAAGTCTTGAACTCAGTGACAGAACATATTGTGCAGTTACCTACTGCTCAGACTATCTGCCTGCGTGCTGCTTTTCTGGCATTTATATTGTGCAATCAAAGGTTGGAAAAAATGGCCCTCATACTATTGAACCACCCATATACAAGCTCTTAACAAAGCGGAGCAGCAATCAGGCAAATATAAAAACAGGGAAAACCAGTTTATTTTCAGTGGGTATTTTTGGAAATGGGAGTTGCAGTGAATAATATTGGAATACAAAAATAAGTTTTGGTAATGGAGTTTACTTTTAAATGTATCAAGAAATTAAAATTGACTCAGCTAGAAAAGGCAAATGAGTGTACTCAAGAAAGCAACAGAATTCATTATTTATTGTATAATTTATCTTCAGCCACAATAGTATCAAGTAGGGTTGGGCTGTTATGCAGGCATTAGTATATTATTTTTATTTTTTCATTAACAGATAATTTCAACAAGGCATTGTAAAACATATTTCTGTTGATTAACAGGCAACAGGGATTTGGTGTTCTTTCAGTGGCATTAGCAGGACGTGCATTGAAAATGATGTCATCTCTATTGGATGATATGCAAGCAGAAAGTAACGATGTGAAGCCCGGGATTCAAGTAGAACCTGCACAATTACATATCTCCGCACAAGCAACAGCTTTACAAAGAGCCGCACGTGTACTTACAGCTGCTCCACTCAATCAGTTCTTTTTCTATCTTGCTACAATTAGTTACAGAAAGGTTAGTGAGTTTTGCTTTAATTTGGAAGTAAGTTTTTTTATAAAAACCATAATATTGTAATGGCTAATATGAAATGGAGGAGTGAGTTCCTAGAACTAAATTATCTTTTTAGGATTTTTTTTCTAGTGAAGTCACCACACTAACACTATTTCCAATGAATTACAGTGGTGTTTGGTTAACGGTCTGAATAAAGTCATTCCAGAAGTAAGACAGTTATCCTAGCAGACTGATGTGCGAGTCAGCGTTTATAGTAGAGACTTATGGAAAAGTTTAATTTGTTACAGAGAAAAAAAATAATTGCGTACTCACCATGAATATGTCAAAGACGAAGAATGATGAAAATTTACAGAACATAAGTTACACTTTATTTTAACTAAATTCATACAAATATATTTTAAACAACAATTTGAAACTCACACACAAGACACTTACTGTCTTGTTAAATTTTAAATACAAAAGTATGTAACATGATAATATTTCAACAGTTTAAATTTTTTATGGACTAACAAATTAAACACACAGTAGAAGAGTTGATGACACACTAAGTTAAATTAGGTACGATTAGCAATGCACAATTATGAGATGTTTTATTCGATTTTAAGAATATCTCGATGCTTCTCGATTGTATTGGATTCGTCAGTCGTCACTATCCATTCGAGTCCCCTGACTCGCTGAGTCATCTAGTTTTGTGTTGTTGCTTACAGTACTCCTAAATCATCGATAAAACAGCCGAATGAATTGCACCATACGATGACATATAAGGGAATAGGAAGGGCATTCTCAGACCAGATAACTAAGAAATATTGTGGAAGTTATTGCCCTACAAAAACCAAATGCCCATTAATCAAAGGCTTGTTTGTGTTAACTCAGCAGTTTGTATTTTCTGTAGCACAGCACAATGTTCAGCCCTTTATCGGAAACCTAAACTGTTAAGCAGGTCATTTTTCATTCTGTGAATTTGTTGTCCGATATTACCGTTGTCCAGGTCACCCGTTAGCCGGGGTATTACTATATTAACATTCAATAAGTTAGTCAATAATACTTTATACTTGTACATTCCGTTTCAGAATTTGCTTCTAAAATGAATTCGCTTCCTCTGTTAATAAAATAAGTGTATTTGTTTATAGGCTTGTACATTGAAGAGGATCCAGAAACATCCTCCTGAAGGTGACACTTTCAGTACTTCCGATTCCACAATTTACTATGATGATGAAATAATCAGTTGTTCTGATGAAAGCACTCCGGATGAAGGTAAAATTATTAGCTTTTACCTTTTAGAACTTGTGAAGAAAGATCTTGCCTTTTTACTGTTCTCATAGCCATTATGTGTAAATCTCAGTGATTGTTTTATCAGATCTAATAAATATTTACTGCAGCAAACTCGGGTGAGCCACTACGTGTTGCCAGCACTGTTGTTTTTATTAGATTTGGTATTTACTAGAACTTGCTTACGTTTAGTGTTCTGAATTATGCAGATTTGGATTTATTGATCATCAGTGTTTCCGTCTTTTATTATTGGTGAAAAAACAAAAGATTATTGGTGTTAAAATGTGTGACAGAATTGTAGTGACAATTCTGCAGAGAAGTATGATGTTTTTTTGAAATGACTGTCACACATTTAATTTCAAATCAGTTTTAAAATTTACTGTTTTTATAAATAACTGGTATAATCCCATTTGCAAAAATACAATTTTTTTTAATAATCAACGTTGAAAAATCAAATCACTTTGGTGGCATCCACTTTTGTCGAGGCATTCTTGTAGATAGATGGTGAAATTGTTCATAGTTCTTTCAAGCATAGCACGTGGAATCCTTTGAATTTAAATTTCTTGAGTTATGTTTTTGGAAAGCTCTTCAAGTGTGCGTGGTTTGTTAATGTAAACTTGAACTTGTAGGTAGCCCCATAAAAAGTAGTCACAATATGACAGGTTCGGTGACCGAGGTGGCCACTCGATATCCCCACACAATGAAATGAGGCGTCCTGGGAAATAATGTCTTAAAAAAGTCATTGTTTCTCTAGATGTATAGCAAGTTTCACCATCTTGTTGAAACCAAACTGTTTTGAATTTGATGTGTCTTCTTGTTAATTTGGGCAGGAAATAATCACGCAACATGGTAACAACTATCTATGTTAACAGTCACTGATCGTCTGTTTTCATGAAAAAAATAAGGTCCAATAATGCAGTTTTAATCACGCTCCCGTGTGGTCCACAGTTTTAAAGATCCTTTTCTTTGAAAATTATTCACCCACTTCATAATGGTATTCTGTTGTAGAACATGACCATGATGATCAATATTAAAATAGTTTTGAAATTGTTGGTGTGTGAGCACCACAGAACGTCCCGTAAAGAAATACAGATGTGCTGCAGACCAAGGCTCCCATTGTTACTGAAATGGCAACTGTTGACAAGTAGATATTAACCAGAAAAAGTATGACCACCCATGCATGCGTATCATTTTAAAAACATCATACCTCTCTGCCAGACCCTGTATGATTATTTTATTAAAATGCATGTCAATATTAATAATATAAAAAACAAACCTTGAATTACTTCATCTTTATGATTACTGAAGTGTGCAAAAACATTAAATGCTAACCTATTAGAACTTATTAAATTAAACTTAAATAGTACAAATTTATAGTTGGATACAATAAATAATGAAGAACTATGGCTTAGAACAAATGAGACAGCGTTATTAGCTACTGTAAAGCTGCAGGTAAGAAAAAAAAATTTAACTGGGTTAGGCATACACTAAAGAAGGGTTACAGTAATTATTTTGCTTTTTGTCCAGACAGTAGTGAATGGCATTACTAGGTGACAGTATTTTAAGATCAAGTACACATGGCAATAAAAATATGTTAGAAAATATTCATTTTAATTCAAATAAATTTTTAGAATTCTTGTTCCAAGGGCTTCCAGCAAAAATGCTGATATCCCATTGTCTCTCATACATGCAGGTTGCACCTATGTATAAATAAATTTGTTAGTAAAGCTCTCATTGTTGGTTCCTCTTCCCAAATTATTTATTTGCTTCACTGAAATGTTACGCAGTTCTTTCCAGTTCCTAGGGCTGGTCCAAAAGGCTATTAGTCTGCCATGGGTTCGCTTTGCAGTAAAATCTTTTAAAACTATTGCATATACAAATTATTAATGCCTTGATGCTCCTATTCTAAAAAAAACAACAGTACTTGGTTTTGTACAACGTTTAAGTAAAACAGGAAATATTAGTTATAAAGCTAGGAGGATTTATTCATCCAGAACACTGGAGTTAACCGAGTATGTTCAGTAGATCTTTTATAAATCACTTTGATAGAATTCTTAACAAATGGGTACATTTTACTTAACCTATTGAAGCTGCAGCCATATTAATTAAGTTTAGATAGTTCAACAGATTTTTCCTTTGTGAGGATTAACAGTCTATGGCCCCCGACACATCAGCTAAAAAGCTTTTTGTGTATCCCTATCACTTCACCTTAAACAACCAACTCCCGTGCCCTTAATGAGCTCCAGAATCTTGCGTAAGGTGTCCTGGTTGAACTCCTGATCTGGTTGCTGAGGTCCAGAGAGTCTCCTTCTTTTGGCCTCCAGGACCTCGCAATTAAGGATTATGTGTGCTGTGGTTTCAACACTCAGGTGAGATTTGTAACAATCCCACCTTATGTAGATGATTCCGGATGTGGCCATGTCCGGTGATCATGGCAAAGACCTGCCTTAGTGACCTCCTGTTAAACTGAATAAGTGTCCTTGTCAGTACAGCATCTGGTCCTTAGAGAAGGTGTTTCCCCAATTTTTGGCCAGGGAATTTGTCTTCATCATTTGATGTGTTCATCTCTAGCCCATTTTCTTCCTGCTTCTCTCGCAGTTGTGCAACTAATGCCACACGCAGGCTTTGGTCCCACTAGTCGATAAGCAGCTCTTCTCTTGGCCATCGTATCTGCTCTCTCATTTCCCTCAATCCCACAGTGCCCAGGTACCCATCCTAATTGCACCATGTTAATACTTAGTTCAACAGTTACATAGTTCGAATGTTGAAAATTTCATAGCTTATATTTGATTAATGAGATTCATTCACAACAATGTGAACAGTGAACATAATCCTTTTTTCTAGTAATATGACTTAGTTTTTTTAATAGGTACATAACAGCCAGAACATTTACATTTAAGCTTGATGATAAATCTGTTTTTTATTGTACAAAATACATTTTTAAAAAAATAAAAATTTACAATTTTGAGATTTAGTTTCCATTTAGAGTCTGGACATATCAGCTAGTATTTTGTGTATATAAGAATTGTAAAATATTTTTTTTTAACTTACCTGTTTTATTTTCTAGATGATGATAGCGAACCATTATTGGGTCTTTGGTTTGAAGAAACAATTTCTCTACCCGATGGCAACAATTCCAACCATAACACTCAATCAGGCAATGATGCACAAGATAATACAGCAAAAGCAAACAATGCAGTCGAATGTGGTAACTCTATTGTACCAGAAAAAGGAGAACCAAATGGAGTAAGTTTATGAAAAAAAATAAATAAATGTGTTTTAGTGTAAATGAAGATATTTGGGCGTTGAAAGAAACTACTTAACATAAGTTATTTATAATAGAATTGGTATACATTTTTGGTTAATCACCATACTATTTATTACTTACTTACTACCTCAACAATTGGCCTTATCAACATGTTTGTTCCATACACTCTTTCGTGTCTTCTGTTAATCTTTCCCACATATCTTTCATGATTTCATTCTACCATCTCTTTGCTAATGGCTTACCATCCGCTGACAATCCTCTCTGTACCTGAGTTTAATATCATTCAACTTCCCTTTTCAAAATGTGTCTTGTCTATCCCAAACACCAGCTTTATACCTTAGCTGCAGCATTTAACTCATCACACTTTGTCCATACTTTTTAAATATACTTCATACCTATCGTATATAAAAAATTTATACTTTTAAAACTAATTTTAAAACTTTACTGAAAGGTTTAATTTGCTTATACTTTTTTTTAACTTTATGGCATTTTATTGAAAACAGTGAAACTATCAGTTTTCTTTAAACCTTTTGGCCAATCTCATTGTCAGAACTTTTAAAAAATATTATAACCATATGCTATTAAATTGACACTAGATAGCAACAGAATTTAACAATATTTTAAATTATTTTTACATCAGTCATCTGGAAAGAAACAGGTGCTGTCTGAAGTAACTAATATTTAGTGTGTATGCTATGATAGTATTACCAGAGCAGACCATCAGATATATCATAGAGCTGAAGCTTGACTCGATAGCAAACAAGGTTAACCAATAAGTTTTTTGTTGCTGCTATAAATCTACGAGTCAGTGACTGATTGCTAATAATAATAGTTAAAATAGCAAGTAAGCCTACTTAAAAGTGAAATTTGCACTTCATATCATATACCAGTGAGACTAACATTTCACATGCTGGGAGATATATTTCTTGCCATGTTAATGGTCCAAAACTTAAAAGTATATCAAAATCGTAAAAGTTGACATTTTTTAAAAAAACGTCCAATTGAAAGTTATGAAAGCCAAATTATTTCCTTCATTTCTAATTTAGCACAATGTGCCTATTAACGCTGCTGATCAAACAGGACTACTTTTTCATAAGATGATGTTCCCAAAAAACAACACTTATTAATGAAATAGCTAAGGACAAATTTTCAAAAAGGTTAAATAGTTGCTGATAGGATCATGGGATAGAAGCAGTGATACTAATTTCAAATTTTATTCCATAGTAAATTCTACTGGTGAAAATGTTAGTTCACTTAACATTAAATGAATTTGTAATTTATCTAAGTTAAGTCTATTTATATCTAGTTTTGTAAAATTTGTTTATCTGGTTTATAAATTTGTAAAGAAATATAGGTTTTCATATAAATACTTTTTTTATACTGATGTCAGTTGGCAGACATGATGACATTTATTCATTATTATCCTCTCTCACAGGTTAGCCCCAAAATTTTTCTCAATATTTTTTTCAAAATCTTAAATTTTCCTTGCTGATTTTTTGCTTGGAACTCTTTAACTCTTTACATTCCATTATAACATAATGTAATATTTTAGTTTTGCATATACAAAGTTTAATATGTAAACAATCATATTGCATAAATTTATTAAAAGCGAAAAGACTTTTGTTAGGATTTTTCCTGTATATTCTCTATTTACAATTCTTCATATTTTTTATCTGAAATAATATGACACTATGAGAAGTAACATTTAAATTTTCAAAACGTCCCTGACTCATCTGTCTGTTGTCATATGGTACTTTGTACTATACCTATAATAAAAGCAAATTTGTCAATTTATTTTTCTTTAATAACTTAAAAACTACGAAATATTTATTAAAAAATGTTTCTTTTTATACTTCTTTCTAAAACAGTAGTTATTACTAAATAAGCTCTTATTTGTTAAAAATATAAAAACACACACACACACACACACACAATGTGTTATACATGTATATATTTGCATTATTATATTTCATGTGATAATAAAGTATTAATGTTTACAGTACATTTCATTGGCATCACAGATTTTTCACTTTATGAATAAATATTTCCTTAATAGCGAAAATCCATACATGATTCGCTATGTGGAGGCTGGACTTACCGAGCAGCAGATGGTTATTTTGGCAGCTATCATACGTGACTTAGATCGTGAGACGGCTCGTACTGAGACAGGTATATATGAGTTTCATCAAGAAAGTAGGGAAAAATTTTAGTTGAAATAGTAAAAAAGAATTTATTTATAAGACATGCACTTTCTTTGTCATAACATTACTTCTCTACACAATCTTTGTTCCAAGTTAAAACAAACTTTTACAGGTAAATTGTATATGGCTTCTTATATTATACCTGATTATTAAACCTTCAGCATTTTGTGACTGTTGCCCAAAAGGTTTGTCAGCTTGAATTTCATTGAGTACTAAATCTAAAATGTAACAAGGTGCTACCCAAAAGCTCAGGAAATTGGAATTCTGCCTGTGAACCGTTTAAGGTATGAACTGCTGCTGGTAGAAGTAAAGGTGAAATAATATACCAACAGCTGTAGTGATGAGAGGTCATGTTCTTGAGTTGTTTGTGTTTGTGTAATATTGTATTTTTAGTGTTTCAATGATTTTTTAAACTTGTATAAATGACAGATTTTAAGGAGCAAAGAATGTGCATCAAATTTTACTTTAAGCTTTCAAAAAAAGCTGCAGAAACCCATCACATGCTTGTGGAAACATTTCATGACAATTCTGTGAGTCAAGGCAAAACTTTTTTGTGGTAGAAACGCTTCAAGGATATATGGACGATATATATTGTCTATATATTGTTTATATGGACGATTGATAAGCGTTCAGGACGTCCATTGATAAATACAGGAAAACTTTGCAAAAGTATTGTTGGCTATTGTTGCAGATCAGACGAACAGTGTATAATGTTTGTGCGATTATATGGTTCTGTGCAACGCATCTTGTCAGACAGTTTGAGCATGAGACACATTGCTACAAATTTTGTACCGAGGCTGTTGAGCAATGACCAAAAAGATCACTGCATGGATGTCTGCACTGAATTGAAAAATGCAGCAAGAGATGATCCTAACATATCTACAATGTCGTAACTGAGGATGAGACATGGAATCACATTTATGAAGCTGAAACTAAGCAGCACTGAAAGTTACCATCCTCACCTTGGCCAAAAAGCCCGTCAAGTTTGTACCAACATGAAGTCCATGTTTATTTACTTTTAAGCCAGAGGCATTATTCACAAGGAATTGCCCCCTGGTCAAACTGCCAATTGTAAGTTTTATTGTGAAGTTTTGAAGCAGCTGGGTGGGAGCATTAGATACAAACATTCAGAACAGTGGGAGAGCAAGAGTTGGGTTCACTACAGCAAAACATCTGTGCACACACCACTAGACATTCAGAATTTTTTTACTTCTAAAAATATGGTTGTGATTCCCCACCCTATTCGTCTGACCTTGCTTGTGCGATTTCTTTTCTTTCTCCCAAAATAGAGATGACATTGAAAGGCCATTGTTTTGACAATTGAAGAGATCCATGCAGGATGTATCTCGAGCACTTGCAGACTTCTAGTGATGCAGGGGAAAATGCTGAGCACTGCATCCATGCCCTAGGGGACTGTTTTGAAGGAGACTGTAGAAACTAGGCATTACAGGAAACACCTTTTACCACCTTGTAAAGCGTATGTTCGAAAGTACCCCACACATACCATTAAAGAAATGAATTAATGCAGCTGCATTATTTCTTAAAAAAACCTAGAAATATACCATCTTGTTCCAAGGAAAAAAACCATTGCATTACTTTTCATATACTTAGATTTTTTTTAAGGAATTAGTAGTGATTGGTATTTTGCCATGGTTTTTTTAGCCAGTTTTGTTACCAGTAAAATTGTGGTACAAAAATCCATGTTCATAATATCAATTAAGAAAATTTAATGCAGCTCAAATTTTTATCCCTGTGTTCATTGAAATATTCAGTAGAGATATTGAGAGTGATCATTTAAAAAAAAAAAAAAATCTTGGCCATCTTTGACAATTTTATGAAGAGGTCTTGAAATTTCATAAAAAAGTGAGAAAACTGAAAAAGGTAAAACCAAACCCCAGTTTTCTAATAATTAAGCTCTTTTGTTTCATAAAAAGAACACCACTGTCACTTTATAACAGGTTTATGAGTATTGTACTAGTAACGCTAAATAAATTCTCAAGAAAATGTACTGAAATTCTAATTGTGTAGCAGGTAACATGAAACATATCTACATTATAAACATAGCATTTGCCTTGTAATATGATAAAGCAAAATTCAACACAATATTTTTTATCTTACACTTTGTTAAAGGTCTTCATCTTAACATTAAACTCTATATAAATTTGCATTAAAAGCTTTTTAAATTAAACTAAATAAAAAATTGCACTATAAGTATAAAAATGAACCCTGACCGGTCTCAGATCCATTTTCTTATTTTTAATGGAATTTAAAAGTTTGAAATGCTAATTTATGAAGATTTTAGTAGTGAAATCAGATTTTCAAAAAAGAGTAAGATTAATAAATTCACAAGAAGTGTACTAAAATTATTAAAAAAAAAAATGGCCAGGGGGGATTATTTGTATAAAATATGACAATGAAATTTTCATAGTAACAATTGTTTTGTCAATGAACCTTTTATATTTTAGTTAAGATGCTATATAATGTATTTTGCAAGTCTCTGTATAAATTTTAATGCAAGTAATTTATGGATCTGTTATTAAAAATAATAAGATTATTTTAATAACATAAACAAAATTCATATTAACAAAATTTGTAACCATGTACAAAATGAACCTTAACTAAGTGCTTTGTTTTCAGGAACAATATCTGTATATTTTGGAGCTGTTCTTGGAGTCCTGTATTGTGAATTCTCGCAGGCTCTGACAAGATACACACACAATTTATTAGCACGGAATCTCCTCTCTGAATCACTGCAGGCTTCATTACTTCATCATCTAGGAGTTAGTCCATCACCCTCTGCCGATAATAACAATGCTTGGCCTCTGCAGGTTTATCCACGCACTTTGGCTGTTCTTGCACAGGTATTAAGATTTTTTATATCATTTTCATTACAAAGTAGATCAACGGGAATGAAAAGAATAAAGAGAAATAAAATTTATATTTTATTAAAATTCATTTTATATGGTTTTGAAGATTATATATTATTATTATTTAAAAGAGATCTTTGAAGAACATGTGATATCAGTAAAACTTTCAACACAGATAAAGATTGAAATTGGGTGGCATGCAAAAGTGGTAGACAGTTTGTTGCAGACGGTCTTGTAGGCATGTTGAATAACCATATTTATAATATTGTTAAAGTTCAACGCAGTAATACGTAAATAGATAACGCATGTAAAATATAGACATGGTGAACAAGGAAGACAAAAAATTGTGATTGGTCAGTTACAAAACAATAGTGATTGATGGTATGATATAAAAATATTTAAAAAACTGCTTAAAAAGTCGTGTAGAGAAGCAGGAAGAATACAAGAATCGTGAATGCCCAGCAATAATTTCTTTCCGTTATACTTTTTTGAAAATCTGATTTAACCATCATAATCAACATTAAACACTGCATAAATTATTATTTTAAATCTGCAAATTATATTGAAGATGTATAGTGCTTATTTATACAGACTTTTTTGCACTAATTCAGTGATGAAATAAGCTTTTCAAAAAAATTAAAATAAAAGAGCTATGATTTTTTTTAAGATATTGAATATCATCCATTTTGGAATGATTGAATGAATTTTGTTGATGAATGAATTTTGCCCAAGCTATTACCTCTGTGTCCATGTTTGTGTCAAATTGGACTAAAATTGTGAATGCAGAGCGTTAATGCACACACATGCACTTGCACACACATATGTTATACACATAATTTTACACACAAAATTATACACATAATTTTTTTAACTAAACAGAAAGATCTAGAAGTCAGGATTGAATTTCATTTCAATGGCATGGGTCTGGCTTTGAAAACTGCACTTTTTCTAGTGGTAACTGATTTTTCTTAATAACTGTTCCAATAGAAATGTACTAAAAATTATATGTTGGCCAGTAATAATGACTGTTGTTTTTACTAATATTACACTTTAAAGTGATAATTTATTAAGTCTTGCTGAATTGTTACATACTTGTTACTGTGGAAATTTGTCTAAGTAAAGTCAGAGAAGGGTTAGCTTCTCGTGGAAAAACTCAGGTCTAATGTAGTGAGCACCTTAACAATTACTTAATGTACTTAACAATTACAATAATGCTTATTGGATAGTAGAGATCATATGAAGTGCAGTTTGACAATTGTGCACTGTAAGAGGTCTTTATGGAACTTTGGTGAAACGATCATTTTCTTTGTGATTTAGTGTTGTTAGCATGTTATGTTAGTGGAACAACTGAGCTATGATTATTTTAAATCATGTAAGCAATAACTCATTGACATGAAAATCTTTTTGTTTATAACAGGTTCTTTTGCTGAAACCTCAGGCTGAAAAAGAAGCGGCCTGCATTAGTATTTGGCAAAGACTTATTCACACTTTGGTTGAAAATATTTGCAATACTTCAACAACATTTGATGCAGAAAATGAAGGTAAATATTTTAAAATTGAAATATCAATTTTTATCTTTTTGAAATGTAAGAATTTGCTTTTGTAGTGTTTACTATCAACTGGTTAAATTTTAAATTTCAAATTCTGAATAATTCAAATATTTTATTGATTCTTGAGAATCATTTATTTATATTTAACCAGTATAAAGATTACAATGAATTTGATCAACGTATGTGGAACAACAGTTCCTGTTTGAAGGCCAGTAATTATTGTGAAAACAAATTGAAATGTAAAAAAAAAATTAATATAAAACCATGAATTTTTTTATAATAAATGATTGTTAAAGAACTTCAGTGACACCAAATTAACCCCAGGTATTGAATGTATCTCATTTTCATTTTATTTAAAAAAATATTTATTTATTATTCCAGATTTATTTGGCAAATTATTAAAAAGGCTGATGCTTTCGTATGCCTTCAGTGAGCTTAGACAATAAATTTAAATATTGAAGACAATTTTTTAATAATGATGTAAATATATTTTTTTCCAGATTTGAATGTAGAACATGCTCAATTACTACTTTTCCTCTTTCACTCTCTTAATTTAATGCAGAAAAAGTCTGTCTTGTTGGTGTGTGCTAGTGGAATTATTCGAGTTGGTGAAGGGTCCATAAGAGGATTGATGCGAGAGACACAGCTATTATGTTTATCCAGATTATTATTGCTCTTTGATTACATTATGAAACATCTTTACGATGCTCCACCACTCCTTGTGCAACAGGTCTGAAACATGTCTACTCTATAAAGATAATAATATTGACCAACAGGTGTCTTGCTGATGTAATGGAATCAAATTTTCAAAAACTAGCTGTATTACAATATATTTTTATTGTACTTTTGACAACTTTATATCACTGTCATAATCAGTATTAACATTTTCTTAAAAATGAACCCTGATCACCTGAAATTCATTTCGTATCATCAGTAGAATTGAAAAATTTTAAATGGTAGTATATGCAGATTTTAACATTGATTACATTGGTGAAATAAGATTTTTAAAAAAACGTAAGAGAAAATTTTTTTTTTTTAGATTTAAAATGGTCACCATCACGCCAAAAAATGCTGCTTGTGAGTTATCAACAAAGAACCAGCCTGATTTTTCAATGTGATTTGGTTAATACATATATACAAAGAGTTATAACTTAATCAGTATATTTGTGTCTGTCTTTGTGTATCTGCATAATGTCAAATTTGAAATTAAAAAAAAAATGAGCAACTAATAAAAACAAAACAAACCTAAGTTAAATTTTTTAATTATTTATTTATTCATTTCTTTCAAATTTTTAATCTTAACATACCAAAATTTTAACCAATTTTGAAAAATTATGTAATTTTTCTGATTTTTTAAATTTTAATATAGTAAACCAGCTTCTGAACCAGATTTTTGAGAAACAATTATGAGAAGCGGTGTGTATTGTTTTTGCACCGTTTATTTAATAAACAGTAAATTTATTATATAAATATTACAAAGAAGCTAATTAAATCAATGAACTAATAATAACTTATTATAATTTATTTGTGTAGGTACAATGGAATCTTTTCAGTGCAACAAGCATGATTGGCGATAATGTACAAGGACGGGCACCTTCTCGAATGTTTTGTCCTTGGAAGGAAATTGAAGATAATTACCGTAAATTGGGACCACAAGATGAGTTTTCAATGAAACCAAGATTTTACAGTATTATAATAACAGAGCAGAATAATCAGGAACAACCAAAATTAGATGGATTGGTATGAATATATTTTTTTAAAACTACAGATAATTCATAGTCTTTTTTGTGAGAATTTTGGTAAGAACAAGTAAAGAAACCAATTTTAATTTAGCAAGGGCTTACCATTGCTCTTATGTAAGTAGCCTACTATTTTATGGTTTTTTGATACCATTTTGAAATTTTTTTGGACAAGGAGTTTGATTTTTTTATAGGCGTACTAGATGATAACTTATGAGACATGCCCAGAAAGTAACTTACGTTATGCAGTAAAAACAAATTAAAGTGACAAATTTTTTTTTGTATTATACATTTACATTTGATTGCCTAATTCTTAAAGCAACTTTTCAACGTAATTCCGTTGAAAGTGAGGCACTTACACTAGCAATGCACCAGTTTGATGATACCATTTTTACATTATTCTGCCACTTGATAGTTCACCACTTGGTCATGCCTTCCACATTGTCGAAGCATCGGGTGCAAGCCATATCTTCATGTGTGGAAACAAGCGGTAGTCATTTGGTACCAGATCTGGACTATACAGAGGATGGTGGAATACTTCTCCACCAAAACCATCCAAGAGCTCCTGAATGCGATTGGCCTAGTGTGGGCTTGCATTGTCGTGAAAAAAACGTTCAAACTCAATATTCCCCAATGGTTGTTCGGAAAAAATTGCTCTTTTTATAATATTTTCAGAGTATATTTCAGAGATTATTGTTGAATCATGTTAACAATAACATTTTCTTAGATTTTGAGAAAATCGACAAGAAGCTTACCTTTCTTACGAAAAACTGGTTGCCATGAGTTTTTTTACTTATCGTGTCTTTCTTAAGCTTCATTTCCTGTTATGACACAATCAATAAATCATCATCTTTGGCATAGGCCTCTAGAAATGGCAACAATGCCACCAGGAGCTATTTTTTGTGGTCTTCTGACATCTGGTACGTAACCTAACAGTTTCATGCAACATACTTGGTTAAATTTGAGGAACTCAAGAGCTATGAAATTATAAAGCAGCTGTTTTCACAAATTTGGTCACTCACTTTCAACACCAGTTCATGAGTCACATTGTTTGGTTGGCCACTTCGCACTTCATTGTAAATATTAGTGTGTCCACCTTCACTAATTGCGTTGTTTCCGTGTGCTTAACAAAGTTTTATCATGAATATCAAATGGTTTGTTGTTTTCTGGCAACAAAAATTTGATCACCAATTGTACCAATTGGCAGGACAAAACACAACAGGAAAATGCAACAAGAACTTCACGCTACCACAGCTGGATGTACACTGAGTTAGGTAACACTCAGATGTGAAAGTGGCCCCACCTCTTGCCATGTCAGCCCAAAATGTAAGTTACTTTCTGGGCAGCACTCGTACATTTCTGTACCAAACTTTACATTTTTATCTGTAACAAGAGCAGAATGCAAATTAAAATTTGTACAGACCGACACTCGACAAAGCAAGATAACTCATTTCTAAAGTGAAAAATGTTTGTCCAAAATTATATATTTTTATAAAATTTTGTTTTTACTAGTAAGAGACAATTTTGGTTCTATCTGTCCAATGTCCATCTACTGTCTTCATGTAATTAATTCTATGAAATCACGTAACTATCTCTTCCTCTAATTATACAATTGTTAATCATAAACATAATACTTTTATTTCATGGTTTTCTATGAGTTTTAGCCTAACAAGGCAAAAAAAATTACATTGGTATAACTTCTGTAATTATTATTATTATTTGATTGGTATGAAACTTATATCGTGTATGCAGTACATATTTTTAATGAATGTTTTTATATAAATTTGAGCTTGGTCATTCAAAAGGGTTGGGAAAATACAGAAGGTCTAAAATGGTCATTTTTACAAACAAGAATTACAGTTTGCAGTTTAGAGTCCTATAAAAGTTTTAGGTAAATTGAGTCTTATCAACATTTTTTTTAATTTAAAAACATATTTTTTATACATATGTATCATATATGAAACTATAACGTTTTTTTTTATAAGAATCCAAAATTTTTACAAATATTTGCTTATTGACAAAGTTTTTGTTAATTTTTATGCTAATATAATTTTTTTTAAATTCTGTTGAAGGCACCAAGAAAGCATTTCACTCATTCAGTGGCAGTGTATTAATTTATTTCCATAGTGACCAACAACAAGTATGTAACTTGTTGACTTTCATATGTTAAAAATTGGAATATTTTATATGAGTGTATTGTTTTGTTTTAGGCCTGCAACTTTATTCTGGGTTCTGCAGACAAAGTAAAGTACCCACAGTTGATGGATGTATTAGTTGATATATTGAGCATTACAGATCAGTCCACTCCGAGCGTCAAATCTACTGATAAAATAAGTTTTACAGCCCTTTGTGCAACTCAGTACTGTTTCACAATTTGTTGGAGGTGAGGCAACCACTCTTCAAAAGTATATACTTTTGACAGAAAATACAGAAGGCTTGCAGTAATCCAGTGTATATCTTGACTATCAGATTATTAAAACAATGGATTTGTTTAAAGGGAAAGAAATTGTTTTCTTTTTCTATAAATGGGAAATAATAACAACACTATATACACCATTTGTGTAATTTTAAAATGGAAAATGGAATTTATGAAATGAAATGTGAAACCTGGCATTGCTTGAGTCTAAATGAAAAAAATCAACTTTTAAGGAGTATTTAGATGTCAAAGATCTCCATGAGAAAAATATATGTTTAATGAAGACCAACAGCATTGCTAATTATCATGAACAAATATGTTTTTTTGTTTTGATGATTTCTGAAATGAGAAAAATAGATTTTTTGGAGATTGGGGTTGGGTCGCTTTATCGTTGCCATATTTTACTAGTGAGACATATGGTACAGCGATCTGTCGTTACTATCTTTTAGTCAATGATAGTTGAAAATAAATCCAATATATGGCATCTGAGTCTACATTTTTCAATTAACAAATTTTTTTAGTTCACTTTTCTGTCACTCATATTTTTCTGAGTTACAGAGATGAAAGTTACAAGAGCTATAAAATAACTTTTTCCTTTGAGTTTTGTTTACTGGGTAATCAAAACAGCAGCTAAAATAGTTCAGCATTTGTAGATACTGGACAGGCCAGCAGCCAGATTCTTAAATAAATATAAATGTATAATTTTTACTTTTTCATTGTACACAGTATAAAAATAAAGTTTTAGGATGTCACAAAAAGGTACATTTTAGGTTTTATTAGAAATGTCCATTAAGGAGGTAATGGAGTTTGTATTCCCAAGGCTCATCTTTAGGTATTTTCCATTATTATGACCTCAAAATATTATGTTTTAAAAACTGGTGTATTTTATACAAATAAAAATATAATTTCAAATTTTTTGTTAGCAATTATTTTATAACAAGTAGTCAATAAATAATGTATAATTAAATGAGCATTATTAGTACTAAATTTTAGAATTTGTGTAGTTTAGTTCATTAGACTAATAACTGAAGATTTTTCTCACTGTTGTAGACTTCTTCTTTTGATGCCACCATCAACTCCTTATTTGGACAAATTGGCTCTAGGACAAGGAGTCTCGCCAAGTCCTCTACTTTTACACTCTCTTGTATGGGGCCCTCGTGCTGGTCATAAGACTTTCATCAGCTGGATGAAGGTAATTATTGCGTGGATTAAGAAAAATACTCTGTAAAAAAAGAGGGCTCGGTGGTCGATATTGCCAAGGTCCAGTCTGTTGTGTCTCTAAACTGTGCACTTCAAGATTGTGGGTTTGAGTCACAATTTCTGCTTTTGGTTGTTACCCTTACTGTCAATGCTGATTCATGATCCTCGTTAGTCTAACTGGTGTAAATTCGGACATTAAGAAAAGTAGGAAAAAAACGTCCTGTAAGAAAGTATTCATGGTTTTCTTACACATGTGAAATAATTGTTTTTTTTAATATTTCATTAGACACCATTGAAGAAAATAAAGTATAGTAACTTGTTTTGATACATTTATTAATGAGAACGAGGGGTCAGTTTTAACTTTAAGGGTGAAATTGATTTTGTCAAGAACAACTATGTACTATATAATGAATCAACAACAAATTGAATCATCAGGTAGTAAATTTTGTAAAAGTTAGTTATTTATGTTACAAATATATATATATATATATATGCCGCCATTAATATTAAATTTAATGGTGAGTTCTTTACAAATTTTTACATTCACCGGGACATTGTAACATAGCGTAGACCCATGAATTACAGTTATTTCTGTGGTTGAGTTTATTTCATTAAACCTCTTAACATGAGAGAGGTACTTGAATGTATTTGCCGTTCACAGCAAGTAATTATTTATGCATTAAAATAATTAACAGAAAATGATTGTGTGTGTTAGTGTTCTTGGTCGTTGGATGTTACTTATAGAATCACCCTTCAATTTTGTCCAACAATGTGATAGCTTTTTATTTGTTTTCATTTCTCTTAATTATTTATTTAATTATATTTTATTGTTTTATACGATGGTCCATCTAAAAGTAAAAAATGTTTGTTTCTCTAGATATTTTTATTTAATATAATGACATGAAACTTTACATCACATTTGATACCTTTATATTTTTCTTTATAAAGGATGTGTATTATCATGAATCGAATGTTATCCTCAGTCCTTTATTTCAGTTTTCAGTCAAAATAGAAGGTAGGTTCGAGCGTTCTTCATCATGAATATTCGTTCAGCCACCATTAAACATGATGCACTGCTTTTGAAATGAAACTTACTATATATGTAATATGTAGGATATTTGCTTACGTTACTATAAACCATGGTTATTTTCTGTCTGTAAATTTTGACAGGGCGGGTTTTTGGCTTTCAAAATGTTTATTGCAATATGAACCTCACATTTGGTGGGATCGTTAATTTTGTTGACATTTTAAAATCATACAGATTAATAGTAAACAACCTTAGCAGCTCACTGTTAGAATCAGATTGGCACGAAACAGTGGAAAGGTCGATGACATGGCGGCACTGATGTGAGAACTGCGTGGCTTGTTAAAACGTTTTTTAACTTTAGAATGATCCTTGTACGAGGTACGTCCAGAAGGTAAATTCCGTTTGGTAATAAAATTAAATTGTGTACAGATACAGAAAAATTATTTATTGCACAAAATTCTACAACTCTTAAACTACTTTTCCACATAACTGCCGAAATTTCGCAGGCATTTGTCAAAGCGTAGCACAAGTTTTTGTACATCTTCTTCATAGAAGTTTGCCGCATGTCTTCAACCAGTTGGAAACATTTTCTTTCAGCTCTTCGTCATTGTTGAAGTGTTAACCGCCAAGGAAAGACTTGAGATGTAAGGACAGATGAAAGTCGCTAGGAGCGAGGTCAGGGCTGTACGGAGAATGGTCAAATACGTCCCATCCAAATCCCTGTAGGAGGTTTTTCGTCACATTTGCAGTGTGTGGTCGTGCGTTGTCGTGAAGAAAAACAACACCTTTTGACAGCAATCCTCGGCGCTTTGATTGTTTGACCACGCGGTAAGAAATCAATGAGTAAGATGCCTTTCCAGTCCCAGAACACTGTGCACATCATTTTTCGAGGTGTCATTTGTTTCGGCTTAACCTTTGCTGGGGATGAAATGTGCCTCCATTCCATTGATTGCCGCTTACTTTCAGGGGTGTCTTAAGAAACCCAAGTTTCATCTCCTGTGACTGTGTCAGAAATTCTTCGCCGCCTTCATCATAACGGGTCAAAAACTGAAGTGCACTACCCATCTGGTTTGTTTTGTGTTGCTCAGTAAGAATCTTTGGTACCCAGCGTGAGCAAAGTTTATGAAATTTCAGTTTTTTGGTAACAATTTCATGAATTAGTGATCGTGAGATTTGGGGAAATTCCATAGCGAGAGCACTAATTGTAAACTTGCGGTTTTCCTGGATCTTGTCATCAGTCGTGTGAACCAGTTATTCTGTAACAAAAGATGGACGCCCATTTCGTTCTTCATCGTGCATTTCACTACGTCCTTCATTGAACTGTCGGACCGATCTTCTCACCATTGAATCACTCATCGCATTTTGTCCGTAAACTTCACAAATTTGCCGATAAATTTCAATTGGTTTCACTTTCCTAGCATTCAGAAAACGAATCACAGATCTGATTTCACAAGCGGCGGGATTTTCAATCAACACCGACATTGTAAAGAAGCACAAGAAAGCGTACGTGGCTGACAGCGACCTCAAAATGGTGCACGTTTCTTCTCCTTGATATAGAGCGTCTACCGCGCATGTGCGGAACTACGATCGCAGCGCTGCAGCGTAGAGAAATTGAAATGGAACTTACTTTTTGGACGTACCTCGTGTTACATGTTTAATGTATTACATGTATTAATATTTCTGTTTATTATCTTTAAAATTATGTTAATATTAACTAGAATACATAATTTTTAATTTTTTCTAAGTATTGAATCACTATATTGTTCTGAATACTCATTATTAAAAACTAATAAATGCTTTTGGGGTTGTTTGATACACATTCTAAGAAATTAATTATTAGTTCACATAAAGTTACTGTAATGACAAAAATTGATCTAAACATTTTTTAAAATTTCTTTCTCAAAAGAATTATAAATGTTTTGATGTTACCATCTGGTAAATCAATGTAAATGTTTTCTTTATATGAGTTTATATTTGAATAAAAAAATATTATGCATGAAGACAATATTATTCCCGTGCAAAGTGTAGGAAATTAATTATAGTGAAGTGTCTTTATGGTAACTGGTATCTGTTTGAGCTGAATCTATTTTCTGTAGAAAAGTTATTTTCTGTGTGAGTTATTTTGTTTTCATCAAAGTTACTTTTTCATTATTATTTTTAATATTTTCTTGAGTGTAATATATTAAATTAAAAATACATTCAATAAATACATAAATTAAAAAAAACATATTTAAATACGTAAAAATTATTGGTCATAATATTTATTTATGATCATGATTTGAGTCAGATCTGATTAGCTGATTTTAAGAAATTAGAATTATGTTATAGCTCTTGAGTCATATTTTAAGGAGATAAAGGACAACCCATGCATTTGTTTTCACATTTGTTTTTTAAGAAACAGAAAATCACTACATTAGAAAGAGTTTTTTTTTTGAAGAGCTTTTTCAAAAATTTTTTTAACTGAAACTAAAAATGGTTCTAAGATATGGAAAAACTACATTGTTGTGTAAAATTTGATTGAAATCGGTTAATTTGTTATATAGAAACAAGTGCCGACTTTTAAGAAATAAACCTTAAATACGTATCTGTATGTATCAAGTTGTTTTGTATAAGTCTTTGTGCTAAAACTTTGACTATAGTTGAACACTGTCAGAGAACAGTCTGTAAGCCGAAAGAAATAATTCTAACATACTGTGACTGACATTCATCATTGGACAGTGCTGAACTCTACCAGAAGTTCTAAATACTTAATCTTAATATGCCATAATATGGTACTATTACAATATGTAGAGTTTAGTTGAAAAAGACAAAAGTTGTTACGTAATGATAGAAAATGTTGAAAAATTGAAAGTATTTTTGAAATTTATTACAGGATTCTTTAGTTAAACAAGGAATGTATTCTCAATATGCAGAGACGTTGCTTAAGTCAGTAACAGATGTTGTAAACAATCTGCGATATGATGTGACACATGCAAAGAATACGCTCTCTGCTCTCATGCCTCAAGACCAGACTGAAGGTATACAGTTTATATTTGTATGTATTTGACCTTCCTTAGTGTGTTAAGTGTAAGAATGAAAAATTAAAAAGTGTAAGTCGAATCGATTTTTTTTTAATTTTATCACACACATATAGTTTTCATATGTCATCAAAATCTGATGATCACATTTTGAAAAATTAGATTGATTTTCAGATTTTTTAAAGTCTTGAATCACATTTTTAGTGTGATTTTGTGTATCATTTATTAGAAAAAACTATTTCCATAAGGTTTTAATTTTTTTATTCTAATTGTTTTAATAATCTTAAGTATTATACAAGCATAGAAGAATGATCTTGTTCTGTAATCATACTTCTGTTTACAGGGTGGATGGTGCGTAAGAGAGAACTACCGACTTTAATGGAGTTGTGTTTGTTAGACACTGTCATTGCCAAGGTGCAAGTACAAACAGAAGAAGATTCTTCTCATACAAAATCTGCGGATACCAAAGTTGATCTTAACAAGTAACACACATTGTTCAGTACTTAAATAGTTGTAATTTTTTTTTATGCCAGTTATAAATATGATGAGTATACATAAGAGATATAGTTTGGCAGTGTCTCAAAATTTATTTAGAAATATTTTAGTTTCCAATTACCTTTTAATAATTTAATAAAACCACCTTCAAAAAATTATATATGTATATGTATGTATAAGTAGTCCTACTTTATTTTTAACAACTTTCTTATATTCTTTATTCTTGTTTAGAGTTTTACACATCAAAATATTTTTGGAATTTTTCCAAAAAAATTTGTTAGGTTCAAAATCTATTTGACCATTTCAAAATGATGGCATTCGTGTTAAAAATTTAACGTTTTTATCTTACCTTTTTTTTGAATAACTATAATTGTTGGTTATGCATATTTTAATTTCAATTACGATGATGAAATAAGATTTTCAATATAGTTACAAATTTTAAGATACTGAATTGGTACCATATCTAAACATCTGAACAAATTTTGCTTGGCAAAAAGGTTACAAACTATATTTCAATAATTTCAGCAAGTAAACTTTGCTACAGTTATTTTTATGTGTAACTTATTTTGTTTGGTGTGCAAGTATGTTACTAATAAGAATTAAAGATACAGTTGAACAACTTAAATCAATAAAGTCTATTGTAAAACATTTTTAAATGTCTATTGATTCTGAACATGTGTTCCAGATATCCTTAAGAAAATTTGTATAGCACATAGGTTCTAGTTTATTATTTTAAAAATAAAATGTTTTAATTGTTTATTGTTGCAGAACATACGATATAATAGATAGTCGTTCTGAGCTGCATTTCGATTTACTACCACATGTGTTGCGTCTTGCTGAGGTTATCCTAGCTTGTAGCAGGTTAGTTACTAATAAATTTTTAAATAAGTGTACAGTAACCCCTTTCACACTTATGGGGTCATGTTCCCATGTTCAAAAATCCACAAGAAATCAACAAAAAAGTGAATATCAGTGCTGTTTAACCACACGTAATAATTGGCAAATATCTATGTATTGTGTTCGTTATTCACTCTATTTACTTTTTATTAATTGTAATCACTTGATGGATGAACAGTATAAAATATATTTATATATAAACCAAAAGTTTATAGTTTTAAATATGTGGAGATCATAAAACTAAACAATAATGAAAAACTAACAATGAAAAAAGGATAGCAAATTAAAAACAACTTTTTGTAATAGGTGACTTTTTTATCAGAAAATCTATAAATGAATGATTTTATTATTTGTAGAAGAAACACATATAAAAAAAATAAGAATCAACAAGGAAGGCTATGAGAAATAAAATAGTATATAGAAAAAAATATGAAAGAAGTTGACATTCTGTTGATATCTGACAAAAAATAGGCTTAAAATAAGGAAAAAAAGTGTTAAACTACCAAGATTTTAGAAAGGTACAAGTTCCATGGATAAAAGAAATATACATAGACCTGGAAGAAATTGGAGTACAATAAAGTAAAAGAAATTACAAAGACTGGTTCAGTAAAACAGTAGCAGAGGACATGAAGATAAAAACAACTGAGAGGGAAAATATGATAGAGGAAAGGCATTAAGATGCCAAAGGATGAAGAAATTCTGGCAAAAGAAGAATTGAAGTTATATGTATTTGTAGTCTTTAGAAAAAACATGTATGTTACATGACAATAAAAAAGAAAGAATAGGCAAAACACATAAATAGTAAACAATTAGAACGAGTGTTACCAATATTTCATCCTTATAAGTCGTCACATGTTACAAAGGAGAGGTTGTGTTACATCAAATACCATGCTGAACTGGCGATCACTGTATTACTGAATCTGACAAGAGCCGCCTCGGTGGCCTAATTGATAGCATACTGGGCTTTCAGATTCCCGGCCAGGTCTTGGCATTTTCATATGCTATAAATCATCCCATCATCTGCATTAGCCCAAGTGTGCACAATAGTCGGACATTAAACAAAAAAAAAAAAAAAAAAATGAATCTGACAATATGTATACACATATTGTACATATAAACAGGAGGGTGGATTCTTTGAATAGTTGGCATCTGGCCAATACCCAACTGGATTGAGAGATTGTTTATCAAATGCTGTTAAGCATTCCAATTTTGTTCACATTCTAATCAAAACAAATTTACTACATTCTCTTCACAATTAAGTGTAGTAAAAGATTTTTTTCAGAAAAACAATCTGAGAAGATCTTTTCATATTCGCTGGTAAATCACAAAATAGAAAAGGTTAAGTAATTTAATGGGAGTATTTAATCTGTTATCCTTAGGGATTACTCCAAGAATTTAGGCATTTGATAAACAAATATTGGCACAATGGTTAGGTACAATTTACAGAAAAGGGTTAGATTGAGAGGAAAATGAAGAGGTTTTCAAGGGACCATAGAGCATAGAAAACGTTTTCCTAGTCCTAGAAGAAAAAGAAATAATAATAATGGAAAAACTGTAATTTAATGCAGTTTTGAGATATTTTATGAAATAATTATTTAAAATTGTTTATTACATTGCAGATCAAGCTTAATGTACCAGATCAATGAAAGTTGTGACGCTGGCACTACATACTCTGCTGGTGACTTGAGTGCTTTCCTCAGTGTATTAGCAATATCATCAAGCCGAAGTATCAAAACTCAATCTCTTTCTGCCGCATTGACAGTCTTACTGCCCCCCAGTGTGCGTACAGTACTGGAAAAATGGAATGCAAACACAGTTACAGAGTTTCCTTGGGTAAATATCTTAATTGTTTATTATAGTTATTTACTTTAGCTCTTGTCTCTGAGGCTAGAGAACCTTAGCTTTCTTTAAAAAGTGTGTTATATTTGAAGTTGCTAATAAATATATTATGCCTAATAATAAGAATAATAAATATATATTATTGTCCAGTAATTTAACTTCTGACTATAATCAGGTTTCATTTTAAATGAACTTTTAAAGTTTAAAATGTTAATTGTATTAAGATCTAAGTGTTGGTTATGATGGTAATATATTTTTTGAAATAAACTGTATTAAAATGAAATTTTGAAACATGAATATATTTTGCTGAGTAACAAACTTGTCCAAGTTATACCAAAATATTTTTTTCTATCAGTTTTAACTTTGTGTATCAAAATGTTTACATAAAATTTTAATGTTAATTTTTGGAAATTCATTTCCATCTTATCACCATAACAGCTGCATGCAGTGATTATGATAATGTAAGGTAATATGAGCTAATATTTGTTTCAGAACACCTATGCCAATGATATCATTCCAGGAGAGAGTTACGTTTTAGCTGTTGTTAATGCACACATTTCTTCATTATCTAGTCAGCCCGTTTTCACCATCAACCCTTCCTTGAAACATCTACTGCATTCATTGGTTACATATATCAGTGATCATATTACTATGTAAGTATAACAGCGAGCACAGTATGCTTTTCTCCCTTAATGGGATAGAGTTTCCAAAGTCCCAAATTGTAAAAATATTCTCAAGAATTATTATTTTTTTAACAGAATATACACAATTGCTGATTTGTAGGATCTAAATTAACCACTATATTTTTGTAAAACATTTTTTGTAAAAATATGGGTAAAAAAATTGGGTAATATTTTTGTAAAGAGTTTATCAAAATTGTTATTGAGATTGTTTTAAATTGTTATACATTTGATATTTGCACCTGAACAGTAAAAATTAAACATATTTTACTTTACGTTTAGGAACATTTATACCTTATAATTTACATACATTTATGTTTCTTCAAGTTAAAAAATATTCTTATAATCACACATTGCATCGCCAAGAGCATAAAACACTTTTTGATTCTGTTATGATTTGAAAAGTATATTTAGTTGTTTCTTTTTTAAAAAAACTTTATGTATAATTTTTACCTATGATACCTTGCCTGTGAATACTTTGCATACTTATACACCAAGGTGAATTTTTGTAAAAAAGATTGCTCCTTTTAATACGGAACCTTCCTTCCTTAGTAGCGTTGAATGTAATCGCTTTATGTTAAAGAAGTATCATGTTATAGCCATCAGGAAATATTAGGCTTGTTATATGTTAAACAAATATTAAGCTGGGGATTATAAATTTGTTCTCAAAATTTAAATTGCACAATTTTTTTCAAATAGCTCAGTCTATTCATTTGGACATTAGTCACAGTGGTAACTTCTACAGTGTTGAATCAACTGTTAGCTTATTTTTGTTTAAGTTTAATTTTTATGTTGTAATAAGTATGTTTGAAAGAAACAATTTTTATAGATAATAAGATTTTTTCAGATATGAGGTTTGTTAGCCCTAGGTTTTAGTTTAGTAGATTGGTTCCGTGAATGAGTTTGAACAAATCATAGACTAGCTCATTAAGCTGCAGGTCCTCCATTACTGGAAGACAAATGCTGTTTACCTCCTGCTGTCACAGTCATATATTATATGACCTGCATGCAATTTTCTTATCTGTCCCTAATTGCCTATCCACAGTTTCTGACTGACAGCAACCAGTCGTCTTGCAACCCTTATACGGGTTGTGCGTTTCACACCCAAGGTTTGATTCATGATGCTTCTTCTGCTTAAAGGTTTAATTAGAATCGCCTTCTATCTTCTCAGTTCTTGTTCTTGCACTCCTGATAGATGTTTGTACATGTGTCTGATTTGAGATTGACCATCACCTTATTAATTTGACATGTTCAAGCCCATTTCTCACTTCTCTCAGATTGAGTAGGTTCACTTAGCATCCCTACAGCCTGCTACAATTTACTGGTAGCATGTTCAGTGGAATTAGTTCCTTCTACTACATGCCTTTTTGGTTTCTTAGCATGCATGAAAAGATCACATACTTGTCTACTGTACTGTATTATAAAATTTAAAAAAAGTCTGAAAACATTTTTGCTTCATAATTGTACAGTAGTGACATTTTATTATAATATAGTATTTATGATAAATGTTATTTTTGGTACTTTGTTTTTTGTTCTGTAAATGTTGTACATAATGAAAAAAAAACAAGTTGGCAGCAGTGCTCATTACATCATATGGTCGTTTATTCTAAATATAAAAGTAAACTTTATATTGTTTACTTTATATATTAAATCAATTTGCAGAATTTCATTGTGTAGAACGCCGTGACACCCACTTCTGCAGATAATCGGAAGTTTGATATATTTACATTTTTGTACTTAAACAAAATTTTTAATTTTATTTTGCAGTAATTGATATTTGTAGTTTGAATAATCCTTGTTTAATTTGTGTTAAAGGATTATTTACGATCCTCTCCAACAGCAGTTAGTTAACGTGTTGGCTCCACTGACTCTCGACGCGTGCACTGAATACTTGCACGACATTGCACTACGCACTTTGGAGAAAACAATTGGAGATCCAGAAACTGACGCTCATCAAGTTAAAATTTACACATTGGTCCTGAAACATATCTACACATTGATTGTCAACTACACTGATGCAACTTCGGTCTGCAGGTAATTTAATTTGGGGGTCTGCGGGGCCCTGAATTTTACAGGTCGGGTCGGGTCAATTGAAAAGCCCGACTTCGGTTCGGGCCAAGCGTACAATTCATGTCAAAGATGGGTCGGGCCAAGTAAATATTAACTTTTATTTTTAGGCAATAGTGTACGCAATATGCATAAATATTTTCACTACAAAAATTCGTAATATACATAAATAGTATAAAGAAAGAACAATTTAAATAATCATCGAAGGTCATGTGTCTAACCACTTATAATCGTTCTGTTTGTTTCACTCGACAAAACCAATTGTTGACCTATCGGTGGGTGCAGTATTATTGGTTAGTATTATTTATTGTGATGCTACAGTGAGAAGGGACCAAGTGGACTGTGCATATTTACAAATATAGTTCCCTCGTTGGGCTGGGTCAACACATTGCCATGTCAAATAATTATGTCTGTGATTGACAACAGTACACAATCGGTTCAGAGAATCTGCAGATATCCTTTTCCCAAATGTATATTGTTTCATATTGTCAGTAAATTAAAAGTTGTAATTTTTTCAAAAATGAAAATATTGAACACAATGAGTAATACATCGGTTCGTTATGGTATTCACATAACTTTTATAATCAGCCTATGTCAGTATTTACATAACTTCTGCGTGCCGTTGTAATCGGTCCATGGCGGTATTCAGTAAGACCACCTGTGTCCGTATTACATCAGCCTGTGGCGGTATTTACACAACTTTTGCTCCATTGTAATCGGTCCATGGTTGTATTCAGTTAGACCAATGGAGCCCGTATTACATTGGCCCATAGCGGTATTCATACAATTTTGCACGCCGATGTAATGGTCCATGGCAGTAATCAGTCAGAACAACGGCCCGTGGCAGTATTTACACAACTTTTGCGCGCCGTTGTAATCGGTCCGTGGCGGTATTCAGTGAGACCAATGGAGCCCATAATCAGCCTGTGGCGGTCAGAGAATTAAATATAAAATCAAAAAAATTTTAATTCTATTTTTTTTTTTGACCGGTTTGGATAAAAATGTGAGGGTTCCCCATTTAACCGTTTGGCCTGATCCAAACTCTAAAAAACTTGGCCCACAAACCCCTAATTTAAATTTATAAAAATCCTTTAAGATTTATATTCCTTTAGTTCCCATTAATTGCTCTAACCATAAAATTTAATATTGTTAGCAAGTATATCGCATATAATATATGACAAATAACTACTTACTTACTGTGTTCATATAATCAATTTATCTTGAGCCCACTGTATTATACATAGTTTATATTTTGTTTTGATATACAACATACAAAAAATGAAAAGTATATAACGTAAACAGATGTGTACTGTAATGCCATCATACTAAATGTTGACTTACTGCCTGTTGTGTATTATGTAGGCTAAAGAAGCCTTACTGAACAGATCAACTGGGATTGAAAATTTTCTGTAAATAGTTATCTTATGGCAAGCACACATCTAAAAAAAAAAATCTAAATTTAGAGATTGTTTATTCAAATTTGTGCAATCCAAAAGTTATGACATTCTATTCAAAACAAATTAATAGCTCTGTTGTGATCTCTTCACAAGTAAATATAGTAAAAGATTTTTCCAAAAAAACTTCTTTTCATTTTTGCAGGAAAAACAATGTCGAGGGTGAATTATATTCTACTTATGTATGTTCTATTAATTAGTTTTGCATTTTTATACTTCAGTTTATCCCTTTATTATTACATATCTCTTGTAATATATGTATTACTGAATAAACTAGTTCAAGACTATTAATTATGCTAATAAAATCAACAACAGACACACCCTTGTCTTGGTGAGAATAAAGTGTGCTGTTCCGTTCTAGTGTTTCATTTCTGTGTGGTGTTAAAAATAATTCTTGTCACTAGTAACAATAACATGTTCCAGAAAATGAAGGTAATTTTCCTTACTAGGTCCTTTTAATTCTGCAAAAGTTTTCCCAGATTTTTAAAATAATTTTTTACTATCCCCAGTCAGTTAAAAACTGATAAATGATTGTGTCAAATGCAACTCTTCACCAATCATTCTGTCATCCGATGATCAGAACGTACAAGAACCTAAATTTTTTGAACATTTTCATCATTTCATGTAATTGAAGGCCTTCCAGTGCGAGGTTCATCTTCAGTCGAATCTCGGTGTTCTGAAAATTCAGTAACTCCTTGAAAACCTGAGCCTTAGAGTCTCAGCAATGATGATAATTGAATTACTGTCTCCAGAACGCTTTAAAAATTTTAGTCAAACTGTGCATGAGTCTTGATAGTGCACCTTTGCTTCAAATTGTTACTAATTTTTAGGTTCCACTAGTAAAAAGCTGTTTACAGAGGCAATACAGACCAGTAACTCTAACGAGTTCAAACTTGTACTGTTAGCACTTGGTTTCTCTCCAATTTGAAACCAATGTTGCCTGGTCAAAAGCAATTACCAGTCTCTATTTTATTTGCAATACGTTGTATCTGTTTACTCTTAATAATTATTTAAGTAATTCTGAATACAATGTTTGATATTCAGTGACGCTGTCAACGAAAAAATTTTCCAAGAATGTCTGTCATGGATGGAAACATTGCTTGAGAAACCAGCAGGCCGGCAAGCATTGGACAAGTTCTTTGATGGCACGAACAGGAAAGGTCTTGTACAGATTCTTCTGTCTATTGCTAGCCCTAGAACATCTAGTTCCATCATGTATGGAACAAAAGTCCTGCAGTTCTTCAATAAACTCTTCAGTATCAGTAAGTATGTAATTAATATTGATTCATAACCCCCTCATACATTAAATGCACTATGGAGTCAAAAAGTAGTCGGCGCACAATGACCTCGGAAAAAGATCTATTTGTCAATAGTAATTATGTAATATTTACTTTTTTTATAGTTGTTAGAGTATTATTATAGCTTTTATATAATTTGATAAACTTATTGTATTTTATTAACTTGATTCATACCTAAATCATTGTATGTGGGGGGGATGGTATGTGTGTGTGTGTGTGTGTGTGTGTTGGAAGGAGAAATCTGGCTGTAAATATCTGTAGAGTTCTAAGAATATTCAACCTCGAAATCCTTTCCTCACAGTTATATAACATATTTATTAATTACACAAATTATGTAGACAAATAAAATATGGCATGCGCTGAAAAAGTGTTTAGGGTTTTTAGAAACATCATAGTTTAAAACCAGCATGAAATTTACCAATGTATGCAGCCTATTGATTATTACCAGTAACAAATTTACATTATAGTACTGAATGTATTTTTCTAAATTGTATAATTTTTTTTTGTTCATTAAAAACTTTGATTTACCAATCCTACTGAATTGCTAAAAAAGACATACAAATAATATATATATATATACATATAGAGGAAGATCCTTGGCCTGAGATTAACAGAAGATGGATACAGGTTGCACTCCCGGAAGACCACAGAGAAGATATCGAACCTGGCAGCAGATATCAGAAGAAGGAGGCTTCGGTTCTATGGACACATCAGTAGACTCCCAACAACGAGACTTGCCAACAGAATCCTTAGGTATATACAAGGAGTCAAATCAACAACGTCGTGGATCGCACAAGTCAGAATAGACCTACATGACGCAGAAATAGACTCAACAGACATTGAAGACAGGAACGCATACAGGAGAAAGATGCTCGGTTGGAAGGTCCCAGAGAATGAAATCCCAAAGAGAGCAGGGGTAAAATGGATGGAAGAGTGGAAGAGGATCCATGGGGACAGGATGAAGGAGGTGTGGAGGATCAGAAGGAACTAGACATGAGTCGGAGTGCTTTGTGTGATCCAACAGGGTCTATATGCAAATAATAATTATATATATTACAGTAGAACATATTTTTAACTGAAAGGCAGAGACATTTGGATAATCGCTGGAAGTTACATTTCCATGTTAAAAGGTATGAAAAGCACTAAATGTCCATGAAGAAAACATTTAATTGAAACAATCTAGTGTTGTAGAAATTTTTAAAGTGTAGCTCCCAGCACTTTTTCAATTTATATTTGTAGTACATATCAGAGGCCTCCTTATACAGTACATTGATTAATCTGAAAAATAATTTTTTTTTTTTTAGCTGAAAAGAATCAGGCAGATGAAGACTTAGACCTGTTGTGTGCTTCAGTTTTATACTTGGCAACAGTTGAAGAAAATCAGCTGCAGAATTGGTTGCGACATGTAATATTGGGATCAGATAGTACTCCCATTCCTTCAACATCTGTGATCACTGGAGAAAACCAATCGACTGCATCAATTGTAACACTCGCTATGTCTGAATCCAATGCCTCGACCACAGCCAGTTCAAAAGTTGAGAAATCTGAACCAGTGCCTAAGAAAAATCTCCTTGAAGAAAACCAACTTTTACTCCAGTATCTAACAGTTTATATTGTAAAAGACAACAAGTAAGTTTAAATAATTTGAAAATTAATTACATATTTATTTCCATAGTTTATACAATTTTTTAACTGTTATTCAAATAGAAGCTATAGGTGACTTTTTATCTAATTACTATTTGCTACTTGCATTTAACATTTTCCAATACAACAGCACAGTGCTTCTTTTGAAATTTAACCACTGTAAGCAAAAGCCAACTGTTCAAAATAATGTCAGTCCATGTTCCAACACAATAAAAAAGGTTTAAGAAGATAATTAGTGGTTTAGTTTGTTTTATGTGGCTGTCTTTTGCTGTAGTTGTAACATATAAATCAGTGATTATATTTTAATCACTTTACCTGGTACATGATAATGATCAGCAATATTATTGTCTGAATAGTCAACTTATTTGCACTTCATTTACTTCACTAGAAACTTCATCAGTTGTAAGGCATTGATCACCTTTGGTGAGGTCATGAACCCCTTGAATGTTGTAAAGCAGAGGGTCACATCTAACTTTAACCTTGGACACCTCGTGTCATTCTCATTTACTAATGGTTTCACACATCAGTCTTTGAATTTTTTAGCTCACTAATACATTTGAGTATAATGATAACGTTGTATCTGTAACTTCCAGTGAGTCTAGTCTTAATTTTTTTGGGCTAAGATCTTTGTTAATCAGAAACTGAACAATAACGCATTGAATAATTGCTGTTAGAGGCATAACTGAACTGGCAAGCAGAACCGTGTCGATTACCTCATTTTCCTACATTCTCCTAGTACGATTGCTTGTTCCGCACAGTACGCTGGATTTGAAAAGTACTGTTTAAATCCAAATAAACCCAGTTTAAATTTGACAGCATAAAAGTACAATACTGGTACTCTGAAATTTAAATTATTTAAAAAATTGCAGGCAGTGGTTTAACTAATATTTATATATTTAGTAGATTGGGTGATGCTGCAGCAAAAGAAGAAATTGCAGTGACTTTGTTGCAAGCTTTGATACCAATTTGTACTGAGCTGCTGTCTAATGCCGAAGGCGTTGGTTTTCCTGAGCTTATGGTGATAATGGCTAACCTGGCTGATGCTGGGTCTGGCAGAGGTCATATTGAACTTTTTACTGCAGCTACCAAGTGGTTAAATATTTGGTAAGTATTATTCTTTTAAATTTTCTTAATGAAAAGAGTCAATAATATGAAACTCTCTTACATTTAACCATTTTACTGTTTTATAGATTTTATGACTGATAACAGCATTAGTTTACACAGGCCAATTTTTGTTTTACTTTTTTTTACTTATCATTTTTAATGTGCTGAAATATTATTATGACATGCTCTTTGTAAACATCCCATCGTCTGCATTAGCCCAAGTGTGCAAAATAGTCGGACGTTAAAACCCCAAAAAAAAAAAAAAAAAAAATTGTAAGCAAAGCTGCAGTGACCTAGTTGATAGCGTACTGGGCTTTAACCCCCAGGACCCGGGTTCGATTCCCAGCCAGGGCTTGGTATTTTCATACGCTATAAATCATCCCATCGTCTGTGCATTAGCCCAAGTGTGCACAATAGTCTGACGTTAAACACAAAAACAAAAACAAAAATGCAGTCATTCTATTAAGACAGCCGACTTTGCTGGTTTCTTATGGTCAAAGTAGTATATTACTTTACAACAACTGCATTTGTTATCAATGATCAGGAGTAATGTTAAGTATTTTATCTGCTAGTTTTTGAAACTATCAACCGGCGGAGGCAGCTGATGGGCTTAGCGATCCAACCATACTTCTAGCTCATTCTACTCTCATTCATTTACTCAACATACATACAAAACACACACACATACACAAACATACACACCTACAGGGGTGGAGACTACCTGCACCTATTGAGAGGACCTAGACGAACCTCGCGGCACCCGAGTCACACCCACTTACAGCACTACACTTACGATTTAAACACCTATACACTCACTCGTACATTTAGGGATTTGCTGTTTTTGTTCCGTTATGTCAAGTATGTGGAACCTGATGTGTGCCTAGCACTGCCGAGGACCTGTGATGGGACGAGTTCTGGGACCGAGCAGTCTATAGGCGCCTGGCAAGCACATGGGTGTTGGAGCCTATAACCAATTATAACCATTGGGTCTAACGAAACAAATGGTTGCATTCAGTGAGTACATAGAGGCAGATGCTAGTGGTACTTGGGATTGTGGAACAGTAACTTTGTACCGGAACCCATTCCTAAGATTCTGGAGTGCTGAAGACATGTATTTTGGCTCCGGGATATTGGAGATCCTCCCCATTGGGGATTCTCGCTTTAGTTCGTCTCCTGGGCTACTGGTAACGTTTAGGTGCATCCTGTACCATTTGTTTGAGATATCAACATTCATGAATCGCTCAGCAAACTAAACCTTGAATCAATCAACCAAAAACGCCAAAATTATTTTAAAGAGAAATCGTTCTACTATATCTAATGAGTCTTGAAGTTCAGTTAGTGAAGATATAGAGGGGTTGGTAGCTAAAAGTTCACAGTTACCAATTCCAAAATATGTAATCTTTCATAATCAGGAGACCTATCAAAAACCTTATATCGCCTTTCCTTATTCATTAGGCGATTTCAGGTAGAGCAGGATCTGTAGCTTCTATTAAGAAGCTACAGAATGGAACAATACTAGTGGAAACCAAAAATGAGAAACAAAGCATCTCATTAATGGAAATTACTTCCTTTTTTGATCAGATCAAAGTATCTGTGGAACCCCACAGATCTTTGAACTCCGCAAAGGGGGTTCATCTTCTGCATGTAAGTCTAGATAAACTAAAAACAGAGCTAGCATCAGAGGCTGTAATTGATGTAGCACGCATAATGTGTAGCATTAATGGAGAGAAAGTACCAACTGCCTCTTTGTTACTAACATTTGGGAAGCCTGTGTTACCTGAATTTATTTATGCGGGATACCAACGACTTTCAGTGCAACCATATGTACCGAATCCTCGATGCTTCAAATGGCAGTGCTTCGGTCATATGAGTTCCACATGTACAAAGCCTGAGGTTTGTAGACAATGTGAAATGAAAGGCCATGGAAGTGATGGATGCAAAAAAAACCACACCAAGGGTCCGAATTGTGGAGGCGACCACACAGCTCGCTCGTTTAACTCCACAATTTAAAGAGGAGAAAGCTTTCCTCACAATCATGGCCAAAGATAAACTTTCATTTTCAGACGCAAAAAAGCTGTTCAAGGTTTCTCAATAGCCAATTGAAAGCAAGTCATTTGCTGCTGTTACATCTAGCAATAGGCAGTCATTCTGTGGCAATTGCATCAAACTCTCCCAAACCTTTAAAATATTAACAGAGCAGATAGCTCAGATGCTAGCTCTGTTTTCGTCTGATTTCGCTCTTGTTTCTACACAAAAACAGTCTCAACTCAAATCTCTTAGCCCTGATATTGAAACAGCTTCTACGTTTGGTGTAAACCAGAACACGAAGCCCGTAGTGACTAAACCTGTTCTGTCTAAGTCACAGGTAATGAAGCCCGTTGTTAAAAAAATTCTTCCAGCTTTGGAAGTGTGTCTAAAAAAAAACACATGCCCTCCAAATGTTGGATCTGTCTAAAAACAAAAACTCTGCTAGAAACAAACCTGCAGAAAAAAATATAAAAATGAGTAAATATTTACAAATGTAAAGGAGGTTCCACACCTAAACCTCTTAAATCGTCAGGGTCTGACATCGGTCACAGTAGTGATTCGATGTCCATAGACTCAGATAATACAAAAATTGGCAATTCTATAGATTTAAATCCAACATTGTATTAATATCTTGTACTTTTAAATGTCTTTTCATTCTAATACCAACTGTGTTTTACAATGGAGTATTAATGGGGTACAAAGCCATATAGAAGATCTAAAAATCCTTGTGCGTGATGCGTTTCCAATAATATTGTGCCTTCAAGAAACGCATCTTCATGAATCTCAAAATTTCAGCTTGAGGGGTTATTCCGTCTCGATCCAATTGTGTAACTCGTGAAAGAGCTAAAGGTGGCGTAGCTATACTAGCTCATAACTCAGTTGAATCGGTTCATATAAATGTTGTGTCTCCCTTACAAGCTGTTACTGTTGCTGTTCAGATTGCCCTTCCATTCAAACTTACCATCTGTTGCCTTTACTTACCGCAGAGTTAGTTTCCAAAATAATGATCTGGTTAACTTAATTTTCCCAGTTACCTGCCCCGATTTTACTGGTGGGCGATTTTAATGCCCATCATACTTCATGGGATTCTTCATCTTGTAATTCTAGAGGGAAAAAAATCAGATCCAATCTTGATTTATGCCTTCTTAATGATGGTTCGCTGCCCATTCATTTGGCGGCATCTACTGGCGGTAGGACAGTTCTGGCAACAAAGTTGGAATGGTCGGTATTATCTAATCTTTATGGCAGCGATCATAACCCCATTAAAATTTCCTTTAGTAACTTTCCTCTTTAAAACTCACACCTGCTTCAATGGATTCTAGAAAAGACGAAATGAAAGGAATTCACACAAGAAATTTCTACTGGTATTAGAAGTAACGATTGTATAAACATATTAGTAAACCACTCACAAGAAATATTTTAAATGCAGCAGAGAACACAATCCCTAAATCCTCAGCACATCCGTCACGCCCACCTGTTCCCTGGTGGAACGAGGAGTGTAAGGAAGCATTGTGTTTACGGAAAAGAGCACTGAGGAGATTCAACAGAAATCCGATGGATGAAAATCTGGAGCAATACAAAATTTTTATCGCTAAAGCTCATAGAATTTTCAGGCAAAGCAGGAAGGATTCTTGGACCCAGTTACATTGGAACAATATGTAGAACAACACCTACATCTGTCATCTGGAAGAAACTGCTCTCAATATCTGGCTGTGTTCCATCCACGGAGTTGATGAATCTTAAACAGGCAAATGGAATGTTAGTGTCTGAGTGTTCCGATATTGTCAATTTATTAAGATCATTTTTTGCTAGGTTTTCCTGTTCTAACGCGTATAACACTGCCTTTCATAAATACAAAAGTGCAGTGGAAGCATTGCCATTCACTGTTGGTACTTCTGACGATTCTCCTCTCAATAGTCTGTTTACTATTGAATGAGCTGGAATCTGCACTGTTATCCACCGGATTCAGTTCCCGGGCCTGACAACCTTGTGTACTCCATGATTTAAAATCTTCCAACGTCAGGTAGGCTTGCCCTTCTTGAGATACACAGTCATATGTTTCGTCGAGATTACTTTCCCTGATACTTGGTTGAAAGCTACAGTAATTCCTATTCTTAAGCCAGGTAAGGATAAAACTGATCCAAGTAGTTATCGTCCTATTTCTGTTACGAGTGTTCTGTGTAAGCTGGTAGAAAAGATGGAAAATCGTTGTCTTGTTTGGTACTTAAAAACCAACAACTTACTCTCCAAAGAGCAGTGCAGTTTCAGACAAAGACGATCTTCTGTGGATCAGCTGGTTTTGTTAGAGTCTGCAATACAGAATGCCTTTCTCTTGCGTCAGACACTGGTTGCAGTATTCTTTGACATAGAGAAAGCATACGACATGCCTTGTAGAAGAGGAATACTGAACACATTGAAATCATGGGTTATACAAGGGAACATACTGGCCTTCATCAAAAATTTCCTTACAAATAGGTATTTCAAGGTGCAACTTGGAGCTACAGTATCAGATCGTTTCCATTTAGAGAATGGTGTTCCACTGGGGAGTGTACTTAGTGTTACTCTGTTTGCTATTGCAATCAATAGCATTACCTCTAATGTGAAGTCCCCTGTTTGATTTTCGCTATTTGTGGACGATTTTGCTATTTACGTAAGCACCAGAAACATGGCAACAGCTGAAAGAACCCTTCAGCTGGTAATAAATAGATTGCAGACCTGGATGAGATCTACTGGCTTTAAATTTTCTCCTACTAAAACTCAGTGGCCTTCAGTTGCCATCGACAGATCCAAGCTCTGTCGTTATATCTTGATGGTATACAGCTTCGGAATCCATCCGTTTGATTCTTGGGTCTAATATTAGATGAAAGGCTATCCTGGAACCCTCACGTGTGTGTGATTTAAAGTTACGATGTAACAAAATTCTCGATATGTTGAGGGTTCTTAGTAGTTCTCGATGGGGCGCTAACAGGAGCTGATGTTTTATCAAGTCGTTTTCGCTCACGATTATGACAGCATTGTATAATCCTTTGCTCGACCATCCACTTTTAAGAAAATAGATTCCGTCCATCACTTTGCAATCCGTCTTGTTTCTAGTGCTTTGCGTTCAAGTCCCGTCATGAGTATTCTCGCCGATGAAGGCGAACCGGCACTCTCTAGTTGGAGACAGCAATTACAAGTAAGTTATGTAAGTAATTTATTATGTAAACCATGGCATCCTGCTTATAATACCGTTTTCCACAATCAGTTGCTCCAGCAATATAAATCCCGACCGCGTGCTACTGCCCCTGTTGGCATTAAAACATCTCGTGTTTTTGAAGACTTGCATTTTAATCTACCCCCCAATGTTTGAAAGGTTTTTTTGTCTTGTTCCTCCATGGAGAATCAATATGCCAACCTTTGATTTCTCCTTATGTACATACTTGAAAGATAACACTCCTAACATTTTGTATCAACGTGAGTTTTCTCAGCTGCTTAATTCATATCCATCTGCTAAATTTATTTTCACAGATGGTTCTAAGATGAATAATAATGTTGGGTGTGCGTTTTATTCAATGGATGAAACGTATAAGTATGGATTACCATCAATTTGTAGCGTATTTGCTGCCGAACTCTTTGTCATCTTAAAAGGCTCTTAACACTATTGAATTCGATAGTTTGCATTATGTAGTTTGTTCTGATTCAGAAAGTGCACTCCAGGTAATCCAGGATATTTATTCGATAATCCCTTTGGTTCAAGATATTCTGTGCTCTGTCCATAGACTTGAGCTACGAGGTGCCAGAGTATCATTTTTCTGAATTCCTGGTTACTGCAGAATAGTTGCTTACTAGTTCATGTGAAACATTTAATTCTTCTACATTGGGAAATTGAATGGGCAGCTACAAGCAGTAACAAATTGAGGGTAATCAAACAAAAATACTGTTTGTCCTTGGGGGTCATCAATACGTGCAAGTCGTAGAGAAGAGGTTGTGGTTACCCCGCTTCACATTGGTCACTCCATGTTAATGCATGGATTTCTGATGGAATGTGGGAACCCGTCTCAATGTGGGTTTTGTAGAGAAACCATCACAGTAAAACATATATTGCTAGAGTGTGGTGATTTAAAAAATACGCGATGTATATGTGGTGTGGGTAATTGTTTGAAGACGATGTTGGGATATAGTGTCTCGGCCGACCAAACTCTTAGATTTCTTCATCATCTGAATTTGTTTGATAAAATTAAATTGAAATAATCTTGTAAAACATATTTATATCTCTGAAACAAATTGTACATATTTGGATATTTATTTTAATTTCTTATTGTTTGTTTTATTTTTCTTGTTATTTTATTTATTTATTTTTTATTTTTTTGTAAGGCCAATGTATAGCCTTACAATAAATTGTATATATTTTATTTAATTGTATATTATTGTTAACTAGTTTTAGGAAAATATTTATAGTTGTTATTTTATTTATTTATTTTTCTGTGTGTATGGCCACTTTACAGCCCTCTTTTATTTTGTTTTGTTTTAAATTTAGATATTTACTCCTGTTAATTCGCTTTAAGTGTTCCTCTTTTTGGACGCTTTTTGTTGTTCATAAACTTTTTTCTTTTTAGAAATGTTATTTAATTTGTAAGTAGTTTTAAGTTTAATTTTCCAATTATTTGTACTAATCTCTTTAGACGATAATAGCCTCAATGTGCTCTTCACCTTTCATATCATAAGTTACATCAGTACTTCAACTATGTCTTATAATTGTTGAATAGCATAACAATTGTTACATTGCTTTACTTTTCTGTATAAAGTGGTTGTTATTTTCTTATGGTATTTATAGATAATTTCTAAAGTAAATAACTGTTTGAGATTTAGATAGTCCAACCACCAATCTACTCAAGTTTCTAAAATTATAAGTAGAAGTGCTCTTTTTTTATAACCAAACTTTTGTACCTTCCACCTTCTATAAAATGTTAGCTTTTATAATTTTTACTCTACAATAATAATACACTATGCAAATATATTTATTTTTGAATGCAATAATTGCCTGTTTTTCCATATAATACAAAATTCTAAAATAGATTAAACCTAGATATTTACTATGCTTTCTTGTTCTATCATTCTTCTTTTATACAAACTTCAGTTTTACTGCAAGTAAGTAATACAGTTCTATTTTTCTTTTTTGCCAATACAAGCACTAAATTAAAATGTTTTGAAAAATTTTAATTGATAAATTAGATTTTATATGACTTTTGAATTTAGGTGAACCAGTCAGCACACTAAGTATTAAAAACATGTAGTGGATAATTATCACTACTGTTGTTAGAAACAACACAAACAACTTGTTTGGCATTTTTGATAAATACGAGGCATGTCCTTTGTTCTACTGTTACTATGATGCTGCTGTTAGCACTCTACGCATGTGTACTAGTCTTCCTGGCTCATTGTCTCTTTACTGATACCATTACAGTTGATTTGTGTAACGTTTCCAGTTTTCTGTGTGCATTTAAAATATTTAAGACAATTCATGAACCCATCTACTGTGAGTTTGTTCTGTTGGTTTTTGAATGCAAGGAACGTTAAGCCAGCTGAAATTTGTGTCAAATTTAAGATGTTTATGGTGAAAATGCAGTGAATGATTGGAATGGTGAGAAGGTGGGTTAGGAAGTTTAATGAAGGACAAACCAGTGTCTACGATGAGGCACAGAGTGGGCAGCCTTTTACTGTCAATGGTAAGGAAAATTGATGAGAAAATTTGTGAGAACAAACAGTACACAAAGACTGTGCTTTCTGATGAGTTTTCACAAGTTTGATGATCTCATGAGCACTTTATAACTGATGATACTGGTAAGCACTTTATAACTGATGGTGACGTGAAACACACTATACAGCAATTGTACACATTTTTTTACAGTATTTACTTTCTGGACATGCCTCTTGTATCGAAATAAATACAGTACTATCAGGTTGATTCTCACGGTTATCAACCAAAATATTTTGTATTAAAAATAATTATGCATCTTCTGGATAATCCACAACTCAGATCAACTGCTGAAGTATAATCAGTAGTGTGCTTTTACTAATGGTCCGTACTTCTAAGTACAAATTAGTCATTAATGAGCATTAAGAGGTTTTTTAACAAAACTTATTAGATAGATGCAGTATTTTTAATGTAACAACTTTAAAAGTGAATTAGTGAACTTCAAGTAAATGAAATGTTTTAATTTCAGTAAAAAATATTTATGTGAAAGAGAAGTCTTGATCCGATTAGAGTCAGGAACAAGTAATGCAGGCAGTAGCAGTATGGTCGAGTCTACTTGTTATCTGGTAAACTATGTAGGGGACATTGTCAACTGTTTGTGTCCATCTACTTCTACCAACAGCAGAGCGTTGTCACCACCTTGGGACAGTGAGGCCTTGCCACCTTCAGATTTCGATACAGACTGGATTGATGAGTTGGGACAAGACGATGACGAAGAATCCGGAGGAGATGATTCGGTAAACATTTACTTTGTTGTGGATAAATTTTACAGTAGTTCAACATTTGCCTTTTTATTAAAAAATATTGCATGAAAACAGCACATACTATTAAGTGAAGTAGTTAAGCACCCAAACAATGCATACATGTTATTTTCCCAAAAAATTCAGTTTGAAAACTGCTATCAATAAATTTAAAACGAAATAACTTACTTCTTAAAATAGATTTATCAGATTTTAGTCATCATTTATAATTCAAATAAGTGTATCAGATTTGATATAAAGTAAGAGAAATCTTGGCAAATCTACCAGCCTTATGTGATGCTCCAGTATCATAGTCAGATATACTAAAATGAGATGAAATCTACTGAAACACTATGTTTATAGTGTCCTATAAAAATGTTACGAAGATAATTTCGTGGTATAATAAGCTGTGAATTTCAGTAATAAGATACAAGTAGGCACATGTATCTGAGCACTTCAGGTATAACAGAGCTAGAGTGAGTTAGAATGCATATTTGTTGGAATTTAAGTGAGAAGCAAGGTACAGGACTGCATTTATCGTCCGTAGTTCAAAATTCATACTAGACGCCGCCTCGGTGGTCTAGTGGATAGCGTACTAGGCTTTCACCCCGAGGATCCGGGTTCGGTTCCCGGCGAGGGCTTGGCATTTTCATACGCTATAAATCATCCCACCGTCTGCATTAGCCCAAGTGTGCACAATAGTCGGACGTTAAAAAAAAAAAAAAAAAAAAAAAAAAAAATCAAAATTCATACTAGTTCATGAGTCAGCAGGTATATAAAACATATCTCCAGCAGTAAATTTATAGTAACCAGTCTACAGCGTATTCCTCTGTAGGTCCATTGAAGTATCCATGTAAAGTTTTACACCACTGTTATACCTGTCTCTAATCATTTGCAAAGCTTTTTTTGTAAGTACATCAGGGAGTTCACGCTTTGTTAACCTACCAGGAGCATTTAAATTCAGAGCAGATGCTGTAGTTGGCATGTGGTGGTGGTTCCATATAGTAAGTTGAAGTCACTTACAGGATTTCTTTGGGAAAGTTCGCAGACATTATGGCCACTTTGTAATGCACGGCTTGATCTGAGATAAACTATTAATGTCATAAAGCAGATGATGAACCAAGGGCAATGTCTTCAGCCATACCAGTGGGCTTTAATCCCAGTTCGATCTCCATGTTTGTGTTTGGGTTGGTTCTTCGACAATCCAGGCAGAAACAAAACACTGCTGATTGGTGTTTCCTGATACGGGTTCCTGCACCCATTATTTTTTAACAGTATGTAACCTTTTATTGAATGAATAAAATATAAAGCATTCTCATACATAGTGTGTGAGCTCCTAATTTACTACTAGAAATGGTTTTTAAAGTGTTAAATTGCTTTATACTGATCTTTTATTATACAAGGTGTGTTCAGAAAGTAACGAGAATTTTAATTTTTTGAACAAAATGTTTATTTATTCTTCTACATTGATGTTGTTGCCTTCAAAATAGTCCACATTGGAGATTATGCACTTGTGCCAACGCTTCTTCCAATCCTCGAAACACTTCTCAAACTCAATCTTTGAGATAGCCTTTAGTTCTTTCAACGATGCGCTTTTAATGTCATGCGCTTAATACGGCTGTAAAACGACATCCCTTTAAGGTTCTCTTTATTTTTGGAAATAGGAAAAAGTCACACGGAGCCATGTCTGGCGAATATGGAGGCTGGGGCATCGTTACAGTACTGTTTTTGGCCAAAAATTCACGAACAAGCAATGAAGTGTGAGCTGGTGCAAAAGCCATGAATTTTTTTTCCACAGATCCGGGCATTTTTTCGGATTGCTTCACGCAAACGGCATTGAACTTGTTGGTAGGCATTGACCGTTTCACCTGGTGGCAGAAATTCATGGTGCACTATGCCATTAATATTGAAGAACACAATGAGCATAACCTTCACGTTCGACCGCACTTGTCGAGCTTTTTTCGGTCTGGGCGAGCCAGAATGCCTCCACTGGGATGATTGAGCGTTAGTTTCGACATCATATCCATAAACCCATGTTTTGTCACCTGTTCTTTGTAAACCATGAATACGTGTCAGTAATTCTGCATTGTCGTTGTCTTTATTTAGTGACTTCTGAGCAACTTCCATTCGCCGCTGTTTTTGTTCGAAATTTAACAATTTTGGAACAAATTTTGCTGCCATGCGTTTCATACACAAAACATTGGAAACAATGTCATGACATGATCCAGTCGATATGCCAACATCATCAGCGACCTCTCTAATTGTGATTCAGTGATTGTTCATAACCATTTCTTTCACTTTTTCCACGTTTTCTTCGGTTGTTGATGTCATCTTCACGGCTTTCTTGGAAACGCTTATACCACTCGTAAACTCTTGCTTTACTCATAGCAGACTCACCATAAGCCTTTGTTAACATTTCACACACTTTATTTAATTTTTTACACAAAATTTGATACAAATTCTTTGATCCATTTCTTTTAACAAATGAAAATTGCCGAGCTCAAAAACATGTCTAACCTTAGTGGCTGTCACAGACAAAGTCAACAATGAAAACAGCTGAAAGTTTTACCATACTTTAAGGGCATGTATACCAACATAATTTAAAAAAATGTTTGACAATCAGACTCTCCAAGCCCGCAAAATTTAAAAATTCTCGTTACTTTCTGAACACTCATATTCAATATGGTCCCTTCATCATATAGTTTATTGTCCAGCTTTACACCCCGAAATTTTGGACAACATATTTAAATGTTGACCATTAAATTTAGCCTGTGTGTTTTCTGTACTAAATTAAGTTATGGATTCTACATATACGACCAAAATTTGAACAAATTGTGACTACCAGTAATGAGAAATTTGGCCAATATGGCTTTTGACGGAGTTAGTAACCCTATTTGAGTATAGAAAAATAATATCAAATCATGTCTGATTACTGGTTATTTTACAGATTTTTAAAACAAAAATGAACTTGTAAAGGTTTTTTTTTTAATTTAAAAATGAATTGGTCCAGTCATTTAAGTCGTCATCCATGTACCTTTCTAAGTATAATACTTTTCAGGGGACCTGAAAACAAATACCTCAAAATCCATTTGTGTTTATATTCACCATACTATCTTATAAGGAAAAATTATAACCAAACAGGATTTTTACAATTTAAGAGTCCCCCCCTGATTTTTATTGGTGATCGATCTGCTGCCTTATTTAGAAAAGTTGACTTTGTTCTTAACTTCGCATCTCAATCAATGTAGCTAACAGTGCTAGTAGTCTTTATAAACAGTGTGCTGTATTTATAAACCTCCAATGTCTGTAATGGAACTAAGACTCGACATGGTAATGGTCTTTTTATCGTACTTTCAATATTTAAGCAAAAAAATGGATTACACTAAATGTTAACCCTTTGTGCTCGAAAAACCACTGTTAACTTTTTCCCATGTTTGCTTAGTCCTATCAAATGGCCACTTGCTTTTTGTAGTTTGACTATAATTTTGACAGCTTATTGTTATTGACTTGTAATTGTTTTGTTGATATCAAGAAATAATTTTGGGATTTTGTGTTGACTATTACTAATAGCTTTGCGAGGCAGCTATTCACAATGGCCATAGGACCCAAAAGTACATAGCTGTTTTTAACAGCTCTAGGCAAGCACAAAGAGTTAAATAAATATCATTGTTTGTAGTTAGATCTGGAGTACCATATGCACTCAGTGAACGTTGTTGTTTTCATATTTTTAAAATTGCTTCAATCTCAACATACTTTAACATTGTGTCGTGAAAAATACAAAGCTATGAAAGTTATTACATTGGATCTGTCTTTCACTTTCATCAAAAATGATTTGCTTAACCCTATTAAGCTTACAGTAAGTAGGAGTGGTGGTAAATAAATGTTTTTAATTTTGATTTGTACATTTTGTTTACATAATTCACAAATAGATTATAAAGCTCTATAATCTAAGTATAATCTAAGAAATTGGGAGGCATGATCAAACTGAATTATTTTCTAAACTGTAGTATATGGTGTGTTATAAGGAAATCACTGTAGTTTTTATTTGACTGTTTTTATCAAAAAAATGTGTCCAAATTGTGAAGACTTTTTATTCGGGTATTTGTCAAATTGTGTTGGTTCAGATATTTAATTATTGTTAAAAAGATGTACAAACCCTTTTTTTTTTTTTTAGGATGAAGATAGTTTATGCAACAAGTTATGTACATTTACAATAACACAAAAAGAATTCATGAATCAACATTGGTACCACTGCCATACTTGCAAAATGGTGGATGGCGTTGGTGTGTGTACAGTGTGTGCAAGAGTTTGTCACAAGAATCATGATGTAACTTATGCAAAATATGGAAACTTCTTCTGTGATTGCGGAGCTAAGCCAGATGGGTCATGTCAGGTATATTAGACCACATGATGTTGCTCCAATTAAAATATAACTTAGTTACTAAAATTTATTTTTGATATTGTAAGCTACTGCATGCTTTATATTAACAGTTTTCCTGAATCCCAGTTATAAATATTTTACTTAGGTCATTGTTGTTTTATCTGTCATTTCAGTAGTGAGTTTAATTCAAGACAAAGATTAGCTGGTTAAAAAATTGTACTTTTTGCTATGTGCACTTGTCTCCAAGTGAAATAGAAGTTGAGGCATTTACCAGGTCAGCCAAGGGCTGGTGAGGCTCTTTTCAGGTTCAGAATGGTGAAAGAAATTTGCTTCTTGTTTAGTCTTAGGCGGATTCCTCCTATTTCCTCCCGAGCAAGTTGTGGTGTTTTGTATAGTTGTTCCGGGTGTTAGTAAGCTGTGTGTAGCGGGTGGTCCTCCTTGATGTTTGGCCGAATAATGATTTTTGGCTTATATTTATACTCAAAATTATGGCTGGAACCATTTCTCAGAAGTCCATTGTTAGAACTAGAAAAAAATGTACCAATCAGAATGAAGCTATTCTATACGAAAAATGCTGAATGATGCACCAGAAAACGTATTAATCTAGAAAATTATAGACCCAAGATACGCATGCAGTTTGAACCAGTCTGAAGTGAGTATTGGTTGACATAAGTGAACTAGGTTTTGCAGGTGTAGGCTGTTTGAAAGCTGGGAGAAAAGTTTGGAGATTTTTAGCATGTTTGTTCAGGCTTTAATAAATGGAACTATGTTATGTAACTCAGTTCCTGTGTTGTTTAACATCAGAAGGCTGAAGTAGCTTTTTTGTGTATAGTGGGTTCTTCTCAGTGCAATCAAAAAAATGTGTTGAAAAGTTTCTGGTTCTTTTGAACACCTCTTGCATGTTGGAGATTCAGTGAGTTGGTGAGATAGTTCAACCTTGCTCAGGCAGGTCACTAGGCTCAGGCTGAACTAAATAGATTTATTCTCTTCACACTGTTTCTCCAGTAGTCCAATCCCTGCACATCTTCTCAGTCTGCCTATGGTAAGAGTAGACTCATTTTCAGCTGAGGTTTAGATTGCATCTTTGCTGCCATTTTTGAGATAGGATCATTTTTCGTTGCCTGTAATTCACTAAAAGGTTATCTGTTTGAATGAATTCAATAACAATGCTTGTATTTCTTCCAAATGTGTGATTTTGTCAGGTGAAAAACTTTAATGGTGCAGCGTTGCCATTCCAAATGTGTGAAGCTTGAAGTAGGTTTGTACTTCAATTTTTTGAATTGAATTGTTAAAGGTGCTCCATAGTAAGCTGTTCAGTATACAGTAGAGTCTCTGTAATCTAACACATAAAGGACTAGACACCTGTGGGATTAAAACGATTTGTCTGGACTACTAAAGCTTGTAAAGGAAATATACAGTAATTTTTTGAACTTTAATGAAAGTGAAGGCAAGAGTACAAAAAATGTTACATTACAATACTGTATAAAACAATTCCTTGCCAAATATAAAACATTTTTACATGCATAAACATTATGACAAACTTTAATCATGTTTTTTATATCTAAACAATTTTTGTGTACAATGAATAAATGTAGGCAACACTTCAGTATGACTGTTATCAGAATCAATCTTTAAAATAAGTGCTAATAAAAATATTTGAGTTGGTAGGCACAGAAAAATGAATAATAATAATAAAGAGAACCTTAAAATCAGGTTACATTAGGTGTGTAGGAAGAAAAGAATGTAATGGTATGAAAATAGGAAAATGATGTTTTAGAGAGGTTAGTGAGAAAACATTAAATATGGAAATAGTAAATGAGAAGGGGCCATTGTGCATATCAAGATCCTACAAGGTTAGATCAAATTCTAAACAGTTTAGATGAGCATTAAATATCGTGGGTCTATCATCAACTATAATGTACACCAATATGCACAGTGATCGTTTGCAAACAAATAGGTAACAACAAATTGATGCAAACAAATACTTCTATTTCATTGAAAATATTGCTTCCAAAGCAATATAAGCTGAAAACAGACACACACCCCTCTTTCTCTCCCTCCCTCTCTCCCTCTCCCTCTCCAATTCTTACAATATAAACACCAGTATAATAACAGTTAATAACACCAGTCACTGTTATCTAACATAGTACATTTACATGCCAGATTGCGACTATTGCTTCACAAACAGTACTTCTACTGTACTGTTCATTCCAAAATTATTATTTGATTAGAGTAAAAATAAACACACACAAAATTGTAATAGTGTGCAGTTAACACATTTTGGTTTAGCCTATATAACACTACAAGCTTACCTGTAGAATGTTTTTTTTTTCATTTGATATACTGCGGTTAGGCCGTTAGCACTATAATGCAGGTCTGCAAAATTGCTGGTGAAACAACTGTGTATTTATATTTACATTGAATATATGTTTTGTTAACAATATAATGTCACAATTTTGATTCAAACTTGCAAAAATTATTTTGTTATCATCTTGGTCAAGTTTGTTACCCATCATTTTTTTCAAAATGGTGTCCATTCAAAATTTTAATAAAAAAATGTAAGAGTACATTTTGGAAAAAATACAAGACTCTTTGCATATAAAAGTATGATGTAGTTAAATTGTTATGGTATTTTAGGAACTCATTTCCTTCACATCAAGCTACTGTGCAACAATAAATTACTACTAATTTTTGCTTATCGTTAATATTATTTTTTAACTTTTTATTTGACAGGCATTAGTAAAGAGAAGTCCTCAGTCACAGACAAGTAGTGATATCCAAACTGGCCAGCCTCTAGCATCAAATAACAGCGCAGTCAATTCCTTTGGAATGGAGTTGACTAGTTCTCTTCGCCGCAGACCTTCGTCTCCTGTTGTTTTGGAGCGTGGATGTGAGCCACGTAGCCTTCCTAGAGACAAACAGAGACTAGCCACATTGGCAAAACAACTAGGTATTTAATTGAAATTGTGTTTTTCACTGGAACTGATTGGGATCTGACGTAGTTCGGATTACAAAATCGTTCAGACATCAACATAAACATAAATGTGGCTGTTAATTGTATTGTGCTGTTTTTAAATAACTTTTAGAAACAATAATAAGCATACAAAATAATAGGTAACCATTTTATTTAATACATTAGAATGTTATTTTGATATTCTTAGAAATGTTGCAGCTGAAATATATGATTAACAATTCCAAGAAAGGTATGAAGTAGCCGTGATTTGATGATTAGACAGCATGAATACAGACAGTAGTACAGGATGTCTTTCTTTGAATCTTTGCACTTATATTTTAGGTTCGGTTGATTAGGTAAATCTTTGTTTTGCATTATGTATCCTCAAAAGAAGATATTGAAACTATGCAAATGCCTTTATCAGTAGAAAGCAATACCCACTGTGTCTAATATACAGCACTTCCTACGCAACATGGCACCCTGGAAAGAAAAGGATTATAAAAATGATGTTTTAAGTGCAAATAAACATAACGAGAGTATTCTTCAAAAACGGTTTGTAATTTTGGTTACATATTACGAAATGAGCTAAAAAGACTTCCTATCTACAAAGTGTTATCAAATAAGAAATCTGCAGTTGAGTTTTATAATTTTTAAAATAAGTAGTACCTGAATATTCTGAAAACTTTATTTATTTTTTTAGAGAACTTTATGGAGACTTTAACCCCTTTAATTTGGAAAGAAGGTGTTGTTTTGAATACCCTTCTGGAACTATTGCAATCTCTTTCACCAGCTATTGAAGCCTCATGCAAGCGTCAGTCACCAGTTGGCTGTTACTATCGTGCAAGTGATGCCTTGCGACAGTTGCACAATGTAGAGAAGAAATTTGAGGCTACGGACCAACTAATGGTAAACTAGTGTTTAGTTTGTGAGTGGTTTAGTATGGTAGTTTTTAAAACATACAGAGCACTGTAATACATTTGGCAAATGACCCTGTAGAAATTGTACATTGACCCTTAAACCTCAAAATGAAAATTAATTTCAAATAAATAATTAGTTCATTAAAATAGCGCAAACTTTGTCAAATTCAATTATTTCCCCTGAAATCCTGCTGGCAAAATCAAAGAAAATCTGAATATTTTTTTGAAATTGTTTTATCAAATATTGTTAAACTTTTTAGTTGGGTATAAAGATAAATAACTAGTCAGTGTATCAGATTTCTTTGAAATGAAAAGAAATTTTGGGTTCAGGGCTATAAGAAATAAACTTGGCTTAGTCGTGGTTCATTACTGTTTTTGTTCGAGTTGCTGCATATCAAAAATTGATTTGATTTGATTTTTGATACACTGATTTTAGTTACAAATTATATGGACCAAGACGATTCATCAACTTTAAAAATTAGGCAGGTTTTTTTTAGTTTTTTGTTATTTATTTTTAATATTCTTTTAAGTTAACTCCTAATAAGTTTTTCTTTTGGTACTTTATAATTAAGGGGTGCATAACATTTAATAAAGGTTTCACATTAACTTATCATAATTTGTATAGTTTTTTTATAACTAAAAACAATTGCAAGAAATAATAGTTAAAAGCTTTAAGTAGATTTGATTTTGAAACATTTTTAGGAACTGTGTTTTTTGTTCACTTTACTGGTTTTTTTATATTTCTAATGTGCTTTGTTACACCAAGAATCCCATAAAGCTTGAGCCAAAGGGAAATATTCTGTCTACTCAAATGTGAAATTAGTATTATTTTTAACATTATTTATTATAAAATGAATTAATCCATTAATAAATATTGATTTCGATACATTGTAACAAGTATTTAAACTTTCAATTTAGATTAAATTGTACAATTTGTCATTTTCATTGAGTTGCCTTATTTACTTCTTCTGAATCATTTTAGATAAATGTGATTTATCTGAAAATCACATACACCACTGAACTATCGCTGGAATAAAAATCACAATTATAAACTACAGAACTGTCAAGCCACCATATTTTAAGTTGACAAAACACAAAAGATGTTCCAGCTGATTAAAAGCAGATGCATAAATCCAAACATCTGTTGAAAAATTAATAAAATTATACAACATATCGTGAAATGTTGATAGAATACTTTACAGCAATTTAAATATTCCATTAAGTGGTAAAGTTATATGCTTTTATACTATCACTGTGTATAGCTGACTGCAAAATTAGTGGGGAAGAAGTAAAAATAAATTACTGTAGGTTACTATAGAATCTAGGGGAAAGGATTAAATAAGGATATTGATGAATTAATGTTAGTACTTAACAAACAGTTTTATAAATATAAAATAATTTTAGGTACCTACACTAGGATCTCAGGAGGGTGCCTTTGAAAATGTCCGTATGAATTATTCAGGTGATCAAGGTCAAACTATCAGACAGCTGTTGTCCGCACATATGATTCGCAGAGTAGCAATGTGTTGCTTGGCTTCACCATATGGGAAAAGACAACATCTTGGTAAGTTAAATGCTTGCTTGTATTGAATTTCTGTAGGTATGATTTAATGAAAAAATAGAAGTTGCATGAAAACTCGTATTAATTAATTAAACAATGTATTGGTATGCAACAATTAAAAGTTTTGGTTTTTGTACACAGTTAATTCACATTCGTTTGTCCAGGGTAATGACAGGCACAAGACACATATAATTTGAATTTTTTGTTGTCAATGGTTCAAGTGGGTTTTCTGATGTCTCAATGTAGTTTTAGTAGGTTCTCTAACATTTTTTAATAAACTTGGTCTGATGATAAACTAAGCAGATGGTCCTTATTCATCATTGTATTTAACCTAATGGCGAGTGCATTACCTAATATGAAGTCTTGTATGAGTACCTTAATCAACTGACATTATATTTTAGTTTCTATTACTGGCAAACCTGGTATCTAGCAACAACCTCTTGAACTGTAATGTGTGCCCTTGTTTGCCTTAATGTGTTACTGGCATGAAACTGCTTAGGCTGTTAGGAGTGTGCTGGACTATATAATTATTCTTTGTTCTATTCTCAACACATGTGCTTCTTGGTGTTGTGTCTAAAGTTATTTGTTTATAGTGGAAAGTGACAAGAGTTGTTTATAAGAGTAGTCCTATGAATGTTTGATATATCAAGTGTCATTTTGTATATACATGTTTTTTTAAGAATATCCATACATTTAAAAAAACTGAATTGCAAGAAGAAAAACCATATTTACAGAAACATTTATGTTAGCATTATTTTTGAAAACAATTTTGTAAATAACATCGTATTTGATTAAAATTACTTTCTACTTTTTTACTAACCAGAATATAAAGCAACTTTGTTGATTGTAAAAATATCAATCTTCAGAGTTTTGTATATTTCAGGTCACATGACTCTAGAAGAGTGGTTTCACCTGAATGTTTGTCAGTCTTTGTACACGTGGAACATATATTTCTGGCGACTAATTGGTTGATTTAGTTAAAATTTGACGTTACATTAGGTTACAATTTTACATTAGGTTGACATTACACATAAGGTTGCAAATTTGACATTAAAAATAAATAACAATATGCAATGACTTTTTCCTTTGAGTGTTATTGAAAAAGAACCTTTATTAATTTTTTTTTAACTTATGAAAAATGTATGCCCTCTTGGAATGGATAATGAAAAGAGTGTAATGTGTAATCTATGTGAAGCTTAATCCAGAGAAGCTTCTTATGTTCAATACTTCCTATTTTTATGATTGAACCATTCACAATACAATTTTGGTGCAGTTCTATTGTCTAAGAATCATATTCTCAAATCTGATTGCTGTTTATAAGTGCAGATTTTACTTCTAACTTGGTTGACCTATTGAGTATATTCTTATCATGGATTTTTATCCATAAAACCCTTGTTATTTACCTTATTACCTATAAAACCTTATTATTTACCAAGTATGGACTGCAATCATTAATTTGTAAAAGTCTCCTTTTTATTTATCTATTGTTTTAAATATAAAATACATATGTGTACTATACAAATTATTTAAAATAATTCGCTTTACAGTAATGGCTATATAATAACATAAGTATGAACAGGTGACATAAAATGAAAACAGACCTCAAGGATCCTGGAAACAGACAAACAATGAGAGTCAATACCCACTTTGTGGTTTGAGAGTGTACCTGAACAGGACAGGAATGTACCATGGAGAACCCATCTGTGACTATGTGGGGAGGGATGAAAAACTCCAGCTCAATGAGCTAGCCACTGTTTATACACATTAAGGGAACCAATCTGCTAAAATAGTACCAAAAGGCTTAGTTGCACAATAGGCTTTTAAACACTGCCAAGGACTATCAAATCCCATAACCTTTAAAAATATCTATCTATTGAAAAATGAAAACATGTACAAATAACCAAGTACAAATTTTAAAATGTTCTTATTAAATATTCCTTTTTTTTTTTTTTTTTTTTTTTTTTTTTTTTTAAGGTGAAAAGCTCATTGAGGCTATTATCACCTCCCTAAATGTAAGTGTGTGTGTAAAGTGTTAAATTCGCATGTGTAGTGTTGTAAGTATAAGTGTTTGTTAGACTCGGCTACCACGAGGGACATCTAAATCCTCTAAATAGGGGGGCAGCTAGTCTGCACCCCCCTGTGGGGATTCCTGTTTTGTGTGCAATAAATAGTAAAGATTATAATTCTTGTCAGATAACTTAATAAAATAATATTTTGTTTCAGCCGTGTCTCATGAGAAAGGTAAAATCACAGTTCTACAGTTAAGTGCTTTGCTAAAGCAAGCAGACTCATCTAAACGGAAGTTAACATTAACTAGATTGGCTTCTGCTCCGATTCCTTTCACAGTTTTGTCTCTTACTGGAAATCCATGGAATGAAGATTTCTTAGCAGTGTGTGGACTCAAGGTGTGTTGTGAGGATCCTTTCAAGTAATAATAAAGGATACAGTGTAGTGCTATGAACCAGCCGCAGGCACACTATAATGCCATGGCTATTTTGCTTATTTTCATTTTGTCTCCATACACTTGTTTTGGTCAAAAAACTTTTGAAAATCAGATTTCCTAAAAACATACTATTTTGTTTTGAACGAAAAAAAGTTCGTTTAATACTTTTTAATTAAATTTTATAAATATACCTAACCTAAAACTGTGATGTAATAATAAACGTTCAAGAAATTTGCTACACAAATATTTATTATTACAGATGTTAATATTTAATGGAATAATATTAAACAGTTTAAAAGCAAAGTAAGAGTAGAAATTCCTTTAAAATTTTCAATTCCTTGTTTTTGTATCAAAACAAATTTATTCCTGAGAACTCTTAATTAAAAAAAAACAAAACCCTATTGTCTGTGGGCAGTTAAACCGTATTGTGGATTATCAGCAAGGTACCAAAAAATTATTATTTTTATTAACAAATAATATTTTTGTGTTTAGTCATTCGAATCTTAGTATTGCAAGGGGGTTATTTGATTTGTCCGAGGTGGTTAAAGCACTGAATAGGCTGCTGTGCCTCCAGATTTTTGCACCTCTAGGTAAAACTAAGAGCATTAAGCAAAACATCTATGTTTGTGTCTTTCTCAAGGCAGGGATGGGCCAGGGTGTATGAAGGAAACCTTTTTGGAAATAATTACGTACCCAACATCAGTGTCTGCTCTGTCACACATAAATGTTGTTTGTGATATTTTTGTTTATAAATTTCATACGTAATTAAAAACTGCTGTAATAGTTCTAATTATTTGTTTATACTGTAGTTTTATAATTATTGAAGTTTTTGTAGTTCACGTTGTGTTTTAAATTTCTTTACTGATATCCACAATTTATAATTACATCAATTAAAGTCTAATATAATAAAAAGATGTGTTGTATTTTGGATAAAAGTGTAGTAAAATATTTATTATTATTTTTATGTTTATGTTATGACTGTACAGGATTGTCATGTGCTAACATTCAACTCAAGTGGTTCTGTTGCTGAACATCTGGTACTGCACCCGCAACTAGAGACCGGCAACTTTATAATACGTGCAATATGGCTCCCTGGCTCTCAGACACAGATAGCGTTGGTCACGGCTGATTTTGTCAAGATTTACGATCTGTCAAAGGATGTGTTAAGTCCTCAATACTATTTCCTTGTTCCAACGGGCAAAATTCGAGATGTAACCTTCGTATGTTTAGAGGTGAGTTATTTAACAGAAGAAAATATAGTTAATTTTGAAATATCACAGTAATTTTATTCAGCAACATGATTCAATAATTCTGTTGTACCCATCTGGACCCTTTGCAGTCAATCAATTTTCGTAATATCCCCTCAGCTCAGAAAGTCGCCCTTAGTGGCTGCAGCTTTTTCTTGATGAAGCAACTTTCAGCAATGTAAAATAGTGCTGTACCACTCCAGCTTGGATGTTCGGTACATAATAGTTCATATTAGTTTTAATTTCTTCCTTGTAGTGGGTCTTTGTTCTACTACTATTTATTATTTCTTATACATTCTAGGTAGGTTTAATATTCTTGGGGAGTGTTGCATTTTCTTGGGAAATAATTTAGTCATTGAGATTAATTAACACAGTCATTTAGATTGTATACACAGTTGTTATCACATTATTTATTTAAGTCCAAACTTGTGTGCATAATTTTCTCATGTTATTGCCAATTTTTAACTAATCCATGGGCTTTTTAAAAAATACATTCATCATGGATTTTGTTGAGTATACAACTAATCCAAGTTGTGTAAACTATATTACGAAAATTATTTTGTATGCCAAGTTTGATATGTACAAAAACTTTTTCAATAATGATGATTCTTAACACATCACTGTCATATCAGCTGTCTTTTTTTTAAAAAAACAGCTGCATACACATTTATTAGGTGATTGTGAAACAGTCTGTCTCTGGGCATCTCAAGAACTTTGCATTTCATAACTTTGTTTGGTCATATAGAATTTTGTATTTTTCTTGCCATAATTGCAACTGCACATGCCAATTTGTATAGTAATTAAAAATATGGATAATTTCATGACAACCCCACTTTCTTGGTTGGTAAAAAATGCATGTCTGTGTGTGGTTTAGAGTAAGGTAAATAATTCAAAATGGCTTTCTACAAAATATTTACAAAACACTTTCACCTTCAATTACATTTCTGTCAGTGTTTCAAAGAACCTTTCCAAATACAGTAAAAGCCCTCTAATTCAGCATCCTGTAGTCCCGAACTTTTAATAATCCGGTATCACTAATAGCCTTTTTTGAAAAAAAATTAAGACTAGTATATGTACACTGTACCGAATACTTGTGACGTGATGGGCAGAGTTTCAGGAAATTGGGCGTATTGGACTGAGTTCAGGTGCCATAATTAGTGATGACGCGCCACCTATCTATCATTTCATGGTGCTTAGTGTTTACTGTTTAGTGCAACATATCTTACAACTATGCAGAACTTTTAAATTTGTGTTTTAAAAAAGAATTTTTAAAGAAAAACATGATACAAAAAACAAAAAGACATTAGGTCTTATTTTAAACCAACGCAGTGAAATTAAGTTATTCCAAACTAAAAATAAAATCTTAGAATTTAGTATCTAAGCAATAAAGTGTTTTTCTGTTATTCTCTGAATAAAATGTTCTTTAACTTCCGCCTTACTCTCCGTTTGCCGCTTTTTTTGACGGCCCTCAGTAATCCGGCATTTCCGGTAGTCTGGCATTGTCAAAGTCTCTAAGGTGCCGGATTTGCGGGCTTTTACTGTAAATAGTTAAAAACATGTAGTAAAACTTGCTTATTTTAGAGATAATGTAAGATTAGTTAAATTAATTTTATTAAAAAAGATAACATTTTCAGGATGGTATTTCAACTATGATGTTGATGTCATCTACGGGTTACATTTATACCCAAGATATGGATGAACTTAGTTCTGCAAAACATGGATCTTTCTATGTCACAAATACGTTGGAGATAAATCACCCAGAAATAAAGGTAATTTGATCAATTATGCACCACAAGTAAATTACCTTTAACATGAATTCTCACAGGTACTGCTATTATTTAAAATTTTGTTTATGAATTTTTCTTGTTTATAAATCACCCAGAAATAAAGATAATTTGATCAATTATGCACCACAAGTAAATTACCTTTAACATGAATTCTCACAGACACTGCTATTATTTAAAATTTTGTTTATGAATTTTTCTTGTTTACAGTGTAGTTGTTTTGGTAAAGGGAATCAAGTTTATTCCCTTACCTGATTTTTAACTTAAGATCTAATGTGCTACAAAAAATTGGTAAGCTGTGGTGTTGCAGGTAATAATTTATTTCACACAATATCTGTTCTTCGATAATCCTGTTTCATTTAATATGAATAATAACAAGTATTCATTTAAAATTTTTATTTTATGTGTTAATATTGAAATATTTGACTACGGTGTATACAAACAATTAAATATTGTATTTTAATTAACATGATGGTAATAATACTGTATAAGCGTTTATTGTGCATTATTAGTTGCTTAAGATTTTATGTAAGGGTCATTGCAAAAATAATTTATACTGTTTTGTTATAAGTAGTTGAAAATTTATTTTAGCATTATAACTTTACAGCCCTTAAGTATAGTCCTTCAGTTTCTCATTCACTGATTCTTAACATTTTGGAAGGTTTGTTATACCTGTTGACTTACTGCTTCTGTAAATACTTGCTTCATAAATAGTTTGAATGTAAATTGAAAGGATTGCATAATATGTAAATTGTTTTGGCCAAACCCCTAGCTTGTTACTAGAAACAGTATGTTTGTATTTTATGAAATAAACGTTCCTCAGTTTTTGTAATTAGAAATTAGAAATGACTGATAAAAGTTCATGAACTAATTATTTAAACTGTTGCCATAATAACTAATATTAGAACCTAATATTTAAAATTTTGTTTTTATTTGACAACTGTTATGCAAAAAAACTTTGTAAAATATGGAACTGTGAAGGGTGAATTGTTTCTTTTAACAATGGGTTTTCAAGAAATACTTTCTTAGTGCTTTCCATGTCACTAATTGAATTTATTCTCAAAATTTAGAGTCTATGTATTGTAGTTTAAGCCATTTGCGTTGATCAGTCAGTATATTGAATTTTATATATTATTTATATACAGTAGAACCCTTTTAACCAAAATAAAGGAGAGGAAACGTTTCAGATAATGAAACTTTCTGATAATCGATGGAAGCTGTATTTCCATGTTTAAAGATGTGAAAAATACAAAATATTCATGAAAAAACTACTTCATTGGAACAGTGTAGATTACAGTACTGTACATTGGTTTATTGTACATTAAAAACGGGTTTAGATATTAACTGTACTGTAGTATGTATTTTTTTAAGAGTAATATCCAGTATTTATGGTTGTAGTACTTAATGTAATCCTCATACAGTACATTGATTTATCAGTAGAGCTTCTTATGCCTTTTTTTTACATTTTGGCACTCTACTCTGTTTATGAAGTCGAGACAGCCACAATAAGTCTGCTTCGTGTGTATTTGTTATCAGAAGCATCTGAAGACACTGAAACACAACAGTTCACATGTAGACCTCAAGGATTGTCCAATGTTGATTGGGTAGGCTTTGTACTTGAAGTTGATTAAATGATCACAGTTTGTACTGTACTATAATATTTTTTAGCCTGTTAAATATTTCTGTGTTTATTTCAGTTCTTAGCAATGTCTGTGTCTAATGTCTGTGTACTAAAAGTGCAGTAGACTTTTGTAAATCGGTCTTCATTCTCTTAACGCACCATACGGCTGTTTAAGTTTGTCTCTCAACTAGATAACTGCAATTGTTTTTGCTTATAGTTACTTTAGTTGACTAAACAAAAGAGTGCGGGGATGAACCACTCTGCTTGTGATGCCCTTGGTCAATTATCATAAGTAAACCATTTATTTATCAGGTAATTGACACTTGTGTGATGACATTAGGTCTACATGTGAACCACCTACCATAATAAAAAAAATTTCTGACATGATTTGATTTCGGTTAACTCAGCTTTTGTTAATGAAGGTTTTACTGCATATAAATTTGGCTCTACAGATCAAAGTTGTAAATAAAAAAATGCTTTCAATGAATTTGTTGAAAAATAGGCTCAAATGTTGCTCTTACCTAAATAATAATATGTATTGATCACTATGTCTTAAAAATTTAACAAATAATAATAACAAATACATATTATTGGACAGTCATTAACAATACGTATGGTCAGTACAAAAGTTCTGAAATCTAAAAGACTAATTTCCTAAAATCAGTTCAACAGATTTTCTTAAATTTTAATAATAAACATGACTCATATCATAGTATAAAATTTGTAGTAAAAAGTACAAAAATGTGAAAGTCAAAAATATATCCAGATCTGTTTTGCTGTTTTTGTTTACAGAAAAAAAAGAAAAAAAATATATTTGTGAGAATGTTTGGTGTGCAGTACCATTCATTTCTTTAGTAAATAATTTTAATTTTTACCTGTGAATTTCAGGAAGTAAATGGACAAGTGTGTGGAGGAGGTGTGTCGGTGTACTACTCTCATGCACTACATCTCCTCTTCTTTAGTTATGCTCAAGGTAAAAGTTTCATTGCTCCAAGTAACAGTGTTGCAGTAGGCTACGTTTTTATGATCAATGTCAGTCGGCCTGTTACCAACAGTAGCAGTAGTGGGAACAAAGCTAGTAATACAACAGCTAATCAACAGCCTCAGGCACTGTGTCAGTGGAGTGAAGTGCCCAATCATCCGGGCCTCGTGTGCAGCGTCATGCAGACCAGTAAGCAGTGCACATTACATTAAGTACACATGTAATTGTAGATAGGAACATAGTATACAGTTAACCAGACCTGTATTTAGGCACATGCTGTTTCTATGCTTGAGCACAAAATTTGGGTGTAGTAACAAAGTTTTGGAAATAAAGCAAAACATCTCATTCTTATAACCTAACCTAACATAATAACTGTGCCTGGCTCCCAAGTTTTAATTTGCTTGTTATTTATGTTAATAATCGGTAGAAATGGGTTGTAAAAATACACTGCTCATATCAAAAACACTGCCTATATTTTAATTCCATGTACAATCATTACAAGATAAAAGTATTATAGTTGATTTATTGTGTGATGACCGATGGATTAGTTGAGCAGAAGACAAATCAGAATATGAACATGCATCTACCTTCCTTCAGTCATTTTTGTGTGACAGACTAACATCATTCATTTTGTTCAGATCTTAACTACGTTACTGCCATTAAAAAAAAAATTATTAAAATTATATGGCTGCTAGAAAATATAGTAATTTCAAGAAATTATTAAGTAATGATTTCAATATTATTATTTATTTATTTATTAATATTTCTATTTCTATTTTTTTAGTGAATATAGTTTTAATTTTTGAAAACCAGCTTAGGTAATTTAAAATAGCCTCAGTACCTGGTTGTTCTAGTCATTCATTGTAAATAAATAAAATAAATGTAGCTTAAACAATACCCAAGTGGTATAAACTTATTTTCAAGTAAATAAGAATAAAGTTATTATAATTAAGGGGACATACATTTCACAGGCTACCAGAGTGAGATAAAAAATATCACTTAACAAATTGATTCAAAAATCCATTTATAATAAATATTTTCTATTTAAACAAAATTCCTGGGAATATTTACTCTGCATTAAGTTTTACATATTATTATTATGTTTTTATACAATTAATTTCAAACTATATAAATCAGATTTTGTTGAAATAGATTTTTGTCTCCATTTTACCATTTACCTCAATTAATCTGTCCCATTGAAAATGGGAGCTCTTTTACATTAAGCTCTTTGTTTACGTTTTTCTAGTGATAGAGAAATTATCAAATAAAAAAATGTTTCGTAATTGTAAATTAATTCAATTTTAATTGACTAGAAACAGTTTGCTTACTAAAATAAATATGTCAATATTGGGAGAATTGCACCATTTAAAATTATGTTATAACTTGTAATACCAAAAACAATACAACATACTGCTATCATTTATATTTATGAATGATATATGTGTACTCAACTTGAGCTGGTATGTCAAGTTTGTGTGGGTTAGGTGGGTCGCACAGTACTTTAATATGGGTTGGCAAATAATACAACAACAAAAAATGTTGATCTGATGGTAAAAAAATAACATTAAGAAGTCCTAATGAAATTTTTTTTATATAACTGAAAACTGTAACTATAAAATAGTTCCATAAAAATTATTTTGTTTTGCAGTTAAATTTCAAAGTACACTTCCTTTTGTTTTACCCATCATAGTTTGTAAACCCTCAATTCTAGAAAACAACTTGCCTTTTTCTATGTTAACTAAAACTAGAGTTCCACATTTAATACTGTAATTTAATAAAGACATTTTTCCATCCAGTGATACTAAGGGTTCTTATTCTAATTTTTATGGAACAAATTTATCTTAGTAAGAACTGTAGTCAGTTTTATTCATCAGTTTTTAAAAGTTTGTCAATATTATCTCATTTCTGAAGCCAGTTTTGTAGTATTGTAGTTTATAGTACGTAATATAACAACATTTATTTTTCAATAATTACCAATAGAAACTATTCATTTTATATACTTGTTAATTAATGGGAAGTTTTATAGCAAAAAATGAAACTAACACAAACTATGCTAAATTTATTTATTTATGGACAATACATTCTTTTAAAGGTGTGCAAGAATATTAAATAACACAAAGGAAACAGTTATTAGTACAACCTTCTTTATTTCTACTCTGAATGTTATTTTGCCTTTCCTATCTTCTTAGCTTTGACAGTTTTTTTTATTTGTTGACACGTTTCGGAATAAGTTCATTATCAAAACTTATTGTACTCTTTCTAGAAATCTGAGTTGTTCTTTTATACTGCTTAAACCCTTATTCCACTACTTGCTTATTAACTACTTACTTGCTTGCTTCTGATTAGTCCTTTCCAAACTTTCACTTAATGGTCAACTTAACACTTCTTATAAGTAAAATTTCAATTTAAAAAAAAATCTGCCTGTGAATTCATTTGTTTATGATATTTTCCCTCTTTATTTTTAACATATATTTCCCAATTTTATAAAATATTTTACCACCTTCCTTTTTCTGCCAAATATAATATTTTCGTTGGATTTTTTTTTTTAACCGACTATTGTGCACACTTGGGCTAATGCAGACGAATTTTTCATCCAAAGATGACCTTTCATCCAAAGAAGGTCATGGTATATGACCTTCTTTAAATTTTTAGTGCAATTTGAATTTTTTCCTATATTTTTAGATGACCTTATGTACTTATTAAATCTAATTCTAAATTTTCATCCCGTTTTAACTATATATTTTTCTTCAGTATTACCTGTCAGTTTATTTCTTATGATGTTATGCATCAATGTCTGCAAGAGCCGCCTCGGTGGACTGGTTGATAGCGTACTAGGCTTTCACCCCAAGGACCCGGGTTCGATTCTCGGCCAGGGCTTGGCATTTTCATACGCTATAAGTCATCCCATCGTCTGCATTAGCCCAAGTGTGCACAATAATCGGACGTTAAACACAAAAACAAAAAAAAAAAATGAAAGTCTGCATCTAAGTTCCTAAAAAAATTTTTCTTAATTTATATGTCTCCTTTCCCATTAATGTAAACTGAACCTATTTACATTTATTCATGTCTTTTTTTGTACTTTTCCCCCTTTTTTTAATTTTCTGAAACAGTCCTCTTATAACTCCTATCACATTCGTTATTTTGCGCTACTTGAAATATAACATTTATTTATTCTTTTTCTTAGTAAAAAAAAAATTAAGGAAAAATTTAAAATATAGTAAAACATAAAAATTAACAATTATTATTTATATACCTATTCTTCCCGTCAGTGGTCTATCAACTCACCTCATGAGTTGAGGTGAGTTGATAGACCATTGACGGGAAGAATAGGTATATAATCCTAATCATTTGAATATGTGGTCCAGTGGCTATGTTACAATAATGAAATTATTATTTATCATTACTTTTATTATTTACATGGTGGGACAATAAAGCTGTATTTAAAACATTTAAACACCAAATGTATAAATTTGTAACAAATGTATATATGAAAAAATATGACTCCACTCTGGGTTTCATTTTGGTTTTTTGCATTTACTGCTAGATTGATATGTACCTATAAAAAGTAAAATATAGAAGATAGTAGGGTCAAACACATGATGCTTTTTATTCATGGAGAACAAACAACAGCTAATTTCCAAACAGAATATTGAAATGAAAACACTGTGCGGAACTAAATTATGTAGTGTAACGATAAATAAACAATGTGAAACACATTTTCCTGCAGAGCACAAGTGTAAACATTTTTGTATAAATCTTAAACTGTTGTATTAATATTTTCAGGTAACAATCCTGTCATTTTGATGATAAAGCCTGATGCTGTGTTGGTACAAGAGATCAAAGTAATGCCAGTCAAAGCAAAGATAATGGATATGGTTGCAATCAGACACCCATCATCTAATACAGATCATCGCACGACATTAATCCTGTTGTGCGAAGATGGAAGTCTTCGAATATATATGGCTGCAATGGATCATACAGGTAATAAAACATAGAAAAAAATTGCTTGTATTATTTTTTCTAGTTTTTTTAAGTAAAAAAAGTTTTTATTTGTATGTCTGTATGACCACAATGCTAGGCTGCTAAACAGACCCAATTTTAATGAATATTGCTGTGTACATATAGCTATGTACATAACTAAGGTTCATTTTTAATCTTCAAAATTGTTTCACACTTTTTGGTAAAAAACCTTTGTAAATATTCGAAAATTGAATATTTTTAAAGTTGGCTGAAGTGATTTTAATCAATTTTTACTCATACTAGTATTTCAGTACCAAAACAAAATGTCCTAAAAAAATCATTTAGAGCTATTAAAAAAAATCTAATTTAAAATTTAAAAAAAATATAATTTAGGGGTAAATGAAAAAAATTGAAATAAATTTGGATAGCCGTCAGAGTTTTTTGTATATGTTTTGTTAGGTACTTAACTGTTTCACTTAATTGTACCATTGTCTGATATTAAGCTATTGATGTATTTTTTTTTTTTTTCAGGTTTCTGGTTATCTCCCAGTATGCAGGCAGTAAGTACAATGTCATCTTTAAAACCTTCAAAAAAGAAGAAAGCACCGAAGAGCAATAAACCTTCAGGTATATATACTTCTTTAAAATATAATACAGTCAGTCCTCATTATAAGATATTGTTCATTTTAATGAAAGTCCATTATATCAAAATGTGCATTAAAGTTTGTCTGACAGACACCACTCTTGCGTTTGTGAATCACAAAAATCAACTATTTAAAAGAATTTTAGATTTTTCCATGAAAAATTAATGGAAAAACATGATTTATATGGATTAATATAGTAATATATGAGGCATGACCGGAAAGTAAGTACCGTTTTTGTTCTACTGACACTGTGTCACTAGCGATGGAGTTCTGTGCGTGTGTGCTTGCTCTCTGATTTATTATGTAACAGCTGATACAATTACAGTGGGAATTTGTTGTGTTTACATTTATTAGTATTCGTTCATAATGTTTAACAACTTCTGATCCCTCCAACTGTGAAATCTGTTCTGTAATATGGTTTTTGAATGCCGGAAATATGAAACCTGCTGAAATTCATTGCCAACTTGTAAAGATTTATGGTGAAAAAGTAATGAGTGATAGAATGGTGAGAAAGTGGGTTAAGCTATTCAATGAAGGCCGAACCAATCTTTGTGACAAAGAATGTGGGGCAGCCTTTTGTTGTGTGTCACTCAAAACCTTATTCATGAATTCATTTGGAAGCAGTTTGATCATCGGCCGTACAGCCCAGATCTCACTCCTTCTGATTTTTACTTGTTTCTGAACTTGAGGCATGATTTTGGAGGACGATGCAGAAAACGGTTGTCTTCAATCTTCCTATGAAGAGGGTATTAAAATGTTGTTCCTCACTACAAGATATGTCCGAATAATTGTAACAACTATGTTGAAAAACAGTTGAAGCTCTTTCATGTAAAAATAAATCTTGTTTCGAAAAAAAATGTTTTTAGGCCAAAACAGTACTTACTTAACAGACATGCCTCTTAGGTATTATAATACATGTATAGTAATGTAACGTACAGGGCAAGAGCTAAGACATGAAACAATGAATCAGCAGTGACTGATTAGCAGTTAACGTAGTTGCCAGTAGGCACAAGTAGTTCCTTTTCATCTGTTCATATATAGTAACAGTATCATATTTGGATTATTGATTCAACAACAGATTATCTTAACAGAATTGTTTTGTGTCTCAGATCTGTATGTTTCATAATCAATGCCAAATCAAATTTTATGATCAAATAACAAACTCAACGTGTGTATAATCATTTTCTATAGACAAAAACATTTTTATTTAAATATTAATTTAATTTCCTTAAAAAGATTTCTTTTTTCAAAGTATTATTACATAAAAGAAATACCAAGTGTACAAAAACCCTGAACATGATCAACTCTTAAACAATATAAATTAAATTTATATTATTGATTCAACAACAGATTATATGCACAGAATTGTTTTGTGTATCATCTGTATGTTTTAATCAGTGCCTAATCAAATTGTACGATCAAATAATGAAAGATCTGTTAAAATTTTCTAACATTTTAAATTTTAATAGTGTAATAAAAAATCTTATTTTAGGAGCAGTTACTTTCCCAGTTGATTTCTTTGAACACAGTATTTTGCTTCCATTGAATGATATAGAGTTTGGAGGTAATGATCTCTTGCAAATTTATAATGTACAGCAAATCAAGAATCGATTAAATACTACAGGTAAGTTTATAAAAATACTTTTATATATTTTTTTAGTTTAAATTTTATTAACTTGGGCCATAAACCATCACTTACTTCATTATAATACTTAATAAATAAAATTTACAAATTTCAGCCTATGTATAAAATGTACTTTGAACAAGTTGGTTAGAGATCTGTAGTAAACCTAAATACACACACACACACACGCACACACACACACACACACACACACACACACACACACACACACACACACATATGTATAACTATTGTTCACTTTTCATGGTGCTTTATTTATTTTTTTACAAACAGTAACTAGACCATTTGTACACAACCAGACAATAGTTGACTGTTTATACGCATAGTTTTAACCAGTTTCATAACTTGCATTAATTTTGAAGTGTCTCACATGTAACAAGAACAAGTATTAATGAAAACTTTTGTTTATTTTTGAAGGTATGTATGTAGTTTCAACCAAATCAACTGGTTTCAATGTGGAAATAAATAACAATGATGCAACCCATGTAATGACTGGCCTACGTGTGCTGTTAGGCAATCAAGATGTCCAACGAGTTCCTGGATATATTGAAGTAAGCCGTAACAAACCATCTAGTGGATATCTTCAATTTTAAAATAATTACTGTAGCTTATATTTTTTTTAAATTTCCACCGAACAATGAGCTGTTGAAGTGGCCATAATGAATAGACCCATACACAAGACCTTGGAATGAACACCTAAAGGTCATTTTTAAAGGGGTTGTTAAAAATCTGTAAATTTATAAAATATTTGCTAGTGCTGTAACAGAAAATTGCATTCACAATTTTCCATCCTATATATCAAACTTGGTAAAAATTTGATTTTAGTAATAAGTTCATTACTGTGCAAAATTAGTTTAACCATTTAAAAGTGACAGCCATTTTAAATCATTTAAAAAAATCATCTTATTTATCTTATCTTGTTTATCTTATTGAACATCTCATTTCATTATTGAAAATATACAAATGAATCTGACACCAGTAAGGATATATTTTTAAAATAATTTTAAATGTTAATTTATGGAGATCTGAATGTTGTTTGCAGTGAATGGTAAAGTGAGACTTAAAGAAAGAAAAAGATAAACTATTGGGATATAGTTACTTTTTTTGGAAATGACTGGATGGTGAATGCATAACTCAATAATACTTAATCCATTGGAGCTGTAAGACTACCTGATAAACCTTGCGGGAACTACTAAAAGAATTTTTTTAGGCATTAGGTCATAATTGTGAGAAGTGTACGATGAGTGCAAATTTAATAATAAATTATTTTTTTAGGTATTTGGACGCAGTGTGCAAACCAGCGTTGCTCGTAACCGTTGGTTTGATATTCCTTTAACCAGAGAAGAGAGTTTCCAGGCTGACAAGAAGCTTATTGTAACGTTTGGCCCTTCACAGGATCCTGAAGGTGTTACTATGGTTGATTCCATTAAAGTGTGAGTATTATGTTACAAGATAATGAGATGTGTTGGTTAGGTAATTTAGTAATTACAGTAAACTGTTTGATATCCAGTCCTGTATCTGGTATGTACTATACAAATTTCCAACGATTTTAAAGCTGTAGAGTACTATAATACGTTTTTTAGAAGAACAATATTGTAAAAGTCCTTAGAGGACACTGCAAAAGCAGCAGAAATTGTTATTGCAAAAGTAAAAATGCTTTCAAAAACAAACTTGATATTTTTGTTTCATTTAGTGGAACTGTTTACTTAGTTCAAAGGTGCTTGTATAAAATACCTGTTGGTGGTGGTGTTATTATCATTTACTAACACCAGGTTGTAAGTTTCTTTTGGTAGCAGTTTTCTTGGAAATGCTGTCTGCTTGGAAATTTAATATTCACATCCGTTATTTTTAAAATTAAACATAACTTCTGTTATTAAATTAAAAATGTTAAACACATTTTTTACATTTGGATATTATAAGTGTATAAACAAACTTGTAATTCAAACAGTTAATGAAAAGAGGTAAAAGAAATAATATTTTTTTTACTAATAAAACTCTTTATTTAAGCTAGCTTATTGTTTGTTATAATAAACGAATAAATATCATTTGCTATTTAAGATTTATCTCTAACAATAGAGAAAATTTCTTCATCATAATATTAGAAGTTTATTTGTTCATAAAAAAAAAAAAAAAAAAAAAAAAACACTACCATGCCAAAATGACTGAACATTTTCTGATAGTATATCTTTACTCAAAAGTTGCTCTTTTTTCAAGTGCTTATGCAAGAACACCTCATTTACTTCATTCTAGGATTGACTCTCTGCCCTCCCTTTATCCCTGTGTTAGTATGGCACCTATTGCTTGAATGACCTAGACCCACTTTGTTTTCCCTAATTTTATTACAACTGTTATCAATTATGTGTTTATAACATCTGGAACTTTTGTAATTTTTATAAAATTTTGCTTGTTTTCTGTTCCTATCCATTAGATACTTTAAATAATATTAATGGTATGACGCCTGTAATTTTAATCCTTTAAATAAATGTTTCACAAATCATTCATTGTAGCTACATAATAAATTTTCAATAATTAACCCTTCACGGCAGTAATAATGATGTACTGTGAGGTGGGTTAAAATGTCACATGAATATATTTGTATATAAACGTTTTAAATTTATTTCTAAACATATTAATATAAGATAAATTAATAAACATTTTTAAAGGATTTTAATGATTATTTATAAAAAAATATATTTTTTTTTTAATATATTCTTTTATAAATTTATAAGTATATGTCTTTTATAAAAAGGTTTTTTTTTTTTTTGTTATAGTAAAACTGGTTTCTTGCATAAAAATGTCCTAATAATTAAAAGTTACACTGTGTATGACAGCTAACTAACTTTGCAAATGTAGTCAGATGTAAATCACAGGAAAATTTCACAATGTGAATCATCAAAGTAAAAAAATTATAGGTTCAAGATTAGTATGTTTTTGTTGTTGTTTCCTATGGCTAGCCCGGACTCCAGTCCATCAGCCTCCTTGCCTTCCAATACAGCCGAGCAAAGCTCTTCTGTTATCTTGAATCAGCATTCAATTCAGGGCATGACAGCAGGTGTTCCTTGTTCATATTTGAGTTCGTCTCTTGGCACAGAGGGCACATTTCAGAGGAGTAGACTCCAATGTGCTTCAAGTGGGCAGCGAGGCAGTCATGACCCGTGTCAAGACGGAACTGTGTCACTCCTTGGTTTTACCTTCAGGCCATCCCATTCCTTGTCTATATTTTCCCAGCATTTGCCTTTTGCAATGCTCTTCATTTTTTCCATCTGCTGTTTCTTCATTGTACTTTTGAGCATTGCTTTTGCCTTATTTGAATTGGGCAAATGTTTGTGTTAGGGTAGGAGTTTTCTTTGCCAGCCTCATTTCCTGGCACACTTACATGAGAATGGATCCATTGAAACACTATATTTCTGCTTAGTTTTTGAAGTGTTCGTAACATTTGATGTATTTCTTTTAAGATTGTTGCCCACTGATGATGATAGGGCATGCACTGCTGCCTTGGATTCTGTCAGTATTACACAGTTTTCGTGTTTATGCGAAGTGTTCAGCAGAAGGAGAAGAGCCTTAGATATGGCCTCCATCTCGGCCTCAAATTTCGACCTTTTAGCCCAACCGAGTAGTGGAGGGAGAAATGGGGTGTGTACACTCTCGCTCCGGTGCTTCCGTCCTCATACTTGGATCCATCTGTGTAGATTCTCAACTATTGATCGGAGGTGTATCTTTCTTCTATTGTGGAGATGGCCAGTTGTTGGAGAAGCAATGGGGGACATTCTCTCTTGTTAACTTCCTCAACCAAAGACAAATTTGTGTCTATCTCCAGAAGGTGAATTGGGTTAGTTGGTATGGTATATGGTTCTGTAATGGATATCTGTTTATTGCCATTGAGGTATTCTCATATTAAGGAAATGGGATTTTTATGGTTTTTTCACACTACTCAAACATTGAAATTTTTATGTATGTCTACGAAAGTGTTTTTTGACCTCAACATCAGTTGTATTAAAAGAGCAACACTTTCAAAATCTTTATCAACTGATTCTTCAGTTTTAACAAATTCCTGTATTTCATATCAATTAGTCCACAAAAAGATATCAGATAACACTAAAGAATAATAATAAGTAAATATATTATTCTAAGAACTCTAAACACAGCAGTATACTATCGTTTATTTTATACGTCAGCGATAAGTATTGATTAGTGTAAGACTGATAGTAGTCTGGACTTGATAGAATATGTATATAGTCTTTACAAAATTTCAGTCACAGCCATATACACGTTTATTTTCCTTGTAATCTATTGCTCATATACCCAGTAAACTGTAGATCAGACAAGTGCAAATAACTGATCATACTAAGTGACGAGAAAATCTGAAACATAAATATATGACAGGATCACGCATGGCACAGTCTTCTGTGTTCGTAAATATACAACTGTACTGATTAAAGGGTTTAGAATTATTTGGTTACTGAATTGAAATATACTGATCTAATAAATAAGAAAACCAAGAGAGGAAGGGTTAGCAATAATCTTCATCATACCTCCAGCTCCATAATGCTCTCACTCATCTACTCAAGATATACACATTCATTCATTGCTCTACATAAAGTGTATAGCCATTCATTCATGGCTAACTCTAAAGTGTAAAGCGACCTGTCCTGATGGAGTGAATGACACCAGTCCTAACAGTGTTTTAAAGGAGACCTGGCGGCCTTCCATCTTACCCTTACTGGTTTGTGCAGGGCTGTGTATAGGTGGACCCTCAATAAGGAACTGGGAGGTCACGAATTACGAAGACTATCCAGAAAGTCGGTTACGTTTTGCTCTTTAGACACTAGGGGTAGGGATATCACAGGTATTTTAGTGTCAGAGCATTCGTTTGTTCAGTGGCTATCCAGCCATGCTAATGGTTATCGTTTCTGCTCGTTCTCGTACAATACTAGTTTGAAATGTGCGCCACTATTGAAAATCCCACGACCTGTGAAGTGCGGTCGGTCATACGGTTTTTGTTGGTTAAGAACAATAAACCAATTGAAATTTATGGCCAACTCTGTGAAGTTTATGAGAACGATGTGATCACTGAAGGTGAAGTGCGTCAATGTTGCATTAGGTTTAAAAATGACTGAACTAATATGTACGACGAAGAACAAAGTGGACGGCCAAGCATTGTGACCGATAAAATTGTCTCTAAAGTCGATGATAAAATTAAAGAAGACCGTCGGTTCACAATAACAGAGCTATCACTTAGTGTTCCACAAATTTCAAGAAGTTTGTTGGATGAAATTGTTATACAAAAGTTAGGTTACCACAAGTTTTGTGCAAGACAGGGACCGAAAATCTTGACTGAAACCCATAAAAATTAGAATATGGCTACTTCATTGCCATTTTTGGACAATTACAAAAAGGATGGTGACTCACTACTCAATCGAATCGTTACAGAAGATGAGACTCAGGTGAAACATGTCAACTGTGAGTTGTACAATTGCAGTCTATGGAATGGGGTCGCACAAATTCCCCCAAAAAACCAAGGAAATGCATGCAAACATCTGCAAGGAAAATCATGACGACTTTTTTGGGACAGGAAAGGAGTCCTTCTTGTTGATTTCTTAGAATGTGGCACAACAATGAACTCTGCAAGGTATTGTGAAACCTTGGAAAATTTAAGATAAATTCCAAACAAATGCAGAGGAAAGTTGAGTTCAAAAATTCTGTTTCTGCATGACAATGCCCGACCACACACAGCCAGTCGAACTTGAAAAGTCCTGGATGTTTTCAAGTGTGAGGTGTTTCCACATCCACCTTACAGTCTGGATCTTGCTCCCAGCGATTATCACCTGTTTCCTGCAATGAAGACCTGGCTTACGACGTAGCGTTTTGATGACAACATGGAACTGCGGGAGGGCGTGACAACCTGGCTGAAGTCTCATGCGGCAGAATTCTATGACATTGGAATTTCAAAACTGGTTCACCACTAAGATAAATGTCTAAATTTATATGGCGACTATGTAGAAAAATAGTATTTTAGTGCCACTTTCAAATGTATATAATATAAAAATTTTCTTGTATTTTGTTTTTTTTTTATACCAAAACGTAATCGACTTTCTGGATAGCCCTCATAGAGTAGAGGAGTTACCCACCTTGAATTCCCTCTAAATACTAGACGTTATAAAAAGAATAGGATTGATAAAAGGTGCTGTAACTGAGCATCTCAGGAATATAGAAAGGGATGCAAGATGTTATTGGCATTCAGTCCAACTTAGATATTAGAAGGCTTATATTATTGGAATAAATAGGATTCTTGGAAACTTCAGTTAGTACTACTCCAAAATAATTTCTCACCTGCTTCAAATAATATTACTGTAGTTTATTTAACATCTTGTCAGGTGATTGACTTTTGTTGTTTTGTTTCCAGATATGGTAAGCCAAAGGATACTTTTGGTTGGCCAGAAGAGAGTGATGAAGTAGCCACCAACACAGTGGTGCCAACACAAACTGGCACAGGGACAAATGTTGATGTAGACAATGTTTCAAATTCTCCTCCAACTATTACAAATCTAGATAAGTAAGCAAAACTGTATATAATTAATTAAACTTAAATGAACTTACAGTTTTGAAATATTTTTTTAGTTGACAATTTTTCTTTCTGTAGACAAATTTGAAACATAAAACTCCTTGTAACATCATTGTCAATGGAGCAGAATAATTGATAATTCGAACCTTGGTAATCCGAATCTAATATAGGCAAAAATAATTTTTGCAAAGTGTTCTGAAAGTAATAATTAATGTTTATTATTAATACAAGTTAATTAGGTACACAAATTATGAATAAAATTTACTTGAAGAAATTAAAAAAAAAATTTTAAGTATTACTCTTAAATCAAGGTAATGTGTAAAGTCCTATTTACTCTACTCAAATGTAATATATTTTTGGTTTTTTGTATGTATGTATACTTGCACATAAAAACATCTTTTTTTGTAATTTCCCTTTCTTTCCTTCTGATTACGTAGGTAGGTTGTGTGTTGCATAGGAAGTGCCAAGGTATTAAACAGAGTGTGTGGTTATTGGCACTGCTTTTTGTGATGATGGCAGTTGCATAGTCCCATTATCTTCTTTCATTGATATGTAATGCAAAACAAGATCTTGCCTAATCATCTGTAATTTAAAATATAATTGGCACTTTCACGGAAGTATTGAAGCAAGAAATTCTGTAAATACCACTGTCTGGATTCATGTCTGGATTTATCTAATTGTCAAATAAACAACAAATTGTACAAATAATGTTCTAATTGTTTAAATGTATTGTAAAAAAGGATTTCTGTCATTTAATGGCACTTTGTTTTGTAGGCCTGTTACTATTTGTAAATGTCATGTAAGTACAGTACTGTACAATTAACGTATTATTAGCCACATTTTAATTCAGTGTTTGTTAATTGGAATTATTTGGTAATCCAAACCACCTCCAGTCCCAGTTCTTTCGGATTATTGAGGTTCCACTTCATATTGTTTATCTATAATGTTTTTGTTTCATTAAGTTATTTTTATTAAGTCTACTGTGTTTCTTCATTTTAACATAAATCACCTAATCATATTATTTATGATCTTCTCTCTTCTAGATTCTACTATATTTAATTGTACAATGTGAAATGTAATAAAATGTTTGCCTAACATCTTAAATAAATAACATTTTAGAGTAGTCTGCGGCATTTTAGAAGTTCTAGAGAGCTGTTTTACGTTGATGAATTCAGAAACTGGATCACAAGCTCAGAGAACTCAAGCTATTGAGTTAGCTAAACACCTGTTAACACTGCCAACTGATTCTTGTGTCCAGAGACATGTTAAGTCTGTATTAGCAGCTGTACATCCAAACCGTCAGGCTTATCATAATTTTAAAGTAAGTATTATTTTTACTTGTGTAAATAGACATCTATAAATAATGTTAAAGCTAATTGCTTATCTGAGGGACTACTATATGTATAAGTGTATATAATATATATTATATTCTACTAAGTATATATAAAATGGCTATAAAAATACTAGGTCATTCTGTATATTTTTGCTGGAAAAACTGCACATCTTCCTCCCCTGGGATAGTGCTTTGCCTCATTCATAGACTTTGCATAGTCTGAAGAGTGCTAAGCAAATCATCCTAAAGTGTGAGAGGTTTGATGCTAGAAGCAGAGCCATTTTTGGGCCTCTGATGCTAATAGTATAGGAAACAAATTCTTAAGCCTTGTTGAAGGTACAAGTATTTGTTTGCTTTGCTCATAGGTACTTCGTGTATACAGTAAGTCTAGGATGATATACATGGTGCAAATCCGCATGAATTACCTCAGTAATCTGATCTAATCTAACGTCTAACAGTAATCTGATCTAATCTAACGTCTAAGGTAGTTCAAATTTTTTCAAATGAAAATGACACTGTATTTACAAGTGCTTTGGTGGTTGACACTTTGGTTCCCCTTATACTTTCACTATAGTTAATGTAAATGATGAAAAATTGTACTAAACTGATGATGATCATGCATGGGAAATTATAGGCAAGTTAGTGTCTTGCCTGGCTGCTACAGATGGAATGGGAAGAACATAATGCTGTACCACCAGGAAAGTAGTAGGGGAAACAGATAAATAATATGCATAATCTGTCAGATAATGTTTATTTATCGCAGATATTTGTGTGTGTGTCGATTGAATTCATAGGGTCTGTTGGAGCCAATGAATTAAATTTCATGTTTAACCCCTTAAGGTAGCAGAACATGGTGATTTATGATTAATATTAACAAATATTTCCCTAGATATAAGTAAGATCAAAGGACATCAACTGCTACCATGTCATTAAAATTTTATGTATTAATGTGATTTATGTTTTATTTAAATTTCTGCTTCTATAAACAATTATATATTTAATGTATATTTAATAATACAAAATACAAATTATTAAAAAAAAATATGTTACTGAATTGCTCAATAAAAGCTTCATTTGCTGTGATATTTGTACAACACATTGTAAACATATGGATGGGATTAAGGTTTAAGGAATAAAAAAAATTATTTAGGTGGTCAAAGCAGAAAAAAGTTTGAGAACCTCTGGTATAGAAAGATGATACACAGGTATGATCTCTATATATCGTTTAAACATACTGTACATAAGAAACTGTTAATTAGTGATCATTATTTTTATTGTTTTATTACACTAAACCAATACTATAAGTATATATAATTATAAGGTATAACTATATATATATATATATATATATATATATATATATATATATATATATATATACACACACACACACATACCTTATAACTATATATAAGGTATAAAATACTTCTTTTTTTTGTGTTTAATGTCCGACTATTGTGCACACTTAGGCTAATGCAGACGATGGGATGATATATAGCGTATGAAAATGCCAAACTCTGGCTGGGAATCGAACCCGGGTTCTTGGGGTGAAAGCCCAGTACGCTATCAACTAGACCACCGAGGCGGCTCGTATAAAATACTATAAGGCCTATTCATTAACAGAGATATTTTTTAATTTTGAATTTTCTAATATTGAATCCGAATTTTCAGTGTCCTAAAATTTGATACTCCGCTATATTTTTCTATAATGTTTTAATGGTATTTATCAAATTTGGTGTATGGCGGAAAAATAATTTGTTATTAATCAAACAAAAAAAGTATTTTAGAATAGCTTACATAGTACCACTTATTTTCATTGTAGCCTAATACTAACATTATCAGTAATCATAAAGTCACTGATCTTGGCCATCTTCAGATTCAGTGAATTTGTTTAGAAATTTCATAATCTGAAATAATCATCATTTTCTGCAGTCACTATCCTCGCTGTCAAATTATCATAAATTAAGCTTATTTTAATTTCAGTGAAGTAATAAACATGTCACTGTAGGCATAATTCAACGTTATTATAAGAACTAAAAACAACATTAACATGGTTACAGTATTAAACTGTAGAATGTACCAAAAAAGCATATGATAACATGTTTTGCGTGAATTTTAGGTCTAGCTTAAATATTTACTTGCTAGTACATGATTACACATTATCTTAATTATTGATATTTTCAATTGGTTCTTTCACTTAAGTATAATATTTGATAATTAATTACTCTATATCATACTTTGGTGTCCCCATTCTGACGAAACAAATATTTTTAATCTGGTTTAAGTGCGGCAATACTTTATGCATGTCAGTCACAATATTATCATATTATCCTTAACATTGAGATAATATTGTAACTAATATCAATATTGGTCATTTTATTGGTTCAGTTGGTTGGTATAAAGTGAAGATTAATTTATTTTTAAAATTGGCAGGCAAAAAACAATTTTATATTTAGAAATTTGATTAAATATTTAGTGTAACTTTCATATTATTTTAAAAATTGTATAATTTTCTGAATCCCAAAAATATTTTACTTGCTCATATAAGGCAAATTAAAAATTCCAATTACATTTATCGAAATATTATTGACATTTTTTATTACTTTGTTGTACAATATTTGTGCTTAATATTGCACTGTTAAATTAAACTACCAAGTTCGTTTGTATTCCATATTTTCCTGTAATCACTTTGTTGTAAACCTCTTAACCATTTTTTTTTTTTTGCATTTTGAAGGATCAAGCAATGTTGAGCTACGTTATATCAACTTTGGCTTCTCTAAGGAGAGAAACTGATGCAACTGATCTTGATGCTGAAACATACTACAGATTGGTTCTAATGGCTCGAGCCATAGCTGTTACTCGTCCTCACAATTTGGCAAAATTACCCCCTGACCAAGGTAAAGTTTAGTGTAAAAATATAATTAACTAATTCAGCATAACTTAAACTACATTGCACTTGGAAGAGTTTACACTGGTTAAGAGAGGGAGGGAAGAGGACATTCGTCCATTCATTCCTTATGTAAATTAAAATAAATTCCTTATTCTCACATAATAATCTTAACTGCTTGGGGGAAGTGCAGTGTTGTTTATGTCTATCTGTATATGGTTTTTGTAACAGTAACTTAATTGCATTCATACTGATTCAGTACAACTTTGACAATTCAAAGTAACGATAGGGAAAAACTTAATTGCATTCATACTGATTCAGTACAACTTTGACAATTCAAAGTAACGATAGGGAAAAACTTAATTGCATTCATACTGATTCAGTACAACTTTGACAATTCAAAGTAACGATAGGGAAAAACTTAATTGCATTCATACTGATTCAGTACAACTTTGACAATTCAAAGTAACGATAGGGAAAAACTTAATTGCATTCATACTGATTCAGTACAACTTTGACAATTCAAAGTAACGATAGGGAAAAACTTAATTGCATTCATACTGATTCAGTACAACTTTGACAATTCAAAGTAACGATAGGAAAAACTTAATTGCATTCATACTGATTCAGTACAACTTTGACAATTCAAAGTAACGATAGGGAAAAACTTAATTGCATTCATACTGATTCAGTACAACTTTGACAATTCAAAGTAACGATAGGGAAAAACTTAATTGCATTCATACTGATTCAGTACAACTTTGACAATTCAAAGTAACGATAGGGACGGTAAAATAGTGATAAAAGTAAAAAACCGTTGATAAGTTTAAAGCCAAATGAAATCATATTTCGTTTACTGTGATATTTTATAAAAGGTTACTGGTCAGAATTAATACAGGCTTTAATTACAGGAAAAATTTCATGTGGTTTTTTGATAAAGCTTATATTTTTTCAAACAAAGAAACTGTACAGTCTCACCCAGTCATTTTTATTGGTTAATCTTTATTCTTCCTGTCTCCCCGTCAACGATTTTTCAAGTTGCATTTTATATCATTCTATCTTATCATTTTTCCATTGATATTATTGTCTCTCTTTTCCTCCACGTCTGCATTTTATGTATGTAACACCAGAAGAAATTATTGTATATTCTTTCTCACCTTAAAAATTTCAGTCCATGAATGTAAGAACAAGGTTAAGGTAGCTGCTATGAGACCACACAACTAGTATCACAGAGGCCAAATTCATATAGTAAGTCTACCGTGTACTACCACTTTGATCTTGTAAATTAGTAGGTCACATTAATACTAAACTTTGTTGTCTACATTTTACATGCCTACCTATCTTGCTGCCGTATCCATTCTGTAAATTCTACATGCTCTTAAAACATTCATTTAATATACAAAATAAAAAATATTTTTTTAAAAATTAGCTAAAAATATTTAAATCACAATTTGTTAAATTTTTGCTCTTGTTGATTCTCTCCCTGAATAATTGAAGTTGTTCTGTCCTTATATATAATTTGTGTATATTGAAAGGTTTTTTTTGAAATTATTTCAGTCCGTGTTTATGTTTTCAGATTTTTCAGGAAAAGGAATTGAAACTTCTAAGGACATACTTGTACAAGTATCAGAAATTTTTTGGAAATTGCATCAAGTACGGCCAACCAATATTGCTCTTTCTTCAGTTTGTGTACCAGGTTAGAAAAGTTGTTCATAACTGTATAATTCATTTTTTTATCCATATGGCAAAACACTATAAACAATTGTTTTTTTTATAAACCTTCAGACCTGCCAAACTATATATGCATTTTTATTTCAGGTTTAACGCATGTAGAAGCAACCGTTCACTGTTTCGTGGATATAATCCATGCATATACTTTAGTTGATCCTAGCGATGGCATTATTGCTCTGGCAATAAGGCTGTATTTGTCTCTTTTACTTTGTGAAGATGCTGTGGTTAGCTTCAGTGCAAAGCAAGCTATCATTAGAGTGCTTCGTCCACGACTCAAAAGAAGACGAGTCTATATTCCCAGCCCTCCTCTGTGTAGTACACCAGGTATTGTAACTGCCAACTGTTACTGCTTCTTTCTTTGTTGAACACAGACAAATATTGTTGTAAAACTATATCAAGTTAACTATATCAGTTAACTAAACTATATATAATAACTAATTTATTTAACTCACGTTTACTTCTTTTAATGTTAGTTTTAATGGACAAGGTGTTAGATTTGTAGGTTGTAAAGAAAACACTCTTTCTAGTTATGCTAGCTGCATATGCATTATTTTACTGTGCATCATATAAAACACATACACACACACACCTATCTATTTCTATCACTGTTTTACTTTTAATTGTAGTGTGTAATGACTTGCTTTAGTTTTAATTATCATAGTATCTAGTTTGGAAAATTTTAACAACACTATTTTCTAAAAGTAGCTTTTACACATACAAAACAGGGATTGCCTTGTAGACTCACTATTTACATTGTTCCTCACATTTACTATGCACCTGTATTAGTTTCTAAAAAACATATTTAATTATTAATTGAAAATTTTGTACAGCAATACAGAAAAGTATGACCAGATATTAGAGAAAATTAATGATGACGATGTTCGTGCAGTGTTTAGCATCATTTGTGGGTATTGTTGCAACTAATTTAATATATTCTACTGTTATATAAAACTTGTAAAGTATCATACTTTATTTGCATTAATAAATTGTCCTACATTTTCTAAACCTTTTCTTATACTAAATTAATATGAGAGTCATAAATTTGATCTGAAATACTAAATATGAATGTGGGATGATTCTGATAAAGCTGTTGTATCGGGGGCAGTGGAGCTGGAAAAACCAGGACCAGTATCACAACCATCACAGGACTCGTCTGAGGCTGAGCCAGCACCATTTGAAGTGGACACTGTGGAACCTATGGTCCTTTTGGCACCAGAACCAGGTAAACTATAATTTTCTTACTTTCTTACTGTACAAAATATGGTAATAAATGTGCAAAATTGATTTTGATGAAGACTTCAAAAAACTTCTAAAGTTTTTGAATTCTAAAATAAATTCATTTTGTGTCTGTGCAAACCCCTGAAATGATACTTACAAATAGACTGATGGAATTTGAGGTTAATCCATATCAAATAAAATTTTAAAAGTTTTGACAAAAATTATTTTTTTATGCATGTTTGTACTATATTTAAAAAGTTGAAAAGAGATATTCATTAAATTTTTAGATATTAGTGTTATTTTTTCGAGCAGCCATTTTGTACAGTTGTGTCAACCTATTCTGCATTTTACAGAGGTTATAGTAAGCTAGCTGCACAGACATTTCAAATTGATTGGCTTAGTGTCATTCTGTTCCATTTGAAACAAAACATGTAGGGTACACTCCACATTTTTCTTGAGTTGATTTCTGCTAACTGTGTTCCTATGCCGCTGTGCATCAATGTATGATTAATTTCTTTTACTTTCATCAGCAGTTTGTATATCAAAAATAAAAGGCCTAAAAGAAAATGGCTTTTAGACAGACTCTTTGTTAGCCATGTACAAAAGCAATGAACAAAACAGCTGCAAAACACACTGATGCAGCTGTACAAAATGACTGCTTAAGAAAAAACTGGATATTACAAAAATTAATGAATGCCTGTTTTCACTCTTAGTATAGCAAATATAGTAAAAAATCAAATTATGTCAGCAACCATCATTCGTTGATTTCATATGAATTGACCTTTTAACATCTAGATGAAGTTGCCAATATCTTAAGAATATTTTTTTAAATTTTCAAGCCCTTTTCTCTCAAAACACAACAAACAATTTTTCGTAATCAATACCAATGAATTTCATCAGATTTGGCTTTCAAGTACCGAAACAGGAGCTAAGTTTTTTAGTCACTATCTCAGTGAAAAATGTAGTTGGAAGTCATCTGCAAATAAAAAAAAAATGAATTACTCAAAATATTTTTTCTGATTTTGTGATCGTATTCGCAATTTCATAACTTAAAGTTAGTATAGTCAAGTTTGAATTTAATAAATTATGGTTCAGGACTAAATTGAAATAAACTCTTAACTGCAGTTTTTCATTTTTTTAATAGTTTCAGAATTTAGGTAGGAAACATTTTTTTATTGAGGACTTTGAATCCCTTCTAAATAATTCAGTTGTATGGGAGAAACAGTTTGTACCATGTTTTTCAGTATTTAATTTATATGGTAATTCTTAGTTGTTTTTGATAATGCTTGGGTAATAGTTTCAGTTGATATCAATTCCATTTTTAATTATAACATGAAATGCGGTTAACAAGACTTTAAAAAATATGCTAACCTAATCCGACTTAAATTATATTTTAGGTGGTGCAGCAAGTAATGTGCCTGTGAACGTAGAAGCATTACTTGGGGCTGGAGGATTTCCACCACTGCTAGATATTCCACCCGATGCTGATGATGAGACTATGGTAGAGCTGGCTATTGCACTTAGTTTACAAGATCATGAAGGTGCTGCCAATCTTCAGAGTATTCAGCAAGGTTTGGCTAGTCTACATAATCTAGCAGGCCCTGCTTTGCAGGTAAAGAAACATTTACGTGTAACATTTCCTAAACCCCATTGTCTTTGTTCAGAATATTTTATTTTATGGCACAGTTACCCCGACTTGTTTGAAACAAAAGATTTTCAGTCTGGCATCTGATTAAAATTTCCATATACCAAGTAAAGTAATAATTTCACAAGGCTCTTCAAAAGTGTTCATTTTCCAATAAATTACTGTTATAATTTTTTTTTGGATTACTGACAACATGTCAAACGACTGAATAGTAAAGTTAACTAAATATAGGAAATGTTAAAAAAAAGCTTGAAAACATGACAGTTATTTGTCATTTATTATGAGAAAAAACAGAAAGTGTGAAAGGCAGGAGCATTATTCATATGTTTTATAAATATATTTGTAAATTTTACTTTAAATTATCAAGATAAATTCAAATTACCAACATTTTTTAAATACTATATTAAATAAGGAAATATTTTGTGAAAATGGGCAGATAATCATGATGTTATTTTTTAGCTTTATCCCAATGTATTTGTTTATAATTGTGTCAATGCTTTATAATGCATTGTGTTTTATATTTACATTCTTCAGGTTTTAATTCCAGGAAGTCTAACATAGTCATTGTTGTAATAACACAAATTTTAAAAAAATATGTAACCTGTGATCAGTGAATAATATTAAAGTACATTTTTCAATTCAAAAAGCATTTTTACAATGGAGTTGTGTGCATTTTTACATGATAGAAATCTCTTTTTAAAAAATAAACTGTAATAAAATTTTTTTTTTAAATTATGCTGAAATAAAAAGATACCAAATACCCAAAAAATGTATTTCTTACTGCAAATTTCCAGTCTTTAAGGCAATGGCAGCTTGTTACCTTTCTTGTCAAATTTCAATTTCTATAGCCCATATCAAAATGTCCCTAAAATGTCTATCGGTTGAGTACAGTTTTTTCCTTAGTTTGTCAGGTGCATAATTTTCATACAGTACAGTATGTGTTGATTTGTTTCATCCTTTTCATTGCAAATGAAAAAGGGCATTTAGAAAAGTCAGCCAGGCAAGACAGAAAATATATATGGGTTGCAATACATCCTGTTCTAATTTGGGCAACAATCATGTATTAAGTTACAATAAAGTGCAGTTTCAGCAGGTATTAGCTGATTGCGAAAATTCATTTTGTGAAATACCTGATTGCAGGTATTTGTGAAATTCATTGACTGATCGATCCTGACACTTTAAATCTACTCACATTCTCTTAGGCATTTCTCTAAGAGAATCTGTTTTAGTGGTACATTGATTTCCTTGATCAGCATTCTTATTTCCTGAAATGCTATAATAACGTTGTATTCACTAGAAGAAAATATTTCTTATATATAATTTTCTCTGTGCATTACCATAGTATGGTCTTAGTAATAGACCGTTGACAGTAAGCAGTTTTGGGTTTGCTGTTGGAAGAGCTGGATGTGCAGGGTGAACTGTAAATTTTGGAGAAAACTGCTTCAACGCAGCACAGCATCTCCTCACTTAAACAGATTCATTAAAATCAGATACTATAAAAATAATTTGTAAATTGTTAAAGTAGGTATATATTTGGTGTTTCTTTAATACTGTTAGTTTATTTATTTATTTATTCAGCCCCTATCTGCTATGAGCACTTAAAATCTCAGGTTACTTGTTCATAGCCTAAATACATCTATATAATTAACTTGAAATTTATTAATTTTATAAGTTCTTTCAAAAGATCTTTTTATTCAAATTTGCAATTAAATATATGATTTATATTACCTTTCTGTTTCAGATTAGCCTAGTTAGAGATTATCTTGCAGTTCATCTGCCATCTGCCATCTGCCATGTCCTACTTATATCTTTCCAAACAGAATAAACAATGCTCTATAATTCTAAACATTAACTTTTAACAAGTCCTCTCTAAAAAAAATCATTACAATATACATGCCATTAATGTTAACCACATAAACAGTGATATTGAATTTTGATGTGCATGCTAGAACCTTTACTATATTTAAGATCATGAACTGCAACTAGTAAAACAGTTGAGCCAGATTTTTTACATTTCTTTTTATTATTTGTAGGTATTGACACAACAAGGACTGGCACAAGTCCAAGTGAATGCCTCTCAGATCCAGGAGGCGGGTCATTACTCTGATACCACTGCCTCTGCAGGTGCTAGTGATGATGAAGGTTCTACTGCAGCAACCGATGGAAGCACACTTCGTACATCACCAGCAGAACAGGTAAAATACATTATTTCTGAAATATAATTTTAAATGTGTAATCTACCGAACAAAAAGCATACTATGAAATCTAGTTTCTGGTTTTTTACTTTAATCAAATTTAGTACTTAGGTAATTATTAAGTACTTAGTACTTAGGTACAACCAAATAAGATATATAGGTTATATTTATTCCTAAAATTATGATCATTTATTGAATAGTCTTAACATAAACTTATTTAAATAACTTTAGCCTGTCTGATTCTTTGTCATCTATATATTACAGCACACATATACACTTTAATACAAATTGAACATAAAAATTGCCTGATACATGATTTCCATTATATCTAAAGTACAATACGGCCATATTGTAGCATGTCCATATCTTAACCATGACTAGCAGGACCACCAGAATGTGGATAGGCAAGGATTTCATGACCACAAGTAGTTTTATATGTAAATAATGAACTTATTTCTCTAAATACTCAGTTTTTGTTATATTAAGTGATGTTATATTTGTTAATTTCAGGGAGGCAGTGCTGGTTCAGAGAGTGGTGGAAGTGGCGTAGACAGCATCACAGGCGAGCATAATGTGTCAGGACGTAGTTCAGCATATGGAGACAATATTCAAGAAGCTTTGGTTGGTGCTCGAAGCGAAACTAGCTCACTTGGTGCTCCTATTGGCTTCCAGGTGAAGGATTGTTCAGAAAATTATTTTGTATCATAATTTCCAATATTATGTTTTCTGTACTTTTCAGAAATGATTTTATAGAAAATTTTGTAGGGGGGAGGGTTTATCTCATTATTATTAATACTGTAACATCCCAGTACAGCTTAGCAGTTCTTTCCTTATCCAGTTTTTAACAGTCAGCTTTATTATCTTATTTTTAATTTTTGTTAAGTTTATTAAAATATATTTTAGACATATGTTCAACTTATAGTAAGTCCAAGGTACAATAAAAATATTTATTATGTGTAAATAAATAATTCATCATATCTTCTATTTAGAGTATTTTAAAAGTAGGGATTAATCATTAAAAATAGTGGTTCAGTTCTACATTTTTTTAAAACTATATGTTAAAAAACTTCTCTATTATAACAAGCTTCTTCAGTAGAGAAACATAATTATGAACAAATAGTTAACAGTAATAATTACTAATTTGTTTGCACATATTTATTAAGCATTAATCTTAGCAGTTGTGTAATTTACCAATATGTTATAAAAATGTTCAAAATATAACTATTGTTTTGCTAATTTTGTAAACTTATTCTTTATTAAAATTACAATGGTCTCTGTTTATAACACATTTTTGGAGACAAAGCAGACCTGCTTTACAGTGCTAATTGTGGTATAATGGATGAAGAAAAACATTCTGTAGATAAGCTTGTAGTGCTGCGTAGACAAAACCAAATGTGTTAGCCACATGCTTATTGTAGTATATTTGTTTTATCTCAAACAGTAATATGGATTGAACAGTAGTACTGAGGCAATAGAGGCAGTCTGGCACGTTTATGTCATATGTTATATAACGTAATGACTTATTAAACTGTGTGTCTATATTATGAGAACAGGACTTAAAGGGGCAACTTCTGTTATCAGCATTAATGTTGCTTTGGAAGGAATGTTTTCCAAAGAACCACTCATTGTTTTGTAATGTAAAAATAATTAGGACACTATAAAAACAGAAAAAATCTATTCTTATAAAAACTACTATACACAAACACTATTGTTTCAAAATCATATGTTGGGTATTAAGTTTCAAACTACTGTACCTTGTAAAAGGGTGTACTGTACCAGGGATGTCAGACAATTTGACATACAAATTATTTATATCCACATGAGTTATCACACGTTAAGAAGGGAGGTCATGACAGATTCATGTTACATCTGATACTAAGGTACATCCAGATGTGGTGTAACCAGGAACCATTGTAGTTTGATTTTTATAATTTCTATTGATTGTAAGATATACTTTCTCTTTTTACATAAAATTTTTAATTGTTCACATTGATTTTAATGACAAGTACAGTCTGTATGAATTATAATAAACTGAAAGTTAAATATTCAATTACGTTTAAACACTAGTATTTTTTAACAAATTTTTCTGGTTTATGTATATAGTACCATGTGACCAAGCTCCGTGTGTCTTGTTTATTTTTGAAAATTGTTTTAAATACATTGAAATCTTTTGTTCAAAATTTTGTTAAATGATGTTCAATATAATAAAATTAAATAACATGTACAAAATATTTACAAAACAATCGTATATACATATGGATGTGTTCAGTAAAAAATGAACATGTATTAAAAAATTGTACAATGTAACCTCTTTCTGATAAAAATCAATATAAAAATATTGATATTTAAAGCATTATAAAACTGCAAATGAAATAACAAAAAATGTATCTTCAATAACCATGCAAATGATCAAATATTAAAATCTTCAAAGTTGTCAGGGAAATTCCAAGTCTCCACATTTTCATCGATCTGCATATTTGTTGTCGGAACATAATTATTCAATTGTTTTTGTAATACTTCTTTCCAAACAACATTTCTTGTGTGGCGATTGTTTTCTGGGGACAAGGAAATTTTCAGTCCATTTCGCCCTTTAACTCTGGAGAAAGCTACGTATAACATTCCATGCATAAAAACTCAACTGATACAAATGTCTGCCCTTGAGCCTTATGTATTGTCATAGCAAAAGCTGGCCTAACAGGCAATTGATGTCTTTGCATTGTGCATCCAAGTTTACTTTTGCTTGGAATATGAACTTTTCTACCTGTAGTCACAGTAGTCTGTGAGTGGCAACCGGTTTCAGATATAATGTATATAGGTATACACTCCATGTCATTTTAAGACTAGAAATTTACCATTTTGCGATTTTTTATGGGCATCAGACCTAGTGTGATCGAATCTGCACCCTTCAAAACCCTTATGTACAAAGTTCTGTGAAATTCGTTTAGAGCCATTTTTGAGATACATATTAACATACAGAAATTGCTCGTTTAATATAATAGTATATATATGTACTATATACTACTATATAGTACTACTATATACTATAAATACTATATATATAAATTTCACAGTTCCATTTTATTGTAAAAATACCTTTAGATTTGAATTTTGAAATTTTGTTAAAACTTACTGTTAAATTTGTTAAATTGATTTGTGAGTTGAAAATGTTGACCTTGTATTTTGAAGAATTCTTCCACTCTTAAACAAGTGTAAACAAATTACTTACTATTTTTAACTATTTTTTTTTCACTAAAAAAGCCTGCCAAAGTAGCGGAGAAAGGTTTGGATAAGTATATACGAACACCTAAAGTTTTATTTTTAATATAATAAATACACTATATTTTTTCTCATTTTATGACCTACTAGCTCTTATATTCTTAAACATGCCTAAATAATTATGTAAACTAAATGCTTTTAGAGCCAAGAGCCAGATGGAGCAGAAGCTGAGGCAGAAGTAGATACAGAAGGTGGGAACAAACTGCATTCGCTTCGGATAACCATTCTAGAGAACTTAGTGCAGCATATACCTCGCTTAAGTGATGTTGGTGGAGTTCGTGTTATACCTTTCATGCAAGTAAGTGAAACATACTAGAGTTTATTCATTATGAATTTATTTAGGTTTGGTCAGTATTTTAAGGTAAATAAACACAGCAATGTCTGGTAGGCATCTAGTAAACTGCAGGTACAGTTTGAAGGGAGGGGAATAAATAGTGATTGACTAGTAATGAAACATTCTTGAATATAATCTTGAAGTGTAGTTCACAAAATTAATGACAGGGATGCAGGAAGGGTAGAATTGTAGGTTTAACGTTATTGTTAATACCCAAACATTGTATTGAGCTATATACAGGTTGCCTCATTTATACACAGTCCTACATGAATGATTGGAACTCTTTTAGCTCTTAAAATTATTTTATTGAATTAAACAAGTTGTAGAAGCAACTGTTGTCTTTGTAGGTAGTGCTAATGCTTACTTCAGATCTTGATGGTGAAGAAGAAAGAGACAAGGCATGTTTGGAAAGTTTACTTTCTGCTTTAATTGAAGAATTATCAATGCGGCAGGTGGACATCAGTGGAGCTCGTGAGCGTACTTTTAAAAGAGAAGTTCACTTGGTCATCATGCGATTGCTCAGTGAGTAAATTTCTCTAATTTACATGTCGGTGTTATAGTCACATTCTTTTTTACTATGACTTGTTTTGTGATTTCTAATTTTAAAGTGTAAGTTATATTACATTAAAATTCACATAATTATATCTAAAGTTAAATTCTGTAATTTTCTTTTTACTCTATGTGTTATAAAAAAAGCTTTACTTTTAAATTTTGCATATAGAAGGATAAAATTCTTCTTATATCACTGTTTTATATTATTTTTTACTTTTTAGCTAACACAAAAAAGGTTAAATATTTGCTGTTGTGATTATATAGTTTGTCTCAATTAACGTTAAAAACTCTAATTGTAGGTGCTTGATATGAAATTTGTTCACAATTTACATCAAATTTGATTCCAAGGTCTAAATACTATATAAAAAGCAAAGGCCTTGCTTATTATTAATTCCCACACTTCAAGGTAACGTAGAAAGCTGAAATTTGATACACCTCACTCCTTTTAGGCCAAATAGGAAAACTAAGCTATTTTGGTTTTGGTTGTAACCCTGATTGTTTGATCATCTTTTATTTATTTGACACAAAGTTAGGACCATTAGGTCCTCTCTTCCTCTTAAATCATTGAATCCAAAATTAATTTGTAACAATAGTTTAATTACTCAACTAAAACCATCTTAGTGGTAAAACAGACCCCAACACCAAATTTAAATATGTTTTTTTCTAATCCTAATCACTAATTCTTAATTTTACAATAGCCTAGAGAGTTGAAATTTAGTACTATGAAGAGATAAAATAGAAAAAAGCCATTTTCCTTTTATCTGTAACATTTAGAAGATGAACATCACTCATTGCTAAATTATTTTCCTCACTCTTAGTAAAGTCTCAAAAGAATGAAATTGTGTTTACTTTTAAAACACTAAGAAGATTAGAAAATCGAATTAATGTTATACCTTACAATCCCTAAGAAGTAAAAAAGAGTTCCAACCTAAGTATTAAAAAGTTATTTGTTCAAACAACCATTTTCGGTATCGGCTTTTTTATTACCAAGTAAAACATAAATTTCATAGGCAAAGACATACGAGTGCTGCTTAATGATATTTTATATATGAAACTTTTCTTAATGCATTACTTGTGTATATACACATAAGTACGTACAGCTTCAGATACACTGAGAGCCTTAGTTACCTCATTTATCTTAGTGCTTCTAACTATTTTCAGTTCAAATAAAACATATTTTGTTTTTGTATTTGTATGCCATTTTATGAGTAAAATAATTAAATGTGTCAAGGTCAAAGATCAGGTTGTGTGTGTGTGTGTGTGTGTGTGTGTGTGTGTGTGTGTGTGTGTATGTATGTGTGAATTATATATAAATAATTGGTAGATTATTTTTATAAAATTATTCTGAGGTATGGTAGTAATAAATAATTGGGTTTTTTTCAGGTGTTCTTATGTCGCGTTCAAAAGCCAGTAGTAAATCAGGTTCTGACAATTCTAGTTTTGTATCTCACACAACAGCATCTATGTTACAGCAAGCTGGAGTTATTGATTATTGTCTGCAACTGTTAAATCAGCTGTTAGCCTATTGGAAAACGTAAGTTGTACAGCTTTTATTGTAATATTTTATTAGTAGAATTTATTATTAGCATTATTATTATTTTGATTTTCTATATGCAGACATAAATGGAGCTTTTTCCATACCATAGTATGTTTCGATATAAGAACTGTTGGTTGCTCTGTACACATTAAGACGATAGTCAACTTCTTCCCAGGCACTAGTTCGTTGTCTTAAATGGAACCAGTTACAAATATTTTCAAAGTACACTATGTTTTTAATGTAATCCCGGCAAATAATCCAGTGGAGTTAAGTGTGGGCTTCTTGGAGAATCAGCCCTACTGATCCATTGGTTAGGAAACCTATCAGTAGCACAATCAAATTACACTAAAAGTAATTTTTTCAGTTCACCTTTGCAGGAAAGCATATAGTTGTAACGTATTTCCTGTGCTTCAACAAAAAATAAGTGGTCCTGTTATTAGTTTATTACATTTGACATTCTCATTGCTTGTTTTCGGATGACCATAAGATTTTTTCCATTTACCACTTTCTTAAAACTGCTTGTACCACCATTTTGTGCTGTTGTGGAAGGTGAGTCCTTGTGATAAAAACCCTGGAACAGTTGTTACAGATTTGAACTCTGCTAAGCACAAGTCATTCTGCTTGTGTCAGCAGCATGTGTCAACAAGGAGCAATTATTCACTGCACATTGATTCTATCTGAGGTACAGTTTCCCAGTAGAGCGAAGTTGCAATTTTTATATTTGCCTAATTACTTTGGAGTTATGATTTTTTTAAATTTTTCCAACCTTTTTCATGACTTTAACACACAGTGAAACTTGGTTATAATGTCGCTGAAGGAACAAAAAATTTTATAACAAAATTTGTAATTATTTTTTATTGTTGTAGGACGGCAGTAGAAGAAACAAGCAATGTAATTGGAGGCGTCTTGCTAAAACCACATTTGGCAACATCACCGCCAGATATGTCACCTTTCTTCTTGCGCCAGTATGTTAAAGAACACGCTAATGATGTGTTTGAAGCTTACCCGCAACTGTTAACAGACATGGCTCTACGCCTTCCGTATCAAGTACAGAAACATAGCGGTACGCCTATTGTATTTGAACAGGTAAGCAGTGTAAAGATCTGCTTCATTTTTACTTAGTTAAATTTTGCTATCAGTTGTGATTTGTGCACAGTAACAAGGTAAACATGTCAATTTAGACATTGCACAAGTAAAGTGTGGGTACTGTGAAACAGAAAGACAAAATAGTGATAACAGTTGATCATAGCACCCTGCTGACTGGCTGGCATAATCAAAGTGGATTTCTAAAAAATAACTATATTATATTTTATAAAAATAATTTTTTGTTTTGTTTTTAAAAAGTCTGATTTTACTGTATGAATTTGTGGAGGTTTTCACATGGATTAGGATAGTGAAAAATAAAATTTTTAAATCGGTGTAAGGTAAAGATGATTTTTTTAAAAGATTTGGAATGGCCATCATTTTGGAAGTGGGTTATGGATTTTTTGGTTACAACTTGTTCAGGCTATTACAAAAACTGACTTTTTTGCTAAGTTTGAATCAAATTAGACCAAAATTATTGTTATCACACACATACACACATACACATGCACATATGCATGTAGTGATCCCTGTACAGTCCAGCCCCTTCAAAGGTTCGGTGTTTTCATAAGGTGAGCTTCATAGTAGTAGTTTCACGTCAGTACTATATATGAAATATTCTATTTTATACAGTATATACAACACCATATACGCCATTTTAAGATACGGTGCAATTTATATAAAATTAACAATTTACTTATTTCGAAGTCCTTAGTAAAAGTTGTATAACGTGATGGCTCCCGTAAATAAGCTCATATCACAAGGAAAAAAATTGATGAATGTAATAGTGTTAATCGATGGAATGTTGAGAAAAATGTGTTGATATAAATACAGCTTGAAAGTGGAGGTGAATGACAAGGAAGCTAGAAGAATAAGAGGATGTTAGTTTGGTTGGGATTGTACAATAAGTTAATCATTAATTTTTTTGAGAAAATATTTGAATTCTGAAGTTATGGACTGTTTTGATTTGCTTACTGTACAATAAATAATATAAAAAATAAGTGTTCATGTGACTATAATACAAGTGTTTTTTTTTTTTTTTTTTTTTTTTTTTTTGTTAGGATTATTTTTTGCTGAACCTTCAGATTCTATGTTCTATAATAAATCGTGATTAGTACATATTTTAATAACCTGTTTTAAATGCATTCAGCTTCTTTCTTCATTTGCCGTGTACAATAACTTTCATGTTGACCTCATAAATATTTAATTTTAAATACTAATTTTGTAATTATTTCTAGACTTGGTTCTACTATCTGTGTGAGTATATGATGACTCAGCAAACTCCTTTTGTGCGAAGACAAGTGCGTAAACTGTTGCTTTTTATTTGTGGAACAAAAGAAAAATACAGACAGTTGAGAGACCTCCATGCTCTGAGATCTCACATGACAGTGAGTATATTTTCAGTGTCACTATACAAAGTAAAGGTTAGAAATTATTATCATAGAATAATTCACTTTGATTTGTGCATTTAATTTCAGATTTCCTGAATAAAAAAAATTGCTTTTATTTGTTTTTAACCCAAAAAACCCTTAACTTTTGCGGTCGGTGACACACAGTGGCTCGTCTTATTTTCTGCTACAACTTGAGTGTTCTTACCGTAGTGGTGCCTACTATTATTTCTTACAAATTGTAGGTAGATTTAATATACTTAAGGTGTGTTGCAATTTCTTTGAGATTTTCTGAGTAAGTCATTGACTCAGCTTTTTAAATTATGCACACAGCTGTTTATTATTGTTAATTTATGCCTAGTTAGTCATGCATGACATGTTTTTACCTTTACACAAAACTCTCTATGTAAGTGCCTATTTTTAACTAATAATATTTTTTTTAAGTTTAAATTGCAGTTCATTACAGTTTTCTTCAGTAATTTTGATTAACAAAGATTTTTTTAACTATTAAAAAAATAATAATACTAATAGGATAAATAATAAATCCAAACAAGCATGGCTATTATTCCTTTAACAATTCCAAGTGCTAAGTGTAAACACCTAATTGAAGCTGCAGATATTGGCTCACCCAAGTTCTAAGTACGCTGCAATAAATATTTAAACTGTCTGAGTAGTAGATCATCAAGTGCAACATATACATAATGGTTTTAAAATATTTTTTTTACTGCAAATAGGTACCAAAATTTAAATAATATTTTCCAAAATTTGTGCTGTTTTGTGTTAATGCTTAAATGTGTATATAAGACATATGAATTGCTACCTCAAAAAAATATCTTATTTGAGAGGTATGGGCAGAAAATCTCTATACATTGGCTAATCAAATTTTTTTTTAATGTTGATCGTATTGAAACATTTATATTTTATTTTCTACTGTAGCAAATTTGAAATTCATGTTGATTTATTTGTTAGGAGGGAAAACCATAGTTAATAAAACCTGACCATTATCGGGGTTCTTTTAGGTTTTTTATTACTCTTGAACTGTTATTTTTTTTCTTTACACTGACTTAAGATATAAACCTTATACAACCAAAATCTCTGTAACTAATTTTAAGAAATTAAACCTTTCAGATTCTCCCATTCTCAGTTTTTTTTCTTGAACTAGAATTTTTACTAATAGCAACTAGTAAATTTTATCTGAATGTTTATGGCACCCTTTAATTAAAAGTGAGAAAGTTTGTGTAATATTTTAGCACAGTTAATTTAAGGTAATTAGGTAAAAAAATTGTATAATGCGTTAACTGTGGTTATGTTTATAGTCTGTACAGCAGTTATGTGACAGCGGTGGTTTTACCACTGGAGGTGGAAGCAACCAGCATTCTCTTAACTTATCATATGATGCACTGGTTGAACTCATAGAACATGTAAAGGCTTGTGTTGAAGTAGCTTCAAGTAGAACGTTAAATTGGCAAACTTTCTGTTTACGTCATGAAAATACTTTGTCATTCTTATTACAAGTCAGCTGTTTACTAGATGAAGTAGTAGCACAAACCATTTTACAGCTGCTTCAATGTGCTCTTTGTGCTAGTGGCACACAAAATCAGGTACCAATAAAATCAGATATATTAGTTTAGCTTTTGTGTACTTTTTTAAGTTAACACATATTATGATCATAAAACCTAATTTTCAATGTAAAAGATATTTAGAAATTTGAACACTATGTCTTAAAAATTAATAATAATATTGTATATCCAAGGAAAATAAGTTTTCGTTATCAGTGAAAAAGCAGAAATTATTTTAATATTCGAAAAAATATCTTTGGTAATTTACAAGTATTTATTTTGTACAGAATCATTCCAAGAATTTCTAAAACGTAGCATGATGTGTTGGGAATCACTTGACTCCTAGGGTGGTATCATAAGTAAAGCTGAAGGAAGCCTTATAAATCGATGATGTGCAACTAATAAACAATTTAGCTCTTTTAGATGATTTGCCTGATCTGAGATCTGCTAGCCTAATAGTGATTTGGTTCATTTTGTGAACTGAATTTAAGTTGTTAGTGCTGAAACAGTTTAAATAATTCTAATAATTACATAAGAACAATGCTAATTTAATTAAATAAAAAAAAACAGTAATATAAAAACATAATCGATTAAGAAATGTAGTGTAAACATAAACAATAAACAGCAAATAATGTCAGAGAAATTATTACCTCAATAATAAAAATTGAAAACAATACTTTACTTTAGTATAAAATAATAAGAAATAGTAACAGTAAAAAAAATGGAGCAGGAAAATTTAACCAACTCCTGGAGTGAGCTGTCATCAGTGAGCCGAGTTATATGGAGACCTAAGCTGAGAGTTATTCAAAATATCTGTTTTGCCCATCAATGCCTAGGATTAGTCTCTGCAATACAGTTTCATCCATTAAGCTTTCCTTAACATTACCTTAAAAAGTTTTAAAATAACTTTTAATCCGGTAAATATGCTATAAATTAGTGTAAATAACCTCTTTATAAGAGCTAAGTAGTTAAATTAAAAAAATAAAAATTAAACAAAAATTAATTTTCAGCTGTTTAAAATATTGTGGATCCTAATTACTTCGAATAATGAAGGTTCTACTGTAGCTACTTATATGTTTTAAAAGTTATTTTTTATAATTAATCAATATATGTCCTTTATTGATTATAGCCTGAAACAAAACCAGGGAAAAGTGACAGCCGAAGTAGCAAATCTGATGCTGAAAATGAAGAAGCAAATTGTTTATCCCTCGTAAAACAACTGAACAAGTGTGTTGAAAGAGACTTGTTGACAAGATTTGTACGTACATTCCTCTTGGACACAAACGCTACCAACATCAGATGGCAAGCCCATGCTTTAGTGTTGGCTATTTATAAGTAAGTGTATACTTCTTTTTATGATTTAATACTTTTTGGTACATGCATCCAATTTATCCACATTTATTTCATGGAACGATCATACATTTGAGCTGTAAAATACTCTACAGTACAGATTTTTGTATCTCTTCAGAATTGTCCTCATTTTTATCTTGTCCAACTTATTACTAAGTTACTTCTTCATCCTTATTTTCTTGTAAACATAGTGATGTGTACATTACAGGAATGTGTGTTGTAGTTAGGGATGGAATATCAAAGAATATATTGATACTTTTACTAGATACTGCAGAGAAATCTGAAAGAATTTTAATGACAATAAGTGAGTTTGAATAGAAGTATCAAAAGGAATATGAAACAAACATGAAAGGCTTTTCTTAATGGCTTGTTATTTACAGTATATAGTACTGTATGTGTTTACTTTGTGGTAAAATAAAAACAATAAGTTAAAACAATATACCAGATAATATTATTATGTACACTGAAAACAGTAAACGAAAACACACACAGTAAGCTATAATTATATTACGATATCAAAATCTACAAATGAAAATAAATCCAAGTAAATATGGATATAACCTAATTCGTTATCCATGACATTGTGAGATATAAATAGGTTCTGTAGGATGACTGGACAAAGTCTCAGACATGTTCACAGCATACATATCTTGGTTTGGTTTTAGTATCTTTTGAGTAAGAGGTCACAAATTCAAACCTGCCAGGGGCTGACAATAATGTTGTTTAGGGTTAAAAAATAACTTATTAAAACCACTGATCATTAATACTGATGTTAGTAAAAGTAGCGATTGAAAATATTGAATAAAAAAATATCGATATTGCACTGTTATCACGGTATTGGTTATGTTCATAGTTGTATTCGTGCACTTCCTGTACAGACTTGGATGAATCAATGAAAGTAATGTTATATGATTATTCTGTTCTGGCTTTAGAAATAAATATCTCCATTTTTATAAGCCTCGAGATCTCAAGATGATTATTTTATATTGAAATACAAATTCAAGTATTACGTGAACAAAGAAGAGAACCTTATACATAATTTTAACCTAATAAATGTTTACAAGTTCATTCAATTTATTCATTAATTTATTTCAACTCCCAACCACATGGGCGGATTTAGGGAAGAAGTTCTTGAGGGAGTAATAATGTTAAGGGTGGAAATTGTTTCAGTGGGTATAGAATAAAAAAAGTGGCTCCATACAAGAAAAGTTTCAAAAATTTAACACTCAGGAACGTAGTTTTAATACACTTAATAATTTAAACACACTTAAATTGTTTATTTTAAACAAAATTTATTTGTTTGATCTAAATGTGATTTTGAACTATTATTAACCAACAACATTACAAGTACCTTCGATAGTTCTTTTATAATAAAATTGTTTTTATGTGTATTACTACATTTTATAGTAAACAATATTAATCTGATTCGGATTAATGTTTTCATTAATAATAAATAAATAAATTGTTAGTTTTATTGTAGTTTGTATTTCTTGCCACAATGTTTAAATGTGTAAATTTGTTGCAGGAATTCAGATGGAGTAGAACAAGAGACAGTGTTGGATTTGATGTGGTCTTTGTGGCCACAACTGCCTGCTTATGGAAGAAAAGCTGTTCAGTTTGTTGATTTACTAGGCTACTTCTCAATAAAGTGTACCAGTGCTGTACCCAAGGTATGTTAGTTGTCATTTTTAGTAGTAAAATGTTCACACATTTTAAAATCTGCCAAAGAGCAGGTGAATTTTCTTCAAATTGATTTTTTTCAGATTAATTAGTTACCAAATTATTTGCGGAAATACATTAAATGCCTTGTAGCAACAGTGTCTGAATTATCACTCAAGACATTTGTTACAGCTTTCCAATAATTTTGATGTAGTTCAATAAATGTTTTCACCATAAAACCTAAATACAAAGTTAAAAAAAAATCTTGAAATTAATTCTCAAAAATAAGACGATACACGATTAGTTGTTCTAATTGTGTAGGGTATAATAAAGTTTTGTTTACTGATTAAATTCAAATTAAATTCCTCAGCTCCAAGTAGTTAAGAAAAATACAAAATCGTTATTCACTACTTAATTGCATTGGACTCCGCTCCTCTCCACATCTCTCCTGAATTTAGCAATCTCATTTTTCTCTTTGGGTCAGATTGTGCTCATTCTGTTAGCTTTAGAGTTCTCAATTTGATGCAGTATTCTTTCCACTTTCATTCCCTTTACCTGTACCTCAAGTTTTCTACTCTTTCCTTTAAACTCTCATTAACTCTTTAACATTTAAAAAAAATTGTTTTCACAGATGACAGACTACATCGAACAAGCTGTAAATGTTTTACATACACAAAACATTCTGTTGTCACATCATCCAAATGCCAATCTCTACAGTCACTTGGCACAGTTTGTCGAGTTGGATGGATATTACTTAGAAAGTGAGCCTTGTTTGGTTTGCAACAATCCGGAAGTGCCGTTTACAAGCATTAAGTTGTCCAGTATTAAGGTAAAAGCATAATACTTTTGTTAAGACTGCTTACTTGAAGAGACCAGAAACATGAATAAAACTAACTTTAATTAAATAATATCCTTGTGGGCATTTTTTAAAATTAAGTTTGTTGTAATTTTAAAAACAAACCATAAATGTCAAACAAAAGTTAAAAATAGTGTAACTGGTATAAAAGATGAACGTAATATAATATTAATATTCAAAATAATGTTAACTCAAGCATTTTTTTAAATTTCAGTTGTGAAATAATTTCAGTTTTATTTATTTGTTAAAATCTGGGTTAGTTCGAAATTATCAAATCATGCATAAAATGTAATTAATTCTATTTTTATGTTAACATTTATAAACATAAATGTTTATGTTTATGATAAAAGCCTTACTTTTTTCAGATTGATTCAAAATTTACAACTACTACTCAAATTGTAAAACTTGTTGGCAGCCATACTATTAGCAAAATAACACTGCGTATCGGTGACTTGAAGAGAACCAAAATGGTCCGTACCATTAATATCTATTACAACAATCGCAGCGTGCAAGCCGTTGTAGAACTGAAGAATAAGCCTGGTAAGTTAAAAGTAAATCAATTTTTAAAATTTGCAATAAGGTGCCTTTTTGATTTGAAAATTATTGAATTGCACAATTTAATAATTTGCCTTACAATGCAATTTCAAAATTTTCAAACAAATTTTGTTTAAGATGTTAGCTAAGTAACTAAAAGTTAAGTTAGTATTGAAATTTCTTCTACCTACTCATAGAAACTCAAGTATAGAATCTCATCTCTAGAATAAGAAAATAAAGTACTGAAATTTAAAATATTTTGTTTTAAAAAAATTATGCATAAACAACATACAAATGTATATGTTACTGTTTCCCAAAAAATCCAGCTCAGAAGCTATCAACCAAAAAGTCACTCACTATTTCAAAATCACTAATTTCTTGAAGGCAAATAGTACAAATAAGCTGTCATCACTAAAATACTTTGGGGGCCCTGGTCTTTTGTTTTGCAACCAGATACACTGAACTAAGCAGGACTTTTTATCACATTTTTGTCAAATTGTTGGTCATTATCAAGATTCATAACTCAAATCAGTGTTACAATTTGAAATGAAGAAATTCAGTTCAAGTTATAAAACCTAGACATGACTTTTTACGAGTTTACTCCTGACTATATTTCTTTTATTTAAAATATGCTATACAGTTTTCACTTAAAAATCTTCATGTATGATCAATATGTGACGGTTAATTATGAAAAATTATACCAGTTTTGTGATTTTGTTTGGATACTGAAGAATTATATTTCAGAAAATCTAAAAACAAGAATATCCATCAAAATATCAAGTCTTATTTTTCCCACTATAATGTTTTCTGTATTCTTTATATAGTAAGAAAATAAAAGTAGGCCTACATACAGCAAACTGTTAATAGTAGACATAGATATATATTGCTCTTCAGTTTTGTGTATAATTTCTCAGTTCATATTCTCATTATTACTTTTTACAATATTTAACCTAACACTAAAGATTAATAAATAAAATTAATTTTCAGCAATGTGGCACAAAGCTAAAAAAGTGAGTTTAGTTTCTGGGCAGGCTGAAGTGAAAATGGAATTTCCTTTACCAATAGTGGCATGCAACTTAATGATCGAGTATGCAGATTTTTATGAAAATTTGCAAGCTTCATCAGAGAGTTTACAGTGTCCTCGCTGCAGTGCTTCAGTTCCAGCAAATCCTGGAGTCTGTGCCAATTGTGGAGAAAATGTTTTCCAATGTCATAAATGCAGGTATTGTGTGACAGCAAAAATTTGTCTTTGTTATTACTGTCAGCGTTTTAAATAATAATAAGTGATTTACTGGAATTAAAGTATTAAAAAATTATATTTTTAAGAGCCATATCTTTTTATTATAATCGACTAGTCTTGAGTTTCTTAGAATTTAGAAAGCAAATGTTTTAATTAAAATTTAATCAACCTCATTAGTCTTTTTTTTAATTAAAACATGTGGACTTCCATCTAATTATGTTTATAATTTTTTAAAATACTTATAAACCAAATCAGTATATTCCGAGTTGTCACTGTAAGTGTATGCTCTGTTGTATAGTTTAAAATTCATAAAAATTAATAGCGATATTGGAAGATCAAAATACTGCTGTACTCTACATAATTTTTTTTATATTATATGAAGTCTTGGTTTAACTTGATGTAAATTGATATCATTAATTTATTCATATAAAATTATTTAAAGTATTTGTAGTTTATGTTAGCACTATTTTTTTTTTTTTTTTTTAGAGCTATCAACTATGATGAAAAAGATCCTTTTCTCTGTCATGCTTGTGGATTTTGCAAATATGCCAAGTTTGACTATACACTGACAGGACGACCATGTTGTGCTGTCGATCCAATAGAGAGTGATGAAGATCGTAAGAAATCCATCACTGCGATCAATTGTCATTTAGAAAAAGCAGACCGAGTGTACAAGCAGTTGGTAGGAAACAAACCTAACCTTGAAGTTAGTATATGTTTTATCTATTTCTTATTTTACTTTTCTATAATGTTTTGTGTAATGTTAATAATATAGAAATTCATTCCACAGTATTGTTTTCCCATTTTATTAATCTATAAATTGTTTTATTCAAAATTTTGTTTATGAAGTTCATCATGATAGTAAAATATGTCGTTGATATGTCAAGAAATCAGGTCTCAGATTTTTGCCACTGTTGATTTAAAAAATGTGTTAAATGTATGGTGGCTACTATAAAAAAAAGGTTGCACAGTAAAAAAATAATTGCTTAACAACCAGTATCAACTATTAGGATTCAAAGAAACAACATTTTTTTCACAGAAAAAATCAATGTTTTTTTACAAAAACGGAAATCTACAAATTCAAAATAAATTAAATTTACTTTAAAAATAATCTTTTAAATTCTGTTGAATACATGTAACAGCATGTTTTTTATGAAAGTTCATACTTGATAAATAACAAAGGTGATTTAATGTATAATTTTTAGATGCTCTTGCAAAAGATAAGCGAACATCGGTTAGACCGTGGAGTGGAAGAGACAAACAGCCAACCGAGTACGTCAGGGTCAACTATTAACAGCACAAATCAAGTGAATCGAGCTATTCAACTTCTTGCTCAACGATACTGCGGTGATTGTAAGAGCTCATTTGAAGAATTAAGCCGTATCATTCAGGTAAAATTAACTTAAGCAGCAAATAACCAAAACCAGAGACAATATTTACACTATCACTACACAAAACATAGTGGTCTATTAGTTTTTTGGTCCCCCGAGTGACATAAGTGCTTTTTTTTTTAATTGCATATAGGTGTAATTTAGCTCTATTATTTACTTTTTAAAAAAATTATTTTCAAGCTTTTTTACTTTAAGGTTAACGAAGAATCAGATTTTATCAAAATCTATCCAAGACTGTGATACCAACTTTCTTAGGTTTTGACTACCCAACAGCTATTGATTGTGTTTCAGAACAGGTAAAATATGGGGAACATTTAAACTTCCATGTACACAATCAATATATTTACAGCAAATGTCATGTTAATATTGTATAATTAAAATCTTGTGTTTTACAAATTTTATTTATTTTATTTTTTTACAGCGTGTTCATGCTTGCCGAAGAGAATTAGTAGCATATGATCGACTACAGTTGGAACAGTCTCGAATTATCGGAGGTAGTCGTAGTGGTAGCATTGCTGGTTTAGGAACAGCAAGCAGTAGTCGGCAGGAAATTACAAACGGTAACAGTAATCTAATACCTACTGTAGGACGATGTTATGGATGTGCAAGTTCAGCTACAGAGCATTGTTTGACTTTACTACGAGCTTTAGCTCTTACTCCAACATCTAGGAAAACACTGTGTGCTCATGGACTCATTCAAGAACTAGTCGAGTTCAATCTTGGCAAAGGCACTACCCAGGTAAGTTTAGCTTTTGTTTAAGTTCTTACTTAGTATCAGTAGGTCATTAGCATTAGTATCATTGGATCAGTTATAAGCCTTGTAACTCATTCTGTCTAATACAGTCGAATGACTAGATAGTTTGAAGCCCAAGGAACCAACCAAAAGTTTGAATTCAAAAAACTCAGAATATATATATATATATATATATATATATATATATATATATATATATATATATAATGCATATAACTCCTACTGTACTTGAAAGTACTTTATCATTTTCTTAACTGCTGTCACATTTTTATTTTTTAACATTTCTCTTTACCAGTTGACAAGTGCATTAAATATTTTTGAAATTTATTGACCCCCCTCCCCCATGAGTACATTATTCATATCATTTGATGTATTATATTTTAGTTATTATTGCTAATAACCTGTGTTGTTTAGCAGCAGTCACTTTAACTATAATGTCTTGGAAACTGCTGATAACACTGCTGCAAAATTTTAATACAAATGTTATAAGCAATACAAGTAGTGTTTTGTTCGCTTGTGTTAGGTGCAAGAGGAAGTGAGGCAGCTGTTGTGCCTTGTGACTCGAGATAACCCAGGGGCAACCGAGTCACTGTGCTCTTTGCTCATGGACAGAATCTCTTTGACTCTTCGTGGTCATGCTGGTAGGCCTAGTTCAGGTCTGGCTTTCTCTCTGGGTCCAGAAATTGCTCTCCTTGCCACTTTGGTACAGAAAGAGGATTCTTGTTGGGAGCAAAAAGTCAGGTAAAATATGCATCAAGCAGAGGAATCAAGTTTCAAAACTTAATGCTGATTTTGATGATCAAATCAGATTGTCAAAAAAATTATTGTAATGTGATTAATTTTTTGTTTTTTTCTGTCAAATCAGCAAATTAGCAGTATGTTGCACTAATTATATATTTTAAATTGTTATATGTAAAACAGTGTTCTTAATTTTTATATATATATATATATAGCCGCCTCAGTGGCCTAGTTGATAGCATACTGAGCTTTCACCCCGAGGACCTGGGTTCGATTCCCGGCCAGGGCTTGGCATTTTCATATGCTATAAATCATCCCATCCTCTGCATTAGCCCAAGTGTGCACAATAGTCAGGCATTAAACACAAAAAAAAATACATATATATATATGTTATAAAATTAAAGATCTGGTTTACTAAAGATGACTATTTAAACTTAATGTACATGTATATTATTAAAGTATGATGTATGATTTTTTTTGTAGGTGTGTAATACAGCTGTTCCTCATGGCAGGCAAAGATAACAAATCACCTGTAGTGATGGAGTCAATCATGTTACCTTGCTTGAAGATAATACAAAGCCTCATCAAACCTGACCAGCCAGGATCTAAGAAAAATAAAGTAAGCTACAGACCGATAACAGTTGGTACTCACTATAACAGACTAGATCTGACTACAAAAGTGGAACATTTGTTATTTAAACATAACAAGGTCAAGTGTAGAGTCAATGTTATTAGAAAAGACAGTTTAAGTAATACGCCTTGATCAAACAACTGTTTATTTCTTGTAACTAGATTATGTAAAGTGTTTAAGCATAGACAAATAATTTGTTGTTTTTTATGGAAAATGAATTCCCTTATAGTTTTTTTCATGGAAATGTCTAAAATTCATTAAGTGGTCGGTTTTGTGATTCTAAAGTGAAAAAGTGGTATTTTTGTCATACTTTGTATTACTCATATTTCAACATTACAAACTTTTATTACAACTGATGTAAATTAGTCCCTTATAACCAGGATCAATGTAGTCTTAAATTTTTGTTACATTATTCTTGATATTTAGTACATTGATAAATTGCTGCATTAAAGTTAAAACTATATTACTGTATAACTAAATCAAATATTAGAATAATTTCTTCTTCTTATTATTATTATTCCATTGGACTAGAAGGTATCAGATACTTGAAAATACGTAAGCTGAACATTAATACAAAGAACCGAAAAAGTACAATTTAACATCCTATTTACAAATAACATATATACGAAACCAGAGTTGAGAGGATCTGTTGTTTCCCTACTTGCTTTTTATTTTATATTGTTTGAAGAGTAAGCGTTTAAAATGGAAACATTGTATTTTCTGTTTGTAGGATAAAACACTGGATGTTTTAGCAACTGTTCACCCTACCGAAGGAGTTCATGTAGACGTCAGCAAATGGCTGGATAGAGATCCAAATCACAGCTTTCAATCTTGGAGGCGCAGAATGCATTCAAAAGAAGCAGAGATTACACCTGCAAAACCATCTACTAAGGTTAATCTATTTTTAATTAAGAATAATTATTTTATTTCATTTTTTTTTGTTGAAACTATTAGCATAAGACCCAATGCGGAATCTTGAAATGAATACTAATCTTCTGTCCTCTACTTTTTTTAGGGTAATTGTGTGTGTGTGTGTGTGTGTGTGTGTGTGTGTGTGTGTGTGTGTGTGTGTGTGAGAGAGAGAGAGAGCACTGTAGTGTCATACCAATTTTTTTTAAAATTCATAACTTTTATTATATTCCTCCCGTTTGAAAATTAGCATTTTAAATTTAATGCATTAACATAAGTTGTCTAAAAAACTGTTTTTCTTCAGCATATATCCTTTATGGTCTACTGTATGTATATAAAAGTTAATGGAACGTTACATTGCTTAGTGTCAATAAATCATCGTAGTTGTTCAGTATAACCTAGAAAATATTTATCCTATAAACTAATTCTTCATTTTATCTTTATAGGATGAAGTTCGACATCACTATCTAAGTGAAAAATATGCCAAGCGCTGGAGAGAACGAACAATCAGCCCTGTTCAACCCTTACGTCTAACTGATTCCGCTTGGCTGAAGTCTGTGTTATTTAATCCCAGTTCCAGGCTTGCTCGTCAAGTAGCTTGCAATATGCTTGAAAGTATTTGCCAAGTACATGTACGAAAAAAAGAGGTAATACTCTTAAAGTTATAAAATCTGTCTACAGTAAACCCTCTTGTTTTCTGCCTAATGTGGCAACAGGATAGACAAAATATCCTAAAATCATTTTAAAATAACTAAAATATCCTATGTTAATAACAATACCTTAGTAGTGGATAAGATGTTATTGGCATTATTTTGCTCAAACTTTACTGTGACTATTTGTTTTTATTTTTTTTTTTTTTTTTTTTTTTATATATTAATACTGATTAAATACAGCGGTAACACCATTAACAGTCTTAATTCATTCCAGAACTAAGACTGTTATCTGAGCAGGCTGTTGTGCGAGTCAGCGTTTACAGACTAGCGTTTCAGCCTCTTCTTCTGTTCCCAAAATTTCTCCATCTTGTCAGACCTGGCTGCCATTTGTTGATCAGTTATGTTATAAGTCTTTCGTTTAAATATTGTTAGCTTGAATCGCAGATATTTATTCCTTAGAATCCTCTTCTTTGCTCTACCTTCAATTTGAGGCACCGTCAAATTTAACTCTTCTAAATCACTCTGGATCTCTTTGAACCAATTATTCTGCGTTTTAATCTTCCAGAAGTAGCTAAATAGCTGTTCCACCAGTTGGGTTTCTGGAAGGCATACTATATGGCCGAAGAAAGCAATTCTTCTTTTCCGTATCGTATCTATTATTGACTCACTTTCTCGATATACCCCTTCATTCAGTAGTAATCTCCATTGGCCATTCACTTAGTGTTTCTTGTTAATGATTCTTCTGATCATCCGTCTATCTGCTTTCTGCAGTTTATCAGTTGTTGATTTAATCTTCAACTTGAAGAGTGTTTCGCTAGCATAAGTTGCCTCAGGTTTAACAGCGGAATTATAATGTATTCATTGAGAGCAATTTCTTTTTGTAGGTTGGCCAGGTGAGTCGTTGCACTTGTTTCAGTTTGTATGTTCTGCTGTCTATTGATGGTTTCTCATCTGTATTCTAGGCTATAATTTCCCCAAGATACTTGAACTTGTTCACAATCTTAATTTGTTTACCATTGCTCATTTGAATGGCTGATGTTTCGATTTGGAAGGTCGCATCATTTCCGTCTCTTCAAACGAGACTTGTAGACCGATTTTTGCTGCAGATTTAATAATATATTATATAGTAACACAATATTATAATCTTTAAATTTTTTAACACACTAACAAATTAAACACACAGTAAAAGAGTTGACACACAAAGTCCGAAGTCCGATGATAGAAAAGGCAATAGTTGTGGGCATTCTGAAAACAGATAACTAGGAAATGTTATTGCCCTACAAGAACCAAACACCCATCAATCAAAGGCTTGTTTGTGTTAACTTAGCACAATGTTTATGTCTGTAGCACAGCACAATGGGTATTTTTCCAGAGTAGGTTGTTTTTTTCAAGTAGTGTTTTTTGAATATTTTTTTTTTTAATGTATACTTCATTATCTAATTAACATGTATTAACCTGCATAAAATAATTTTTTTAAAGATTACTTACAATTTTAGGCCGTATATACGGAACTATATTGTGGCGTCATTACACTTTATGTTACATTAAATTTCGTACATGGATTTACATGTATTAACTGTATGTACTTACTGCTCATGTGCATTACATATTCTGACAGCCATTACTAAATGTTAAGATTTATTCCTTTTTTCCTTGGTTCGTTCTCTTAATGAAAACATTGTTAAAATGGTGTCCGTTATTTATAAACTTCGTGATTTGCCTTTTTTGTGTTTGGTTCTACACCTAACAACAGTGTCAGTTCATATTGAGTGTAAAAAAAAATAAATAAATAATAAAGAGTTTTCTATCGTTTCAACTACCAAAAACATGTTACCTTCGCACGGTAGCAATTTTGAAGTTGTGCGGGGTCACTTCATTTTCGATTTTTATCATATTTCCCGTGCTTTTTGCGCTTTTATATTTTTAGATTATTGCTTTTTGGCATGTAATAAAGCATTTTAATGGAAAAATTATAGAAAAATCGAAAACAACATAACACTACATATTTTTTATCCGAAACTAAACTGTTATGCGGATCATTTTTCATTCTGTGAATTAGACCGTTAGCTGGGGTGCCACTATAGTAACTTCCATCAAAATAAAAGAACTCTTCTGTATGTATAATCTCTTAGGGAATATCTTGTAATTATTTGTCGTTTATATTACCTCATCATGGTGTTTTTAAGTTGTCCCTCTTTTGTTTTATCATGTGAAATCACATCATACTGGTGAAGTGTTATCTTTTTAAGTTGTAGGATCGTTTACTTTTGTTTATCATGTCTCATTGGATGAAATCAATCAGCCTATCACACCCATCCTTTGTCCAAATATTTGAACAAACTTTGCCTGAATAAATATAGAAACACACAATAATGGAAATATGACCTAATTAGATTTCTGTCTGGTTCCAATACGTGATAACATTTTATTCGGCTTCAGTGGCAGCTCGCATGTAGGCTTTATGAAACTGCAACACCTCCAATCAATTTCCACTTAATATTATCAATAACATTTAATGTAATGAGTTGCTTTTTTCTTAAGTCTTTCTTTATACTTGTACAATATATAATCCTTACGCTTAATATCTGTAGCCATCCTCCAGTTTATGAAAAAGATACAAAAATCTTTGAATGGAGCTGGCCAATTCATGGTTCCAGCATGAAACCTCACTGTTTGATCTTCAGGCCGTAATACAAAATGTCAAATCCCTCGGTCGAGGTTGTCACAAAGTTGACAAAACATTGAGAACATGTCACGAACACTAAGCACAATTACACGATTTTTATTAAAATACACAAGGATAATAATTGTACTTGAACTGTAACAATGTAGGCTAAAGTAGGTAAAAAATGCTTGATTTGATTTTTGTATGATTTGCTTAAGTTTTTGAATAAAATTTCTTTGTACACAAGTTTTTTCCTTTTACTCATTTTTTAAAAAAAGGTATAAATTTTCTGAATCAGCACTTCCCCAAATTTATGCTACGAGCCACCACTGTTCGGCTTGATATAGATAAATGTATAATACAAGGCGGTATATTATTATAGAGTACATCAGCATCTATAATGATTTGTTATATCCCAGGCATTACAGAACAATTTAAGGTGCCATAGACAACCACATGCATAATTATGAAAATATTTCTACTTGAACCAATAGTATGAGGATTGCTAATTTGTGTCCTTTTGATCATTTCCTTTGTAATATTTTTTTTTTACTACAGTTTTTTGATAAGATGATTTACATTATTAACTGATAATTTCTTTCAATAGCATTAATACTAGAGACCAGACAGATATCAGAGAGTCTACATTACTCCGCTTGTTTAACATTTATTATTTTAAAAAATTAATTTACGTTATTATTCTGGAGTGATGTTTTACATAAAAGAGGCTCAAACTGTGACTGGCAATAAATGGCCAAATGATACTTAAATACTGAGTAAATATGTAAGAATAAATTACTCTCATAAACAACTATGATACAAATTTATTAATTATGTTTAGAATTAAAATTTTCTACAAAAGAATTATATTCTATTAGAAATGCAACAGTACACTTTTTTTATGGAGTTAAATTACTTATTGTAGAACATAATATATGTGAATCTATATTTAAAAAAATATTGTAATGAAATCTATGAATAACTACTAAAATTATAAAAATTGGTTTAGATGTTAGATTTGTTAACTGGATTTCTGGGAGAATTAGGCTCTGCTGGGGAAAGTGCGGCCGAATTTCTTTCTCTTTATCAAAACCTTGTACAACAGTCTCCTTGGAAACAGTACCTTGCGGTCAAAGGTGTTTTATTACATCTGGCTGATTTACTGACACGAGAGATTCAAGAGCTTCATCGTCTTGAAGAGACAACTTTAACATCTAATCTAGCTCAAGGTTTGTACTTTATGTAAGACAGGGTGATCACCAAATGTGGTGTAAAGTTGCGCTGAGCGTAGCAGATTACACATTTAAAACCAAACCTGTTGTTCTTAATGTAAATGTGGCCATTGAAAGTGTGAAACGGAGCTGATTCACATGGCTCCACTTAGTTTTCAGTAGCCACACTTACATTAAAAACAATAGGTTCAGTTCTTAATGCATAGCCTGCTAGGCTCAGTGAAAGTTCACCACATGGCTAAACATTATTTTACTTTCTCACTTTACAAAGTTGAAAGAAAATTTGGTGATTGTGAAATTTGAGATTGTGATTGACTTACCTATTTTCAGGTCCTCTGAGGCCAACAAGTGGTTTTGACTGGGTTGTCCTTGTGTGTATGTGTGTGTGTGTGCTCGTGTGTACGTATGTGCATGCACATCACTAAAATAATAAACTGATTTACTTGAAATTTTGCATGTAGATTCAGTTTATCCATGTTTCAAGAACTATTTTTTTCATTTTGCAAAAAAGGTAATTTTAAGTCCACTTTTTGGTCAAGAAATGTAAATATTCAGAGTGATTCTGGATGCAAGACAGGTTCCAATAATTGCATTGTTGCACAGTATAGATGCAACTGGCAAAAGTTCAGCCTTAATAATAAGTTTTTACATGATAAAACTGTATGTTGATACAACATATGTTTTATGTCATTACTCTGTTGGCAGGTTACGCATTGAAGATGATGACAGAACTTATGGCTTCATTTCTTGAGCAAGATTCTATTAAGCAGTTGTACAAAGGACGTCTAGTCGGAGCTGTATTGAATGGTTACTTGTCTCTTCGTAGACTTGTTGTGCAACGAACTCGGCTTATCGATGATACCCAAGAAAAACTTCTGGAACTTCTGGAAGAGATGACTACTGGTAAAATTTAAGTTCTTCATATTATTATTATATAAGTAATATTTTTAGTTAGTTGTAGGTTGGTACCACAGATAGAGCTGGTATAGTTTAGGCTTGCTTTGTTATAAGAAATTAGACAGTTTACCTGGAGAGGTCTGCAGAGATATGGCGTATATGTTTAATCACCTGATAACACTGATACATAGGTTGATGACTATAGAGTTCTTTGTACAGTCACAACATATGACATGTGGCTAAAAAATAATCAGATTAATTTTATCAAATTCTTTTTTTTAAATTCTTCACAACTTTTAACATCTGCCAATATACTCCTCTCCACAATCCATACCCCACTCACGAATTTTCCATTAGTCAAAACAGTGCTTCAAATCATTTTGGGGAAGCATATTCAGGGTATCTGTTGCTTTTTCTTTCACATCTTCAGCTGTCTGCCAGTCTCGTTCCTTTTAATACTGATTTAATTTAGGCACAAAAATAAGTCACACTAAGCAAGGTATGGTGAATAGGGTAGGTATTCCAATATAGAGATCCCATGCTTAGCTAAAAACATCTTGACAAACCTTTGCAGTATGGGCCGGTGTGAATCCATGACTTTGTTCTCCACAACTCAGGTCGCTTTCTTCTTACTCATTCATGGAGAATAGTTACAACCTCAAAATAATAATTCTTATTCACCTTTTGACCTTCAGGGACTCAATTTACATACACAGTCATCATGGCTTTGAATTTTGATTTGAACATTGGAGCTTAGTTTCTCTATCATAAGTAAAAACCATGATTCATCACATGTTATTACTCTTTCCAACAGTTTGTGGTCTTTTTTGATGGATTTCAATGTGTCAGCACAAATGTTCATCGAGAGTATTTGTGTTTAGGTGTAAGATTTTTGGGCACCATTTTTAAACAAATTTTGTTCATGTTAAAATGTTCATACAAAATCTGCAAAACTGATTATTTATCAATCCCGATGATCTCAGTGACAGCGCAAATGCTCAACTGACGGTATTTTAGGATTAAATTTCTGAATTTTTCAATGTTCTTGTCTGTCGTTGACACTGAAAGTCATGTTGCCCATCGGTAATGATCATTTTCTTTTCACCCTTCTTTGAACCGTTCAGACTACTCATAGTGTGTGATAAACATTTACCCATACACTTGTTTCTACAAAGAATGATTTTCTGTGGTGGATTTTCTGAGTTTTACTAAAAACTTTATATTAGTGCATTGCTCTTTTAAAATGGTAGGCATTTTCCCAATGGCAGCAAATATACAGTCTGATACGAATTGAGGTCACGCCTGACTGAGAGCAGTTATATCGAAGGCATGATTGGAGAGAGTAGATGTTATGTGACGCAGCAATGAAGCATTTGACCTTCATATAATAGCTGGTTTTCTTTTGAAAAATCAGTCTGGTTATTTTTTAGCCACACCTCATATATACTTCTTATTATTGTGCCTTATGCTATTTGTTTACAATGGAAAGTGATAGAATTGTTTGTATACATCAGGATTAAAAAGATATATTCTTTGAATGTTTTTGTATAAACCCATATTTAAAAGAATACTGTACATTCTCAATCGCAAGAAAAACAAATGTTTTTCTAAAAAGATATATTTTTTTAATACAATAATTTTTATTTTTACTAAAAAACACAACCTAATTTGTAGGTACATAAAATGTCATATGATATGCATTGTTTACAGGTTCTAAAATCAGTAAACAAAGCTGCAGCTGTTAGATGCAATCAAATTTTAAATGTTACTTAAATGGATGTAAAATTGGTATTTAATTTCAGGCACTGAAGCAGAAACTAAAGCGTTTATGGCAATATGTATTGAGACTGTTGAGAAGTGTAGTCCTGAAGATGTGCGGACTCCAGTGTTTGTATTTGAAAGGCTATGTTCAATCATCTATCCAGAGGAAAATGATGTCGGCGAATTCTATTTAACCTTAGAAAAGGATCCCCAACAGGAAGATTTCTTACAGGTACAACATTAAGTAAAATACAAAATTTTAAACTGCTATCAGATTCATGTATTTTCATTCGTGTATTTAGATTCATGTATGTATTTTCAGTAGAATTTACAATGCTAATTCGTGTAGATTCCTTGTTAACAGTAATGATGAAGTTAGATTTTCTTTCAAAAATGCATATGAAAAATTATAATTTTTTTTAATGATTTGAAATAACCACTATTTTGAAACTGTTGAATGGATTAAATTTAACCTCACCTCAAGACAGTAATTGGATCTCATTTGTAATAAATGTATTTAAGTATGTTGAATCTGTCTCTAATGATTTGGCTATACAAAATTTGTTAGTGTTTTTTTAAAAAACTATTACTGCATTGAAATTTGTTTCAGTGCAGTTATTTGAGCTAGGACCAGAGCTTTCATTTAAACATAGCCGCAGAACATGCACTTTTTCTTATGACTGTTGTTATTTCATATGGCATTTGTTGAAGCAGCAATGAACTGTGTAATGATTTGTTTCAGGGCCGTATGCTGGGTAACCCATACAGCAGCAATGAGCCAGGGCTGGGGCCTCTGATGCGAGACGTGAAAAATAAGATTTGCCAAGACTGTGAATTAGTTGCACTTTTAGAAGATGACAATGGCATGGAATTACTTGTTAACAACAAAATTATTAGTCTTGATCTTCCTGTAAAGGAGGTACTAATTTGAAAATATAAAGAATTTATTACACAAATGTACAAAGACAAATGGCTGTATTTCTTAAGGTTTTAGTTAAGCAAAATATATAAATAGTTCGTTTCTTATTAGATGAACTATTTATTTGTCATATAATATAAGTTCGGAAAATAATAAAAAGTCTTAGGCATTTTAAGAACAGGCATTGTTTTGTTCACAAAATAAACATTTATTTTTAATATAAAAAAATTGAAATTTGAAATTTAGGGTGGGCTGTAAGTAAATTGAAAATAATGCATTTTCACAAACATGTGTTTATTTATCAATAATGAATTTATTACAAGGGGATAGTAGGATATTAACATATACTGTAGTTAAAGTTTTTAAAATTACCACCTTTATTTCAACAACTATATGCTGTTTTACTAATGTATTGTCACCAACATTAGCATAACCTTTTATGAGCAAGTACTACTCTAAAGGTATTAGAATTAACCTAAACATGTAAAAAGAAGGAAAAGAATCTGAACACTTTGGCAGATTTGGAAAAATCATTGGTCTGATATATTTGACAATTACTTGAGCTGTTCATCTCTTATGGAATTGTAAACTGACCATTAGGCCACCATATTGTGCAACATTAAATGTATATTCAAATTGGCAGATTTTTTTTTTGCTGAACATCATTTACTTTCTGTATAATGGCTGAACTAAAATTTTTTGTCCTATATATATTTTGGTATGTTTTAAAAATCTCTTAGTATTTCTCCACTTTGTATTAATTGTTCAACTTTGTGCATTTTAGGTGTATAAAAAAGTATGGATGGCAGAAGGTGGTGAAGGGGACGCTATGAGAGTCGTCTATAGAATGCGAGGCTTGCTTGGAGATGCTACAGAAGAATTTGTTGAAACACTCCAAGCTAAACGTGAACAAGAAGTCAACAATGAAGAAGTTTATAAAATGGCTAATGTAATGGCAGAGTGTGGTGGTTTGCAGGTAATGAATTGTTTTATTACATAAGAATAATAGTTTTGTTTTTGGATACTAAATAATTCCGGTTTCTGTTCTGTAATTAAAGTTAGTGGAGAGCAGTGAAAATCTAGCGCCATCAATCTTTTACACAAAGTAAAAGGTTCCAGTTAAATTAAACTGGTACAAAAACATTGTCAATGTAAATATTCAGTAATTTAGATAGGGTTATTGATTTCATACTTTTTAAGTGTGCACCACACACCCTAAATTAATCATAAAATTATTACTTTTTGTTATTTTAATTCAACAATTTAATCATTTAACTAACCAAAAACATTTTGTTTATGTGGCTAATTATATTACAATTATGGTTGATGGAATTCTTAGTTATATAAAATAATACCTTAGCAATCTTTATGTCAGCTATTTTCATAACTAAATATAAAGGGGAGAAAGATGAATGGGCTAAACACATCATTTTCCTGTGATTTGGTATAAAATTAACCCTTTGCTCTCGGAGAGCCACTGTGTGTGGTAGGCGAAATCTCTTTCAATAATATCAGATAAATATTTACTGCATCATACCCAGAGCTTGGTGTGCCCACTATTTGTAGCCTGCACTGTTTTGCTGTTGGGCTCAGCATGTGTCAGATCTTATTTACGCATAACGCGCGGAATTAAATCGCACATGTTTGGATTTATTTTTTCATATCAGTAACTTTTATCAATTAGTACAATAGTTTCTGGACAAAACTTTGCAATTAATATTTTGGTCATTGATACAGAAATTAATAGTTTTTAAATATATATTTTTTAATACACACACACACACACACACACAAGGTGTGTTCAGAAAGTAACGAAAATTTTATTTTTTTGAACAAAATATTTATTTATTCTTCTACATTGATGTTGTCGCCTTCAAAAAAATTCCCATTGGAGATTATGCTCTTGTGCCAGCGCTTCTTTCAATCCTCGAAACACTTCTCAAACTCGATCTTTGAGATAGCCTTTAGTTCTTTCAGCGATGCGTTTTTAATGTCATCTACGGCTGTAAAACAATGGCACTTTAAGGTTCTCTTTATTTTTGGAAATAGGAAGAAGTCACAAGGAGCCATATCTGGCAAATATAGAGGCTGGGGCATCGTTACAGTACTGTTTTTGGCCAAAAATTCACAAACAAGCAATGAAGTGTGAGCTGGTGCATTATTGAGGTGCAAAAGCCATGAATTATTTTTCCACAGATCCAAGCGTTTTTTTCGTATTGCTTCACGCAAACGGCGTTGAACTTGTAGGTAGTACTCCTTATTGACCGTTTCACCTGGTGGCAGGAATTCATGGTGCACTATGCCACTTCACATTCGACCGCACTTGTCGAGCCTTAGTTTAGATTGAGCCATATCCGTAAACCCATGGTTCGTCACCTGTTATAATACATTTCAGTAATTCTGCATCGTCGTTGACTTCATTTAGTGACTCCTGAGCAACTTCCATTCGCCGCTGTTTTTGTTCAAAATTCAACAATTTTGGGACGAATTTTGCTGCCACGTGTTTCATACACAAAATATTGGAAACAATTCATGACATGATCCAATCGATATGTCGACATCATCAGCGACCTCTCTAATTGTGATTCGGCGATTGTTCATAACTATTTCTTTCACTTTTTCTATTTTTTTATCGGTTATTGATGTGCTGGGGCATCCAGGGCATTTGTCATCTTCAACATCTTCACAGCCTTCTTGGAAATACTTATACCACTCGTAAACTCTTACTTTACACATAGCAGACTCACCATAGGCCTTTGTTAACATTTTACACACTTTGTTACACTTTATTCCATTTTTTACACAAAATTTGATACAAATTCTTTGATCTATTTCTTTTAACAAACGAAAATTGCCGAGCTCATAAAGACACATCTAACCTAAGTGACTGTCACAGACAAAGTCAGTAATGAAAACAGCTGGAAGTTTTATCATACTTCAAGAGCATGTATACCAACATAATAAAAAAAAATGTTTGACAATCAGACTCTCCAAGCCTGCGAAATTTAAAAATTCTGTTATTTTCTGAACACACCTCGTGTGTGTGTGTGTGTATATATATATATATATATATATATATATAAATAAATAAGTATTTTTATTCTTAAAAATTAAACTACCTTTATTTGTGTAAATATTTGTGAAAAAGTTTTTAACGAAAATTTTTATTTACAAAAAAGTATAATTTTATGAAAAGCATTAATGTTAATTACCCCACAGAGGAGTGCAGACTAGCTGCATCTATTGAGAGGATTTAGATGTCCCTTGCGGTATCCAAGTCGAACACATACTTACACTTACAACACTACACTTACGACTTTAACACTTTACACTTTACACTTAACACTTTACTTACATTTAGGGAGGCGATAATAGCCTCAATGTGCTTTTCGCCTTAAAATAACAACAACAAAATAATAATGTTAATTATACATAAAACAAGTTTCAAGTTATTTCAACGTTATTATAAGTTATTACTGAAGTGTAAAAAAAACTAAAACCTAATACTATAATCAAATTAATTTTAAACAGTATAAATTGAACATTCAAGCATCTTTAATATGCTAATTTACTTATAATTGTTTTTTTTTTAATAATAAGTGTTTATATATTAGTACATTTTAAATCAATTCAATATAAAGTAGGAAAAACCATGATCTAGTACTTTAGCATTTTAGCTCTGCTATACACATAAAATCAGTTTATCGAAATTTGTAAAATGCCAAGTATAGGCTAATCTAATGAACCAATTCACTTAAATTTTAACCAAAATGGTGTGTAATAGTAATATCTAATCTTGCAAGTGTAGACATGTGGCATGAATGACTGATTATTTAATGTCAATAAATAATGCATTAACAGTTGTATATATAATCTCAAAAGCTGGGGAATTAGGTCAGTTATTTCCCCAATAAATTGCAGCACTTCCCAAGCATATTGGCTCTATCTAGAATTTATAAGAAAATGTAAATACGAGGGTTGATCAAATATAAACGAGACTGATTTTTTAAAAAAATTATTGCTTACAAATTATTCTTGATACAACTTATTTTTCTATAGTCTCCCGCAAGAGTAACACATTTTTCCCACCGGATTGGAAGTTTTTTAATTCCGTCTTCGTAAAAAGTTCTCGGGCGTTCATTGAGCCATTGGAGCACGAAGGTCTCCACCGCAGAATCGTCTTCAAACGCTGGCCTCAAGCGCCTCTTTGAGTGGCCCAAACAGGTGATAGTCGCAGGGTGATAAGTCTGGACTGTATGGGGATGTTCCATTGGTTCCCAGCCAATTTGATCGAGTTTAAGCCTCGTGGAGAAGAATGACGCGTTTAGAGCCTACTAAAAGATGTGGTCGGGCATTATCGTTGATGGAGAAATTGAAGAATGCAGCGATATTCTATATTATATCGGTTTAGATTTCCTTTTCCTACTTATATATATAATGTAAAAGACTGTTTTCGCGACCTCTATAAATATATATATAATAATATTGTGCATTTATTGTGCGTCGTTGATGGAGGAAATCGACATGATATAGGCTATTGAAAGAAAACTTATATAATAATATAAATAATATTTAGTCGAAAAATACAGTGGCCATTACAGTGGCCATTACCTTCGGCGGCCGACGATCGTGATTTAGCCTTCAGGTTTCTACTGCTTCCGTCCTTCGGCGAATTCCTTGTGCCAAGCAAAACGCGAGCTCTTGACAGGGTCCTGTCCCCGTATTGAGCCGTCAATCTATGAAAGATTTCAGTCGGATTGACCCCCTCCTTGGCCAAAAACTTAATAATAATTCTCTGCTCCACGGAAACGTGCACTTCACTCTCACTCATTGTATAGTTTTATACTGAAGGGCCCGAACGGAAATGTTGCCCGTCTACGCCCGTCCCAAACCTCCCAGGCTACCTGAAACCCCACCCTTTAGAGTTCAATGTCCAACGGAAAAGTTTTTAGAAAGTCAGTCTCGTTTATATTTGATCAACCCTCGTAGTAATGGAACATAGGGCCACCAAGGGTGGGACAGCCATGCTGTAGCAGAATAATAAGATCCACCATGTGTGGCTTCTCCGAGCTGAGATGACAGAGTAGTATTTAACATTGACAACCTCATCAGCAAAAATACAATAGTCACTAAGCCTTCTGTGTTGACAGGAAGATGTGAATAACATTCAACCAGTTGCAAAGAGTTAAATACGGAATTAACTGGTTTTATTTACTAAATCGGTAACTTAAAAAACATAATTAAGAATAAGCTGTTTACTGAAATTTAAGTTTATTTACAGTTAAATTTAAAATGTCAAAGAAGTATTTTGTTGTTTTGCTTTCATTACTGTATCATTGTTTGAATTTAATTTGTTTCTAATATTAAAATAAATCAAACCATAAACTGCACTAACTTTCTTGCAAATATGTAATCAGTTCCTAAAAACTCTAGTTCAGAGATAGTCAGCAAAAAAAACATGAAAAAACTAACAACGTTGGCAGCCTAATAGTTTTTTTTAAACCAGGTGTATTGCAATGTCATATTAATGCCTTCATGTTTTGCCAAAAGCTTCTGAATAAAATTTCTAGGCATATGAAAACTGATCCCCCAGCAAATTTTTAGAATCTTAATGTTTTTAGCTACATTGCTAATTTTAAGGTACTTGTTTACTGTTTAGCAGTCCAGAGTAACTGTTTCTGTATTTGATACATTGTTTATTTTTGCATGCTGATAAACAGATTGACATGTTTAAAGAGTCGGTTCAACAAAATATGAAACAAAAGATCTAAGGAGAGTACAGTAGTCTCGATTAACCCTCACCCTTTTAAACATCAGGTTATTTTTGTTATCTGACATTTTTAAACAGTGTTCCATAGTAAATAGTTTGTAATAAATAATAAACTTAATCTTCTAGGCAAAACACTGCAACAGAGCAATACTTTTTAATGACATGATCAACGGCAGCTAACAATAATTGCTACTCTAAGCAAATATTGATAATCGAAAGGTACACAATCCTATCATCTAGTGGAATAGGATAGAAACTTTTCAAATAATGTCAACAAATTCTTAAAGAGTGCATGAGTGTTTCTTTGAAGGATAAACACTCACAGTATTTGCGATAATACCAGTCAACATATAATCAATCATGTAACAGTTAGTAGTATATGTGGTACTTTCACATGTTACATGAATACTTGTTAAAAGTTAAGCACAAATAATTATTCTGTACCTGTTTATGTAAATACCTATTTATGTAAACTTTGTATAATACATAGAGTTAAATAGAAAACTTAAGTTTTACTACATTTTCCAAAATAATAATAAAACAATCTGTGCTAACAACAGAGAATAGTATGTTATTTTTATCAATCGTCGAAAGTATGGGTGATCTGTTTCTGTTATCCATCACCCTAATGGTCTCAAGAGTGACGGTTAATTGAGACTCTACTGTATCTTTTTTTTTTCAATCCCTGTTGTATGGTACAGCAATAGGAAACATCACTGGTTATCTGACTGAATTTATCATTCATTTTTGCTTATGAACAACAGATTAACAGCTTTAGAAAGTTGGGCAAGTTAGAAAGTTAACAAACCTTGTTAATTCCACATATCCTATGGTTTTTTGACTTTTTAAACATGTCAGTCTTTTGTTAGTAAGCAAAAAAGAAATTCAACCAGGTGACCAGTAATGTTAACAACAATTCTTAAAAATTCAAAAAAGTTGCTCATGACTGCTAAATAGTAAACCACTTTTTAAACTTTCTGCAGAAACTCTCTCTCTCAAAAAAAAAAAATTTTTTTTTTTTTTTTTGTGTGTTTAACGTCCGACTATTGTGCACATTTGGGCTAATGCAGATGATGGGATGATTTATAGCATATGAAAATGCCAAGCCCTCGCCGGGAATCGAACCCGGGTCCTCGGGGTGAAAGCCTAGTACGCTATCCACTAGGCCACTGAGGCGGCTAAATATATATATATATATATATATATATATATATATAAATATATGTTCAAAACCCTGTTGTATCATCTAAGGGTTATGCGGCTTGAAGATCTGTTCAAATCTGATATAATCTGATTTGTTTTTATGATCACAGATACTCTCATCTGTTTTTGGTAGAGTACAGAGAAAATAAAGTGTATAGTTTTTGGTTATTCCATGCTTTTAATTTGAAACTTGTCATGATAAAAATACATATTATTTTTAAGAATAATGTACAAGATTACATAGCTTGTATTTTTGTAGGAATAATTCCTTCTAACGTATGAAAACAAACAATTTGCAAATTACCACTTTGCAGTATAATGGTACAAAATTTTATTTTTTCAGATAATGTTAACCAGGTTGGCAAATATTAGGGACACAAACAGATCCCGTTCTTTACTACAAGTGTTGTTGAAACTGTTACGCTTGTGTGTAAAAGTGAAAAACAACCAAGAAGTGTTAGCTCGACCAGAGTTGGCTGCAGTGTCTGCCCTTCTCAACATCTTGCAGTTATGTCTCACGGATCCCTCACAAAGCGCTTTGACTCAGCAAATTTTAGATGTAAGAATACATTTTATCTATTTCATCAATATAAAAATGAAAGACCTATAATGCAACAGAGAAGTTGTTACACTGTAGTGTTGGGAGGAGTGTGGATGTTCACCTAAACATGTGATTTGCATCACTGCTGTTCATTTGATAATGCTGTTTCAGAGAGTAATGTTTATTGCAATTATTTACCATGAATATAAATTAAAATTAATAAATCATTATTAATGATGATTTATTGTTAATATTAAAATATTTGTGCATTTGGGAATACAGACAACTAAAATAGATATTGCATTTTATATTATAACATCAAGTAATAGCATTATCAAGTCCTCTGGCTGCCTATCTAATTTTCTGAATCAAAACATATGTCTAGAACATGAATTTACAGAAAGATAATAATTAACTTAACAGGATAGTGACTTGTATTTGGAGCTCACTTATATTTTTATATTTATTGTTTTATTTTAGAAAATAGATTATTTTTTATCAATAGCTCCTAAAACTTATTCATTTTGTATTGGTATTTACTAAGCTGAAAAGTCAGTTTTGGGGGAAAATATTTTGTTTATATTGAAAACTTTTTTGTAAAAACAAAATTGTTTTAAAAAATGAACAAACAGACTATAGGCCAACTGACATATCATTTTTCATTGAAATCAGTCAATGTTTCATCTGTAGCAATATGCATACAAGTACAATTAAGTAAAAACTAAGTTTAAAATCAAGTAACCTGGAAATAGATATATCAAAATATATTCAATTTTAGTTGGCAGGGCTCAATTTTATTATTTTATTTTTTTTACAAATTCCTTTCATTTGAGAACTGAGCGTTTCTTTTAAATTTGCTACTTGAGTTACAAATCTTGAATGTGACTAACATTTTAGGAACATCTGATAAACCAAATTAGAGAAATTAGACAGATTTTCCTTTCCCCCCCAGTAGCTTCCAAACCTGATTTTTTTGAGATATAGTGAACCAAACATTTTGTTTAAGCTCTTATGGAATATATTGTATCAGTCATTTAGAGCTGATACTGAAAAAATTAGATTTAAAAAAATGTTTTGATCAAAAACGGGCTCAAAAACTTCTTTTAAATTAAAAAACTGGTCCAAGAAGTAGAAAAACAAGAGCTACATGCCTAAATCATTAAAGTTGCTCAATTAGTTTAGTTCCTAGCAATGTGCATAGACACATAGACCAGACAGACATCCAAGTAAAAACTGCTTTCTTTATACTTTGTATAATGAGAAGTAATGACTATATTTTTTATTTGCATTAAAATTTATTTGGTTTTGTTTGATCAACAGATAATGGAAACAATATTGTCGAAAGCCGCCAGCCAGTCTCCTGAAGAATTCAGTCACTTTTCTGGCACTTTGGGTGGCCCAGAACACATACATTCACTGTTGGAAGTGACTGAATCTTGCGCAGGTGTACGTTCCAATCCTTCAGTACTACATCACTTGACCAGAGTCCTGGCTGCATTGACCTATGCAAATACTGAAAAAATGGCAGTTCTCATCGACCACTTTCGTCCACGTCCTTTAGATTTTAACAATTTTGACCTCGAACATACGCCTGAAGATGAACAAAAGGTGAGCTAAAATAGCAACAAAAAATTGTTTACTTCGTATTCTTAAAGTTTTGTATACATTTCAAACCACATTCATGGTTGTATGCATTCATCCTTGTTTCCAAAAATTTCATACTACTTTAAGAAAATTTTAAATGATCCAAAAATACTTGTTTCTTCTTCTTTTCGTTTCACCCTCTTTGGGGTACGCTGAATTAATCATTTCTTGTGCGCTGCACTTTTCTTTGTTCCCAGTAGCTCTTCATTCTTTCTGATCTTCTTTTCCTCTCCTCTTCTAAAATGATAGGTTTAGGTTTTATTTTGGTTTTATCTTGGAATCTTATTCTTTCGTCTTTGGTAATTATCTTAGCAGTTTGGTCAAGCAGTGAATTTTCTGTAATTTTTAATTCTATTAGGTCTTTTTCAATTTCTTTAAACCAGTTCGGTTTTGTTTTACGATTATGGAAAAAATCAAACACTTGTTTCGTTAATCTATTAGAGTTCATTCTAAGAAGATGGCCGTAAAAATTTATTCTCCTTTTTGTCATAGTATCTGACAGTTTTTCAATTTTCTTGTAGAGAGCTTCATTTCTTATATATACTACCTTATTATCTTGAAATTTTGTTCCTAAAATTTTTCTTAAGATTTTCCTTTCCGTTATTTCAAGCTTTTCTATCTGGCCTATGCGATTCATGGTTAATGTTTCTGCTGCGTACAGTGCTTCCGACTTGATCACTGTTTTATAATGTTTAATTTTGGACCCCCATGAAAGGGATTTCTTATTGTATGTTTCTTTCGTCAATTGGAAGGCCAATTCAAGTTTGTTTTTCCTGGATTCCATTGCCTTGCCTTCATCTGCATTCCAACTAATCCATTCACCAAGATATTTGAACTCTTTTACAATTTCTATTTTCTGTTCTTGGATTTTAAGGTATTTATTTGGGTATTTGTTGCTTGTCATGATTTTGGTCTTTTCAAAAGATATGTTTAGACCTATTTTAGCTGCTTGTTTCTTTAATTCAAGAATCTGCTCCCTTGCTTCCTCCATTGTTTCAGCAAACAAGGCCATATCATCTGCAAATGCAATACAGCTAATTCTGAGATTCTTCTTTTTGTAACCCAATCCTATTCCACTTTTTATACTTGTTTAAACACTTTAAATACTTGTTTATTATACTGATATGTTTTTATTTGTTCTACGTAAAAACAAAACGTTCGTAAGAACCTTTTTTTATATGCATACTTTATTGAGCCTTGGGCGATGCATCAGAGCATGACATATGATGTGCACACTTGCCAACAAATTAATACTTCCCACAGAAGTGGCCAGTTTTTCAATATTACATATAAAAAAATGTAATATTTACCTTACTAACACTTGCCTGTTTGCTAAATTTCAGCTGTAATTTGAGTTTAACTTCTTCAGTAGTATTCATATTGTTTATGTTCTAAGTATGTTTAAACATAAACATGCAGTTACTCCTATTGCTGTATCCTTACTGTTAACTTTGATCCCTCATCGACCTTAGTGTAATGCAATAAGTATGAACATTTAGGGGAAAAAATCCTTGTATAAAATTTTCTTATGTACTGAATACACGTCTCTCATAATAATAATTATTGTTAGCCTATTATTAACTTACAAACAATATTATGCAAAAAAACACAGACATCATTTTTTAAGGTTCAGACAAACAGAATGTGGCCGGGCCACTTTTGGGATCGTGATCCTTTGCAGCTTAACTGTTGAATAGCATACAGTATCATTAGCAAAAAAATTGGAAGGAAAAAATGGATTCACAAAATCAGTAATCCACATGAACATTTGAAAGATTATTGTTGACTTTTTCAGTGAACTGTGATCACTTGAAGTTAAATTTTTATGTACTTTTTTAATTCAAATAATGGTTTAACTAGTAAAGTAATTTGTATCAGTAAACTCCAAATAGCATCAGTCTGTCTTTAAGTGCCAATCTTAAATCAGTTCGTTAGCCAACTACAGCAGCTGATAGTAAGTAGGCTGTATTCAGTTTGTCCATACTTTTAAAGTTTTAATTTCTTTTGTTGCTAAATTCCTATTAACCATCTAATTAAAGTGTATCCTTAATTTGGACATTTTCTGTTGTTTTCAAAGCTTGAGTTATTCTGCAACCTCGCTACAGGCATTGATCGCACAGCTCTGGGCAATACTCTCAAGGATCATATTGTGTCTCTAGGCATTGTTGACCAAGCACTGGAATATATTTTTGTAAGTACTGTATATTATAAAGAAAAATTTTCTAGGCTTTCAAGTTTAAGATTTGTTTCAGTTTAATGTCCGTAACTGTTTTCAAGTTTTTGGATTTGTGTAGCTGAGAACTTTCAATAATTAAAACAATCAAATTCATTGTAATCTTTCAGTATATTTCTTGTATGTTACAGTAAACATATTTCATTATTTAATGTAGGTGTACTACAGACTTTTCTACAATGCAGTGCAGTAGATAGCATATAGTTGTACTCTTGGCAAGAGAACGGAAGACCGCTTATTAGCAAAAACGATGTATTGTCTACTCGCACAACATTGTGACTACTTCTTGACTCATTACCATCGATGTTGATGGCTTAAGTAATTTTGTTCTTTAAACTTTATAAATAGTTTACGATTGCTGAGTTTTTATTATATGCGTTACATTTTTAATTTATTTTCACATTATTCATTAGTACCACCCAAACATACAGACAGTTGGGAGTCTACTAATAATTGTAGTGAAAAAAACTTGTACATATTCATAAACATCTTTATTATATTCTGTAAACAAAATATAATTATATGTAATGTAAAGTTTTATTTATTTTATAAAAAATAAATTTGTTTGTTTAAATTTAAAGATACATGCTCCTTGCCTGAAACCTACGTTGCTGCGAACAGATAGTGACGAATGGAAAGAATACATCTCCAAACCAGCTTTGAAATACATACTTCGTTTCCTAACTGGTCTTGCTACACAACATGAACCTACTCAGGTTAGCTGTGCCAAATAATTATAAGCTAATAATAAATGTTTAGTTAAGCTTCAATAATACCAAGCACTTATAAAGAAATATATGGTGCAAAAATATCACACAAACTTTTTCATTTTCAGTTTTTATTAAAAGAAAATATGGTTCAGCAGCTGTAGAAAAAACTGGAATATCTGTCTAATTTCTGAAAATTAGTTCAAATTTTGGTCTTCATAGAGAATAAAAACTTAAGTAATTATAATAAGTTGGAAATAAAAGAAATGTATAGTTTTTCTTTATGGTTATTTATAAAAGAACAAAATAATTGTCAGGATTGTTTCCCAATTTACTCCTGAACCGACTCAAAAACATGAGTCATGAATCTTCATGTTTTTGAATCATGGAATTGTGAGCAAAATATGTTGAACTGATTTTGAAAAAGTAGGTCAGTGTTAAACTTTTTTTTAAAAGCTCTTAATTTCTTTGGAACAACCAATACATTTTCTTTAGTTACGTATGTGCTACATTTGGGCAAATGTTATATTGTAACATTTTCATTACAATTTAATGAAAGTCGTTGAGAACAAATTTTGAGAAATATTCATCTTTGGTCAAAATGGAGCCCCTTTTTTTAATATGATCCCAAGATATGGACAAACCAGACCTATGTGCCAAATGTCATCAAAATCGGTCAGTTGGTTTAGTCTCCAGTGATATGTACAGATGCACGGACATACATCCAAGTAAATATTATTTTTTTAGGCTCAGAGGACATGAAAATATCTGTACCTATCAGAATGTCAAAATCATTTTTTTTTTTTACCATGATCACTAAACTTACTTTGAACTTGCTGTAATTAGAAAGTAAAAATGGGTCTATAAGGGAAGTTTGATGATTTTTGTAGAGTGTCTTGGTAAATATGTTTTTCAAAAGGTCATAGATTGTCTTGAGGTGTGGCAAGGAGCCCCATGTTGTTGAAACCAGACTGTAGTGAAGTTTGAGCAACATGTCAGTTTTGGCAGTTACTCATTGAGAAATGCAATAAACATTTATGAGTACCTTTCACTTACGATTTCCAATAAGTACATTCATCTTTTTTATAACATTAACATGTTATATTTTAGTTTTTATTATCAACCTCTGCTGTTTGGCAGCAGTTACTTGCTCATTGTTTATAAAACATTAATTTTTTTAATCTGCTTATGACATTGGCCCAAAACTTTGCATAAACTGCTAGGAGTGTTGGACTATAGAATCGCTTCCGTTCCTAACAGGAGAATTTCTTGTTGTCGTGTCTAGAACATAACAAGTGTATAAAACAGTAAACAATAACATAGAAAGCAAATTTTCAGTTAAACCAAATCAGACAAATTATAGAGTATAAATCAAAATACAGCTGCTTCAAAGTGATTTGAATCCATTTTATTTATAAGGACACCATTTTTAACACCCCTTATGACTGATTACATGGGCAAGAGATCCAGCATTGTTTGCAAGTATACATCAGATTGAAGCAAAAAATGAATGTTTAAAATAAATTATTTTTCCTTTTTCATAAATTTGTTTTAATACTCTTTATGATTGTTTTTCTTGAACGTCATTAATCTTTACTTTTTTAAGGCGAAAAGCACATTGAGACTATTATTGCCTCCCTAAATGTAAGTGTTAGTGTAAAGTGTTAAAGTTGTAAGTGTAGTGTTGTATGTGTAAATGTGTGTTAGACTTGGGTACCGCGAGGGACGTCTAAATCCTCTCAATAGGTGTAGCTAATCTTTACATAAGGATATAGTGAACATTATATAATGTATTTGGAAAAGGATTAAAACTTACACATTAGATTTTTTTTAGTGTTACATTTTTACTGTCATTTTCTAAATATTTCATTATTTTTTTTAGACTTAGCTGGTTTCATCATCATTCAGTTCTTGATCTCACAGATTTAGATGCCCTAAAGTTATTGTTCTGTGTTAGAACTATGCCTTGTCGACTAACATTAAAGTGATTAATTACAAAGTTTACTCTGCAAAACTACCAGTTTTAATAAACTTTTCAATAACAAACAATACATTATTCAATCATCCACGTGTCTGTGAACACTGGTATCTACAACCATTTTAATGATTCTACCTTGAAAACTGTCATTTTCCTTCTGGATCTCCAATTGATTAGAAAAGCAAAGTTTCAGTTAATGTTTTGTTTTGACAGGTCCGTGTAGCAGAACAGTGTATACCAATCATCCACAGACTGGAACAAGTATCATCCGATGAACATGTTGGCTCCTTGGCTGAAAATCTTTTGGAGGCATTAAAAACTAACCCCGCCGTAGCAACTAGAATTGAAGAAGTGCGTGAACAAACTCGAGCAGAGAAAAAGAGGTTGGCCATGGCTATGCGAGAGAAACAACTTGGTGCACTTGGCATGCGAACAAATGATAAAGGACAAGTAAGTGGTTTACAAAATCTATTGTTTATCTTCAGTATTTCTTGACTGCTATGTATTTCTTGACCCTTAAAACAATGTACTTTTTTGCCATTCTTGTAAATTTCATACATCTCAACAGCATTTGATTCTGATGTATAAGTTTTGATTTTAGTTTATCTGTTTCTTTATTATTTCACAATCTTTGCTGACCAACACTTTAAAGAAAAATTACCAGATTCGTTGGTTCTATTTCAGTTTTAACATTTTATTAAATTTTCTGTAACCAATTAAAATTTAACTCCGCACTCAACAGTTAGTAGGAGTAGCTACTCTCTCAGAAGCTACTTTGACAAGCAGTTGTTACTGATTCAATTATTTTGTGGACATCTAAAAATTGATTCTTTGGTTCATCTTAAGTTCTATCACATATCACAGTACATAGAAAACTAAATCATTTCAACAAATAATACCTTACTTGGCCACTCACAATGACCATGCGAGCATTTGTAGAATCTGATGCTTTCTACTATTAGTAGCCCTATGAGCTGGGAAAAACTCAAATGTGACAAATAGTTTAAGCTGATGTAGAAATATGCGCCTGTCTGAATGGCCGTGTGACCAAAGAGCACTAGGCGAGTGCTGAGGGTTATGAAATAAATAAATATACAGTAGAATGTAGATAATAGAGCATGTTTCTTTACTATCTGATATTAATTACACAAGAACATAGCATCTTATGTTATGGGGTGTTTAATATACAATCGTAAAGTGATCACATTGATGAGATAAGTGTTCTTACAGATTCCAGCTTTTCGATGTACTAAATTAATGAGAATATCGAACAACAATAACAAATTTTTATGTACAAATATGAATAATTGTTTTCAACAAATGCATTGCTTTAAAAAAAATTAAATAGAATAAATAAAAATAATAATTAAATATATTTTTTATAAAATAAATATAACAGAAAAATCGGTTCCAATTTCATTTTTATCGTTTTTTGTAACACTTTAAGTCTAAAAAGCCAACATGCCTAAAAAAATGTTTAGGCTAACCTTTTGTTTGTGGGATAATTTGTGTTTTTTTTTTAAATATAATTTATATAACAAATTTTAAAATACTTTAATTACAGAAAATGTTTTGTTTTGGTATATATTTGTTAAATTTAAATAACATTTAGTCACCTTGTGTACTGGAAACACCACTTTCTTTGATGTTCACCTCACATAGCCTTGGAGCAGCCTAAGAACAAGGCAATATTTCTCTTAGCTAACAAATGCCATTTAGAGTATTGTGGTTGTCAGTTACCTTATAAATAACATTCTCAGTTATCTCTGCAACAATGTCAACATGCGGATCTTCACATCATAATTTTTTACTTTGTTGTGTAACTTCATACTCTTCAGAACTATAACCACACACAGCATCCATGCCATCACTGTTCACAGAAAAGCGTGGGGCTTGATTACGCATATTATCCTAAAGTTCCAACTTTGGAAAATATTTCATATAGATATTGTAAAATTTGTGGATCTTGCTAGTTGCTGCAGCCGACCATGATAAAAAAAAATAAAAATGGAAAACCTTAAAACTAGGCATTCAGATTTTTAAATCACCACAATTAATCAAAACAATAAAACATGTAATGAAAACATATAAGCTAATACTTTGTCTTCAACATGACACATTACACTTACAAAAATAACACAAGTAGCTAACCTTTCATCTCTTTACAATACTACAGAAATTGTTTTTCTGAAATAAAATTTTAAGGTTAAGAGAACCTTTACAAACTGACATATTTTAACTGCTGTCATTAGCATACAGTAACCCAGAGAAATACTTCCTAAATGGATTCAATTAGTAATTAATTAAAAATTTGAAATAGTTACAGATCCAAAAATCTATTATTTATTAATGTATTTTTGAGTAGGATTGTTTAAATTTTTTATGCTGTTGATAGGTAACGGCTGAAAGTTCAATAATGCAACAAATGGAAGACCTTGGCGAAGAAGCAGGACTAGTGTGTGTTATATGCAGAGAGGGTTACAAATTCCAGCCCACTAAAGTGCTTGGCATTTACACATACACAAAGCGATGTAATGTGGAAGAGTTTGAAACAAAAGCAAGGAAAACCGTTGGCTACAGCACTGTGACACATTTCAATGTGGTTCATGTTGACTGCCACATGTCTGCCGTCAGGTAAGCAGTAATAAGTTCACTTTCCAAGTCTGTGGAATAAAGTATTGTTACACAAATATTTTATTTTCAGTAGAGAAGCAAATGAGATTAATCAAATTATATCATATTTGGTGCAATACAAAAAGGACAATGTCCTGTTTAAGAATATGCAGTTTAACTTACACGCTTAAGGCATGTACGCTTAAGAAATTTCACAATTTATTATCTGCTAAAACTATAATTGACCCAGCTGTGTTGTTAGTGATTTGATGATTTTTTTTTTTTTTTACCAATAACATTCGCTGTAACAAATGCAATACTTCTGTATTTCTGATTGTGAACAATAAATTAATCATAATTACTTATTTCTTTTGATTAACATTAAATGCAAGATGGCATCTTAAAATTGTGTATTCAACTAGTAAATTATAATTTAAAAACTTTAATTAATTAAAATATAACTTTCTAAGATTACTAAGTGATTTATATAAAAATCAAAAACTAATGTTGCTCTTCTGTATTTATCTATGTTTTATGGAAAAAAATGCAAACAAACTGTTTACAAATATCCACAGTATATCTCTGAAAATAATTTCGACATGAATTTGTTTCACAGACATGATAAAGCAAATTTTCAACAATAACTCTTTATCAGCACTTTATTGAAAATCTGGTTTTATCAACTTAAACGATGTTAAATTATATATATATATATATATATATATATATATATATATTAGCATTTTTAATTTTCAAATTACATTGAAAATACTTATCACTAACTGGTTCATTTTCATATTTTCAATGTAGTTTGAAAATTTTAAATTCTAGTTCATGCAAATTTAGTGCTGATTACAATGGAGGTATCATATTTAAAAAAAGTGTAAAATAGAAAGTAATTTTTTAAAGTTTTGATATTAAATTTTAAGTTGGATGGATGTTGTTGGACAAAAGACTTATTTAAGCTATTTTCAAAGTCAATTTTTTTGCAAAATTTGAATTAATGTTGACGAAATTTATTTTAAAAAACTAGTGTGTGTGTGTGTGTAATTCTAAAATAACCTCAGAAAGTAATATAGACATTAGAATTAACGCTGATCGAAAGATCTTGGCCCTTATTATAATGGCTGCTCCAGTAGTTCATTTTCACTTATGTTTAATTATTTCAGACTGGCAAGGGCTCGAGATGAATGGGAGTCTGCTGCTTTACAGAATGCTAACACTAGATGCAATGGTCTGCTGCCACTGTGGGGCCCACAAGTACCAGAGTCTGCGTTTGCTAGTTGCTTAGCCCGGCATAACACCTACCTGCAGGAGTGTACTGGTCACAGGTATAACAGCACATCTGTGTTAAGAATTTATTAAAAAATATTATTTATACATAATGAGAAAAGAATGTTAAAAACGTTTAAAATCTAATATACAGTGAAAAATTATAATGCTATCGTCACAGCTTATGTGATGGTAATATTTACCTAAACAGCTGATTTAGCGTCACAGCTGTTCCTTTGATAGCACTATTTTAGATGGGGTTATGTTTATGACACTGTTTATGATGAATGTAAATAACAAATAAGTTGTTATTTGTTATTGTTAAGTAAATAATAAGTTTTTATTGTGCATTTAATTGCTAATATTGAATTGTTATATATTTGGTGATGAGAAATACAATGACTAAAGAGATTAATGTAAATAATTGTGTTTTAATTATATTGTAAAGTGTAAGGTTAGTGTTATGAATTTGGAGACCAGTGTACGGAGTATAATTGATGCTAATTTAGAGTATAATTTAAATTATAATTTATAATAATAATTATAAATTATATCATAATAAATAAATAAGTGTATTATTTATTCAACTAAATAAATAATAAATTTTATTATTTATTTATTGTCGGCTGATAAATAAATATCAGGTTATTTAGAAGATAAAATTCATTTTCATTGGGTTGTTGGCTGATATTTTATGCTTCCTCTTATTTAAAATCAGACTTTGATAAGAAGCATTTGAGATAAATCAAGGAATTAATAAAGAATGAACCCAAATTTTTTTAAAGGTAATCTTGAAAATCAATGGAACTTTGACTTGAAGTGAAATTGCTGTTAAAGGATCAATTGTAGGACTTAATTTTTGAAATGTCTCTCTGTTAGAAATTCACAACAAAATTGCTTTGAGTTAGCTTATCTCACATTACTTAATTTTGTTGCTGTCTGCTACTTACTGTCATGCAAATGTAACTGGAGACAAAGATGCACTAAATATCACTTCAACAATCACTGATTACCACTATTGGAAGACAACCTAACTAGCTTGTTGAAATTATCAGTATTATAGCATGCTGAGTTTTGGTCTGTTCAAGGAGCAACGAACTGGAGATAGCAATGATACACAACAAATCATTTTTGTAATTTATGGTTTTGCTTGCAATGTTGCAGAGATATCAGTTATTCCTCCACTATACATGATCTCAAGTTGTTACTACTACGTTTCGCCCAGGAGAAAAGTTTTCACGACGATGCTGGAGGAGGTGGTCCTCAGTCCAACATGCACGTCATCCCTTATTTGTTACATATGGCTTTATACGTTATTAACACGTAAGTTTTAACATCATGCAAAAAGAAATAAAATGTACTCAATAAGTAGAATAAAGGAACTTAGTTAGGATAGAAAATTTGTTATAATCTAAATTAAAATAGTTCTGAGATTGACATTCTCTAACCTAGTGTTGCTAACAGTGAGTAGTAATGATTTAATTTTTTTTTTTTTATTGCGGCGAAAGACCGTTAAGGTTATCATCACCGAGTAATGATTTAAGACACATAATTGCATGACAAATATTAAAATATTTGTACTGCAATTTAGAATATTATATGACTAAGCGCATCACATTCTTTTATAAAAACTAGTCTCTGTACTCATATTTTTATATGTATTCATTTTTTATAAATTTTTAAATATTTTTTTTTACTGGCTTTAACACTTCACGTTTGAGGATCACAAGTAATAATGTTGAAAAACAACTATCTAAATCTAAGGTACATGTGCATGATACCTGTGCCTATGTCCTGGTCAAGCATTAAATGCAAAAAAACTCAACCCTTGAGTTTATTTTGTGGCCATCTGAATTAGCGTGCTATCTGAGAGATGACTTATGAAATGTAGGATGGACTTACAGCTCCTTGGCTCGCAACTCAGTTAGTGTCTTAATCGTATCCAATATTCAAGAGCTGAGATCCTACATTGTATCTATTAAATTCACCTTTCCACTTGCATAATGATTTTGTTCAGGATTAACCGTCGCACTTAGTAGATGTTCCTTGCTCTTCTTTCGTCTTATGACTGTTGTTAACGTTTTTGTGATTTAATTCCCTGTCTCAAGTCCCTCAGCATTTATCACATTTGCCGGTGTGATTGTGTCTGCAGGTCTTTGCAGATCTGTTCTCTCTTTATCCCATCTGTGACATGCAAAAAGTGTATAGTTGGCATCATCTTGCATACCACATCCATAGACACCCTGAAGTTAAAAAATGTGTTTTTAGTTCTCATAACTCCACTGGAAAATGGGTTATTTGAGCGGACAAGACCCAGATCCAGTGCTATGGAATTTCTAAAGACCCTGATCTAAATTTCTAGAACACATATTAAAGACCGTAAAATTTGCATTCATAGGTCCAAAATGACTGTCATTGAGAATCTTTAAAAATGTGTAAACCTTTTTTTTAAAAAAATTGTATTTCATTAACATAATCAGTGGTAAAATCTTATCAATAATGAATCCAATTGTGATCAGAATTTACCTTCATAATTTTCAGTTTATTCGTGCACAAGTACTAGTTTTTTAATATTTATTTTTTTTAAATTCATTTCCACCATGTCATTAACACAGCTGCATGCCATTATTTTAATTTTCTATATTGTACAGAACTCGCTGTGGATCAAGAGAAGAGAAGAGTTTAAGCAGCTACCTGGAGTGCTCTAACATGGAAAAGTGGTTGGAGAGCAGTTATGATGCAGAAGGGCCATTATATTGGGCAACCTTGTCTCTGTGCCTTCATCCTCATTCCCGTTGGATGGAAACAAGATTGGGACATCTCCGTCGTTTGATTGTCTTGGCTCATGCAAGGCACGTTAGCCCGGCACAACTTTTGAATAAGTTGGTAACAGACACAACACCCAAGGATTATTCTGTCTATAAAAGTGTCCTTGTGTTCTTTGGTCTTATTGATAATATTTATTGTCAATATTTTGAGGTGAGAAAATGTACCAAATTAATAGTTTAATTTTTTTGTTTTAATTTTAAATACATAAGAGTTAATACTTCAAACACTTAAAACAAGGATTATTTTTGTTTAATTTTCTGTAAAGTAGCTTTTTGTACTTGCAATACAGTACTTTACTAAACAAATGTACATTCCTACAACTTTTATATTGAAGCTGTTATAAGTCTTATCATATGAAGTATTAATTTGTTGATTGATTTATTAATGTTTTTTGTGTAGAATATCTTTGTACTTAGTGAAGAGTTATGGCCAACTAGCCTTGCCGACTATATTCGCCATAATGATGAAGCTTTACTCAAATATTCAGAACGTCTTATGGCCTTCTACAGTGATGAATTGTTGCCCTGCTCATCCTTTGGAGAGTTTTGTGATATATTAGGTAAGCTTGACTCCAGGTTACATTTGGATATTTTTAAAATACAGTTTTAAAATAAATTTAATCTTCTATAATTTTATTCTCTTTAAAAGCATACTTTTTATAAAATTTAAAGAAGTTAATGTTCTTAGAACCATTTAATAGAGTAAAAGTTAGTATATGGAAATTTAAAAATGTATATAAAATAAATTCACATCTTTCCTCTTAATTTTAAGACCACAGTCATCTCAATATGTTCATCCTACTTGAAGTAGTGATTGTATCATTATCAGATATGGTTATTATTTTTTGATGACCTTGTACTTATACTGATGAAGTAAAATTACAAAAACACAGTAATTTGTGTGAAATTCATCAAAGTTTGTGTTTCAGGTTTGTTGGATAAAATTCCAACTCCAGCGACTTATATTGCAGACATTCTTCATGGTTTGAGTTCCAGTTGATCTAATAGTTCAGTTATAGTGGATTAAACCAGTTCAGTTTAGTATTTTCGCAACTATAAAATCAATATAATTATATCTTACTTGTCATTATATTAAAATTGTATTTTATTTTTAAATTATTTTGTGGAAAATTCAAGTTTGAAAATTTATAGAAAACATGTTTGTGCTTTTTGAGACTGATATTACATTGTTTTTTTTTATTTTACCTTTCTGTCAAGAAATTAAGTAAAAAAAATCATAAATAATTATTTGTAAATTAAACCAAATCTTTGCTTGTATTTAACTTATATTATTTTGTATACCTCAGATCATATCTGTATTGAACTGCAGTTACAGTACAGCATCAATTCAGATATCAAAAAAGTGAATATTTGTTTAAAAACGTCAATGACATGACTGCATTGCCATGTCCTATAACTTGCCATGCCCTATAGAGGGGGCCCCACAGTGAGGTACAGACCACCTGCACCTATTGAGAGGATTTAGACGTCCCTCGCAGTACCCGAGTCTAACACACACACACTTATAACACTACAATTACGACTTTAACACTTTCCATTTACACTTACATTTAGGGAGGTGATACTAGCGTCAATGTGCTTTTTGCCTTAAAATAACAAAAAAAACCTATAGCGTCGAGCACAAATTGCATATTGTTTATCATCGATAGAAAAACACCAGTGCCTGCTTAACATCATTAAGATCCATTGATATCACTACAACATCGAAGTTTTGTTTTATGAAATATTGATGTTTTAGAGAAATGAAAGGACGTTTAATTTTGTTAGTAGCGCAGAGGGTGAAAGTCAATTCAACATTGTTGATTCTAGAGTAGTAAGGTCAAAACTGCAACAAACGTATTGCTTAGTTTAGCCTCAATTACTATTTTACTGACAATTTGACTAAAAAGGTAAAACAAGTCCAAGTATTAGCAGCAAAAGTCTTGACTATAGAACTAGTTAAACTGAAACAAAATAAATTTCATGTAAAGAAATGTAAAAAATATCAATGTATAAAACATTGACTATTGATGGTCATCCTTATCAGCTCCACTGACCTCAAGACGTGTGTGTGAGCTTGTTTGTTGATTTTTTGTAATAAATGTACTGTATTTTGTTGTAGCCTGAATTTAATGATATAAAATAAGACAGACTGTACATGCAGTATGAGGTATGGCAATTAAATAACTGGACTGTTGCTACGAAACATTTTATTTATCACTAGTTACATTATAAAGTTGATGCCTTCAATGAACTCTCCTTGCTGATCCCTACAATGCTCCATACAAATTTTCCATTGTTCAAAGCAGTGCTGGAAGTCTGATTTTGTCAGCTTGTAGAGAACCTCTTTCATTTTATGTCCCTCTTCAAAATATTAGGTCACCCCACAAAAGTAAATGGACCAGGATCCTAAAGTCAGGGGGGGGCATTTAATATTTTTCTTCAGTGTTGGAAATGCAGAGGTTTATGGTTGTAAAAAACAACCAATTTGGGTTAATAACTCCAAACCCTTCATATAAAATAAAAAATGTTAATAATTAGTACAAGTTAAACTTTTTCCACTTTGATTGAAAAATGCGTTATAAATTGCTTAAATATTTTATTTACTTGGTTTTTACTTTTTTTAAATTGCTATTGCAATAAGAATACAAAGCTGTAAGTATTTGACTCTGTTGGTTGAATAGCAATTTTTTATAAAATTATGAAAACAGCAGAGGTAGAAGGAATTATGTTTTGCAAAGGATGCCCTGTAATTATCGGTATTAAAAACTAGAAGAAAATGTGACAAGATACAGTGGAAAAACAATGGCCAAAACATGATAATTTGACGAAAACCTTTTGTAAATATGAAAACATGTCTAGTGGTAGAAGAAGTATAATCAGGGCCGGTCCTAAGGAATGGGGGGGGGCAGCAAAATGCCGGAGCTGTGACACAAAAGTTTTCCCAATGTAGTGTTGTTAACAAAAAATTATTTTCTTTTATGAGGTATTACTACATGTAAATATATTTTTGTTAATAAATAGGCCATAGGTTGCATGCAAATTATTTTATTCTTTTCCTTTTGTTTCATTCTTTCAATCAATCTATCTCGTATATCACAGACCATTTACTGTAGCACAGCGGTATTAAAACTGGGTTCTGTGGGCCTGTCCAAGTATTTCTTTATTATGTTAAGCTGTATGTAATCAATAACTACACTATGTTTAAAAATTCAAGTCTTCATAAAGAGGGATTTTATAGAAATAAAACCGTGCTTATAATAATTTTTATATTTTGCGCTGTAAATGTTTTGTTTCAATCGCTGGAGTCAGCTGATCGGTGCCTCATTTTTGCAAATTGCGGCGACTATCGAGCTCACAACTTCTGGAGTGGCCCTCGCCAGTACCAACCATGTACATAAATGAAGCCAACATTGAATAGTTTTCTTTACATTTTGTATTCATGTTTTGATGTTTGTATTTCGAAAGCATCTTATGTTTAAATTTAAAAATTTATTTCAAGCTTTTTTGCAAACATATAATGAGGAAAAGAAATAGAAACATGCAACAAAAAAGAATATAAATGTGTGTGTTTTTATATGTTTTTTTCGTAATCATTACATGCACGATATACCTATACTTTTTTGCATTTTTATAAATAAATGTACATTTATTATGATTACTTAACATTTCATTTATACTAATTTTCCTTTTTAGCATTCTAAAATTAACATAAGTTACCATTTTTTCTTAAGGGTTATGTTGAAAAATATACAATCATTAGGGGTTCCACACCTCAAAATTGTTTGAAGATCATTGCTCTAGCACATAAAAAAAAAGTCACTAATTCACTAACAACTAATCACTGTGTTGCAGAAATGACAAAGCCTACAAAGTTAAAATTTCACATGATTGCTCTCCTTATGGTGTAGATGTGTAATAAGGTTGGGTTAAAAAAACATATTTTATTGACTTGCGATGATGATTTTTTCTAGAACATGAAAATCTCAGTTTTTTTAGCACTGTTTAACGCCTTCACACATTTTGATGAAACTTTTCTTATTATATGGAGCTGTAACAGTTGTGAAGTTTTAAACAATCTCACACTATCATATACCTATTTCAAACAGAATTGTAGGTACTCAGAATGTCTGATTTATTTGATTGGTACATTATATAAAGGGCTTAATTTGCTCAGTTTGACAGATTTCAATGAAAACTTTTATACTTGTAAACTACAATTGTTATACAGTTTGGATTATCTTAAGCAGTTAGGTATATTCGAGACAAAATGCCTGATTTATTTTAAAACAGGATATTTTCAAAAGCTCTAGAAGGTAAAAGTATTGGTACAATTTCACTGATTACATGCATTAGGTACACTGGAAAAATCAAAACTTGTGTTAAAGAAGTTCCTGCCTAGGGAATAGTTTATATTTTATACAAAAGTGAAAGTCACTGACTGATTTATTAAGTGGTTTAAAAAGACTTTGTTGAACATGAAATCTCTGTTTTATTTGCACTATTTATTCCGTTTTCAAAAGAAAACATCCATTTTTTTTTCTTTGTTATATGAACATGAGCTGAGGTAATCTCACACTGTCATACAGGAATGGCAGGAACTCAAAATGTCTGATTTGTTTGTGTGTTACGTTAAAAGGCCTACTTGGCCGTTTTTCACTATAAAACATTTCAACGCATGTCTGATTTGTTTGTGTGTTACGTTAAAAGGCTCAAAATACTGATTTGTTTGTGTGTTACGTTAAAAGGCCTACTTGGTCGTTTTTCACTATAAAACATTTCAACGCATGTCAGTGAAACAAACTACTTTCTTTTTATTATAAGGAGCTGTGACAAGGTCATACAGGAATGGCAGGAACTCAAAATGTCTGATTTGTTTGTGTGTTACGTTAAAAGGCCTACTTGGCCGTTTTTCACTATAAAACATTTCAACGCATGTCAGTGAAACAAACTACTTTCTTTTTATTATAAGGAGCTGTGACAAGGTCATACAGGAATGGCAGGAACTCAAAATGTCTGATTTGTTTGTGTGTTACGTTAAAAGGCCTACTTGGCCGTTTTTCACTATAAAACATTTCAACGCATGTCAGTGAAACAAACTACTTTCTTTTTATTATAAGGAGCTGTGACAAGGTCATACAGGAATGGCAGGAACTCAAAATGTCTGATTTGTTTGTGTGTTACGTTAAAAGGCCTACTTGGTCGTTTTTCACTATAAAACATTTCAACGCATGTCAGTGAAACAAACTACTTTCTTTTTATTATAAGGAGCTGTGACAAGGTCATACAGGAATGGCAGGAACTCAAAATGTCTGATTTGTTTGTGTGTTACGTTAAAAGGCCTACTTGGCCGTTTTTCACTATAAAACATTTCAACGCATGTCAGTGAAACAAACTACTTTCTTTTTATTATAAGGAGCTGTGACAAGGTTACCGGCGATCTCAAACTGTCATGCACCTATTTGAAACAAAATGGCGGTTAAAACTGTATTTTTACAAGATTTAAAGGTAGGTCCTAGTGTAGGTTACATTAAAAACAATATCTTTTAAGTAAACTTTGAAATAGTTACAACTTACCTTTAGTTTTTATTCTCGAAAAAATACCTCAACAAAACATGTGAACACAGCTAGCATAGTAAATGTATCTATAATGTACAGCTTGTAGCATTTATAATTAAAAATTAATTTTCTTTTCAAACAATAAATGATTTCTCAGTTGTATTTATATTTTATAACAGTTATTAAAATTGAGAATAAAATATGTTCGGGACAATTTCGATCGCAAGTTATAGGCCTTAGTCTTACAGTGAACAAACATACCAAATATCTGATTCCATTATTGCAGTGTTGCTTTACGTACGAGATTATTTCTTACAAAATTTATCAAGAAAGTTTAGTTATTACTGAATGCTAAATTTAACCATTACAGATTTTTTGAACAAAATAAAGCTATTGAAGTTATTACGGAATGTTGTAAGAGAGGGGGCAATGAAAAGTCACCTAGGGCCGAGCCTGGTTAGATATTCACGTCTTTTTATTGTGTAACTAAGTTTGTACACTTTGGGTGAAGACCTTAGTGTCATTACTGGTAATTCTCATTAATATTCCAAACCTTCCAGACCATCCACGTGCCTATTACTTCATCGTGGCAGTTATGTCACTGTCAGGTCTGCTCATTCACCAATATAAACCGGAATGCGAACTTTCCAGTATTACGTCGCCATTTTGAATGAAATGTTTAAAATACCTGATTGTATAGGCAAAGAAAAATTTTGTAAATAAATGGTGCGAAATTTTATCATTCATTGTTGCTCTCCCCGAAACAATGAAGCTGTGAATAAAATCGGCCTAATTTCTCAAAATCGGTATTTAAATTTTTTTTATAATTATGTAAAGATTCGTATTTAAGTAAAGTTATTGTAACAAATTAGAAATAAAAGAAATCCATATTTAGAGAGTAAATCAATTTGATGAAAGAGCATTTCTAGAAAATAACAATATAAAGGTTTTAAAAATATGATTTTAACATCATAATCAACGTTAAAATTTGCATAAGTAAGCATTTTTTTTAAATTTCAAATTACGTTAAACATATGAACATAAACTGTGACCGCAATTAAATTCATTTTCGTAATTTAATGAAATTTAAAATGCTAATTTATGCAGATTTTAACTCTTGACTACGACAATGAAATAGAATTTTCAACAAGCTGTTTTCCACAATCGACTTTTGCGCCAAGTTAGGATAAATCGGAGCAAAATTAATTGAGAACACCAGAGGACTAAGCCACACATATAGGCCTACTGTGTAATACAATAAAAATCTCTCTATAGGACACTGAAGGGAACGTTAGTTTTTGCCGCTATAGAGAGAGCTCAACCAAAATGTTTTTTGTTATTTGTAAAACGTGTTATAGGCCTACACTATTTTTAATTCGAAGTATTGAGTGCAAAGGTTATTGAAATAAAACTATATGCGTACAGTCTTTAAAAGAACAATATTTATTAAATAATACTGTATGAATAAAATACGTATTGTAACTGTGAGGAAAATGCAATATTTTGCCAAAACTGCTGCAGAACCGCTTCATTAGTTCATTCAAATTCTGACTTTCGAATTTTCTTGAAGCTATATTCTTTAGGATAGGCCATCACTATTTTATTTTTCGATATCGCGCCAACAGAAGAATTAGCTAAATTTAAAGTTCAGCAAACATCTACTTGCTTCACACACCTTTTTCTACTCAAAACCTTTACATTTAACGATAAAATTTTCCATTTAGACGCCATTACACTGTATTGTAAAAGTATACAAAAATAATGCACTACTTGTAAAATGTTCTAGTCACAACGATTCAGTTGACGCACTACGCACTGCTTTTAACACCGGAACTGCGTGTTGGTACACTGAGAAATAGGGTAAAAGAGGGCGCGTTTTGCCGCTATAGAGAGATTACTGGAATATTGTTGGCCTCCATAGGGAAAGTTTCAATACACGTACCGGTATTTATAATAGGGATGGGAAAAGACAACACATTTTGCCGTTAGAAAGAAATCAGCAATAGAGAACTTTTGCTGTATACATAAAAGTTGTTGTAATACATATGGATTGTTAAAAAACACTTTTCTCTAAATTAACTCTTATTTTTTATTTAATTTTGCTGTAATATGTTGTAGTCCTTAAATAATAACAATATTTGTCTCGTGATTATGAATTAGCTTATATCGTTGGTCGCTGTAGCTAAGTCACTGGACAGCTGCTTTGCTTTACTGCGCACCTCAAGGTCAAGTTTCGAGACGCAGTTATTGTTAAGATTTATGCTTTCTGTTAACGCTGATCCCACGTTCACCTTAACTCGTCATAAAGACGTTAAGTAAAAATAGCTACTTAGCAAATTTACTAAAAACCAGGCGACTTAAAATGTCCTTTTTGAAAAATACGAAAATTGAATATACTAATTCAAATTTTAATGTTGTTTTACCATGGCGAAACCAAATCTAAAAAATGTTTTATAAAAGTTACGATTCTTTAAAGATTTTAAATGACTGCCATTTTGAAACAAATGAATGTAACACACTCTTATACAAATATACAAAGCCTACATAATATTTTTAATAATTACTCAAAGCGTATCTGTGAATGATACTTGATCTGAGTGTTCAGGCGTCGATGACCGAGTCATTTCCCAGAGTATTCGTTAATAAACCACTCAAAGTCAAGCGATTGTGTCCCTGTTAGAAATGGGATTACCCAATAAATAGCAACGATTCAGTAATGAGCCTGACATTTCTTTCACTTTCTCACTTTCCGTGGTGGGGGAAGGACGGACACTTCATTGTTGAGTCTACGCAACAGCTGATCGCTCCAGTGCCCAGGTGAGTAACATAACCTCTTCTTGACTATGCCGCCCTAGTTAGGGTTTGTGTAGGCTAACCTTCTATGTAAGTTATGTAATAGAATTTTATAATTAATGTTAGGCTTTGTGTTTTAAACGCAAAATTAATTTTGTAAGAAACCAATAATATTCAACGAATTTTGTCAGGTAATTAGTGCAAATATTTGTAAAATACCGCCAATTTTATATGTAAAGTATGTACCATACAAAAGCACTTTTATAAGTATGTACCATACAGTTTAAACTTTTATTCTTGATGTAATTTACATTTGAGTTTCATTGATTGTAATAATTAGTACTTCCTTTTGAAGTTACCAATTTTTAATTTCTAATAGCATGAAATTAGGGCGAACTATATTTTTTTTTAATTTTCGGAAAATATCTTTAATTTTATTAATCTTTGTGACAGTAGGCCTATAGTTTTACTTCATCCTGGTTCTGTTATTGTAAGGTATACGTATGCATAGTTTTGTACGACATAGTCCTACGGTATTGTCAAAGCCTGTTGTTTTTACTTTTCCACTACAAGAAGTATAAAGAAAGAATAATAGTGATTGTAAAAAGATTAATCTTAAGATTTTGATTGACCTTTACGATTTTTGATTAAAATTTTGATTTATGATGTCCTGAATAAAAAACATGTTTTTTACTTAGATGTCCGTTCGACCGCACGTGTGTGTATTTCTGAGCATTTTTTTGTTTTTCACAAAAATAAAGGTTTTTTGAAGCTCTTTTTTGTAACGAGTTTTGTTTATTTTAAAATTTGGTACAATGATTAGGATTATGAAGCTTTGTATGTGACCAAATTCTGACGTGATTATATATATCCCCGCAGGGGGTGCAGACTAGCTGCACCTATTGAGAGGATTTAGACGTCCCTCGCGGTACCCGAGTCTAACACATACTTACATTTACAACACTACGCTTACGACTCTAACACTTTACACTCACACTTACATTTAGGTAGGCGATAATAGCCTCAATGTGCTTTTTGCCTACATTATATATATATATATATATATATATATATATATATATATATATATTAATTAATTCAGTAACCAGTGGCTGTGAGCACAGACATGATTAACATCAAGTACAGCAGTGGTTTAAATCACCCTCAACTCCTATCCTACGTAGGATAGGTTCCGAATTCACGGAAGGAAAAGGTTCCGATTCACGCCTTTCTTGTATTGGAATCTTCGATGAATACACCGCTAACTACTTACAGGATAGCTTTTTCCCTTTGTGGGAATTAACAGTCTATGGCCCCCGACACGTCAGCTAAAAAGCTTTTTGTGCACCCCTATCCCTTCACCTTAAACAGGCTCCAGTGCCCTTACCGAACTCCAGAATCTTGTGTAAGGTGTCCTGGTTGAACTCCTGATCTGGTTGCTGAGGTCCAAAGAGTCTCCTTCTTTTGGCCTCCAGGACCTCGCAATCAAGGAGTATGTGTGCTGCGGTTTCAACACCCCGCACGCACAAACGACACTCAGGCGAGATTTGTAACAATCCCACCTTATGTAAATGGTTCCGGATGTGGCCGAGTCCGGTGATCATGGCAACGATCTGCCTCATTTACCGCCTGTTAAACTGAATAAGTGTCTGTTAATACAGGGTCTGGTCCCGAAAGAAGGCGTTTCCCCAATCTTTGGCCAGGGAATTGTTTCCATCGTTTGATGTGCTCATCCCTAGCCCATTTCCTTACTGCTCCTCTCGCAGTTGTAAGACTAATGCCGCCCTCGGGCTCTGGTTCCACTAGTCGAGAGAACATCTCCTCTCATGGCATCTGCTCTCTTGTTTCCCGCAATGCCCAAGTACCCATCCTAATTGCACCAACAGGTTAATCTGTAATGCTTTGTGTCAGTTATGAGTGATTTCAAATTGTAGGTCTAGAATTTCGTGTCGCATCTCTTTGCTCTACTTGTAATTTAATGTCTAGACCAGGGGTTCTCAACGAGGGTCACGTGTCCCCTTGGAGTCTATTGAACTTTAAAGAGGGTCGATTGAATTGGGGGTCGATGAAATAAATTCCATTTTTAACCCCTTAACGCGCACTTCATAAAAAGTGAAAACGGTAAAAAAAAATCATTTTTTTAATTTGCAAATATTTGCTTTTCTTTCTGCTTGTTCTCGCTTAGCTATGTCTACTCTATACGAAACATTCAATTCTTTCAAAAGAATTGAAAGAGGGTATCAATGTTCGTTACAAGGATTTAGAAAGTTTAAATGTTCCGTTTGAAAGCGACACAGCCGATATTGATGTCTCACTACAAGAACTGATTGAACTTAATGAGAATTTGGAACTCGAAATCAACTTTCAAACAAGTCGATAGGCCGAATTTTGGACCTGCAAATACATTCGCACAAAATACGTCAGATTAACAAGTATCAGCGAACCACTGTTGTTAGCATTTCCTAGTTCTTACTTGGTTGCGCTATGTAAACAATTTATTGCCAAAGACGACAAATCTATTCAAGATATCAGAACGTGGTGATTTACGATTAATATTAATAAATATTTCCCCGTATATAAGTAAGATAATCAAAGGACATCACCGCAACCATCTCATTCAAATTTATGTGATTTATATTTTTATTTAAATTTCTGTGTCTATAAACATAAATCTTTAATGTATATCTCATGATATAATATACAAATTATTTTTTAAAAATGTATTACTGAATTGCTCTTAATAAAAGCTTTATTTGCGGTGATATTTACGTAAAGCATTGTAAACATATGGAGGTCTACTAAATAGAAAAAAATTATTTAGGTGGTCGAAGCACAAAAAAGGTTGAGAACCCGTGGTCTAGACCTTAATACATCAGTCCTTATATCTATTTGTCAGTTACAAGATCTAAGCAGTTACAAGATGACAGTTTGTAAATCTTATTTTGTCTCCATTAATGTATAGCCTAATAATCTAAACCCAGCCCTATATTGTATGATATAGCGTAGAGAAAATATGGTTGTTGATGCGTAGAGGCCTATTAATAAAAATCTTCCATTTATTAATAATAAGGTTACATAACCTTTTTTTAGATGCTGTAGGCATGTATCTACAGCAATAACATAAAATATAGGTCACAAATAATGAACGAAAAGCAGAACAAAATTGTTTCTACCGTGAAAAATGCTATTTCTTAAGAAACTCGGTCAAGAGCTGTTCGAATCGGGACCTGAAAATAATTGCACAGAATTAATTTTTCCTATCTCTGTGGGCTCGTCAGATTTTCACTAAATTATGGCTAACGAGAGAAGTTTCTACAAAACATTAAATTACGAAATAGGCCTACTGTCAAATCTATTTATAAATAAAAAAATGTATACGTTTGATTGAACATATAAAACCACTAATACAAAATTTTTAAAAATATTGTTATTTTACACTTTTTTTGAAAATCTGATTTTATCATCGTAACGTTAAAATATGTATAACTTTTAAATTTTTATTGAAAAAATAAAATACAGAGGTTAGGTCGGATTTCAAATGCAATTTGAAAATTTAAAATATACCTACAAGTTTGTGCAGATTTTAACGCTGATTTCCACAGTGAATGCAGATTTTTAAAAACATAAAACGTGAGATAAAATAGTTTTAAAATTTGCTTTGATCAAACTTTATTTTCGAATTTTAATTGTAAAATACAAAAATATTCGTATTTGGCCTGCCTAGTTAAATTTAGTCACTACTTAGAAAGTAATGCATCAAGTGATGTCTATTTTTTAAATTACCAATTGTTTTTATATTGTATTTCTGATTATTGACCGAGCGAAGCGAGGACTGTTTTTCAACTCGACCATTCGGCGTTTGGATTGTGTTTGTTACGCAAAACGCATTGACCGATTGTTTTGAAATTTAGTACAGAGGTGTCTTGTACAAAGCCCGAACGACGTATGTGTATGATTTTTTTCTTGTTCGCTTCCGTTTCGGGGCCTCTGATTTACAATGACGAGTGTACGCAGCTTTAGCCAAACGCATTGACCGATTTTTTTAAAATTTGGTACAAGGATATCTTGTATAAAGCCCAAGTGACGTATGAATAATATTTGTTCGTATTTACTCCCGTTTCAATATGGCGGCCTCTGATTTAACGATGGTTTATGTGTAAGTTTTTTCCCCATTCACTTGCGTTTCAAAATGGCAGCCTCTGATTCAACGTTGAGAGTACACTCTTATTATTTTCTGTAATACTGGCTGAACGGCGAAACCTATATCATAATTTTGACGCTTAGTGTAGAAAGGAATAAAATTTCCAATAAAGTTGTTCCAGTACATTTTTCGTAAATATTACGGTTACCGGTTAAATTAGATGAAAATTTTACGAGAGCTCTATATTAATTAAGAATATATTGTGAGGTCTGCTGTTCTTTGATGTATTAGCGTCTACTTTCATCTGTTATCACACACCGCTTCAAAGTCTCTTATGATTTAAAATTTTACTCCAAACTTAAAATTGTAGCTTACAAAAGATATAAATCTTGATTTTTGTTGTTGTTAAATATCTTTTGGGACGAGGTTGGACGTAACGTACGAGAAAGCCAACGGTAGAAGGCTGTGTAGACGGGTCTGCGTGCAGGCCCCGAGTTTGTCATCTTGTCGACTGAGCTCGCCTGTTTTAATTCTGTCGTCACTGATGGTAAATCTATGGTCCTTGACTGTAATGATAACCAAATGTCAAAACAATCGGCCTATATAAGTTTGACTGAAATTGCGTACACTCTTATCGTTGAATCAGAAGCAGCCATCTTGAAACGGAAATAAATACAAAAAAATAGTTATAATACATCATTTTATTTTTATACAAGATATCGTAGCATCAACTTTCAAAACAATCGGTCAAAGCATTTGGCTAAAAGTACAATCTTTATTGTAAATCGGAGGCAGCCATCTTGAAATGGAAGTGAGTAGGAAAAATCTTACGCATATCGTTCGGGCTTTATATACTTTCGTACCAAATTTCAAAACAAACGGTCAATGCGTTTGGCCAAAACTGCGTAACAAACACACAGACCAAATGCCGAAAGGTCCAGTTGAAACAGAGACCTCGCTTCGCTCGGAGAACAAAATACTATACGGTACATTATTTTCAAAGGAGAGAAATAAGTTAGACCTGCCTTGGATCCTTTGCTTCTTTGTGTAACCGACCGCTGTTTGACTGGTTCTCTGAAGCAGAAGCCTATAAATACTGGACCTGATATACAACTAAGTGGGCAATGCAGTTTCACGTTGTTCAGATTCTAGGCTAATGAATCACTTGAAGCTTTGGTTCGACCAATCAACGCGTTCATAGCACTTTCCATGGAGTGACACGTCCAACTGTGCCTTACACTTTGTGTTTTCCAAAATTAATTAATTCGACAGACACGCCTACATGATAGGCTACAAATTCCATTACTTTGTATTTTCGTTATAGGTGTAAAGCATAATAGTTATCAGGCAAATATTAATTATTTCCCACCAGCCTAAGCAGGCCTGGGCCTAGAAGCGCAAAATTTTGGGCACAAGTAGGGGCGCCAAAAATAAAAAAACGAATTTTAAGAAATTTTAAAAAAGTTATGAAGAAATTAGTAGATGTAGTACAAAAAATTGTATTTAACAATGGCAAGAAAGCAGAAGGCGATAAGTATCATTGCTTCTTTTTAAGTAGAAGCGCCTACCACAACACAAACACGTGCGTGTAAGTGCGCACGCGCGAGCGCGTGGCTGCCCCAGGTTCATTTTCATACTTTCAATGTAAAACGATAATGTTTAATAAATAATTAAAAATTCGCAGATTTTAATACTGATTATGACGGTGAAATCAAAATATTAAAACATTAAAAAAGTTGCTTTAAGGTTGCTTCAATTACAACAACGAAACAGCTGCGTGCCGTGATTATTTTAATTTTTCAATGAAAGACTCTTGGTCTTTTTGGTCCTTTTGCAATTAAACAATTACAAAATTGCACAAACTGTCTGAATAGCGCGTTATACAGAACAAGCTGCTTACAAAAATCGTGGCATCCAGCTGACTCGCTAACGTGATGGAAGCGAACTTTCAAAAAATAAGTCACATCACAAAAAAATAATTTTCTTTATCTTATACTTTTTTGAAAATATGACTTCACTTTTGTAATCAGTGTTAAAATCAGCATTTTAAATTTTCGAATTTTGTTTCGATGACCGTCAGAATTTTAGTATTTTGCATGCAATTTGAACATTTTAAACGCTAATTTTAACATTGATAATGATTCAGATTTTCATAAAAATCGTTGCGATATTGTCACTTTTTGAAAATTTATTTCCATTACGTCAGCGAGACAGCTGCGTGAAGGAATTATTTACATAGTTTTTGGTGAACAATTCTTTGTACGAAACCTACAATCTCCACTTCAAATGCTGTTATGTTAACTAAAACAAAATATCAATTGCGACTAGAACTTATTTTCTCAACTTCTAAAAATACCTCGCAACTTTACTGAAACTGTACTATAATAATTATTTAATTAGGATTTCAATTTTTTGCTTGCACCCTGAACACGTGATGGTGAGCCTGTTTAACCTATAAATCGAAAATAGTAACTTAGAAGTTACCTTTACAGACTTGTTAGCGAGTTAAATTGTAAACAAAATTTGTCTTGTTTCTTTATTGAACACTTTGATAATTAGCTATAATGTCAATAAATTACTGCTGTGTTATTGTGTAAGTACCTAACAACAAAGTACTTAGCAAACTATTTTTAAACTCATTGTTTTTTTCTTCATTTTCGTAGGTATTTATAAATGTTTATTCATTTCACCTATATCCTCAAGGCCTATTGGCCAATAAGATCAAAACGGAAGGGACATTGAACATATGTGTTGTAGGACTTATCTAGAAGGATATACGTCACAGTGAAAGTACCGGAACGATGCTGATGACATCTGACATAGACTTAAAAACTGTTGGAAGAGTGCCAATTATAGATGGCTATGTCGTCATAGTGTATATTGTGTTCTGTAACAGTAATTAGTTGGCTTGCGTACAATGCATGATTACAACTGGCTAATTACAGCAACAGAAGTTACTTATTTCTCAAATCATCCTTTTCAGTTGTTCTATGAACACAGACCCAGCTTTAGGATGCCTAAATTACCCTGCAGTGTCATTATACTTGATTAGACAATAATTATTGACTAGTTATATCTAATGGCATTGTGCCAAACTAAAAGATACTGTGTTAGTGTCATGGTTTTGCAAACCAGAACCTTTTGTGGTTCTGGGAAGTTAGTGTGTATTCACTTATTTGTTATGACATGACTTGCAGAAACACCTTAAGCACTGATTTATAATGATAGGCAAACACACTGAATATAAACGGACTAGAAGTACAGCCACCATTATAAAAAGCATGCTTGATATCAGCAGCTAAAATCCAAGAAATTGGACTACCAGCTCCTACTCAGAGAGGCATTTGAGAAAATAGTGTTATTATTTATTTAACTGCAGCTGAATATATATATAACTAATTTAACAATAATGCAATCTGATTTGTTTCAGTGATCTTGGCTAAGTTAGTCATAAAATTGCTTTCGCCATTGAATATAAAACTTACTAGAATGATAACCCTTTTGAAGAATTGTGTGAACACTGAACACTCACTGCTGGTGGCATTTTGCTGCAGCCTGTTCAGCTGCAGTTAAATAGATAATAACACTGTCTATTTTCTCAAATGCCTCCTTGAGTAGGAGCAGATAGTCCAATTTCTTGGACTTTAGCTACTGATATCAAGCATGCTTTTTTTTTAAGGTCAGACTATTGTGCACACTTGGGCTAATGCAGATGGGATGATTTATAGGGTATGAAAATGCCAAGCCCTTGCCGGGAATCGAACCCGGGTCCTCAGGATGAAAGCCCAGTGTGCTATCAACTAGGCCACTGAGGTGGCATATATATATATATATATATATATATATATATATATATATATATATATATATATATTTCTAGTTGTTATATTTTGTTTGTTTTATTTATGTTTATTATTTTTTTTAGTGTATTTTTTTATTATTTTTATTTCAAGATGGCGATGATGGCCTATATAGCTTTCCATGAGAAAAAAACAGATCCTTGGGAGCCCTATATGTATTATCTCATGCCTTTACAGGAGAAGAGGGGGTTCGGTTCTGGTGACAAAGGGGAGTTAGGGGATAAGTGCTGTGCAATGTGTCGTACATCCTATTCTTTGTATTAAAATTAAACCTACATGATTTTTGTAAATAAGAGAATACAAATAAATTTAATCCATTGATTCATGTATAATTAATGTTTGCCAACAATGAGCAATAATTTTAAAGAGTTTTGTAATCAAATGTATTGCATCTAAGTCTTTGAAAATGGAAGACTTGACTGACCAGCCTGCCTTGATAAATGATTTTAACAAAATAGTTGGGTGAAGCTTATGAAGCCAAGAAATTAGGGAAAGAGAGTGACAGTGAACATAAAACTGAGAAAGTGCAGCATTATCAGCTGACTGCCAAGATTGTATTTTACTAGAATTGTATTCAATTATGTCATTAATTTTTTACATTTCATATGTGCTATCAGATAAAAATGGATTATGAAAACAAACTGTTCCAGGACTTTTTTAGTGCATTTAAAAAGGCTAATCCGAATCTCTAGACAAGAAATACAACCGAAAGCCTGTAAGGTTTGGAAGAAATTTAAGGTGCTTAAAATACAGCCAAGATTTTTACAAGGCTTCAGATTTCTGATGACTCCAGATTTCAAGAAGCATTTTAGTTTACAGAAGATGAAAGTCAATATTGATCAAATCGTAGAAATTAACACAGAGGCGAGCAACATGCCATTATCAATGGCCTATAGGAATAAGTTCGCTCTTCTTTTGGATTGTTTGAAATGAAAATAATTTTTTTTCTTATTTTTTAAATAATATATATGAATTTTATTGATCAAAATTACCAAATATTGACAGACATTTTAAAAGCTAGTTCTTAAACTGACATTGCCTTTTTATTGTAAAAGTACCTTGAGATTAATTTACTAATCCTCTAGCTAGAAAAAAAATCATTTAGTGTGATGTGACACAAGGGAAGGGGTTATAAGCAGCATCACTGTCCATGACAAGAGGGAGGGAGGAAGTCAATATGGTCAAGAATAGTGTGTTGTCCTTTGACTTCCAGGAGGTTCCCCACTCTTTTCTTTACCTTTGCTCGTTGTTTTTTTTTTTTTGTGTTATTTAATACTAAAGTTACGGAGGATAATGGACGTAAGGCATACAATTGTAGAGGACATAAGAACAAAACAACTGGTTTGGTACGGGCATGTACAAAGAATGCCGGATGAGCGAATTCTCAAAAAAATCATGCAATGGCGAACACCTGGAAGAAGAAAACGAGGAAGGCCGAGACTGAGCTGGAGAGAGGGAGTCGAAAAGGAAATTAAAAAAAGGAATCTAACAGAAGACCTGTGGTGGGACCGAGATCGGTGGAGGTTGGAGATTGGAAGACGTCGTAGAACGTTGTAGACCGAATTATAGATTATAGATAATACTAAAGTTAAATGTACTATATACCTTTACATTCATTATTGAGCAATAAGTTTTGTAAGTGCAATTATTATTTTTATTGTTATTTGAGTAATGTTTAGGCTACATTTTGAATAGCTTGTATTTATTTTTTATTCAAGAGCTGCTATGAAAATCTGTTATTACAACTGTTATTGAATCTTATGAAGAAAAAAGAAATTTTGAAGGATGAATTCTTCCCTTTAGGTTTTTTAAAAAAAAATTTCTCAGTGCACCTCTGTTACAAAATGAATGTGTCCTCAAAATGTCAGCTCTTTAGCTATTACATATAGGTTTGGCTGGACATTGAGTATGAGTCAGTCATAAATAATAAAGTGAGTCTTTATAAATAGAGATTAAAATTACTGTTTGTTTAAATTTGAAAAAAAGTTATTCCTGTTAAAATAATATCAACCATTACTATAAACAACATGTGTGTTAATCACAACAATGTGATTATATAACATTGTTGTGTGTTATATAACAACAATGTGTTAATCACTCCTTTCTTTATCATATGAGGATTATTTGAACCATTCCAGCTCTAACAGCTCAAAGGGAGCCATGTTTTACTCAATGGGAATTAAACTCAATGAACCAGTTCAGTATGCTAGCAGATCTTAGCAGTAGTAGTGTAGCAATACTGGGCTGATATGAAAACTAATTGTTGACTGCCGCGTACTCCTATCGCGAATTGGTCTTATCAGCCCATGACCCAAAGGTCTAGAATCCCTCAGGACCAGAACTTAACCCACACATCCAAATCATTAGAGCGCACACTCAGAAATCAAGGTGGCAATCAGTCTCGAACTAATTGTTCCCTTGCTGCATTATGATGTTAGTCCAGTGGTGAAGTGACAATGATTGGCTCTTTCAGTATGAAGTTTACGTCCAATCGAGTGAGGGCACACATGCACCTGGTACAATCTGAGCATCCTTAATGAATGTATAGAAATACCAGCCTAAGTATTTAAGAGTGACAACAACTGGAAAATGTGTAGCCTATATTATTTACTATTTGCAAAAAGCTTGTTTGATACTTTCAGAAGCCGAGTGACAATGAAGCAATGGATGTTACTGCTGCTTCCTGCCATTGTATTTCTATACTTGCTAACTTGCACACAAGGGGTTCCAGTAGAGTCACAACAAACTGCACGACACAGAAGACAAATCAATGCAATACAAAGACGCATCATTGATGTTTTTGATGTAAGTACCATAGCAAAGTTTTAAAAATCTGTCTGCTTTACTTTGTCACAATACCAGTAGCACAGATACAATTTTTCCTCTAACAAATTTCATGATAAATGTTGGAAATAAAATAAAATAAAAGTTACAGTTCATTCAAGATTGGAAAATAACCTCAACTACCAATTCACAACAGTGACAGTCATAGTTAATTTAAAATTATTTTATAATATCAACTTCATTTAATTTTAGGGTTTCACAGCTTATGAAATGTTCTGAAGGAATTTTAAAAATACTTCATTTTAATAAAATATGGACATCTTTATAACCAAGAAATATTTTTATTTAGCCAAAACCTATTGTGGATACAATGACAGAAGAAGAAAAATATGGCAATGAAGTGGATCACCGTATCGGCAAAGTTGTGGTGAAAACTGTTGAGCGCTTTTCAAACGCTGTTAACTCTATTTGGAATGTAAGTACTGGTATCTCTTAATTCCATGTAAGATTCTATCTTCATTTGGGGAAGAGTGGGGAAATCATAGCAGGTAGCTATATAAATGTAAATTGAATAAGACATTTTTGTAACAGAAATCATAAAAAATGAAATATAATAAAAAGATTGCAAAAAAAAAACAAAAATACTATCTAGTTATGTTTAAAATAGTTTAATATTTCGTCAAACAACACTGATTATAATGTATTACTCCATCATATAATATATGCATAAATGTTGTAAGCAATAAAAATGTATGTGAGGGGGTGTTTATTTCCTCAATAATTGTGGTTAGAAGAGCTATTGGCAGTATAATTTTTCGAAAGTAGATTAATTAGTATGTTTTAAAATTATCATTGTTGTAGTTATTTCAAAAAAAATAATTTCCTTAATTAGGTGTACAAAGTTCTCCCACTAGTGTGTTGGTACTATTAGGTATTTTAATATTATATTTTTAAATTTTATATATTTTTAACCTTATTAATTAACTACAAATACTTTTCTTTTAGTAGGTTATAGTGAACATACAGTCTTGTTAAACTGCTACAAGCATAATGCTTAAATTGCATTTAGTATGGACAAGTTCTAAAAACGGCATTTCTAGCTGAAAATAAATTAAAAGCATATACTAAAACAAACCACTGAAATGTAAATATTTTTATTCATTGTTAAATGTAAAATATATGACATTTGATGTTTGTCAAAACAATCAAAATTTTAACTATGGCAACAGAATTTACTACTGGGTGAAGTTAAAGCAGGACTGAATTATTCTAACAATTCTGAGTATAAATGTCAGTTGTATGGTCTATATTAATATGCCTATGAACCTGGCAAAAAATTCGGACATTATGCATAAAAAAAAAAAAACTGCACATTCTTACCAGTTATTTCATTATCATAAATATCCCTAATTTCAAACTTGCTAGCTTAAGTTAATTAATCTTGCTGGTTTGTATTGGTCATATTATTTTACTTATCTTGTTGCTAAATTGAAATTAAACACAACTGTTGTCAAATATATCAGTTCCTTTGTTGATGAGGAAGGGCAAAACTTTCGCTTATATCATGCCTTACACTGAGTTTTTAATTATTAAACATTTTTAGAAGGTAGCTAAATGACTTCATTATCTATCTCTTTGTGTCCGTTATTTTTCTTTTTCTTTCACTCCCATCACTAAATACAGACCCCTTGGATGAGGTCTCTTTGCTGCAGATTTAGTGTTCATGTTTTTATTATCTACAAGCTTTTTCCAAGTATTCCCTTGGATGGTGATATCCTGAATAAATGGTATAGGGTGTACCCAAGCATCACCTAGGAGACTAGAGCTAAAGTGAGATATCCAATATCCAAGATTGAAATACACGTCTTTAAGCACTCCTCAATACTTAGTTCGGGTACAAAATTATGGTTCCCCAAACCCAAATATTACTGATAGCTGCCATTTATGTACCAATAGTCTCCTCGGTCACAGAACTTGTTCCATCTAAGGTCTTTGGCAATGCTAGGCACACATCAGGGTACATGGCTCCACCAAAGGAAACCAAATAGCATTACCCCTCCCATATGACAGAAAAAGGATAGCAAATCCGTAAGTGTAGGTGTGTGTGTGTGTGTGTCTGTATTTAAATTGTAAGCTTAGTGTTGTAAGTATTTATGTTGTTAGACATACCCAGAATACAAGAAGGGTAATACAGGGTAACTCCAGTTTACTGGACATCATTTTCACATATTTTCCAAAAGGCAAATATAAATATAATTTTGATTTAGAGTTGTAAGCTATTTCAAGAGTCCTTCTGAGTATTATGAACTATCATCATAACTTAGAGAACAGTGATACCGTCTGATTCTGGGTCCACTATACAGACTACAGCATCTTTTAGTGAAGAAGGGCATTTTTATTCTCAAACCATACAATCTATCTGTCTTAAAAACAGCAAAAAATATAATCTTAAGGAGGATAAATTAAAATAATGCCAAATAATTAAAAATGACTCGAGCTGTAAAACCTGGGAAACATAAATCTGGGAGTGGGACAAAAACGAGTAGGCCCAGAAAACAGGCTGTGGCACTGTTCCGTCTCAACACTGGACATTACTGCCTTGCTGCACACCTATGCAAGCTTAACATTCGCTCTTCAGAGGAATGCACTGTGTGCCACTTAATTGGGTCAAAGATGACTGGGAATCACCTTCTAGTGTACCAAAAACTGGATGAAGAATTGAGATCAGGGAACATAGCACGATAGTATTGGAATGCCAGAAAGCTGGCGGATTAGCCAGGCAACAACAGTTATAACTTGCTACTAATATTATTTATACATTTTTGACTTTTGTTTTTTACTTGACTTTAAAACAACTAATAAACAAGTTAAAAGTTCTAAAAATGAACATTGGTCAAAACAACAATCTCTACTAAGTACTAAATACTATATTGTCAAGACTTTCTATTTTTTTAATAATAATATCACTTGCTGTTGTGCTCTTCTGACTAGTGTGCCTGTTTCACTTGCCTTTTTGCTTGCAACAACCCTGCAAGGAATTACTAACAACTCCGAAGTATCACACAAATTGTATGCAAAAATGATCGTGCACTACCGTAACACGATACACTATTTACTATTTAGGGTTATTTAAACAGTACCATTTGATATGCAACCCATCCTAACATCACACTAGGTAAATTTTTGAGTTTGTTGTACTTTTCAAATAAAAACAAATGTTGGGTTATTTTGTTGATCCCTTGGTAGGTTATACTAACAATTTATAATTAATTTTACAAATTAATTTCAGATCCCAGTAGAAACTGTGAAGCAGATGTCAAGAGGTGCTACAGAAGCATTGAATAATTTAGGAGCTCGCATTGTTGGCCTTGAAAAGTAGTCAGTAGTTACTACCAGTATATCAGTGTTTAAAACAAAAAAAATGTAAAATTCAGCAGATTGTTGCAGTTATACACTTAATCCAAAGAAAGAAGATTGTAATTTTCTTTAAGTTACAAATAGGCCTAATATCAAAAATATTGTTTTGATGTGAATAGCCTGTGTTGTTTTAAAAACAATGATTTTTATAAACAAATTAGTCAAATTAATTTTTTTATTGGTGTTAGAAATCACCAATATTGGTGAACAATATATTTATTTCTAATAAAATTGGTAACTATTTTCATTAATAGATACAGTACCTGGATTAGTGAATGAATTTATAAAAATAATAAATAGTAATAGCCATTTTACTGCAACACTGAAAATAGCAATTTTTTGCTTTTAATTGCTCATTATTTTTTTCCAATTAATTCAGATGGAACTTGTAGTGTCTGTCAAAGGTTGCAGAAGGTTTTCTGTAAGTGTTAATACACTGTCATTGAATAATTAATAGTTGTTTTTCTCAGTATCTTTATCAAAGTCATTTTAGTACCAAAATAAGTTAAAAACTGAACACGTAAGCTAAACATTAAAAAAATGTTGAATCTTTTATAAAAATATCTTATATCTGACTTATATCTGACAATTATAAATATTTTTCTTTCAAAAAATTACAACAAAAAAAGGGTCTAAGAAAAGTGACACCTGACTGATTCACTTAAAATGGATATAAATCATAAACTATAACTAAGTTAAGATGTATAATAACTAAGACATCATTTATATTAACAAATATTATAAATTTTAGCTTATTGTATCCCCAAAGGTATTGATTGATTCATTAATTAGATTTATACAAAATTAATTATGTTTTTATTTCAAATTTAATAGCCTTTTTCAACAGGAAAATGTAAAAAGGAATAAAGGAAAACTTGATTGTAATCTTCAATATCTAGGACATTGGTAGCAGAGGTCCGCCATGTTTTTCCCTGGGTATACCGTTGTTGTGTAGAGATAAAATTAGTATTTTTTTATAAAAGGCAGTTAATGTTAGCATGTGTCACAGTTTATGTAAATATGAAGATGACACCTGTTGTATTAGGTAGTCCTGGAATATTTGGTAAAAATACCTGTTACTACATTTGGGAGAGCATACAGATCTGCAATGTGATAGCCAGAAGATGCATTTGACACAGGTTTGGTAGATTCACAGAGTTGGATGGGTACATTCACAAAACACAGGCGTGTTAAATATTTTCCTGACCATGATTATACAGGTATGGCTAAGAGATGATCTGATGACCAGAAGACACGTTTGGTTGATTCACGAACTTTTGTGGTTACGCGCATAAAACACATGTGTAAAATAAAAACACACACCCTTCACTATTTACGATTTTGTATTAAATAAACAACAGTAACAAAATATCAACAACTTAATCTAATTAGTCATTAATTATAAACTTTACTTGTTAATAATTTCTTAGTTCATAATT